>PVHT020000166.1:18083533-18207057 GCA_004024745.2 Catagonus wagneri
TGTAGGCGATGCATTCCTTGTATTCACCCAAACTTGACCAAGAAGGGCTTCAGCCCACCCTTCTTGTGTTGCAATTCTTACTTACTTTCAGTTAATGAATCACTAAAATTGTTTTAACACAACTGGGACACACTGATCAAAATCTCACAGTATACAAAAATATGAAGCAATATGGCTGGCTGATAAAATCACCTGTATAAAGGCAGTATTAAGTGATAGTTAAGGCTGTCTACTGCCTCCATCATAAAATGTGGCTTTCTGGCAGAAGTATAAACAGCAACCAAGAGTGAAGTGGCAGAAGCACCTCCCCCCCAACTTAGTTGTCATAATCCACACATCGCCAAAGTATCCCAGCTAAGCTGGGAAGATGGAACTATTTCTCAAGTGTTGTCTATCTGAACTCCAGGAACAGTGAATGAGTTCCTGCAGTCCAGATTCTGCCTCTAACCACTTCAGTTTAGTAAGGTGTTCTACTTTAGGGGCAAGCACTGATAGCTAGTGCTTAAAGATCTACTTGAGATTATTGGCAAGTTTTGCCTGTACTAGTATCTATTTTACATGGTGGGACACAGATGTCTGTGGTGTCTAATCAGTCCTTAGAGAATGGTGTCAGGGAGTTCCTGCCATGAACCAGCAGAAACAAATCTGACTAGTATCCATGAGTATACAGGTTTGATCCCTGGCCTCTCTCAGTAGGTTAAGGATCTGGCATTGCCTCAAGCTGCAGTGAAGGTTGCAGACATGGCTTGCATCTGGCATTGCTGTGGCTGTGGTGTAGGCCAGCAGCTACAGCTCTAATACAGTCCCTAGCTTGGGAACCTCCATATGCCATGGATGTGGCCCTAAAAAGACCAAAAAAAAAAAAAAAATGATGTCAGTGTCTTTTGTGTGCAAGCATCTGAAATTCCAGACATTAAAATCACACATTATAAATACAAAGGATTCCCTCTGATTTTTTCTTCCACAGCAAATTTAACATGGATAATTATGGCACAAATGCTTCACCTTCAAAATATGAAACAAACAGCAACCAGAATATCATTTTTATAATGGATTACACTCATTACACCTAAATATTTAAATACTTTATTGCTAATAAATGTAAATTTGAATACTTTATTGAAAATAATTTAAAACCAACTCAAGGATACTAGGGAACACAGACCTTGAAGAGTACCATGGGCTCTAAAGCAGATACTGTGTTGTTGCTGCAAGACGTCTTGACCTACATAGGCTATACCATGAGTGTCTCTGCATTATTCAGTTCTGCCAAATGCAAAAGTAACTCTTGGTGGAAAATAAACAAACAAACTGTTTTTGTTTTTGTTTTTTTTTGCATTTTGTAATTGAAAGAATCCTTAAATTCCATAGTGTTTTGCTGAAGTTTCATGCACATGATTTCAAATAATCATAAAATATCCCTTTTTCCCCCATACCTGTGTTGCCCTTCTCCCTTTCCCTTTCCCCACTGGGTACCACTAGATCCCTATATCTGTAAATCTTCTTCTGTTTTATTCACTGGTTGGTTGTATTTTTAAAATTACACATATAAGCGATACCATACAGTATATGTCTTTCCCTGCCTGACTTACTTCACTTAGCATAATGCCCTTCAAGTCCATCTATGTTGCTAAAAAAGGCAGAATTTTCAGTCTTTTTCATGGCTGAGTAGCATTCATATACATGAATATAAATATTTATATGCCACATCCTCTTTATCCATTCATCTGTTGATGGACCAGGTTTACTTGTATAAAAAAGAATAGAAAAACTAAAAATTGTTGATCTTAAAACATTAGTCATCATTAAAATTTGTTAAAAACATAAATTATCAATGCCATGAAGTTGAAAACTTTCAACTACCAACATACTGCAATAGCAAATTTAATTTCTGTCTATATTTAAAAATCAAATTTAAGGCATTCTCATTGTGGTTCACCAGGTTAAAGACCCAATATTGTCTCTGTGAAGATGCAGGTTTGATCCTTGGCCTCACTCAGTGGTTTAAAGATGCAGTATTGCCTGCAAGCTGCTCAAGTTCACAGGTGTGGCTTGGATCTGGTGTTGCCATGTTGTGGTATAGGCCACATCTGCACCTCCGATTCAACCCATGACCCAGGAACTTCCATATGCTGCAAATGAAGTTCTTAAAAAAAAAAAATGGAAGAAAATAAATCAAATTTGAGCTAGTTTCTCTATGGTTTGTAGAATGGGTATGTCTATAATCCCACTATAATAATCTGCCTAAGGTACTATAAGAGTGACAAAAGGACATTAATAGGTGATTGCCAGCATTCATTCAGCAAGGTCATATTGAGTGGCTACCATATATCAGTCTCAAGGAGACCTAAATTTATATATAGCAAGCATTATGGCTTGGGTAGACAGAAAACACGTTTAATAATCATATCTACAATTATAAACTGGTAATCCACAGGGATTTTAGGGGGTGGGGGCTCATTTTGAATTGGGATTGTTAAATTGACAATTTCCACGTAATAATCTGGCTTTTTGTCTTCTTTTGAAATATTGAAAGATGGCCACAAAATAGGTGGATCCTATTACTTAAACATTTTCAGTAGTCTCACACCTTCCAATACCCAACTGCCTACACATTTATGTCACAGGTCTGGCCCCCTGTGATACTTGAGTTTTAGGTCCTTGAGTTTTAGGTTCCTTCACAAAAGATAGAATGAATTATGCCTGACTCTGGATATTTCTCCCTCTCAGTTATCTATCTCATGTAACTTTTTCTTTCTCTTCACCTATCTCAATTCTTATTCAAATATCCCCAGTTCTGAAGAAATATGTCTGTTAACAATACAATCAAAAGTCTGATCATGTTATTTTATAATTAGAATGAATTGAAGGTATTATCTATAAGTTCATTGATTATACATTAGAAACAAAATATAAACTTAAGTAATTAAAAGTTTCATGAGTCAAAACTCTTTTCTCAATTGACCATTTTCTACTAATAATTTTATCTGCACCGTTCTTTAGGTAAAGATATAAAATTAGGCAATGTCTCTGGATCAGGTTAAATTGCTAGGTATATTAAAATTAATCACCGTAGGTTTTTCTTCCCTGTAGCAAGGGCTCGTCTCAGAAACATAGGCTGTTACTTATATCCTACAATGTCAAGGACAGTGGGAAGGTGCTATTTCTCCTGAAATGCTCATTTGCAGTAGCATTTTATACCTAAACCACTACAAATAAAATTTCATATCATGAAGGAACAGCTTTTGTCATGCCAAAATTTCCGAGCATAATAGGTTGTTAAGATATTCAATAGTAGACAGAGTCAGCAAGAAATACTCAAAGGGCATGATGTTCTGGGCATGAAGTTAACAAAGAAACCTTTTAGAAACCCAACAATCCATATACAGACAAGTGTAGTTAGATGAGTAGGCAGAGCTGTATATAAGCAAGGTAACTAGATACATAGATACAGGATTATATGCTCAACAACAAAGAAAAAAGGCAAACAATAACCTATGACCAAAAAAAAAAAAAAAAGTCAGACTGTTAGAGCAAGCAAATGAAGTGGGGTGCACCTGTGACAACAAAGAAAGGGGAATAGTGAGAGTAGTAATTGAAGGTACAGTTAAAGGCCTGGAGTCTAGCCTGACTATCCTTGTATGAATGAGAAGGAACAAGCCAAATGGAATATCCAAAAGGCATCATTGAACCCAGGTGTTCAGGTCACAGATGATACAATAAAGAGATTTACAAAAGGTGGCAGTGACTCTAAGGAAACTGTGTAAGCAAAAGGAATTGTTGCACCTAAACACTCTTTGGTGTGTGCTTTATTCAATGTAACTGAACAGGAAAGCCACCACCACATTCACTGAAGTTCCTATCTTGGATTTTCACATTAAGGCAATGGATTTAACACCCCGTAGAGCTCAGCCACTCTCATCCGAGGTTCATGGTTATTCTTCCAGAGCAAGGATAGCAATAAGTCTTAATCTTTTCAAAACGTAGGACATCAATGGACAAATTGAGTTCTAGGATGACAAAGCTTTTATGATCAGTCACTGATATCTACCATTAAGTGTTGGACTGTGTTATGAGACCAAGTGTTTTCTGTCCCAACACCAAGAGGTATTTTCCTCCCATTTGGAAGTAATGACTGCAGTCTATAGAAAGCAGAATTTTAGGAGTTCCTATTGTGTCTTGGTGGGTTAGGAACATGACTAGTATCCATGAGAATGTGGGTTTGATCCCTGGCCTCTTGCTCGGTGAGTTAAGGATCCAGCATTGTCATGAGCTGCGGTGTAGGTCCCAGACATGCCTTGGATCCTGCGATGTGGCTGTACTATAGGCCAGCAGCTGCAACTCTGATTCCACCCCAGCCCAGGAACTTCCATATGACTCGGTTGTAGCCCTAGAAAGAAAAAAAAAAAAAAAAAAAAGGAAAATGAAGAAAATTTTAAGTTTTTAGGACAAATGTGAATCACAGAAACAACACTTTAAACCTCATGAATTATTCTTCCAGGATAGAGCTGTATATCTCATCTTCTCAAGGAACCCATGGGTGGGCCTTACAAATGGCTGAGAAGAAACAGCCTGGGAATGGACCCTCTGAGTGGGGAATAAAGCACAGGCTGGGAAGGCCTGGGCTCAGAACTTCTTTCCCCCTGCTGCAGGCATACCTGTTGCTGTATATACAGAAGAAATATTGAATCTGTCACCATAGGTCTCCAGTTTTTAAGATTTTACCAGTTGTATGTCGTTCTCTTTTGATACAGTATAACCTTTTATCAGGAAAAATACTCACAGGAAAAACCTTTAAATTTAACATAAAACCTAATTCTTTTGCTCCTATTGAAGCTTGGAGGACTGGATCCTTATTAGAGTGCATTTCTACAAAGAGATAAACATTTTAAAAAATAAGCATGAATGGAATCCAGGATAAAATGCATCCATTTGTGCAGGAAAATAGCTTTTACTGAAGAAAATGGCACAAATTCATCAAATGGAGAAAAATGTCATTTCAAAGCCTATTTCCAAGATCAAAATGTAGAACTTTTCATACAATATATTAGCTTTTTAGCTACTCAAAATCTACAACTTTTTCAAGCTGAAGGATTTTATCAGTCTTGTTGAAAACATCAGTAATTAATTACCCCTATTAATAGAGAAATTGTCAAAACTAGTTTAAAATTGCCTGGGCAGGAATATCACATAAAAGGGGCTTTGCACATTTTTGTGTACCAGAGACAGTACATAGAGCACTAGTTTTATCAAAATATTTTAATTCATATTCATATATAACCAACTACCAAATGCAGATTACTAACTTTTTGAAATAAACTCACATGTCATGACTGCTAGTTTTTGTGTCCCCCACAACGTTAAATGCAATTCAACATGCCGGGACATAAAGCTAATAAAAGGGCATCTGTCACAAGGGACTAAGTACCAAAATCAACAATTTGCATAGTGAACAAGGTTTATATTGTGGCAACTCATGTTGCCTTGTACCGAACAATGAGATGAACATTCCCTTATGGCCACTACTAAGTACTAGACATGTGGCCTTAGAAAAGGAAATCCCCTCTCAGCCCACTTTTTCCCAGTGGTGCTTTGTTAGTTCACAGCAAGGGTTTGACTTCATGCCCTGGTCTCTGTCTGAGAGGAAGTCCAGTTCAATTCAATTTGCATCTCTCTGCCTTTTAGTAATGAAACAGCATCCATTTGGGCAGGCCCCATGATAATGCAGAGCAGATGGGCAGAGTTTTGTCTAATTAGATTCTGGGCTGCCTGTTTGCTGTAGTAAATGTGCATGTATTTGCTTATTTCACACTTATTTTGATGACAACAGCTTAGTCGAGACAACATAGAAATGAATACAGTAGATAGTCTCACTAGCAAAGCTACTCAATATAAGTCAATAATTTTAATTCAGTTAATATTTACTATTACGTATTTAATGAGTTGCTTACAGGCTCTTTGATCTCAAAAGAGTAAAGACTCCCTTTTATAAAAATCATTTTGCTTTTTAGTTTTTCTTCCTTATTTTCTTCCTCCCCTCCCCCCCACATTTCTTTTCCTCTGTTTTTTCCTTTTTCTGTCCAAAGATTTTTAGTAATGTATCAGGGTCTGTAATACAGAAAAATTTTTTAAATCCAATTACCTAATTGATTTTAAAAATTCAGTACCAAGAGAGCCACCCTATTCTTTATGCACTTGGAATTCCTCACAAGATACATGTAGATATTTTAAAACATACACTGTATCTTATATATCCACACAAGTAATATTTATCACCATCCCCATCATTATCCCTCGCAGTAGTTTCCTTTGGGTGTAACTATTCACTGTCCTCTCCAGTTAGAGAAACACCAAAAAGCAAGCATTCAGGCTGCAACAGTTCCAGTGGTTACTGTCAGAAACAAGATTTTTAAGACCCCTGGTCTTGACCTTTTCCCACTAACTTTTCACTTTTTTATTTTTCCTAAACTCTTTGTCTGTAAACACGTGTACAAAGTCTGGGGACCTAGACTGAGAGATACTGGAAATGGTGAAATAGAAAGCAAGCTTATATTTGGGTGGTCACAGTTTTCGTCTTACTCCAGTGAACTCTCCTTGACTCCTTGTTCTCTTATATACCCAATGCCTGAGGACTTTCTCTCTTCACCTTCTCAGTCCAATACCTCCTAATATAAACTTAAATCGGAGACAGACAGTATTTTTGTATTACATAGTAAAAGTCTATCACTTAATGTCATGCTTTTAATAAAAGTAGTTATGTAAAAAGACTTTAAAAAGGGAGAGGAAGAAAATCTTCTGGCTTAAATCTCACTACATCGATAGTGGACCACTTGATGTGCTTACAAAGAATTGACACATTATTAGGAAATATACATTGGCAAGGCCAGATGTTTAATTTGGATTATGACTCTTGAATCATAAGAGAAGCTCCATTTCTTGAGTGGAGTGGGGTGTGTATTATGAGTCCCATTCTTTGGACTTGCTTATCTGTAAATATTGTTAGGCCCAGGGATCAGACGTCATTAACCGATACTGGATGTCAAATGCTCAGCTCATCTCTCCTCTCTGTGGGCTATTTCAACAGAGAACAGTAAATAACCAGCTTGGCTCCAACAACAGCAGAAAACAAAAAAAACATAATCTGCAGTAGAAAAGTGTGTGAGGCAGGTTTGGGAATCCAAGCAGTCGTTTTCTAAATCAAAAGATAAAAGGCTCTAAAACAATTAAATTGCACTGATAACCCTGGTGAGAAGAAAAATGCATCATATTCTCACCATGTATGCGAGGAAAAGTGTAGGCTAATCACCTTTTTCCCGTCAAGGTGAAGAGGAAGAGAGGTCCTGTCTCTTGAATTTTTTCCCAGGGTGTATTTCAATGCACACCAACACGAATTTATCATCTGCCCCGCCTCCTCTTGAGACCTGCTTCCCTTCCAGTCTTCCGTATCTCAGCAAACGACACATCCATTTTATGTCACACAAACCAGAAACCTTGCCGTCTTCCCTGATAGCTCCCACTCCCTCCCACTCTCTCCCTCTCTCCCATCACTTATGTCTGTTAACATCCTTCTAAACAGCTCCTGAATTTGTTCTTCTTTCTCCATGTCCTCTACCAACCCCAGAGGAAATCTTCAGCACCTCTCATTCAGAAGAGAACAAAATCCTAGCCAGCCCCCTTACCCTTCACTCTCAAATTCCACCACGAATTTAATCTTTCTGGAACACAAATATAATCCTGCTTTTTCCCATGCTTTGCAGACTTCACTGGTTCACCATTATCAGTGGAATGAAAGCTGAAGGCTGTATTATCCCCCCCATCTTCTAGCATCTTCTGCCTTTCTAGTACCTGAGGACCCAACCTTGCCAAATTTCTCAACACTCACAATGCTTCCTAGTCTTAGTTTCCCTATGGCTGCAAACACTTCACTCTGACCTTGAAAGCCCTTTTTGGATTTTTCTGGCCTGGTGAGCTCCGATTAATTGTTAATGCATGCCTCATATAGACACTTCTCTGTCACAATTTTTCTGGCTCATACTCCACCAACTTTTCCTTGTGCCCGGCTTTGTGCTTGTCACATTTTATTGTAGTTGTTTGGGAGTACAGACAATCTCCCAGAGATGCTGAGCATCTGAACAGTGGAGACCATATGGTTTCTTCACTGCAGTCTCATTGCCAAACTGCAAGGGAGATAGAAGAAAATCTACAAGTGTTCATTAAAATCAATGACTACACGATATCAACATTTTGGTGTCTCCTTTCTAGTTTTCCTTCCTTTGTAAGTTTCTACTGTTTTGTTAGTCACTAGGCAGAGAACTGTGCAGTTGCCTTATGGGTAACATTTCTTCCAGCCCTTCCTGCCAGATTTATTCTAGCCTCTAGTTCCTTTACAGATTTAACGAAATTCCTAACTCTAGTTGAGAGTAAACTTACTGTTGTCACTTTGTTTTTGTAAAGAACAAAAGGCTTTATTAAAATTTATTAACATCCCAGCAAAGATCATAATTCATAATAACATTTCTAAAGTAAAATTTTTGTACAAAAAAGGTACAGATTTCATTTTATTTGGTACATGATAGAAACCAGGAGACATTTTCTTTTGGTCAGAGGGAAATTTTTGATTCAGGGAAACTGCCTCTCAATTGTTCCTGACCCTCAACCCACAACCCGTGAATCTCTTTCCACTTTGTCTCAACCACCAGATATATTTTCTTATCTTCCAGGGAGTCAGTATATACTGTGAATAGCTGATTTGCCCCTTCCAGCTTTTTCTCCCTCCAAATTAGATAAAATAATACTACTGCCAAATTAATTTGACTCTTTAAATTAATCAGCACATAAATGCCAAACTCCTTAGCCCACACTTTGAAGCCCTCCCTGATCTTTCCTTCACCCAATATTTTAGCTTTGCCTCCGACCTCCCACTATTATATAAAATATAAACTGATATTCATCTCCATGCCATAACTACTATGGACAAGATCATTTATCTTCTTCCAAACATTTCTTGTTCCATCTTGTTTTTTCTCTTTGTTCATACCATTGATTCATTTTATCCAGAGAGCCTCTTGCATACTTGTTTTGAAAAAATTGAGATGTAATTCATGCACCATAAAATTCATCCTTTTAAGTGTACAACTCAGTGTTTTTTAGTATATTCACAAAGCTGTGAAATCATTACCACTAATTCCAGAATATTTTTTATCAACTCAAAAAAAAAAAAAACCTGTATCCATCATCAGTCTCTTCTTGCCCCATACTCCCTGGAAACCACAAATCTACTTCCTGTTTCTGTGGATTTGCCTATCAGGACATTTCATATGAATGGAATCATAAAGTACCAAGACCATTGTGTCTGATTTCTTTGACTTTTAAAGTTTATCCACGCTGAAGCATGTATCAGTATTTCATTGCTGTTTATAGATGCATAATATTCTGTTGTATGAATATACCACATTTTTTAATCCATTCATTACTTAATGGACATTTGGGTTATTTCCACTTTTTGGCTATTGTGTATAATGCTAATATAAACATTATGTACAAGTATTTGTATAGACATATATTTTCAGACCTCTTAGATGTACACTTAGGAATGGAATGCTGGGTTATGTGTTAACTGTACTTTTTAACCTTTTAAGGAACTGATAAGCTGTTTTCCAAAGTGGCTACCCCATTTCATAGTACACCAGCAATTTCTTTGTATCCTTGCTAACACTTGCTATTCTTTATCTTTTTTATTATAGCTATCCTAGGAGGTAAGAAGTAGTATCTTATTGTGATTTTGACTTTGCTTTTCCCAAGTAACTAAGATGTTGAACATCTTTTCATGTGTTTGTTGGCCATTTGCATATCTTCTTTAGAGATACTAGTTCCTTATAGATGCATTATTTGTAAATGGGATATCTTCTCAGATTCTGTGGGTTGACTTTTCATGTTCTTGATGCTGTTCTTTAAGCTCAAAATATCCCCTATCTCTTATCAATTAAAATTCTGTTCATCCTTCAAGAGTGTTCTTAAATTCAGGATATTTTTTAGAGTTCCCATTGTGGCTTAGTGGGTTAAGGACCCGACTTTGTCTCTGTGAGGATGTGGGTTCAATCCATGGCCTTGCTCAGTGGGTTAAGGATCCAGTATTGCCACAAGCTGCAGTTTAGGTCACAGATGCAGCTTGGATCTGATACTGTGGCTGTGGTGTAGACAGCAGCTGCAGGCTCTGTCTTGACCCCTAGCCTGAGAACTTCCATTAGGCTGCAGATGTGGCTGTAAAAAGTAAATAAATAAGTAAATGCAATGTAATTTTTGACAGTCATTTTAGTGCTCTCAAATTTATGCTCTCTTTTTTTTGTGCATAGGCATAGAAATTGGTTAATATCTGCTATTTATAAAATATTACCTTCAGGAAGTGTCCATTCTCTCTCCATTTGGATTCTCAAGATCAATGACTGTGTTTTATGTGCTCCAGGGTATCTTTGTTTATAGCAACAGTCCCCAAATTTTGTTCATTTTTTAAAGAAGCAAGGGCCAGTAGAGCTAAAACAGTGGTCTATATATGATGTAAGTGTATGTGAGTGTGAGGAGCGTGTTTAAAATGACCTTTCCTCCTCAGGAATAAACTTTTAAGGAAACTGCTCTCTCCTAGGGTAGGAATGCCAATGTGCAACAATTATCCTAGGGGACCCTAAAATAAGAATGACAACAGGAATTGTATTACCTGATACTTTCTAGTTTATTTCTCAGCTAGATGCTTTTTTTAAGTAAACACAATTAAGAATGTTCTATTTATCAGCACACAGCACAAACTGGTTTTGGCATGTTTCTAATCATATGTTCCTATAATTGCATTTTCTTCTACTGTTCACAACTAGAAATTTGCTTTCTTTAAATGTGTTTTTAAAGCCAAGAGTCTTGATTGCTCACTTCGCAGGGCTAAATAAGCATCAGTCTTCTCTCCCTTATGACTAGGTAATACTGTACTAATGAAAAACAGGGCCTCTTTATTTATAATGGCCTTGGGGTCAATTATCAATTTATCATCATGTCTTGCAGATTTAAAATAAAATATGCTGTGCAGTATAACCATTGTACAAAATTGACATTAAGTAGATTCTCTGAGTTTGGACTTAATAAAAAATACAAAGAGTGCTGCCTAAAAGGTTTCTCCAACTATAAATTCTATTAGGTAGCTTTTAATACAAGACAGTAGGAAACTGAATAATTAAATTAGAGAGAATTTTTTTCACTGCTGTTTTTTGTCTCATACATGTGAACAGTCATTGGATGATAGTTTTGCTAATTCATAGAAACAGTATTTCATAGCTCTGTAATAAAAATTCAAAAGCTGCCTAAATTTTTACTTATGTTAATCTCTGTATTGATGTTAAAATATTCACAATCCAATGTCAACCTTTTTGCATAAGACATTCTGTTAATTTTAAGGAATAAATGGGATTAAGATATATACACTACTATATATAAAATAGATAATCAACAAGGACCTAGGGTATACTTCGGGGAACTATACTCAATATTTTGTAATAATCTATAAGGAAAAGGAATCCAAAAAAGAATCATTGTGCCATATACCTGAAACTAACACAGCCCTGTAAATCAATTACACTTTGTAAAAACTCTTATTTCAGAGAACTGCTTCTGGAAATGCATGTATTACCATGAACATGTTAGATGGTTTGTGAATAGTCATCTAGAAAATTGGCCGAAAGCAAACTTTAGGTGGACTACAAAAGACATAGTCTTCCCCTCCTTTGCCAGGAGCAGCTTAGATGGGATAGAATCTTGGTTGTACATATCTCTTTCTTTTTAATGATTTCTTTCATTGTTTACCTTCAAGTGAGTCTTTTAAAAACAATTATAACAATATCTGGCTTCCTTGGAAAGGAAGGCTTTATATATTCTGGAAGGGGATAGTTTTCCTTGAAGAAATACATTACCCATCAACCACTTTCAGTCTGGATACACATGCTGGGTACCATTATGCAAAGCACACCAACAGGTTGCAGAGACAAGGCAGGTTTTCAAACTGCACCTTCTGCTAAACTCTCCCAAAGCACAGTTCACCCCAGCCCTTGTCTGTGCCGTTGATGAATGTACTTCAAGCAGCGCTTGGACACGGCTCAGTACAGTTCTCTAAACGGTGATAAATGACCACCTTTGTGTGAAATGGGTTAGGTGGGAGGGCCACCCTTTGACAAGGCAGAAAATGAAATGATTACTATTGGATTCTATTGACTTGTCTGGTTAGAACAGTTGTGCCTCTTCCTAGAGGTTAATTGGACTTGAACTCAAGAAATTAAGAGGTCAGCTGAGGTCACAGTGACAGCAGGCCCACTTTTAACTTGCTGCTAATAACATTTGGCAGAAGGAGGATGAATCTGGGAATTTTAGTCTGGATGCAGTTCAATTTCTTTGAGAGGAATGGTTTTCACAAATTATTAAATAAACCTAACTTTGTATCACATGCAAAAATTCAGTGTTTTCAGTACTTACCAAGCACCCCTATATAACTGTGCATTTTCTTGAAACATCAATCATTAGAATACTACATATTGTCTTGAATATATAGAATAGTCTTAAAATAGTTTTATCAAAGACTCTCCATTGAGAAATTTGGATTTAAAAAGAAAAGATTCAGAAATGCTTGCAAATGATGTTCTAATGTAGTTACTGGAGTCTTTTTCCCCAATACTAAATGCTACCCATTCTTTATCATAAAAAAATGGAAGGAAAGCAGAGTGAAGCATTTTACAGTATATCGAGTAAGGCATATCCTAATGTATAAACTCTGTGTCACAGATATGTTTGCAAGCTTCAGACATTTTGATTTGAGAATACAGTAAAACACCTGAATTGTTACCGCTTCCTGAGAAGATGTCTTTCCCCGTCTGGTCATACCAGGCTTACTTCAACTTCACTGTTCTTTTCTTGGTTACTTTGCACTTCAGGGCCCCTTGCGTAAACTGACCCTGGCACTTCCCTGTGTGGTACCAGCCACAGCACTGCATCCCACATGGAGACCAAGTAGGGGCTGAGTCCCCAAGTGTTTTTCGAGGGGGAGGGGCATAGTGTACAATCAGCCACAAGGGAGACTAGGGATGGGACTGGGCAGTGTCGACCAGATGGTGGGAAACAAGGCACATCACCTAATTAATGGTACTGCTCCAGCAGCTGTGTGACTGGGCAACTACAGGGAGGCAGGTAACAGCCCTGGGAGCGTGGCACTGAATCTGTACCCGGCGTCCAGCACTGGGATCGGTTTGTGCCAATCAAGTACTTGTACTGCACACCTGAGATACTCGAGTACAATGGAAAAATGCTTTTGCTTCTTTGTCCTAAGGGTGAACCCCAAAGAATAACATAGCTTTGAGATCATGGGCACAGCTCCTTCTTTCTCATCATTATTGTAATATGAAACTATATAAGTTAAGATTTACAATGTGTTGACTTGATACACTGTTGTGTGGCAAAAGGATTACCCATGTAGTCAGGTCCTGTAATTGCTGTTTCTTTTTTGAAATGAGAACATTTAAGATTTATTTCCTGGAGTTCCCATTGTGGCTCAGCAGTAACAAACCCAGCTAGTATCCGTGAAGACGCAGGTTTGATCCATGGCCTCACTCAGTGGTTTTAAGATCCAGTGTTCCCGTGAATTGTAGGGCAGGTTGTAGACATAGCTCGCATCTGGTGTTGCTGTGACTGCGGTGTAGGCCGGCAGCTGTAGATCCAGTTAGACCCCTAGCCTGGGAATTTCCATATGCTATGGGTGCAGCCCCCCGAAAAAGACAAAAAAAAAATAAAATAAAAGATTTATTCTCTTAACAACTTCAAGTGTATAATATATTATTAACTCGAGTCACCATGCTGTGTGCCAGGTCCCTAGAACACATTCATCTTCTAACTGGAAGTTTATGGTCTTTTTGACTAGCTTCTCCTCATTTCCCCATCCCCAAAACCCCTGGTAATGGCCATTCTACTCTCAGTTTCTATGCATTTGGCTTTTTAGATTCCATGTAAAAGTGACTATCATACAGTATTTGTCTTTATCTGACTTATTTTACTTAGCCTAATGCCCTCCATTTTCATCCGTGTTGTTGTAAATGGGAGAAAATATCTGCAGACAAATATGAGGGATTCAATCCCTGATGAGGGATTAATATCCAAAATATGTATTCACACAACTCAGTTTTAAAAGTCCAGTTTAAAAATGGGCAGAGGAACTGATAATTTTTTCCAAAGAAGACATCGAACGGCCAACAGGTATAGCTTTTAAAAAAAAATAAAAACTCAAATTCTCTTATATGCTACAGCTTCTCAGTAATAAGTGTTCCACAGCAAAGCTTTAGGAATACCATCCTATCAAAGAAGCATGGTATACTACTAACCAGATTCAGCCGCCATGCTACTCAATCTCATTACCAGTTAATAAATTACAAACTCCCTAAAACAATCCGAGGAAATACGTCAGGTTTCGATATATTCTGTGGAAGAGAAAGTGTTCTGGGCTAGAAATCAGGGAGCTTGCATTCTTTGCCATTTACTAAAAATGATCCTAGGCACATCTTTGAACTATACCAGTCCTCATCTCCATCTGTAAAAGGAGGGCACTGGTCTCTCTGATCACTAAAACCCTATAGATTTGAAAATCAGAGGGTCTGCGGCAGTGGGGCTCCTCCCTGAAGCACATTAGAATCACCTGGGGAGCTTTAAATTGAATGTCTCCGGGGGTGGACCTGGGTATGGGCACGTCGTGAAAGTCCCCCAGGTGATTCTAATGCACAGGCAGGGTTGTGACCCACAGCCCTGTGATATCACCAAATCCAGGCCATGCATATAATTATAACACTACTCACATTTATAGGGCACTCAGGACAGGCACCGCTCTGGGCATCAGTTATCTAAATTATGCAGTCATTGCAACTTGCCGTGGGTTAGGTATTATTAGCCCCACTTTACCCTTTTTGACCAATGAGGAAACTGAGGCTGATAAAGCTGAAATAAATCATCCAAGCTGCCTCGAGAGTGGTAGAGGCAGCAGGAGGTGAGCTTAGAGCCTGTGCTCCTAACTGGGATGACAGCCTAGGAATGTCTCCAGTCAGCTACTTTATGAAGCCAGGCAGTATTGCAGCTGTGATTTGCAAGTGGAAGTATCCATTGTCAATGACTGGTCTTTGACATTTGTGCTGAGGCCTCCAGAGACAACCTCGTCCACTTAAACCCTCAACCTTCACTGCACTCTATTTGGACAAGAGCAAGATCTTTCTAGAAGCTGAGCAAATGAACTACAGGATTAGTAGTAGTTCATCTCTAGGAAGAAGGATGTTGTCCCGATAAAATCCTTGGAGTCTCTGGTTATAAGCTAAAGATGTTTTGATCTGGATTCAAGCTGCTCATTGATGGCAATGGATTGAAACTTCTAAACTTTTCTGTTTCTCACTTTACCAGAGAAAAGTCAGGGTGAATCTTAATCATAAAAACTCAGTACCTCGTCTTCATGCTTCTGAAGGCATACCCTCTTAAAATTAGATTATGTAATTGTATGGAGACACATGCAAATATAGGCACATTTTGCATTTGGAGGTCCAGTGAATGTACCAATTATTTTCACATTCATTGAAATATATTATTGTGAAGGAAAATGTTTCAAAATATTCAGAATAATCTGTTATTAAATCATCCTGTCACTTCTGAGCAAGAATGTTTTGATGTTCTAATATCTGCTTGAAACTTTTGAAATATGTCTTTAAAGTTTTTTTTGCATAACCTGGTAACTTAAATCATGCAAGAGTAAAGAAACCTGAATGCACTATTTTCTAGCTTCTTCCACAGGCATCTCGTGGAAGGAATGCCTGAGTATTCTCTTGCTGTTAAAGATCATCAGTCCTCCTCAGCTGTGTTGCTGCTCTTTGTGCCAGGAGAGTAACCCAACTGCTCTTTTAAATCCCAACTTGCTTTAGGGAGAATTGAGTGTTTGCCATCCACTCAGCCTGGATGCAATTCACAAAGGAAAGAAAAGCATCTGCTCATATTTAAAGTTAGGCCCAGCTTAGCACAATGGGGAATGTCAGTACCCATGCATCGGTGCAGAATTTCCACAAAGGAAAGTGAAGGTAAATTCCTCTCCTTTGAACCATAATGCC
Organism: Catagonus wagneri; assembly: GCA_004024745.2. Classification (NCBI taxonomy): domain Eukaryota; kingdom Metazoa; phylum Chordata; class Mammalia; order Artiodactyla; family Tayassuidae; genus Catagonus; species Catagonus wagneri. The sequence goes on from PVHT020000166.1 coordinate 18,099,685, forward strand.
TCTCTAATTTATGCTGCGGCCTGTCAGCAAAGCATTATTAACATGCGCTTTTTCACAAGCTGCCCTATATATATAATATATACACACACACACACACATATATATAAATATATATATAAATATATTTTATTTATATATAAATATATGTAAATATTTACTTATGTATTTATGTGTATTTTATTTATATACAAATATACATATATTTTATTATATGTAATATAAATTCAAGTGTTATATGTAACATTTATAATTATGTATTTAAGTGTAATATAATTACAAATATTTTATATATATATATATATATATATTTAACCTCAATCTTTTCAAGCACAAGTTATCAAAATAAAACTAGTAACTTTAGGGCATAAAAGCATGCTTTAAGTGATAAAACCAGCTCATTCATTTCATAGCTGTTGACTAAATACCTTTTAGGCACCTGTCCCTGTGCCAGGCATAACTGCATCATAACTGCAAAATTATGCTGTATTCCAAGTTGCCACAGTTCTGTCTGGTGAACTGAAACATGTGCATTGATATTTTTGCCAGGTTTGTAAGCAGACAGTTTGCCACTGTATTAGCGAAGCCTGTATATTTTTGTGTCTGTGTATTCATAGCACTGAGAAGTCACAGTGCTTTATACACTTTTTCAGTGTGTCAGTGAGACCTTATAAAATCAGGAGCTTCTGGGAATAATATTTGTATAATTAATTTGGGAAATCTAGTTGTATTGCTTTCTTGTACTTTGAAGAACCACTGCAACAGAGAAAACAACATGTATATATTACTGATGATTTAAAAAGGGGAAACATAGCAAAGAAAGCAAAGAAAGGTCATTTTCCTTTCACTTTTGTCTCCTTCCCTTTCTTTCCTCCCCTCACCCCTAAATTGAGCATTTGGAGTGCAAGTTTAGAAATAAGACCTAGGAGGTGTTTGAGAAGAGAATTTGGATGTTTCAGGGCCCTAGCAGAGTGAAAGAGCAAGAAAGAAAAAAGAAGGAAGTAGAGAGAGAAGTTGGAAATATGGAATGTTCTGGATTGAACTGAATTTTACTCCACCCCTAAATTTTCATATGTTGAAATCTCAGGCCCCCTTTGAGATAGAGCCTTTAAGGATGTGATTAAGGTTAAATGAGGTCATAAGGGTGGGATCCTAATCCAGTAGCACTGACGTCCTTGGAAGAAGAGGAAGACAGTTGATGGCACACTCCCATGCACTCTCTCTCTTTCTCCTTCTCCTCTTTTTTTTCTCTCTCTCTCTGCAGAGAGAAAAATCTGGGTAAGGACATAGCATGAAGAAGGCGGATCATTTAGAGAGGTCTCATCGGAAACCAATCCTACTGGCAATTTGATCTTGGTGCCAAGAACTGTGAGAAAATAAATTTATGGCCTTTAAACCACTCAGTTTCTGTTATCTTATTATGGCAGCCTGAGCAGCCTAATACGTGAAAGGGAGGCTAGGGGTAGGTGAATGAATACAAAATTGCTGTTGGCAGGTTACCTAACATGACTGTTATGAAAAGGAACGTCTTATGTGGGGCTGCAAGGGTTTTTGTGTGATGCACTGCAGGGTCCCATCTGGTCACCCCAGGTCTTCAGCAGGACCTGCTAGGCTTACATGCGCTCATTGTTTACCTTCTGTTTTGTTCCTGGCAGTGAAGGAAGGGGCAGCATTTCACACCTTGGTAGACATAATCCAAACCATGGACAGCACACACAAAGAGCAAACAGGGGCAGTTGATGCCCACGGAAATACAAGCTGGGAGCAGGGGTGACACTGCAGAAATTTAGGAGTTAGATTTAGACTTTAGGCAACATTATCTAGACCAGGAGATGTCTATGTTAAAATAGAGACTGAATGAGGAACCTCAGAAATTATCTCTAATTATTATCTCAATTTAAATGTGAAGGAACTGGGACTTTGATAGGTAAGGACTGTTTCTTGAGCTGCATTCTTGTCCAGCTGGTAAATAGCAACAAGGTTTTGGAATTCCAAATGCAATGCTTTTTTTGTTTCTTTACTGTAGTACTGCTTTTCATTTGCTTTGGACCATATAACACATATTTTTTTTCAGTCCCCAGCCCTGGACCACCTCTTTAAGCTTGCCAGTTTTATTGGTGTTGATTTGAAAATTCATGTACTAATTATACCCAGAGTTGCTTGAAAAAAAAAAAGGAGATTGTTGAATATCAAACTGCCTTGTGAACTTTCAAGTTGTATAAAATGTAGAGTGGTATTGTTACTTATTGCTCAACTGTTTCCTATAAATATATTCTCTTCCATCTGAGGAGAGAAATTTGAAATTCATTTTCAGATTAGAAGCTGTTCAGACTGAGGAAATGCACTCTTCTTAACTAGTATTGGACACATTGTTGATTTTTGTCAGAACGTGTGTGTACGTGCACACACACACACAATAGAAACATCCAACTCATGAGCCAGAAAAATGGAAAAGTGTGGACTTTGCAGTTAAACAGTCCCAATTTAATGAGATAGCTCCTTAAACTGGAATACACTCCCGAACATCTCTAGGACTCCTCTGTGAAATGAACCATCACTTGTTTTTCAGGGTTTCTATGAAAGATAAAAGAGATAACACAGATAAAGTGTGGTCCTGAGTGTCATTTACAGGAATACATATCTGTGTAATCTTTATAGAAATGACACATCTCAGAGTTCCCATCGTGGCTCAGCAGAAATGAATCTGTCATCCATGAGGACGCAGGTTCAATCCCTGGCCTCGCTCAGTGAGTCAAGGATCTGGCATTGCTGTGAGCTGTGGTGTAGGCTGCAGACCCTGCTTGGATCCCATGTTTCTGGAGCTGTGGTGTAGGCGACAGCTACAGCTCCACTTCAACCCCTAGCCTGGGAACCTCCATAGGTTTTGGAATTCCAAATGCAATGCTTTTTTTGTTTCTTTACTGTAGTACTGCTTTTCATTTGCTTTGGACCATATAACACATTTTTTTTTCAGTCCCCAGCCCTGGACCACCTCTTTAAGCTTGCCAGTCTTATTGGTGTTGATTTGAAAATTCATGTACATAGGCAATGGGTGCAACCCTAAAACACAAAAATGAAAAAGAAAAAAAAATAAATGATGTATCAATGAACAGGGAATGACAAGGTATTGGCATCATGAAGTTGCCCAATAGATGACAGAGAACAAACATTACTCTTCTTCTTTTTAAAGAGAACCGATCTTAGGTAGACTTAATTCTACGGAGTAAAAGAGAGCTTTTTTAAAAAAAAATGACATTCACAATTATATTAAGACCTGGGTTCCTTTATGTAATTAAAAAAGCAGATATGAGAGATAAACAAGGCTAGGGTAACAAATATATATTTATTTTGTCAAGTGGGTTTCCAGTCAGCCCTTAAAGCTGTTTACCTTAGTAAAGAACTGGCTTACAATTGATCTGACTTTCTGTCAGGGGGATTGTGCTAATGTTAACACAGCACCACTGGGTCTGGCACATGAAAGTGGCCCTGAAGGGTGAAGGCAGTTACTGAAGGAGAAAGAATAGAAGGGCTTTTAAACTCTCCAGTTTCTAGTACACGTGATCATATTGGATGTGGTACAGACATTGTTTTGCCCCCAACAGTGGAGCAATTCAAAGACTTTTATATTTTTCCATCACAAGTACCAAAGAAAATATTTACATTTTAACCCATTGCATTTTTAAGCTTTTTTGTGGACATTTAGAATATAGAAATTTTGTCTCAACCTCAGTTAATATAAAGACAAAACATTTTAAAGGTAAATATTTATTTCAATAATTTTTAAAAAATTTTTATATTCTTTTTTTAATTTTTCCATTATAGTTGGTTTACAGATTTCTGTCAGTAATTTCTTTTATTTCATTTAAACAAGAATATCCACAGTGAGTGGAAAGATTAACTTTTAAAAAACTGAAATGGTAAGAAAATTGAATTCTCAAAAAGATATTTTGTTCCATATATTAATTAATGCTTGGGAGCAGTTAACCTTGACTGACTTTTAGATGCTCAGAAATTCCTTTCCCCATATACTACTTAGTGTTTGATAAAGGTTCTGACATTTGGGACATATTTTTAATTGGGTATGGTTAAGAGATTTTAATATGCCCTAAGTGTTTTGGGGCATATTAATGCCCAAGATATTAATTTTTGGCAGTATAAATGTAAAATTGGAACATTTTACATAAAATATCTGTAGCAATCTAACTAAAAATGTGTATTATTTTAATATACTATCTCTTAGTATAAAAACAACTCCCTAAAGTAACATTTTGGAAATAAAGGTTATTATATCTTAAATGCACTGTACATAAAAGCCACTGAAGTAAAAACTAAAATGTGTTATCTACTTAATGTTAGGAAATGTATAGCTTGTTTCTTTAATATCACTCTAGTTGTATTTAACCAAGTTAATTAGGCCCATTTTTAGAAAGTGTAAAATATACTACTGTTTTAAAACACTTTAAAGAATTAAAAAACAAAAACAAAACAAAACAAAGATCAACAAAGCAAAATGAAGAATTGTCTTGAGGTCAAATATATTCCAAGAAATAACATAACCAGATAGAGTTAGGACTTAAGAGTAATAAAGTAGTTCACATTTGTATCCAGTCCCCAAAGCCTCTGAAAAGTCCCTTGTTACTCCAATGGATGCAATATTCCCCAAACCCAGCGAACTAGCAAACTAACTAAATAAATAAAAGATGGGCTAGGTAACAGTGTGTAAAAATAGGCATAAAAATCAATTTTGCACGATTGTCCCAGAAATGTACATTAATTCCCCCTACTGAAGTTCCTAGAAGTTGGCTAAGTCTAGGCTGTCAGCATAGAAGAAGTTTTTATTCCATTAATATAAATTATAAAGGATTCACTGTATTGTTCAGTGGAAATTTTTGTCTTGAAAAAAATGAACTGAATATTTTTATTGAATGTATTACTTATACTGACAGGAATATATTGGTTGAAGTTCAGAAGAGAATCTCTCCATTGATCATCTGATCTGAGATTTTAAATGATCTTTGATTAGCAAAAGGTCACCAGAGTTGCAATGTATTGCTTTCAGGCTACCGGGAACCAATGTGCCCTTTCTAACACCCATAATTTCTTTAAGAGATATTACCCCTTCTCTGCTGTGTGTAGATTTTGGAAGTTGCTCTGTCAAGTTGCTGAGTCCTTTCTCTAGGGAAGTCTGGTTTTTGAAAACTTCTTTTAGAATCTTTCTCTCACCACCTGTACAGCCAAGAGGCTAGAACATGGCTCAAGTATAGTCAAAGCGGTTTTTCTCTCTCAAGGGCTGAGGGACACAAAGATTTTTTTTAAATGGCTGATATTTGCTCCTTCATTTCAACTACTGATCAGGTCTTGCTTCTAAACCTTCCCCAGTTACCTGTTTCATCAGTACTCCTTTGATATTCTAAGTGACTCCATGTCTTTAAAAAAAAAAATTATTGAAGTATAGTTGATTTACCATGCTGTGTTAATTTCTGCTGTACAGCAAAGTACTCAGTTATACATGTATATTTATGTTATTTTTCATATTCTTTTCCATTATAGTTTATCACAGGTATTGAATATAATTCCCTCTGCTGTATAGTTGGACTTTGTTGTTTATTCATCTTATATATACTGGTTTGCCTCTGCTAATCCCAGACTCCCAATATCTCCCTCCTTCATCTGCCTCCCCCTTGGCAAGTCCAAGTCTGTTCCCTTTATCTGTGAGTCTGTTTTGTTTCATAGATATGTTGATTTGTATTGTATTTCAGATTCCACATATAAGTGATATCATATGCTATTTATCTTTCTCTTTCTGACTTACCTCACTTAGTATAATAATCTCTAAGTCTAAATGACTCCATATTCTTACAATAATTTTGTTTAAAAGTCAGATTATTTTTTTTACCACTAGAAACTAAAAGCTGTAAATAAAAGTTAATGATGCAGTTAACCTAAGTCTTCTCAATCTTTTGTCATCTAGGCCAACCATACATATAAGTAAACTAAGGCACAGTTAGACCCAGAGTTGAATTTGGCATGGAAGAGACCAGACATCACCCAGTTTCTGGTACCTGTGAGATCATACTGCATGTGGTACAGACATTGCTTTGCCCTGTTAAGCACTGAATTTTGATATGACAAAATTCAATGCTTAATAGGGCAAAGCAATGATGAGATACCACAATGAGGACTGGACATGAGTTACAGTTACATTATTTAATCCTTAGGCAAACCTATAAAGTGAGGCATATTATAATTACCACTGAGCATATTTAAAAAATGGCCTCTAAATTAGAGAGCTTAAGTAAATTTCCCAAGTCTCACAGCAAGAAAGTGGCAGAGCTAGATGATATAAGCCCCTCAGAGAGGAGATAAGAAAGTGTGAACAATGTGGTAAGATACGTGGATAAAGATTTTTCTGAGTTTCTCCTCCCACTGTTAGAAATGCTTCTTTAGCATGCCTTCTTTCCCTAAAGATATTTCACTTCTCTGGTTACCTGGCTGGTCAATGATAGCCAGCCACTGATCCAACTTCTCAACTAAAGAGATCTCACCGATCAAAAATTATGACTTGAGGATTTTAATCTCTTACTCCTTCACTCTTTCTCAGGCAAGCATCTGTTCAAAGGGATGATGTTTTTACTTCCAGACTCAGAGTAAACAGATAGTTTAATGCCTTTTGGTATTTGTGCTAAACTACGGTGTTCACTCCAGCTTTTATCAATAATCAAGAAACCATTTTGATGCTCCAATCTGCAGATTCACTAGCATTATTTTTTAGTAATTTCTGAACACAGGTGAGAGAGAGGCACAATTTGGTGAGCCTGCTCAAAACCAGACATTTTACCATCTTTCAGCACCCCTTTTCTTTACCTAATTTTTAATTTGTAATTTAAATTTTTACCATTTAAATTAATACCGACTAGAAGAATCGCCCATAAGAAAATAATTTTCACATTCCTCAGCTCTCCAGAGGGAGTATCATTGGAGCCATACACCCAACACTCAGATCCCCCAAATAATAAGTCATCAACATAGCTATTTTTTTTAATAAGGGAAAGAGAAAAGTGGGTAGAAAGTAATGTAGAAGAAAATATGTTCTTAAGAATCCTTGAGGTTGACCATAATTAGTTTAATGCATATGTAAAATGATTCCAAAATTTAAATCTTTTGTGAACATGTAATATTAAGCACACAGATGGTGACTAAAGGCGACAGGTGGGGGGAGGGAATAGACTGGGTGTTTGGAATTGGCATATGCACACTCTGGTATATGGAATGACTGGCCAGTGGGGAACCTGTTGTATAGTACAGGAAACCTACCCATTATTCTGCAATGACCTCTATGGGAAAATAATCTGAAAAAGAATGTGTGTCTATATATAACTGAATCACTTTGTTATACAATAGAAATTATCACAACATTTTACATCAGCTATCCGTCAAACAAAACTCTAAACCAACTTCAGTTGCCCAAAGGCAGAGTACGTTCTAGTTCTTAGAAAGAAAAAAAAAACATGGTGTTTCTGTGTTAGGCCATTTACGGTAGAAAAAGGATGACTGGTGTAGTTTTCTCAAGGATTATCACTAAGAATATTAGATTCAAATATTGAATAGAACTCTCCCAGCTTTCCAGTCAGAAAGTTGTAAGTGCTATTAAAGATTATCAGAGAGCAGTGTATTACCTGAGGACTTTTCCAGATGGGACCAAGGACACCTTCTAGAGTTGAAATGGCTTTCTCTTTCTCCTTATGTTCTGATTAACTAGATGAACTTAGATCATCAAGAACAGAATGCAAAGTATTAGGAGATGGTCAGGGCAATGTCAGGATAAATTGATACCTGTTTTTAAAAAAAAAAAAACATTGTTCAAACAGCTTTACTGTAGCCAGCTAATCCCTAACTATCTAATATGATAGTGGACCAGCCTAAGCTGCTCACTAAGAGGATCTTCTTTTGATATTCATGTGGAAGTTTTAAACCAACTGGTACATCAGTAAATTAAAAATAGGCCACTGTGAAAATGGTGGTATGAGTCATTTTTCTCCTGGGAAAATGCCTGAGGTTGTATCAATCTATCCATCATCACAGTTAAGGGCGGAAAATAGAGATCTTTTCCATAAATATGTCTCTTAGATACTTTCTCCTGACCATTTGAATTTTTTATTACAGTTTGTCTAAAATTTGGTGGTATTCATAATAGTATGGTTTATTATATAGGCTGTAATGGTCCACAGACTTTCCTTAGAATCCTAACTCTGGACTTAGGATTAAAACTTTTGATAATAACCTGTTTTAGTTTTTTTCATCTGTAAAATTGAGCTACAATACCTATTTAATACAGTGATTGTAATTAAATTAGACATTGAAGGAACGCTGTTCAAAGTATACAAGTACTCAGTAAACTGCAGTTAGTGATCAATAGTTATCGTTATTATCAATATCAGAGACTATGAGTTTTAGAAGCCTTATGTAAGGATCATGAGTTTTCAGTAGCACTGCACAGGGATTTTAGCCTTAGGGAGAGTTATGCTACAGGTCTCTTGTGTGTCCTGAACAAAGGATCACTTGAAAAATCAGAGTTAGAAGAGCTAGATGATGCATCAAGGGAGCCAAAGGCCAGGATACAGTAGTGGGGCATAGTGAAGTAAGCAGTCCTACTAACACCTCATCTGGGCGGGGGAGGGAGGTAGAGACTTCTACAGTCACCTCCCACGAAGCAATCACAATGGCTAACAGCATAAATTAATTGTTTTAAAAATAAATTAAATAATAAAATCAGGCAATAATGTAAAAGGAGAAGGGGTAGTATTAACGTAAAACAACAAAAGAAATATATGCATTTAATTTACCCAGGTGTTATGCAGAGTGAAAACAGCAAATCAAAAATATTCTATTATTTATGGTTCCATTTATATAAAAATTATCCAAATGACGAAATTGTGTATGGATAACAGAGTATTAGTTACCAGGGACTAGGAATGGGGAGATGGGGATTGATGTAGCATAACAGAACCCCTATGTGGTAATGGAACAGTTCTGTATCTTGATTGTGGTGGTGGTTACATGAATCTATACATATGATAGAATGTCATAGAACTACACACACATGTACACACATGGCTGAATATAAAAACTGCTGAAATCTGAACACCTGCAGTCTAATTAGCAATGTTGCATCAGTATCAATTTTCTGGTGTTGATATTATAGTTATATAAGATGTTATTATTGAAGGAAATTTGTTGAAAAGTTTGTGAGGATCTCTGTACTATGCTTTCAGCTTTCTCTAAGAATATAATTATTTCAAAATAGTTTAGAAATTTAAATACAAAAAAGAATATTGAGGCAATAATCACAAAAGGCCCTAAATAAAAAACAGAATTCTTAATAATTATATAGCAAAACTATAAGCATAAAATCCATAATAAATAAATAGGTTTGCTTATATAATTTTTAAACATCTGCATGTCCAAATATACCATAAATAGATTAAAAAGCAAGTATAAATCGTGAAAATTATTTATGGTAAGATTCACAGACAAAGGGTTATTCTCAATGATATATGAAGAGCACTTATTGTTAAAATAAAAAAAGGCAGACTCCCAGATAAAGTGGATAGTAATATGATGGTACAACTCACAAAAAACAAACAAAGAAATGGTGAATATACAATGGTATTTAACTCTATTAACCAAATACAGGAGTTGACTTGAAAGTGAGAAACTTTCTCTGAAATTCTCATGTGGAAGCCAGTATATACATATAGAAATGTAAACTCTCATACATATAAAGATAGAGGTATGATTGGGTACAACTATTCTAGAAAGCAAACATTTGTTACAAGCTTAAAGAAAATCAACACAATTTTTTAATTCAAAGATTGCCTATTTAGGAATTCCCATTGTGGCTCAGTGGGTTAAGAACCCAACATCATCTCTGTGAGGATGCAGGTTCAATCCCTGGTCTTACTCAGTGGGTTATGAGTCCAGTGTTGTGGCTGTGGCACAGGCTGCAGCTGCAGCTCCGATTCAGCCTTGGCCCAGGAATTTCCATATGCTGCAGTTGCAGCCATAAAAAGAAAAAAAAAGATTATCTATTTAGGAATTTGTCCTTCCTAATAAGAATAATTATCTGTCCTTCCAGATAATAGGGATTTATGAACAAAGCGATTCATCATAATGGTATTTTTAAAAATAAAGAATTGGAAATATTTTTAAAAGTGACAGGTTAAATAAATTATATAACTTATCTACCATGAATCCATTACAATTGATGTTATAAAAGTTCATTCAGTAACACAGAAAGATGTTTATGAGGTTTATATTATGAAAAGAGTAAGTAATATAAAAATATGTTTTCTTAATAGCTACTTATTTTTTACAGACTTTTTCCAATCCTTATTAAAGTTAGCAGTTCTATTATTTAAATTATATGAATTTTATATTATTGTTTAAATTAATTTATCTTTAATTAATAGTTTTGTTGTTTCATCTAAAATAATCATTCTATATAAGAAATTATAGTCATGAAATTTCATATTACAGAAATGCATAATATAGAAAGTAACTTATCTATCAATGAGAACTACTCTCAATAAGTAAATATTAAACAGGAGTTCCCTTTGTGGCTCAGTGGTTAACGAATCCGACTAAGAACCGTGAGGTTGCGGGTTCGATCCGTGGTCTTGCTCAGTGGGTTAAGGATCTGGCGTTGCCCTGAGCTATGGTGAAGATTGCGGACGCGACTTGGATCCCGCGTTGCTGTGGCTGTGGGGAAGGCCAGCGGCTACAGCTCCTGTTAGACCCCTAACCTGGGAACCTCCGTATGCCGCGGGTGCGGCTCTAGATAAAGGCAAAAAGACAAAAAAAAAAAAAAACAAAAAATAAAAATAAATAAATATGAAACGAAACTAAACAGAAAAAAGAAAATACAATTCACCTACAATCCTTTATCTTATCAAACATATCAACCTCAAATCCTTGCTGTGTCTAGCTGAGCTAATACTTTATTCATTTCTTCCAGATTTTATAAAAATAAAGCACCGAAAAACTTCCTAAAGAAAACCCTATCTTCCACATAATGTAATAATGAGATTACATATTATTGCAATCATTACAATAAAAAATAATAGACTGTTAAAACAAATATTTTATCCTCCTAGTAACATGAATTTTTATTATAGCTTCTCTTATTGACAATGAAATGTAGATCTTAAAGAAGTTCAAACCCGTTGTGAATATTATCAGTCATTTTCAAAAATTTTGTCTGTTTTTTTACAATAGATGAATATATGCTGTAGAGACCATGACTATGAAATAATATGAGGATTTTGGAAAGTAATATTATGATAGAATATTTTTCATTTAATTAGTTTTATGATGTTGATAAATATTTATAAAATGAAAGGCTTAATTTAAAATATATTCTCAATAAAAGGTTAAGCTTGGTGGTTAACTTTATTTTCCATATTTCTTTTGGCAATAAAAATCTTCTATATCTGCCTTTATGGAAAGAGGCTGTAACCTTTACTCTAAATTTGCAGTAGCCTTCCTTGACTAAAGTTGGAGGCTTTCGCATCATGGAAAAATGCATTTAAGTAGCATCAATTTTCCTATTTTTCAATAGCAAATAATACATTATTTGTGATTGTAATACCAAATGTTTTAGTTGTGATAGTCACTAAAAGAAGCTTATCCTTACTGATTGGAGAAGTGTAATTAATATCAAAGATTTGTAAACATTATCAAGGAGACAAGAGAAGGAAAGCATAAGTTTTTATGGGTATTATTAAGTGTTGAAATCTTCTGAAAATAGACATTTAGTTCTTTAAACGTGTAGCTCATGCTTTTTCACATGACTCTTTTTTCTGTGATTTTATAGTCACAGTATTCAATGAGTAGAAAACCAGAATTTAACAAAACGAATGCTCCGGAAATGTTTCTACAAAGCCTAAAAAGAAACTCTGAATACAATGAATGTAACTCCTGTATCCCACTGAAATATTCACATCTCAAAACAGCCACTGTAACAGATCCTACATTGATATGAAGAGAAGATGTGCCCTCTGTTCCTTGTGAATATTTGCAGAATAAGCTAGTAATGATATTATACTAATCAGCTTTTTTCAGGGAGCTGAGTCTGACTTCTCATATTTCTTGTGGGTATGTTGTGTGAAGAGAGGGGGGCTTTTCCGTTTGTTTTTATTTTGTTTTGTTTCTTTGTCATTGTTATACTCTACTTTTAAGAGTAAGAGAAAACCTGTTGCTGTTCAAGATGACCAAAGAAGACTATTTGGGTCATAAAAGAAATGTGACCCTGTGATTCTAGAACAAAAGTAGAGGCAAGGTATGCCCTAGAAACGAAGTCTATTATTTGATCAATGGAGAATAAATTGACATGGTAAACGTGAGCTGAGGTTTTTACCCCTTTAATAAACACACAGCCAACACATAGGTTGTTTGGAAAGTTTTTTTTCTGGGAAGTCATTAAACCATTCATTCAACCAACTTATTATATGTTAAGCTCTGTGTGAAATACTGAAAATGGAAATATAATTAGGAGTCCCATCTTTTTGGAATATCATAAAGGTAAGAGAAGCAGACAACTAAGTACATTTTTATAATACATTATGATAAATAATAAGAAAAAATAAATCAGAGTTATAAAATAGAGGCAAAAGATTGTGATGTGTCTTTTTTTTCAGGGGAAGGTTCAGCAAAATCTCATCAAAAAAGTATCAGAACTTTATTTTGCAGGATAAATGAGGTTTTGCCTGACAATAAGGATAGAAGTGATATTCCAGATAAGGAGAAGAATGTACACAAATACAACATTTGAAATAATACAGAGTCTTTGGTAGTGTGGTACAGATGGAGCTTGGAAAAGATGAGGCAGACAGACTCTCTGGTGCCCTCCACCCTGTGATCCCTGCCTCCTTGTCTTTTTTCCATTGTGTAATCCTCTCCCCTTGGGTGTGGGAAAGACCCATGACTTGCTTTTAACCAAGACAATATAGCAAAGGTGATAGATTGCCTCTCCTATGATTTTGTTACATTATCTAAGACAATTATTTTGGTAACAGACATGCTAGAAGACTCTTCTTGCTGGCTTGCTAAAGTAAGCAGCCATTTTGAGGAAGCCTACATAGCAAAGAACTGGAGGTAACATCCAGGAGCTGTGGGCAGCCTCCAGCTTACAGTCAGAAAGAAGCTGAATCTTATTCCTACAATCATAAGGAACTGAATTCTGCCAAAAAACCTAAGTGGCCATGGAAATGGATACCTTGCCTGGCAGAGCCTCCAGGTGAGAACTATCCCTGGTCAACACCTTGACTGCAGGTTTTTGAGACCTTAAGTAGAGGATGCAACTAAGGTGTGCCAGACTGCTGACCCACAGAAACTGTGAGATAATACATTGCATTGTTTTAAGCTTCTAGGTCTGTGGTAATTTGTTATGCTACAGTAGATAACTAATACAAATGATGAAGAGAAGTAGATAGGAAAAGAGAGATTGAACATAGGGGGCCTGTGTGTTACACTAGTGATGAATTAAATAATGTACCCAAAATACCAGTTGTTAATATTGCAATAGCCTAGTGAAGAGGTAATAAAGACTTAAATTAAGGCAGTAACAGAGTTAATGAAGAGACATACCTCTGGTTGATAGTTGAGGGGAAAAACAATTCTGGGCATAGGATGCATCAGGTAAAACCTAGTATCCTCACCTGTGGCCTCTATACACATATATAAAGAGTGCCTATTATTAAAAATATATAGAATAATGAAAAGAATTCATTTAACCTATGTTCATTAAATATTATATTCTAGGTACTGTGTTTTCAACTGTACCTAGTAATAAGGAAAATGAGTTATAACTTAAAAGAAACACACATACACATATTTCTACAAGGTTTTACTTGATGAAAATAAATGTTCACCATGTGGTTGATCCAGGCTACTGTCTCTGACATTGGCTCCAAGAGGCATGATGTGACTGCTGTCTTAAGCTTGAAGTTTTGGGAATGTCTCTTGAATGCACTAGCTTTCTTAAATAATCTTCAAGATTATGAGAATGGGCTGAACAAAGCTGGTCTATAAAACATTAATCTGACCCAGGAAATGAATAGGGTCATTTGCTAAAACCAGGCGAGAAATAGTTTCTATATAGGAAATACAATGAAAGAGACATTAATTAAGAACCTAATATATATATATATCAATACTGAGGAAAGAACACCAGAAAAAAAAAAAAACACAATTAACACTTCCAGTGCCCACGAATATTGTTTCTGGCTTTTAATTCTAGATCCCAGATTAATTCCTATGTTCTGTGCCCCTTGTTTCCTTTCTTCATCATGATAATTAAAGCAATTGGTTTTATTTTTAGAAGATATTTGTGGTTTATCATCTTTTAGAAATAAGTTTTATGATTTTACTCCCTACTAGAAAGCAAAAACAGTTATCAGATTTTAATAATTCCAGTCAGTCTGGGTTCAGTTTCATCAAATTTAGCAGATTGAAGCCAGTGGTAAAGAAATTTAAGAAAATAATTGTCTCCATATAAAAAGGATAATTTTTATTCTTTGCACAAAACCGTAGACCAAGTTCATTTAATCGTAAAGACTTCCACGTCAGCTAATATTAGAAGAGACTGTCTTGTTTTTGACAACCTAACTCCATAAGTCAGTTCTCTTTAATATAGATATTTACCACGGGTTTCATCAAAATAGGCCAGTTTCATATGCATGTAACATGTAATACCACCTATAACCCCTCTACTCTATGAGCTCTTTAAAACCACAGAGCAAATTTTATTGTGGTAGCTGATCTTCAAAAGCATCCTTAGAATTAATTGTGCCTTCCAGTATTTGTGCCCTTGAGTAGTGTCTTCTTGAATCTGGCTGATGCTGTGACAAGCTTATAGCTAATACAATGCAACAGAAATTATTCTGTAGGACTATCAAGACCATATTAGAAGGAGCCTGACAGTTTTTACCTGATGTCTTGGGTATGATACTTGCTCAGGAAGCCATTGGCTGTGTAATATATCGCACTACTGTGATACCACCAGGTTGCAAACAAAAGGTGACCTTGTGGAGAGACAGATCCCTGGGCAGCCCCTACTTCTTCCAGCCACCCCAGCCCAAGTGCCAGTTATGAATCAAGAAGACATTCTGGGAAGTTCCCATTGTGGCTCAGTCATAACAAGCCCGACTAGCATCCATGAGGATACGGGTTTGATCCCTGGCCTCACTCAGTGTTCCATAACCTGTGGTATAGAGTGTAGATGTGGCTCAGATCCCACATTGTGTGGCTGTGGTTTACACCAGCTGCTGCAGTTCCAGTTTGAGCCCTAGCCTGGGAATTTCCATATGCTGCTGGTGAGGCCCTGAAAAGGGGAAAAAAAAAAAAAAAAAGGACATCCTGGTCATCTAGCCACCTGATTGAGCCAACAAGTTAACTGCCATCTCCTGAGGAACTAACAATTGACCAGATGAGTCCAGTCACCCCACAGAATTCTGAGAGATAAGAGTAAATTGTTGTTTTAAGCCACTGAGTTTTCAGGTGCTTATTATGTGGCAATAGATAATTGTAATATTTACTCACTGGAAAAATGAGTTTGCTGTCTCTCCTCGTACATTTGACACCTGTTACTTCAGGAAACAGTTAAGTACGGAGGAATGAATTTTACTTGAATTACAATTTTAACAGAAAAATTTTTATGCCCATATATAAGCAAGAACTTACCTGCATTTTTGACTTTCAAACAATTTCATTTCTCATTTTATGAGCATTTTAGCACTGGCAGAAACACAAAGATGATTTTAAAAATTGCTTTCTCTTATTTCTGAAAAGATCAAAACATGGAGTCATTCCCATAATAGATGCAGGCCTCTGCCAAAATTGATTTTCTACTCAAAATTTATCCAAACCTTCAGTTTTTACTAAGAGATTTATCTTTCTTGTGACTTAGTTTCTTTTACTTTCCATGCCTGGAGTAGCAGTTGCCTTACTTTTCAGGACCATTTTATCAGGACCATTTACATCATTTGATTACTGAATTTAAAAATTCAACACGTATGTTTGAGTGGCAATGATATGTGAGGCACTACAGTAGGTGCTACAATTGGAACAGTAAACAAGTAGACTAGGTCCCTAATCATCTGGAGCTTATAGATTGGTGGAAATGACGATCACAGAAGTTCCCAAATTTTCTCTGTTCACGGACCACCTCTTTTCTAAAGAATTTTTTCATGGTGCTCCTAGACAAAAAGAAATATCTAACATTCCATTTAATAAGTAGTTAAATCCAAATAGTTTCATGAGTATTTCTGTTCTAACAACTTAGCACATATAAATAATGCACATAAATTTAAAGAAGTACTATGTTAGTGAATAACCACAATAACTCAGTAATGAGATGCATGCACGCAGCTGTCAGGCATTGCACAAGCTCTCAAACATTGGAATCCGATTGGACACCACCACCCTCATTTCCTGTTTTACACTGATTTATACAGAGTGGTTTCTTTTTATTGTAGGAACCATTGAAAACTCAGCTTCATTAGGATATGATGACATATCTCCACTAGCACCATCTAATACAGAAACTATCAACTGTCTTGGGCTTACAGTTCATAGAGTTCCAAAAGGTGTCAAGTATCACTGTGCTTCTTCCAAACTTTTAAAGTTTTTAAATTTTAAATATCCTGTGCAACCCTGTGAGTTTACTACAGGGCCCCAGTGTACCTACATATGCAATTTGGGAACTTAAGAAAGACAAAGAATACAGACTATGTAGTTGACTCTTGAGCAATGCAGGTTTGAACTGCACAAGTCCATTTATACACAGTTTTTTTTTTTTTTTTTCAGTAGTAAATACTACAGTATGAATACCGGTCATTGGATCAGAGGTTTGATGAATCACAGATGAGTAGGAAACATGGATGGAGGGTCAACTATAAGTTACACGTTATTAACCCTTGCCCCACCTGGTTCAAGACACAGCTGTAATCCAAAATGTAGGCGTTGGATGATTGCATGGATTCCCCTTACAAGTTCGGCACAAGAGTGCTGCCAGATTGAAGTCTGATGTGTATTTGCTTCATCAAAATAATAATAATATAGCAAATTTTATAATACTCTGAAGTATTTGTGAATGTACAAAAACTATCTATTGCACACATGAAATCCAGTGGTCAATTACATATTAGTAGAGTTTGAAAATAAATGATTAATTTGTTATGATGGGAGCTGAAAATGCAGAATAAGGGTTATATAAAATTGTGTAGAGTGTACATTTCTCCTCTGGATACAGCATACTTTGTCTCTAAACTTAAAAAGTGAAAAACTTATCCTCATTTTTCAAGGGCTGATTCTGACTGTGGAAACTGAAGTCCTGTCTGAGCAGACATAGTATATAGAAATAAAGATAGCATTTTTTCCTTTTTTAAATTATTTTTATTTTTAAATTTTTTATTTTAGTTGATTTACAATGCTCTGTCAATTTCTGCTGTATAGCAAAGTGACCCAGTTATAAAAATATATACATTATTTTTCCCATGTTATCTTCCAACATGTTCCATCACAACATGATTGGATGTAGTTCCTTGTGCTATACAACAGGATCTCATTGCTTATCCACTCCAAATGAAATCGTTTTCATCAACTAACCCCAAACTCCCAGTCTATCCCATTTCCTCCCCCTTCCCTTTGGCAACCACAAGTCTGTTCTCTATGCTCATGAGTTTGTTTCTGTTCTGCAGATAGGTACCCTATTTTAGATTCCACATATAAGTGAAATCATATGGTATTTGTCTTTCTCTTTCTGACTTACTTAGTATGAGAATCTCTAATTCCATCCATGTTGCTTCAAATGGCATTATTTTGTTCTTTTTTTGTGGCTGAGTAGTATTCTGTTCTGTGTATGTTCCATATCTTCTTAATACATTCGTCTGTTGAGGGACATTTAGGTTGTTTTCATTTCTTGGCTGTTGTGGATAGTGCTGACATGAACATAAGGGTGCATGTATCTTTTTGAATGAAAGTTTTGTCTGGATATATGTCCAGGAGTGGGATTGCTGGATCACATGGTAGTTTTATATTTCACTTTCTGAGGTACCTCCACACTGTTTTCCATAGTGGTTGTACAAATTTACATTCCCACAGTGTAAGAGGGTTCCTTTTTCTCCATGCGCTCTCCAGCATTTGTTATTTGTAGACTTGTTAATGATAGCCATTTTGACCTGTGTGAGGTAGTACCTTATTGTAGTTTTGACTTTCAGCTCTCTAATAATTAGTGATGTTGAGCCCAGACACCTATGGTCAGTTAACATTTGACAAAGGGGGCAAGAAGATAAAATGGGGAAAAGGCAGTCTCTTCAGCAAGTAGTGCTGGGAAAACTGGACAGATGCATGGAAATCAAAAAAACTAGAACACACCCTCATGTCATGTACAAAAATAAATTCAAAATGGCTTAAAGACTTAAACGTAAGACATGACACCATAAAACTTCTAGAAGAGAACCCAAGCAAAACATTCTCTGACATCAACTATACAAATGTTTTCTTAGATCAGTCACCCAAGGTAATAGAAATAAAAATAAACCAATGGGACCCAATCACATTTACATGTTCTTGCACAGCAAAGGAAACCATATAAAAAAGATAACCTATTGAATGGGAGAAAATAGTTGCAAACAATGCAATTGACAAGGGCGTAATCTCCAAGATAACTTTTATAACCTGTTTATTATATAATACTCAGAGTATAAAATATCCTTTGCCTCCTTGGAACAAATTAGTCTTTGTTATCCAAAAGATAGCTCAGGTTTATCTACAGTCTATACAGGTAGACATGAATTATGAATAAAATAAGTCATGTATAATAAAATAGGATAAATTGGGAATGTGACAAATGGGGCATAGTAAACGTTTTACTATTGGCTGTGAATACATGTTAAAAGCCTAACACATAATAAGTCCTCTTGAAATATAAGCCAATTTAATTTGATTTTTCACAGAGTAAATTGCTCCTCTTCAAGATCTTTCTATTTTACTAAATGATACTATATAAAGATATGTAAATAACCTTGGCATGAGATTTTTGTACATGTATTACTTTTAGTATAATAACAAAATCCTTACATCTTATTTTGTCCCATTTGTCACATTCCCCATTGTATCCTATTTTATTATACATGACATTTTATTCATAATTCATGTCTAACCGTATAGACTGGCATTTGTGAATTTTGCTAGACGATGGCTGGTTTATCCAGGTAGTGTCTAAATCATAAGGATAATTACAGAATGGTGATAAATATTTGAATGTAAGGCAAATAAAATACAATCTGTGTTTAACAAAACACACATATAAATCAGTTTTTGTTTTGTCCCTTTGGGAGAAGTGCAAAAAGAAAAGAAAATTAATATACCTTTTCAATCACAGGCAAGTTTTATAAACTCAATGTGCCATGTAAACTTTTGGGGTAGGAGATTTCAAGGAAAGCAATTGAGAAATAGCTGTCACATAGAAAAATTAGTGAAAAACCTGGATTCACTATGGAAATCTAAGGATAGCTACAGGCAAATATTATTTTCCCAGTAAGATTTTTTTTAATTTTTTAATTTATGGGTTCAATAAAATATATAAGGATAGAAAACTGCAAATGCCTCGAAATAAAAATACCTCGCCTCCTCGCTCCATGAAGCTTACCATCAACTTTAAATATAATGTAGTGTGTTTAGACTCTTACATTTACTTATTTTTACATTGCTCTTTCTTTTAAATTTAAAAACAATTTGAGGTGATTTGTAAAATGTAGAGTGGGATCATTAAAATGCAGAAAGACTGAGCACAAGTGATACAGCATCCTAATTGACGCAGAATTTTTTTTTTCATGCACTACATTTAAAAGTACATGTCTTGATATCTAAAACAAAGTTTCATATACATCTATAGATACTTGGTAAAAATTTTGTCTGTGATAGGATGCATACAAAGTTTTTTCTAAACAAAAAATTCTTCCTAAACTTCAAAGGTAAATGTAACATCTGATGCATTGTTTGCAGTGAGGTTTGGCTGTATATTAACAAACAAAATAACAATAGCTTAAACAAGTGCAGGAGGCAGAATTCTAATATGTCACCCAAGATTTCCACTTACTGATATGTTTTCTCTGTGGAACCGTCTCCACCTGAATGTGAAACTATGTGTATAATGGATTTCAATTTCATTTGTACTGTAAGACAAAGGTGAAGGGATTTTTCAGGTACCATTAAGGTCCCAAATCAGTGGACTTTGAATTAATCAAAAGGGACTATTCTGGTTGGGCCTGACCTAAACAGATGAGCCCTTAAAAGGGACTAAACCCTTCCTAAAATAAGAGATTTGAGGCAGTGCACTGGGGAACCTCCTGCTGGAGGTGAGGAAGTAGCTGTCATGCTATTAGAGGGCCTCTGG
Source organism: Catagonus wagneri (assembly GCA_004024745.2). Lineage (NCBI taxonomy): Eukaryota > Metazoa > Chordata > Mammalia > Artiodactyla > Tayassuidae > Catagonus > Catagonus wagneri. The sequence continues at coordinate 18,120,137 of PVHT020000166.1, forward strand.
AGAAGACCATGTGGCAAATACCTTCAGGCAGAATTCAAGCTCTGAGACTCATCCTCAGCTGATGACTAGAAGAAAAGGTGAACTTTAGTCCCGCACCCACCATGAATTGAATTCTGCCAACCAAGGGGCTTGGAAGAGGCCTCAGATCGTCATATGAGATTACAGTCCCAGCCTTGAATTCAGCCTTATGAGACTCTGAACAAAGGTGCAAAGCTAACCCACATCTGGATTCCTGATTAATGCAATCTGTAAAATAATAAGTTTTGGTTTAAGCCACTAAGTTTGTGGTAAATTGTTATGCAGCAGTAAAAATAATACAAGAGAATTTTATTTCTCTTACATGTAAAAATAGCCCAGAGATGAATAGTCCAGGACTAATACATTGTCTGAATCATCAGCATCCAGGCAGCTCTATCTTATTGCTTTGTCTTTCTTTCTGTGTCACTTCACAATGCAAAAATGTGGCTAATGGAGTTCCCTTCGTGGCTCAGTGGTTAACGAATCCGACTAAGAACCATGAGGTTGCGGATTCAATCCCTGGCCTTGCTCAGTGGGTTAAGGATCTGGCGTTGCCGTGAGCTGTGGTGTAGGTTGCAGATGCGGCTCGGATCCCGCGTTGCTATGGCTGTGGTGAAGGCCAGCAGCTACAGCTCCTGTTAGACACCTAGCCTGGGAACCTCCATATGCCGCGGGTCCGGCTCTAGATAAAAAAAAGGCAAAAAGAAAAAAAAAAGTGGCTAAAAGTCCACCAATGACATCTACCAGTAAACAGAAGGTATATAAAAAAAGGCGAGTCCATTCTCCTTTAAGTTCAGGAACCCACAACACTTGTGCTTTTATCTTTTTGGCCATTATATAGCTACACACCATACTCTGCATGTATGGTTGATCAAAAGAAATATTTTTAACAATTTAGAAAAACAGAAAACTAGCATGTCACTGAGCTGTCCCTTTTAGATGAAAACTATTTTAAGGGGCTAGATTACAACAAACTTGTGATTATTCTATCGTATTTTTAGAAAAGGGATCCACATGCTGTACAAATTAAATTATAAAGAAGCTCAAATTTTGTATCAATAAAAGAGTTCCAGAGTTTATTATGTGGCTAGAGAGACTTGTATAACTCCTCCATTTGTTTTTGCAATCTGAAAAATTTAGGCAATTACTCCAATGCGTAGACACTGTCTGGAAAATTATGTGAAAACGCAAAGTGGTACAGGAGATGAAGGTGCCAGTTGTGAAATATTACACTGCAGTATGGAATCTTCATTCACTTTCTAAGGAATGTGGGTCATGAGGTTGCACTAGTGAGGAATATTATTTTTATCAAATAAGGAGTTTTACATCAACTTCAGCATTTGGGCAGATACGTAGCAAAAGAAGAGATTACTGTAATACGTAGCATGGATAGGAAAAAAAATGAATAGGTGTTTTTAATCTATCACCTTGTCAACAGTTTACCAAAACACTCCAGAAAAATGAACTGGAACTCCTGTAGACTTGTCAGGGATGAATTTGTGCCCCAACACATCACCAATCACCAAATAACTGAACAAAACAATCTGTTTGATAAGGCCACTTAACATAGCCAATTTAAATATCAAAGAATATCTTCCAAGAGTAATGAATTATGTCAAATTGATATTTACTTAGTTTGTTGATGATTAACTAAAATTTTCTGCCGGTCCTGTTTGGATGTAGTGAATCTATTCTGTTACCAAACAGATCTAAATCTGGTAGACATTCACCTGTGTTCTTATTATATAATATATAGTTTGTTTGCTGAGAAGGTTAAAATGAAGTCAGTGTGGGGGCATTAAAGTAGAACCCTATTTTCTTCAGACAAGATATTTAAAACACCTATTTTCTTTGTCAGAGAAGTCTTTTCTCTGTACTTAGATTTTAGTTGTACAGAGTATCTGATTTTAGCTGTAGTACCAGGGAATACACTTTGAAAATGTATTAATAGACTGCTAAGTGTGATAGTTGTATGATAGTTTCTGTAAGTGGAATCAAAATTTTATGAGATTTATGAAAGCTTACAAATACGTACACTCCCACGTAACTATTTGACTGTTCTCAATCATTTGCTGTATAAGATAAAATTATATAAAGCACAGTAATTAGAATCGGAGTGACTGTAAACCAAATTTGATTCTCTCTCACACAAGATACAGGATCAAATAATCCAGGCTTATGGTTTTGTTGAGAATAAAGGTGATAATTTGAGAGGATATGGACAACACTAATTGATCCTATATATTTTGTCTTAAATTATGTGTATTGAGAGTATTTCATACCTCCAACAAAAATAATCTCTCTCTATATAAAATGTGTCTATATATATATGTCTATATATAAGTATGTAAATATAAAATATATATATTTCCATATATACACACACATATACCTTATAGATCTATGCATTTGTGTGTGTAGTACATACGTTTGCATTTCAGGGACACTAGCAATAGTAAATTCATTTATAGCAAAGGCAAATAGAAATTTTAGGAAATTTATAACATTCATATTCTTACTAATTGTTTTTTTCTCAATTTGTGCAAGATATCTACAAATTAAAGACATATAGACAAGTAAAAATGAACATCAATGAAAAATAATTCAACTGCAAAAAATGTTCACCCAGTAATATAAAGTGTCTATAAGTATGTGGAGAAATTTCTTGCTTGATATTAATAAATCCATTAAGGTCATTTTTAAAAACCTATGGAATTTGCCTAAAAATATCAGATAATTAGGGAAAATTGAGAATAAAATGTCACACTCATTTTCCTCCCATTTTTTCCATTTTTTAATCATGCCTTATCTTTGTTACATTGAGCATGACAATAGAGTATAATAATTTAAAATTTGTAAATTTTCTGATTATAATTTGTTAATAATTTTCTTCCTTAATTCTAATTTTGAGACATTCAAATACCAATTTTACAGGAAATCCTTTTTTTAAAGAAAAAAATATTCCTGAATTATAAATAATTGAGCTCTATTATTGTCTGTGCGTGGGCCAGGGAGTAGGAGAAAGTGGAGTAGTTAGCCTTAATTATCTGGATAATTTATTTCTGTCAACCCAGCCTTGGTGCCCTTTCCTTTCAAAACTGAAAAGTTATATTAGAAATTACAGTTCGTCTTAAAGGAACTATAACATTAGAGATGACATTTCAGCACATTTGTGGATAAGTTATTTTCACGATGTCACCTTTCCCTGTGATAGTTGTGCAGTGTTCCTATCCGAGGAGGGAGATTGAGAGAGTAGATGACAGGAGGGTCAGGGGACTCTTCTCTCTCACTCAAAGCCTCCTACCATGGCCATCTGCAATCAGATTGTTAGCATGTTAGCTCAGTCTGTCAGAATCCCCTGAGTGCTGCTCAGCTAGCTAAGAGAAAATACCTTGTGTATTGGCTGTGGATGTCCCAGACAACACCCAGTCACTCAGTCATGCAGCCTAAATGGGGCAGCAGACAGCACATTCACACCAGTGTATGATAACTGAGCTTTCCATCGATGGGTCTTGACCTTATAAGAAGGCACAGCCAAGGGCCCAGTGAAGAGCCCAGAAAGGCTTGATTGCTACTAACCTTCTCTTGTCTGTTAGAAATGGCAGCTGCTTTTACTCCAGTCAGTCAGAAACAAATGTAATAAAACAATCTTTACTCTGAAAAACCAGTAAGGCATTTCTTTTATGCAGTGATGAAATACAACCACTAGATGACACCAAGAGATAGTTTCTATATGTCTGATTAATATCTCACACTCCGTTGCCTCTTCAAAGATGACATTCTTGTTAAGATTTTCATTGAGATCACAGATGTAGGCCAATTTAAGTGATCTGAATTTTTAGAATTGCGCTGCTTCAATATTATCAATTACCATCTAATCAGGAAGTCAAAGCAAAACCAAACAGAAACCACACAAAACCAAACCAAACCAAGCAAACAAAAAAAGCACTGGAATATGGAATCACTGGGCCATTTCCACCTTTGTTTCTCTCTGGAGGCACTATTAATCAGGTATTCAAAAGGAGTCATTACTGTAACTGATTTTGGAAAGTTTCTGCCAGTACTTCTATCATAAAACCTTTTCAGGGACTTGAAATTCAGCTCTAATACTTCTGTCCAATCTATATTTTATAATCCAGTTCCTGGCAATATGCATCTTTACATGGCTGTAAACAATTGGCCAGCTCCTATGTTCATGTCAGAAGAGGAAAGAAACTGTATATACTAATAAGTTTGAACTATCAGATAATTATCTATATTTTCTTCAAAAAACGAGTATTCCATCTTAGATTTAGTGTGCCGATGGTTCATAGCCATGTACCATGTAATGTAATTTGTATCCTGGGAACAGTTTTAAGATTTGAAACAGAAATTTCTCTACATAATAGAGTACTGTTTTAGTAGTAGGAGTTGAACTCAAATTTCAAAATCTGATGTCTTTACCAGTAAAAATATCAGAAATCTAAGATCATAAAAAAACAGTTAATGTTAAATACTTCTAAGTAATTTTAAGAAGTAAGTGTTGCTTGAAACTTCTTACATAGTGTTAAAAACTTATGTAGTATAGTAACAATTTTATCACTTAACTAGCAATGCCACGTGGTAAACTGAGTATTTTTCACAAATGATATTTATTATTAGAAACAGATTGTATATTGGTTACAAGATGAAGAAAATAAGTGTTCTTAATCCCAAAAGCAGCACTTGAGATATTTAACAATTCAAAGAAGCAAATGTGTAGAAATTAACAGAACACAAGGTTATACTCATGTATTGAATATTAATTCATTAAACATGGGCACGTTCGTCAATTTATAAGCCTAAAATGACAAGGAAAAACAAATAACAACTCATGTTGAAATAACTTGTTATTTATTTATTATTTGAAACAAGAAACTCAATTCTGGTTATTCAGTATATCCTTTCTGTTTCCTTTATGAATTTTGAACCATTACATTTCTAATTTACTGGAGTTATATGGGGTTTTCAGAAATGATGGCAAGTGTTTTTTTTTTTTATTTAAATAGCACTCATGTTTTGAAATCAATATATAGAGACATAATTCACATTGACTATCTTCATTTAAAAATGTTGACTAACTTGAATAAGAAATACTGGTACCCATAAAGATGTCTCCATTTCTTTCTTGTTAAGTGGAAAATCTTAGAATGGACCCACCTTGAAAACTTGATTTGTTTCCAACACTGTTAATTTTATGTGCATAATTTTCATATGAATTTCTGTGAAATTCCATAAGAATATAGGAAATGAGGCATTCAGAAATATCTGACTTTCAGAATAAATTTTTGGCTCTAATTATATTCATTTTGTCTTATCAGAATATGTAGATGAGAGAAAACTCTTACAGTTTTACTTACACTAACTACTTATTCTTCCTATGCTTCTACTAACTTCTAGCTTCTCTGTTGAACGGACTTTTAACTTTCCATTTTTTGAGAAAAAATGAGGATTTCAAGTCCATAAAATAAAAAAAGACACACATACACACAGAGACACGCCTTGTTCTAAATGCACTAAGTGTATTTTAAATTGCATATAGAGCAATACAGTTTTGTAATGCTATGACGTGTTAACTCTTGTGTGTGAAGTCATGGAGTAGTGGGTATAATCTTCTAAATTCTGATAATAGTGGCTATATAGAGACATGGCCATGGAAAGAAAAAGTAGCTGGAGCCTGTTTAATTCACAGATGAAATAGGAACATTGAAGATAAAATGTGAAGCTTAATTGGAAGTTCTCGTTTGTCATCATTTATTTTCCTATACCCCAATCTTTGCAGTCACTTAAGCAGAGACAGCTTGTCACTGGATTTTATTTATGGGAAACTTTGAATAATTAACCATCTGAGTTTTAGAGAGAGATCTCACAAAGCAGCTTAAAAATAATTTGGCTAATTTATTTTTCTTTTTTATTTTTCTTTTATTTTTATAAATATTTTATTTTGTTATTTTTCTTTTTTATTTTATTTTTATTTTAATAAATATTTTCATTTATTTTTTGGAAAGAGATATTGTCTTTATTTTTCCCTCCATTTACAGGTGCAGAATTAAAGAACATGTTCGCTCACTATATTATTGATGCACTTAAGTGGAGTGTTCCAAAGCATGTAATTACCGTGTAGGCTTATGGCCCTGAAGTAGCCAGGGATAGTAGTGCTGCATATCCATGATTTGAAGGACATACAGTGATGATTATAGAGGCAGTACTCTACATCCATTCTAGCCCTTTTGTGTTTAGCTGGTTGTCATGGCAAATAATTGGATAGAATTTAAGCCACTTTCTTCCAAGTGGGAAATTCATAATTTTACCCTTCACCTAATTTTGTAGATACTTTTAAAGAATCTTGAAGTTTCTACAGAAGTGACGTAGAGCAGTGTGGGAAAATTTTTCTCATACAACGGGCACCTCAGAAACTAGGTTTCTGCTGTTTGGTGGGGGGTTAAAGATGTCAGTTTCCATTTGCATCAGTTTGCTTCATTTTCTTATAACTAAGGCACAGACTCTGAGCTTCTTTGATAAAATGAGCCCAAGATACTTTACACTGACAGATTCTGAGGGAAATGGAAAAACAGGGTAAAATTTAAATTAAATTTTAATTTAGCTAAAAAGACACACTTTTCTAGAATTGTGTCTGGGAAAAGCGTCAGTCATTTTCAAAATATGGCAGATGGAGAAAATTGTAAATCAAAATGATTTAAATTAGTAGCATGATAGGATTGCCGTGAGATGAAGAGTCAGAATTAACTAACCCAAAGGATATGTAAGTCAAGTAATAATAATGTATTTCATTCATTACTTTCTATTTGAATAATATCGAAATGTGTATTGATTATATTACATTCTCCTTTTAATTGAAAAATATAGTTATAAAATCCTAGAAAATTTAGATTTGAGAGATATTCATCATCATCCAGTTCAATTATTCTCTGAGACATTCAGTCTTTTTTTAATGTGTACCTATTTGATGTCAGCTCTTGAGAAGAATGTGATAAACAGTTTTTTAAACTGAACAACAGAAACACTTCTGCCCTCAAGAAGTTTATGTTCTAGAGAAGACGTGAAATACGGAAGACGATGCCTCAGAGAATTTTAGCCACTTTATCCATGTGATTATTTGTCTACCCCCAATTAGACTCCAAGTCTAAGTTCCCAACCCTGTCATTCTTTGAACAAAAAGACCCTCTGTCAAAGTTCTTTGTCGTCTAATTGTCAGATTTCCTAAACCCTCTTGTGTTTAGTGGTATGTAAATTCTAAATCCAGTAGCGCACAGCACCTGTAGAAATACTTTGCATGCCTAGAGGATATGATGCCTTGCTTTAAGGTCAGAATTACTGTCTGTGCTCAGAATCGTTGACTAAAGATAACACAGCAGATCATTGCTACAAACAACATTTTATTTTCCAGTGACTGAAAATCAGATTTACCCTGCAGATCCTAATGAGAAGAGACACTGTTGTGTACACTCTGCAGCATGGTATATAGTAAAGTAAACTTTTGCAAGCCAGGTAATCTGTCCTTTCACCAATTTGTTAGTTTTTTTAGGCATTGAAAAGTAAAGTATTCTTTATTTCTTCATCAGTGTTTTGAATTTGTCTTTGTCCTGACTGACATGTTGTGAAGAAAAGAAAAGCAATATATCAGAAATGGGGCTCTTTAGGATCCCCTAAAACAAAAGCAAAATATGATCAATTATTATAGTGTTAATATAAGAAAGAACAGAAATATGGAACAGCTCACAAAAAAGTTAAGAAAAAAAAATCCCTCAGAAATAGACATAAATTATATCTCCCACAAAGAGAAATAGAAAACCTATTCACGGGAGTTCTCGTCGTGGCACAGCGGTTAACGAATCCGACTAGGAACCATGAGGTTGCGGGTTCGATCCCTGGCCTTGCTCAGTGGGTTAAGGATCCGGCATTGCCGTGAGCTGTGGTGTAGGTTACAGACGCAGCTCGGATCCTGCGTTGCTGTGGCTGTGGCGAAGGCCGGCGGCTACAGCTCCTGTTAGACCCCTAGCCTGGGAACCTCCACATGCTACGGGTGCAGCCCTAAAATGACAAAAGGCAAAAAAAGAAAAGGAAAGAAAACCTATTCAAAAGTTTTGTGTTTGTTTGTTTTGTCTGGGTTTTTGGGAGGGGGGGAAGCAAAAGTCTATAAATAGACACTGGATGAGCTCAAGAAATTGTTATTGATCCCCAATTTAATGTATACAAATACTGTATCATTCTGTGCTGATGAGATATTCTTTTTTTTTTTTTTTTGTCCTTTTGCATTTTTTGGGGCCGCAGCTGCTGCATATGGAGGTTCCCAAGCTAGGGGTCTAATTGGAGCTACAGCTGCTGGCCTACGCCACAGCCACAGCAATGCCGGATCCGAGCTGCATCTGCAACCTACACCATAGCTCACAGCAATGCCAGATACTTAACCCACGGAGCAAGGCCAGGGATCAAACCTGCAGCCTCATGGTTCATAGTTGGATTTGTTTCCGCTGCACCATGGTGGGAACTCCTGATGAGATATTCTAATGGAAGAGATTCCTCTTGGGGCAATTGAAGATAAAAGCAGAAAGTTAAATATATATTTTTAATTTAGTGTTATTACTGATAAGATTGGATTTATGTGTATTATTTCAGTGTTTTCTTTTTTGTTGTTGTTCCTCTACTCCATTGCAACCTTATTTTTTGTTAAGTATTTTCTGATGTACCATTTTAAGTTTCTTATTATTTCTCTCCTTATAATTTTTTTAGTTATTCATTAGTAGGTTCCCTAGTGTTTACAATTAACATCTTAATTTTCAGCTATCTAGTTTCTGTTAATACAAGCTTAACTTCACTAGTTACAGAAACAATCATCCTATATTATTCCACTCCTTCCCCCTTCCCTTATTGTTATTATATACAAATTACATCTTTATATATTGCATGCCTGTAAATGCAGATTTTTAATCACCTCTTTATAAGTTGTCTTAAATCAAGAGGGAAAAGAGTTATAAAGAAGAAATATATTTATATTATCTTTTATATTTACCTATGCCATGACCTTTATCAGTGCCCTTTATTTCTTCACATAGTTTCAAGTTATTATCTAAGGGTCTTTCATTTTAGCCTGAATAATTTCCTTTAGTAATTCTAGTAGGACAGCTTCACTAGCAACAGATTATCCAGTTTGGGAGGGGGTTTTCTTTGTTTTTGTTGGTCTGTTTGTTTGTTTTTAATATCTGCCTTACTTTTTCCCTTCATTTTGGGGGAATAATTTTACTGGTATAAAATTCTTGGTTGACAGTTTTTATTTTTGAACATTTTTTAATTGAGGTGTAGTTGATTTACAATATGTTAGTTTTGGGTATACAGCAAAGTGATTCAGTTATATAGATTATTTTCCCTTATAGGTTATTACAAAATACTGAAAATAATTCCCTGTTGTATGCATTAGGTCCTTGCTTTTTTATCTCTTTTGTATATGATAGTGTGAATCTTGAACATTTTGAATATGTCATTGTCGTATCTTCTGACTTCCATTGTTTCCAGTGAGAAATTAGCTGTTAATCTTATTGAGGATTTCTGTAACTTATGAGTCCCTTCTCACTTGCAGCTTTCAAGAGTCTCTGTTTTGTTTGCAATCATTTGACTATGATGTGTCTAGGTATGAATCATCTTGAATATGTTGTACTTGGAATTCATTGAAATTCTTAGATGTGTAAATTAATATTTTCCATCAAATTTAGAATGATTTCTGAAATTATTTCTTCAAATTTTTTTGTCCTTTTCTCCCTCTGGTGTTCTTTAGGTCTTAATTATGTGTTTCCTGTGTATTTGATGGTATATCCCTTGTCTCTGAGACAGCCTTTATTTTTGTTTTGAAAATACAGTGCATGGAGCCCCCAATGTCAAGGAGTCCCTGAAATGCCTTTTTCCACCCTCTGACCATTTTATTCACTTGTGTGCATATAACCATTGGTACCAAGTTGCACATCGGGCTAAGGGACCTAGACCCTTTAATCAGTCTTTGTCTTAAATACATTGTGGTACCATTGTCCCAAGTGATGATAGGTCATTTCTCTTCACCATCTTTGTTAAAGAGCTTTTTAAATTCCTCCAAAATAAGGAATTCCCTGGTGGTCTAGTGGGTTAAGGGTCCAATGTTTTCGCTGCTGTGGCTTAGGTTTGATCCTTGGCCCAGGAACCTCTGCATGCTGTGGGTACAGCCAAAAAAAAAAAAATAAATAAAAATAAAAAAAATTCCTCCAAACTAAGATGAATTAAGCAGAATTGTTTGAGGCCCTTTAATGTTGGCAAAGCATCATGGGCTTCCATTTGTCCATACAAATTCCAAGACTGCTGAACCAAAACTTTTGTTTTGAGCTCATCAGTTTTATTCATCCCCTTTCTTAATAACCACTTAAAGATTTCTGTCCTGTTGAGATGAATCCTTTGACTTACTCCTTTTTCTGTCCTCTTTGTTTTCTGTTTTGTTTTGTTTGTCTGTTCCCTCAACACATGAAAATTCCTAGACCAGGGATTGAACCTGTGCCACAGCAGCAACCCAAGACACTACAGTGACAATGCCAGATCCATACCAGCTATGCCACAATAGAGCTCCTATCCTCTTTGTTTTGTCCCTTATCTTATGAAGCATTCTAATCTTCTTTGTTTCAGTATAACTTTCCCCTTTGAAAGTGGTCTTAAGATCCACTTCAATATTTTCTTTGCATTCTTTTTAATTTTACCCATTTGTAAGGATCCTGCGGCTAAAGATTGTAAACTCAGCTGGTCAAGAGGATCCAAACTTGGCCCACAGTCATAATTTGCCTTAATACTTTTAACTTTTTTTTTTTACTTTAACTGGATAGGGGGCCTGAGGTTAGAGGCTATAACTTGAACCATCCAGAATCCAAATGTGGCCCAGCATTATCCCTTGCTTTTATTTTAGCAGTGACAGGTAAAACAAAAGAAACAAGGGATTGTATATTTAGTTTGTTTCTTTTTACTTTGAATTTCGCTATATATCTTGTATACCAACACCTCAGGATTTTGATTATTATTTTTAAACTTCATTTAAAATGGTGGTAACTTTCGCTTCCACTAACTGAATAAAACACAGCTTCAGTTATCAGAAATGATACTGTGACCATTCAAATTCTACTCATCCCCAATACTTTGATACTTTCTCTTTCTAAACCTCATGTTTCAGGGAGTCAGGACTATCCTAGGGAACTTTCAATCCTGGTACCAACTACCTAGAGTCAAACTGCAAAGTTTGAGGGCATAGTGCTCCAGACCACCGAGTCTTCCTAAGACTTCCGATACCAACTGCAGGACTGAGGGGTTTCTCCAAATCACCCAAATTTTGATAATTTACCAGAAGTCCTAACAGAACTCACTAAAAGCTCTAAAGCACAAAATTATGTTTTATTACAATGAAATGATACAGATTAAAAATCTACCACAGGAAAAGATGTATAAGGCAAAGTCCAGTAAGGTTCCAAACCTGAAGTTTTGTGGTTGCCCAGGCATGTTCTCCTCCTGGTATTGATGTGACAATATTTATGGACATACAGTCAAGGGTGTTCACTAGAAAATCACTGTCTAGAATTTTTATTGGGACTTCATTTTATACATATGACTGATTGATTGATTCTCCACTTAATTGAACTCAATCTCCCAGGTCAACTGATACCACATGACCTAAGCTTTCCCACATTTATTCACATGGTGGGGTTCTGATGGGCCCAGGCCCTGATCTAAACTATGACCCTCATAGCAGGATAGCAGGGTTGACAACGTTTACATCCCAGAAGGTGAGGGCAAAGGATAGACCTCTGTTTGGACAAGGTCAAATTCTTTATTACACACACTTGACAGGTCAATAATGACAGATTTAGGGGAATGGGACTTGATGGAGCTCCACCCTTATTCTGTACTTTCTGGTGGCTGCCATGCTGCTGTTTTTTCCCTGTGATTTCAGGCTGCCAATATTCAAGGCTACCCCCTGGAGTTAAGGTGGGGATTGGGAAGAGGTCAAGTTAAAAATGCCACAAAGCTCACTGTTCTTACTGAGATTTTAAGCAAATTTATTTTTTAGCATATATTCCTTGGATTGCTGCAAGCCTTTGATCAATTTCCAGAGTGCTGCAAAAAGTCAGTTCTGATAATTTTGCCATTTTTTATATTATGGAGGAGAAAATTTTCAAAGATCCTTATTGTATCATTCACGGGTGTCATTCCCTCACCCTCCTTTTCTGAATAAGGATTTGTAGGAACACAGCCATTCTCAAATGTTGCATGACATCTATGGCTGCTTCCCACTGCAATGACAAGGTGGGTAGTTATAACAGAGACCTTCTAGACCACAAAGCTAAAACAACCAAAATTTATACACTATGTGGCTCTTTATAGACCATTTTTGCCAGCATCTGCTCTAATGTATAAATGTTACTTTAAAAGTGTGTGTGTATATTTTTGTATATATAGATACACATACATTCTATGGTCCATAGCCCTATGCCCAAATATATTACTAGCTTCTTAAAACTCTGGGGAAATCCAGTGATATATTGCAAAGGTTGATTACAAGACGAGCGTTTGGACTATACAATTCTCCGTATTTTTGCTCCTCATTGTTTTTTTTTTTTTTAAAATACACAATGGTTTATGACATGAGCAATAAGGGAAAGAAAGAGTTTAAATGAAAGCTATATCAAATCTTGTATTACAAACTTCATTAAAAGTCTGGGATTTACTTTTCCCTTTTTGTTGATTTTTCCAGATATCATTTTGTCAATTTTATAACAGAAAAACGAGGAACAATTTTTTTATCTTCCTTTGTAAAGTAAATTTAAAAATAAGCATCTTAAATACTATTCTCTACCTAATAAAAAGTTATGTTTATGTAATTGATGTGATCAATCATATTGTTTACTTAAAAGTTTTATATTTTGTTTCTTTAAAATTTTGAGAAAAGTGATTCACTTACTCAACAAGGATTTCTTTACATCCTCATCACTGATCAATTATTTAACCAGAGATTTTTAGCTGGAGGAAGTCCCTTCCCTTCTCAACATGCCAGTTTCCTCAGCCATGGTGAACACACATATTTAATAGAATTTTAGATTCACTGAACTTTTATTAATCTCCCTAATCAAGAAATAAACTGTTTTACAGAAGAGTGATGAATTAGAAATTGTAAAAGTTGGTAAAAGTAAAATCAAGTATTATGGGTTTGAATTCCTGGACAAGATTTCATGTGCAAAAATAAGCTGTGAATCTGATTCTAAAACTAATAGGATCTGCAATTTGCTTATATGATTGAGTCATAATTTATTTGATAGACTGTAGGTAGTGTCTTTGAAGTTCTATTACAATAATTGTATTTATCAGCCAAAATAATTCTGAACCAAGATTTGACATATGTATCAAAATATACAATATATATCTGCTTATACGTCACATATTACCTTTGTTGTTTCATACGATAGAAAAAAAGATAATTTTAAAAAATATGGCAAACAGTAAAGGAAATGACTTCCTCCTTTTTGAACTTTTCTACTAGAATGATTACATTTGAAAGTTTAGATGAGGAGTTCCTACTGTGGCTCAGCGGTAATGAACCCAAATAGTATACATGAGGATGCAGGTTCAATCCCTGGCCTCACTCAGTGGGTTAAGGATCCAGCATTGCTGTGAGCTGTGGTATAGTTTGCAGACTCAGCTCAGATCTGGTGTTGCTATGGCTGTGGTGTAGGCTGGCAGCTGCCACCCCATTTCAGCCCCTAGCCTGGAAACTTCCATATGCCACACATGCAGCCCTAAAACGCTAAAGAAAGAAGGAAGGAAGGTAAGAGAGAAAGAAAGGGAGAGAGAGAGAAAGGAAGGGAGAAAGGAATGAAGGAGGGAAAGAAGGAAGGAAGAAAGGAAGGAAGGAGAAAGAAAAAGGGAGAGAGAAAGGAAGGAAAGTTGGAAAGAAGGAAAAAACAAGGAAGGAAAGAAAGGGAGAGAGAAAGGAAGGAAGGTAGGAAGGAAGGTTAGAAAGAAGAAGGAAGGAAGGAAAGAAGAAGGAAGGAAGGAAAGAAAGAAAAAAAAAGTTTAGATGAGATTTTACTGGAAAAATACATAAACTCGGGGTTTATGTCCTTTGGGGCCAGGGATCATTAGAGCATCTAGTCACCCTAAAGGCTGCTAGTATTAATGATTATTGATACTGATGTAAATTTCTATCTGTGTTTATCACCCTGTCTACATGTGGCCCAAACTTCTTGGTCTACTTTGTATTGGGATCTATGATACAGATCCAGGAAAGCCACTCAATGGTTTGTACATGATCCTCTGGGGACATTTTATATGTCCTTTGTGCCTTGGAATAGGGTGGAAATATTTACAACATTTTAACGCAGCATGACTTTTTCCCCATTCTTCTGTGTTTATATGGGCCTGAAAATCATCACCCCTTACCATAATTTGTGCACACACACACACACACACACATACTGCCAAATTCTGTGGTTTTACAGCAAAATAAAATAAAATTTGATTAGTCGGCATATCTCTCTTCTTGCTTTCCCCCTCCTTTCCTTGCCTCCAACAGCAGAGATAATTATAAATAAGTTCACTATATTTTATCACTTGACTTTATCTGTCAAAATGTTGCCTTAAAAAGTGTATGCCTGCTGCTTTTAAGTCTTTCTGCATCCCAGTCAAGGTCTTTGTGCAGAAAATGCTACCGTTTTGCCTTTTTTCCTTGCTACCCAGAACAGAAGGAGAAGGTAGGTAACCGTCTGTGAGCTAACAGAGAACTTCAATAACTCCCACAGAAAGAGCCGGTAGGGAGTTTGTGTTTTTGGCCATGAATCCAGGGCTTTCATTTGAAGTTTCAGGGTGCGTCATGCAGTTGAACACTGATTGAATGGGGCCACTGGAGGCTCTGGGATCAAGCTGTGACATTTTTCTGAGCCTGAAGGCTGCTCACAGTTATTACTACACAGGCCTTGCCGATTGCTACTTCAGGGGACTAGGGGAGAAGGAGGTTGTGCTTCTGAGTGTGGGTGGTCAAATAAACTCTTTTAGCAGCAGCAGTTGGTCTATTTAGCCTGAAAAAGAGACCACCAGCAGCCCCCAAAGTGCTAAAAAATTACAATCAATTTTAAAAATATATATTATATTACATAAAAGACTGTAAGAGAAGTGCTGAGCATTGCTCCACAGAATTACCAGCTGCTAAATGAGGTAGTCACATGCAGCCAAGCGGGATTTATCCTGTAACCCAGAGAATTTCCAGCTCTCCCACCACTCTAACCTTCTCTCAGCGGAAAGGGGGAAAAAGAACAAAAAATAAATAAAAAAATGGAAATCAAACCAAAGAAAAAATAGCAGCAGAAAGCAAAAAACACAAGCAAGTTTGGAGAAAATGGGCTGAAGGGAACCACTGAGATGTAGGCTTGGTGTTTATTCTTTGGTTGTGAATATTTAGGGTTTGTCTTTAAAAGGATTATTAAGGCTCATATGTTTGCCGTACATTTAGATAGTGCTTAAGGACCAACTTAATCTTCAGACTCTTTAGGGTCTTAGTTGTCAGTACTATTCTTTAACATGGGTGTTAACTCTGTTTTGATTGTCTCAAAGTTTTATAAGTCATAAGCTGTGTCCTTTACTTAATTCTGTATTTCAGAAATTCCTAGAATTTTTGTAATTGCTAATTCATATTCTTATGTAATACATATAAGTCACTTCAACCATCATACTAAATTAGGTGGCTTTTTTAATTCAAACAACCCAAAATTTTGAGAATATGATATGTATAAATTTATAAACTTCTAATTTAGATTCATAAATATGTTTTAAGCACCTATTGTATATACTGGTAATACAATTAGATGAATAGGACTCATTTTCTGCCTTGAAGGACTTATAAGACTATAAGCTCCATGAGGAAACTATGTATGGCCCATTCACCTCTCTGACACTCAGAGTCAGCATTGTGCCTGTCACACATCAAATCCATTTTAGCCTGTGAATTGATGGGTAGACATTGGCGTAAGATCCACCAGACAATCAGAAACCTGATAAACTCAGGATACACCCTGTTCAAAACAGACTCTTGATGCCCAGTTTAAACTACTTCTTAGAAATGAGAATTTGATTTTATTCCCCTGAATATCCTCCTCTTATAATTTAGCTAGCAAAGTTGTGGTAAGACAAAAATGATGATGAGATAGTTGTTTTCATCATAACTTAACTCCAGAATGAATGCAGGCCATTTGAGTAGGAAGCCAAAGAAAGAGATTGAATTGAAGGAGACCAGAAGGAAGTTTATAAAGCTGATGTCTATTTGGCGGCTTAAGGAACTAGATCAAGGCATGCTAGAAAATGTGTTTTATACTCTTTAGAAATAGTGTTGTCTTGTAAATGATCTTTTCCATTTGATTTATAAACAAATTTTATATATTTTTATTAAAATAGCACTCATATTTTGAAATCAATATATAGAGACATATTTCACATTGACTATCTTCATTTAAAAGTATTGACTAATTTGAATAAGAAACATTGACACCTATATAGACTTCTCCGTTTCTTTCTTGTTAAGTGGAAAATCTTAGAATGGACCCACTTAAAACCTTGGTTTGTTGCCAACACTGTTAACTTTATTATAAATTTTTTGATTTATAAACAAATTTTATTGTAAA
Source organism: Catagonus wagneri (assembly GCA_004024745.2). Classification (NCBI taxonomy): domain Eukaryota; kingdom Metazoa; phylum Chordata; class Mammalia; order Artiodactyla; family Tayassuidae; genus Catagonus; species Catagonus wagneri. Next base: position 18,136,855 of record PVHT020000166.1, read on the forward strand.
TTAATAGCAAGCCACTCTTTCTGAGTGTCCCATTCAATCTACCTACATTTTTGGTAAAACAGGAAAATACTTGCTATCTACAGATTTTGTTATTAAATCTATTTACAGAATTTTCTTTTTTCTTTCTTGTCTTTTTTTTTTTTTTTTGGTCTTTTTTTAGGCTGCACTCATGGCATATGGAAGTTCCCAGGCTAGGGGGTGAATTGGAGCTTTAGCTGCTGGTCTGCACCACAGCAACAGCAACACCAGATCCCAGCCGAGTCTGCAACCTACACCACAGCTCATGGCAACTCAGGATCCTTAACCCACTGAGCACTGCCAAGGATTGAATCTGTGTCTTCATGGATACTAGTCAGATTTGTTTCCACTGAGCCACAATGAGAACGCCTATTTACAGTATTTTCTAATGATGGTCCTTAGTATCTTTGGGTCTATAACACACTTTTTTTGTATCCAGAGTAATATTAATTAAGTTATTTTACAAAAATCTTTAAGTAATTATATCATTTTAAAACAAAATTACTATACATTTAATTCTGAGATTACATGTAGGTGGTTCTGTGATCTACCTATTTTTTAAAACAGATTTTTGAAGACAGTCTGTTTATAAAGTTATCTTGTGTCAAATAATTTCATAATTTAAGAAGTTTATTTAATATAAAACTATCTTAAATGTTGAGACAGTCTCAGAAACATTTATTTCTTTAGTGCAGTGGCTTTCTAATATACTTTTAAGTGACTGATCCCTTTCTTCAATGGAAATATCATATATCGTCAACATTTAAACCAGAGTAATAACAGTAATAAAAATAGTAAGCATAATAAAGTTCCTGTGGTTGAATCAAGTAGGGATTTGGGACAGAAAATTCCTATCCATCCAAAGGTGTCAAGTTCACATTCTCTCCATAGTTCTAAAACAGATCCTGACAATACTCCTATAGAAGACTTTGGTTATATACAAAGCACTGGTCAAGGAAGAACTGTGTCACTGTTTACTGTCTCTGGGTTTGTTAATCATTCTTTGTGTCTTCTTGACTGTGAGGTTTCATAGGTCACTCAGGTGAAAGTGACTTCTCCACTGATCAGTGTCAGAACACCTAGACGGCCTTTTGGTAGTGTTCTCCAAAACCTCTCAGTGATTCAATGACAGTCATTTTATTGTGTTGACCCCTCACCACACAGAGAATAGACTCATTCAGATGTCAAGTGCATGTGACAAAGGCCAGCTTAGTTGAGAGTGGTTGTGCTTTAAACCCCTTTAAACAGATTTATCCCGCCATCACATGGAAATGTTTAAGTGTTTTTGAGCAAGTGTTATCAAAGCAGCAATTGTCAAAAAATTTTAATCTGGTAAAATTTAATTTTTTTCTAGGTTGATCTAAGTAGGCTCTTTTAAAAAAATTAGATGTACAAAGCAATACTTTTTTGACTCGATAGCATTTCTTATTTTCAAGATGACTAATGCAACGATATAGAATACAATTCATTGAGCACTAGCCATATCAAGCAATAACTATTCAGTTGCCTTCAGACCTTAGTTTACAAAAAGAAATTTATTATTACTCTCCATTTAATATCCATTAGATAATTTCCTAGAAAAAAATGTAGTTATATTATTTTATTTTTGTGAATCAAAGTCTGAGTAAGAGAGGATTCTCAAACAATGGACTATGAAGAAAGGCTCATAAATCAATCATAATTATGTGAATTTAGAGGTGAGATAATTTTTCACATTTGAATAATTTTTCACATTTGAATAATTTAGGTGTATTCCTGACAGAAGGAAAAAATTCAATAAACTAGAGAATGTTTAAGATATTTTACTGACAATCAGATCTGACGTATTTTTTTTACCAGCTGTTTTACTTATAATTAGAGTGATTAATGTGGCTTAGTTTGAAATTAGAGTCATTTTCCCAAACTTATCTTTGCCTTTTTCAATTTTATTCTGGCTAATAATAATGCCTGAATAATGTATTTACCTTTAGCTTTTAGGTTTTTTTTTTTTCAAATGATGATTTATTTCTGTAGTTGAGCAGGTTCATTCTTTTTGATGCTGATGGCTGTCATCCAAATAAAGTTGTCTATCATTTATTGTTAGAGGATCATTTATTTTTCTGTTTCATCTATGTATGTTTCATATGAAAAATACATGTAATAGTAAAATTGTTTATTTCTGACATTTTATAGTATGATTTGTGATAAAAGAATTAGAAATGCTGCATCTCTTTCTCATCATTAAATTCTAAGCTACCTGGAAAATATTTAATCTCATTTTTAATCTCAATTTAATGTCATAAAGTTCAAAGCATCACCACTTTTCTCCTCCACTGACTCCACTGATGTGTTCTTTCTGAGAATTATTCTAGAAACTTAAAGACATAGGATATCTCTGTATATTAGACAGAAACTTCAAATTATTAATGTATTACCTGGCTTATATTAGATACCTATCTTTATCATAACATATGAGAACAAGAGATAATTTTTTCCAGGGGGTGATAACATTGATTAAAAGATAAAGCACATTCATTGGCTAACAGATAATAAATACACTGAGGCTGCAGAGCTTACTGACTATCCAACTGGCCTGGGTTCCAGTTCCATTTCTGCCTGCCATTTAAAAGCTGTTTTACTTTGAGTAAATTACTTAAAATCTCTGTGCCCAATTTTTCCTTCCCCCAAAAAGGGATGTTGATGATGCTTCTCTCCAAGGGAATATGGTGAGGATGAAATAAGTTAATATAAGTGATATAATCAGAACCATGATTGGAAATAAGTGCTATACATGTGTATGGTATTATTATTTTTAAATGTTATGTAAAATGAATTGGTATCATAATTTATTGGTTATCTCTGAAAGTCATTCAAACTGAAACATTTTAGAAGATTATATAATAAATATAATATAAATATATATATAGTTAATATTTCTCAGGTGAAACCCATGTAGTCAATCAATAAATGAATGATAGAAAGGTAGTAAAATCTAGATATTTGCTAATGAGGAAGAAAAGAGATTGGGAAGAGGGGATGTAGTGAGTAAGTTTTAAGACAGTTTAGCTAGTTTGTTATAATAAATCAGATGTCTGGAAAGTTTTTCTATAAAGAGCCAGTTAGAAAATATTGTAGTCTTTGCAGACCATAAGTTCTCTGTCCCAAGGACACAATTCTGCCCTAAGTGAGAAAACAGCCATTGACAATACCTAAATAAGTGAGCATGGCTGTGTTTCCACAAAACTTTATTCACAAAATCAGAGCAGGTCTGACTGGCCCTGTAGGCTGTAGTTTAGTGGTGCTGCGGTGGCTTCTTGAGTACTCACAAAAGGGGTCAAGCCTTTTTCCTCTCCTCATCTCCTTGATCATGCTGTTTTGAATACCCACAAGGGTTCTTGGGTATTTCCAGTTAGGAGATTCAAGCAAGGAATTAGAAGGCATAAAGAACTGCGAGAAGGAAATCAAACAGATGCAAAAAAATCTGATAATAATATGTCAGTTCTTTGAAGAAAATATAAGAATATACAAAGATTATCTTCTGTAATTCTTTAGAGTTTAGTAATAATAAGTAGTAATCTAAAATTAAATTTCCTTACAAGACTGAGAAAGAATCTGACACAACTTCATCAAATGTTCAAATAATTTGATTCAATAATTATACGTAGGAGTTACCATCATGACTCAGTGGTAACGAATCTACTAGTATCAGTGAGGATTGGGATTCGATCCCTAGCCTCGCTCAGTAAGTTAAGGATCCGGTGTTGCCGTGAGCTGTGGTGTAGGTTGCAGATGCTGCTCGGATCTCATGTTGCTATAGCTGTGATGAAGGCCGGCAGCTGTAGCTCTGACTGACCCCTAGCCTGGGAACTTCCACATGCCATGGGTGCAGCTCTAAAAAGACAAAAAAATAACAATAAAAAATTATTATTATACATAAAATCTAGTAAACTCTTAAATATGTTGTCATGATTATGTACTTACTATATAACCAACTTGTTGGTATGTATGTAATTTCCAGGTGTACTTTGCAAAAGCATAAACTTTATTCTTCTGTGTTACTGCTTTATGTCTTTGCATATAGTATCTTCAGCTTCTTAGACTCCTCTTTAGCAACCATTAAACTTTTTTTACAGATTATTGTCATATCATATATATTCATTAAAATAATAATCCTACTTCATGTAATTTGTTCTATTCCATCTATCTCTTACAATCTGAAATTAACCACATGATTCAATACAGCAAATACCCCATCTAGCATCATCAAAGATTGTAGAGAAAGTCAATGAAACTAAACTAGCTACATTAGACACGATGAGTAAAATGTTTTGAGAACCTAAAGCATTCGTTGCCATGAACACAACTTAAGTGATTATGATCTGGCCTATTTTTTTTATCTTCCTGAGTGCAGTAGAAGCATTCGTCAAAGTAAAGCTACCCTCACATTAATGGGAAAATGTTCACATAACATCAGATAAAAAGGGCCAGGGAAGATGTTTTAGTCTTTGGGGAAGAGGCAAATACATGAAGGCCAATTTTATTTCTTAAACTATATGTTATCTCTGATATATCAGTACTACTATTAGGCATTCAGCAGGTGCCAACAGCATGGGTACTCAGAGCACCTCATCAGTGCTGATGGAAGGATTTTGTGATGAAAAATAACCCCCACTTAACGCATGTGCTACATGACATTCTTCTTGACCAAAACAAAAACTGAAAAAAAAAAAAAAAAAAGAATGGCTCAGGAAGGTCTTCCAAAGCACATGCATTGCTAATTAATTTCCTTCAGGATAAAACCGACCAGTAACCTACATACAGTGGCAGCATTTTTCATATTGTTTTCCTGTGTAGCATTTCTTAGTTCCTTTAGTCAGATTTTCTCTTGTGTGGTGTGCGCATATGCTCCATTTGTCTTTCTACTGCTCTCTCTCCTGGACCTTTCATGTATTATTTCTGACCTTCTCCAAAGAAACTCTTAAGCTTTATTCTCACCTACATATTCTCTTCTCGGGCTCTTCTTTAAGTATCTCACAAATCTGACAATACAGAAGGGAAAAAAAGTATGTGATTAATATGGGGGGTAGCTACTTGAAACGTGTAATGTCTCTTGACTTGATTCCAAATTAGTGGCCATCTTTTCAACTGGAGTATGCAGTAGGGAGTGCCATTGAAAAGTATTTATAATGTATACTCTTGGAAATTAATTTCTTATAACACCGCTCTTCATATTGTGCAGAGCTACAGATATTTTTGACATGGCACAATGACTATTTAGTTGTAATTTTTAGGTCAGAATACAAACTTATTACTCAAAGTGATAATTACACATTTTAGAAACAAAGACCTGTTTCTACTTAACAACTCACTGCATGCTGTTGTAACTCAGTAGTGATCAAATTGTGTGCTATTGCTTTTCTTCAAACACACACTGTAAGAATTATATTTTACATTACTTTCTTTTAACCTCACAATCGTAGAAATATTCAAAATTTACTTTCCTTTTTCCCTTGTGACCTTGGAGCTCCATTTTAAGATCCTCATCTGTGTAACCCCTAGCAAACCCCCTATCAGTGACAGAACTGTCACAGAATTCACCAAAGCTGATCTCTTTTCTCTAAGGAGACAGCTGTTCACTTCTTACAGTCTTTTGCCCCAAGCACTGACATCTAGAAAACTTGCTTCTAATGTGGTTACAAATCTTGATCCAGCTGGTGACTCCTTTTCAACAATGAAGGTTACTATGAGCCCCATGGTAGCACTTAGAATTGAAACCAGGCTCTTACAGTACTTTAAACTCCATATGCTGGCCCTTTACCCCTTATTCTGGACCCAGCTCTGGCCCTCAAGCATATGCCTAGTACCAGGGGTAACATGTCCCTGTGAATGTTTATCTCTTTGTCTCACTCTACAGTCCGTTTCATGTAATACCAAGACAGAAAATAAAAAAAAAAATTACGTTAATGTTTTGGATTTTTCCTAATATTTCTAAGCTACTTAGTTGTAGTTAAGATGCGTAGAGTTTATCTTCAGCTTCAGCTTACCCTGTTTCATGCTGAAAATGACATTTTATTAAATCCTAATTCTCTTGTAACACTTTAAGGAATTTGTTTGCTATAACATTCAGCATAAGCATAACTTCTATAAAAATGAGTGAATGGCAGCTGAAAGCATGGTAAAACAATTAAAGTTTTAGCAAGTTTTTCACAATGCACAGTAAAAGATCTGTCTTTTATAAGATATGAATAAAAACTAGTAAGCTTAAATCAGCTGCAACTTAGCAATTAATGAATCAAGTTTTATTCTGGATCAGTTAACCTACATTAAAAAATACAGCTGATCCAGTTTCACATGCATTTACCATCTTCCATTTTTTAATTCCATAAATTCATCAAAATTGCAACATTTTATAATTCCTTAGAAAAATAGTGTTTTTTCCTAGCTGAATTTTTTAGTATAAAAGAATCCTGAAACTGGTTGGAATAGATTTTATTTTATGTTTCACTCAAAATTATGATAATTACTAAATTGATTTTTATTTGAAGAGCTCATCATAGACACTAAAGATGTGCTTATGTGTTCACTGAAATTGAAAATGAGGTGTATTTTTTCATAAAACTTTTGAAGTTGAAATAGTTATTTTAAAATTTACTTTACAGTTCAAAATAACACAAATAAAAACAATATGGTCCTCATAAGTGAATAAAGGTTTTTTATTCATCAGAAAAATAATTGGGGGCCTGGAAATATTATCAAAGCTTAGTCAATAATTACCTATTTTTCTTTTGGACAATTCTTAAATATTAATTACTTTACACATAAAAAAATCTAGTTTGTATATGTATATTTATATGCACATATAGAATATATGCGTATACATATCAAAAGAGATACCATGTAAATTTTATTTTCACTTTCATTGTATATATTGAGGAAAAGAATGAAAATAAGTTCAGTTATCATTCTCAAAGTGTTTAAAAAAACTAACTAATCAAAAATTCTACCTAAATAATCAGTGGGAATGAGGAAAGGTAGTGAATGAAAAAAAGAAATTGGTTTTAATGTTACAATAGCTGACTGTGCTTTTGCAAAAACAATTTAATCTCTATTATTGTTAGAAATTTTTGACTTGAATTTTTCTTCCTTTTCCATTCCTATACCAAAAATTGTGTTCTACAGTGGCTGAAAATAAGTAATACAATGTGTTTAAGATAGATGCTTCTTGAAGCATTTAAGTAAACTCGTTAACACTTCTAAGACACAGTTTGACCTGGACAGACAGGTCATCCTATTGGTAGTGGGGAAATAATAAGGAATGTGTCAGATCCAAGTTCTTTCAGATATTGCAAAATTCAGAACAGATGATGAAAATGTTGGCCATTGTTAATCATGAAATTTACTGGAGGAGTTGCCCTACTGTGAAGGATATTGGTACAATTATTTACTGCTAATAAACCTTAACTCCTCCTCCCACCCCATTGGGGATAAAACTTAATAGATTAATAGATAGTTGGCATAAAACTTTATGTTTTCTCTACTAAAGTTTGATCATATCACGGACTTTTCTGGTTTTTGGACTTTGAGACTGAACTTCGCCATACATTGTTTCAAAAGAAAAGTTAAGAACAGAAAATAAACAATGCTCCTGAAATAACACTCCTGTTTTCTTTTTTGACTATTGAATGCCTTGGTTTGTTTTGGTTTGCTTGTTTTGTTTACATTATGTCTTTCCAAATGAACTTTACAAATTCATGACATAATAGTGAATTTTGAAATTATACATCTCACTGAGTGAAGTTCTGAAATATAAATGATGGATTAACCTTTTTCTTTTCTTTCTTTCTTTTTTTTTTTTTTTTGGCCTTTTTAGGGCTGCACCTGCGGCATATGGAAGTTCACAGGGTAGGGGTCAAATAGGCAAATAGGAGCTGTAGCTGCTAGCATATACCACAGCCACAGAAATGCTGAATTTGAGCTGCATCTGCGACCTACATGAGAGGTCACAGCAATGCCAGATCCTTAATCCCCTGAGCAAGGCCGGGGATGGAACCTGAATCCTCATGGATGCTAGTCGGGTTCATTACCACTGAGCCATGATGAGAATTCCTAGAATAGCGATTTTTCATTGTTAAGATGTCGATGTCACAACAGTGTTTTCTCTTTTGCCTCAAATATAAATATACATATACAGAGATGTATATAAACAGATATAGCCTTATATATATGTGATATATATACATATACATGCAGGTGTAATTATATGTATATAAGTAATATATGTATCTTCGTCTTTTATATATCAAAGAGGAAATTAGGATGACAAGTGCCATGAATTATTTGAAGCAGGGATATTTTTCAATATTGTATCTAATAAGTAATATTTAATTAACATATATGGAGAGATTTTTTTCATTTTTATGATTAGAAAAGTAATATATGACATGCATGGGAAATTTAGAAAATTCAGAAAACTATAAGAAACAAATTTATATCTCCAATGACTACAAATCCCACTTTCTACTTTTTAGTATCTTGACTTAGCATCTCTTGTTAAACTACATAAAGTATTTTTGCAAATTTGAAATGCTCTAATACATAGTTTTGTCTTTAGATTTTTAAATCTATATTATCCTATGTAAGTGTATTTCAAAAATATTTTTTGTTTTTTATAAGGTAAATATTTCTAAAAATCTCATTTTCCTGTATTTTATTATTTTCTTTGGATATGTTTTTTCAAATGGACTTATTAGATGATGGGGCAAAAGTTTTTTTAAGTCTTCTGATACATATTGTTAAATTTCTATTTAGAAAAATAATTTACTTCTCTGGCCAAAAGCAGCAAGAGACAGCATGTATCCTTGTGTGCTTGGCCATTTCGTATGTAGAAAGTGGTTAAATTATATTGTGTTGATTGGTTACTTGTGAGAAGGAATATTGATTTATGAGTTATTGCCATTTGTTTCTCTGGCTTATATGTTTTTTAACTGCTCTGTAAAGGGTGTTAGAATTTCTTTTCAGCTTTAGAAATTTGTTTTACGTTAAGATCTTGACCGCAGTGAATGTCATATTCTTTCCTTCTCTCTCGTACTTAAAAAAAAAAGTTCTCTCCCAATTCAAGGAAAGAAAAATATTCAGTTGTTTCCTTTCAGATTTTGGAAAGTGTGTATGCGTACTGATGACTTAAGGGGTTTATTTATATTACCTTTTTACACCAGAGATACCATTTTTTCAGATGGTCAAAGAGGTATTTATTAAAAATTTCACTTGTATCGGTTATCTTTCTTTAAAATTTGTCACAGTCATGTATTTGTTTATGACACTGTCTTGAAGTTTTAAAATATGAATTCAATTTTTTAACTTTATTGATAGGTTTGCTTTTTAATGCATAGTGTGAAATTAATATCATCGACAAAAATATTTTAAAATTTAATATTTTATAATTCATATGTCAATTGCAAAATATAATGTCTAAGATAGTATTCTTCTGAAAAAAAAGGGTATTTTAAGCTATATTTATCTCTCCTATCTCAATAGATTGTTATTCTTTCTTGGGTATATATGACAAAGAACACAAGATAACTGCTCACATTAAGTACCAGTAGCTGCCATGACCTTCTGGCACTGCATTATGAACAATAGTATAGTTAAATTCTGTCCACTTTCATAAATTGTTCATTGCAAACCAGTGATAGCAAGTCTCACAATTAATACATGTTTTATATTTGATGAAATATAAATTTTCTGTATCTGTGTTTGAAAGAATATAGAGAGTCTAGTCAGAAATTAACCTTGCTGTCTTGCAAAAGCATGATTGGTGCCACTTGAGTGAACCTGGACCCTCTTGCTTCTCAATCCAGGCCACTTTCACAAAACGAGCGTCCAGGAAACCACTGACATCTCTCCTCCTCAGAGTTCCAGGCACAGTCCCCTGAATAAGTCTTGCTCATCCCCTTTTATTAAGCATAATCTAAGCCCTTTTATACATTTTTTATTTCCCATGCTAAAAATATTAGATTATTTTTTGGCTCTCGCAGACCAAATGAGATGGTTCTTTGGATCTAGTTATTTATCTCCCACTTATTCTCATCATTTGAATATAGTCGTTAGTTATTTGATGCACCTCTTGAGTCATTTTCTGGGTTATACGTAGAGACAGTGTAGTGACAAAAGCTCTAATATGTGATGCTCTTGCAGAATTTTACTAAGGGCCATGATAACTTCAGTGGCTTATTTAGGGAACTTGAGGTACGAATAAAATAATTTACCTGTATGGCATCTGGGAAGTCAAAGTATCCTAGGACTTACAATATTCAGTGGCCAGCTATACATTTTAATTGATAGAAAGAGGCTTTTAAAGTACAGGAAAATTCTAAAATTGCTACACTGAGACAAGAAGTACCAAGATGGAAGAGCTAAAAGTTAAAAACTGAACTGCCCCCTTTTCCAGATACAATTCTAGGTGAATCTATTTCCTTGCCTTTCCCTTGGCCTCCTCCACTTTGACCCCAGCTCTCCACTCACACCCTTGCTTTACCCCTTCTCCTTCTGCCCCTTCTACCTTATTCCTTTTCCTCTACCAACCTTTTCTACACACATACACTCTTATTGGTCTATACCCACCCACTTAAAATGTTTTATAACGTTTTTGTAGAAGATGACCAGCCTTTATGGCTTTACAGTTAGCTTTAGTCAAGATTAGATTGGCATTATCTCCTTAAAGACTTTCTGAACCCTCACAAGTAAAGATAAAAATTCACCCAAGAATTTAATATTTCCCTTGGGACTTTGAATGGAAAATCAGATTGAGTTAATTTCCAAAGTGATAGCTAGTATACAAATCAATATTTGGCTAAGAATGGGTATAAAAAAGAGCATAAAAATAGAATAAGGTTTGTATGAGGCAATACCTGAGGTCTTTCCTTTAAAAACTGGTCAAAGTCCCAGACTTATATCAAAGGGACAAAAATGAATACATCTCAGCTATTAAAAGACTATCTTACTAACATTTTCAAAAAGTATCCTTTTTCCAATCAGAGAGAAGATATTACAACTGTACTATTCACATTTATTGTTGACTGTCTTAAATCTGAGGTTGCATATTTATTAAGAAATACACAAACAGAATGTATTAGATTTCCCCATTTCTGCTCTATTAGACCTCATTAAACATTTTGAGAATACTCTAACTCAAAAACTTATAAACAAGTTTAATAACTCTTCAAATTTAGCAATTATATAGACCTAAGAACAAGGACATCTCTGGCACTACTCTAGGAAAACAAACAAACAAAAAAAACAAATTAACAGCAACAACAAAAACCCTAATACTGCTCAATATAGGAAGAACAAGAAACCCTGAGTAAACAATTGCCCTCCCTTATCTTAAAAGATAAAATCTGAAAAGATAAAGAACAAACTTTTGTCTGATATAATGATGAATGATGCCTTCTGTTTGACCAAAGTTACCTTTAACAGAACAGAGAGAAATTCTTATAAAATGGCAAGAAGAGGATATTTCACTACTACTGGATGTTGTGTTTACTGAGCCCTGTCAAATAGCTAGAGATAGAAGAGGAAATGTCTATATGGATAGCAATAATCTTTTTGAATCTTTAATGATGTTGTTTTGGAAGCAACAAATGTTCTAACCTGAAAGTGATACTACAATGAAAAATGGAAACCATATCAAAACCCAATTAAGTGTCTCGCTCCTTGTAGAGGAATTAGTTATAACTAAGTTTGAAGCACCTACTGAAAAGAAGATTCGACAAGCAAAGGACAATGCTTTAATGAACTATAATGCTAAATGAACTGCTTTAAAATATCTGGACTATCCAACAATTTCAAAAATCAAAGCCAAAACTAAATTCTGACCTATATCAGCAGGTCTTGATTTAGTGCCAGTCTTAGGAGGCTTGTTCTTAGGGGTAAAAAAAAGACGCTTTGGTAAAGTTTAGATTCTTCGTTCCACTCAGAGTGTCTCTCTGGTCCCATTAAGAATATTTGCCCAAATAGGTCGAAATACAGCCTATCAAAAATATTGTGTGTTGGAGTTCCCATTGTGGCTCAGTGGTTAACGAATCCGACTAGGAACCATGAGGTTGTGGGTTCGATCCCTGGCCTTGCTCAGTGGGTTAAGGATCCGGCATTGCCGTGAGTTGTGGTGTAGGCTGCAGATGCGGCTCGGATCCCGTGCTGCTGTGGCTGTGGCGTAGGCTGGCAGCTACAGCTCCTGTTAGACCCCTAGCCTGGGAACCTCCATATGCCGTGAGTGCAGCCCTAGAAAAGGCAAAAAGACAAAAAAAAAAAAATGTTGTATGTTATAAAGCACCATGAATAGGAATACCTAACAATCATCCTAAATGGGCTTTGTTGGTAAAACTCCAATCAGATTGCCCAGAATGTTTATATATGTTTTTATTTTTTACTGTTCAAGCCTACAATCTTAAAAAAATTCAAAGGTGGGATAAAAGTATAGGCTAAAATTTTAGGCCTTTTTGAACATCTGCAGATAAGGTTTATTCTAGCCCCCACCCATATGATTATGAATATGCTCTTATTATTTTTTTATTTTTAAAATTTTATTGAAATGTAATTGATTTGCAATGTTGTAATAACTTCAGCTATACAGCAAAATGATCAGATATATATATGATCATTCTTTTTCAGATTCTCTTCCCATATAGATGATCACAGAATATTGGGTAGAGTTCCCTGGGCTATACAACAGGTCCCCTTTGGCAAATTATTCCATATACCACAGTGTACACTAATATCTTTTTGTTTTCTGGTTGGCTATAAGCCTTTTTTATGCTCCTTCTATCCTTTCCCAGATTCTGTAACAATACAATGACTGCCCTCACAGAAACAAATACATTTTAGACTTACATTTTCCACTCGGGAAAGAACCTCCTATATGTCTGGTAACAGGAGTGCTAATTTCACTGTGAGTGAATAAGGAACTTTGTAACTGAAAGGCCTCACCACCTTTATCATCCTCAGCCCTCAGATAAAATGAAATGAATCAATGAATATCAAACCAAAACTGACAAAATAAGCTGTCATGTCCAAATGCCTTGCCATTAGCTCTCATGACCATTAGGTCCACCCCAACAGGAACTCATAAAGTATTCCCGCATGAACTGAGGCCCAGATAGCCCATGAGTCTAGGGACCTAACTTCTCTCCTAGATGCTGTTGTTTAATAGGTTATGACCAAATATCATAGAGGTTTGATGGGCTATATCCAACTTATCATTAACAGGTTTGAGTGGCTGTTCCCAAAGCAAACCACAGGAGCAACTACGTGCCCTTCAGTCCAGAGACCTGGTTTACAGCAAATGGTACCAACATACAACTCCTCTTGAACCTCACTGGATAGTATAAGTCATTTCCTCCAAGGAAAATTATCGGGTTGTTAACCAAAAACCAAACACTGCAGGAAAAATCCAAGATATTGATACACCTTAACATATATACAATCTTTCATTCATTATTTTTATCTCAAAAAATTCAAAGGAAAGTTCAAGTTACAATTAAAGTTGTTAACCAACACTTTAATTTTTAAAAATCCTAGTAAATGTATATAACCTAAAATTTAACGTCTTAATCATTTTAAAGTGTACAGTTCAGTAGTTTTAAGTATATTCACACTGTTGTGCAATCAGTCTCCAGAACATTTTCATCTTGCAAAACTGTAACTCTATATCTATTAAACAACTCTCAATTTCTTCTTCCCTGACCCCTGGCAGCCATAATTCTGTTTTTTCTCTTTATTTGTTTGGCTGCCTTATATAAGTGGAATCATAGAGTATTTTTCTTTTTTGTGATTGACTTATTTCCTTAAGCATAATGTCCTCCATTCATCCACCTTGTAGCACACATCAGAGTTCCATCTCCATTTAAGGTCGAATAATATTCCATTGTATGTTTATTTTGTTTATTTATTCATCTGTCAGTGGATGAATGGATGACAACCAGGTCTGTCCCAAGCAAACCAGGCCATGTTTTCCTACTGATAAACATCCTGGTATCCTTAATGCCTAGTATAATGTCCAATCCTTAATAACCACTTATTTGTATAATAAACTGGTAAGCAAATGATTCAGGCAAAGCTCTGTATCACTGAACATTCTATTTTCTCCTAGATGTTAGAAGTATCAAACTCAAAATTATACTAGACCCAGTCCTTTTTCATTCCCACACTTAACACCCATGTGGACTCTTAAGCTCATGTTATCTCCTGTATATCCTTTCTCGCCTTCCCTGTCCCCATCACAGCGTAGTCTGAATCCTTACTGTTGTTTCTGACCGACTAGATAGAGACCTATCAGTTCTTCCTGCTTCTAGTCTCTCCTCTATATTCCATCATTCACATTGTTCTGTCATTTTCCCAAAATAGAAATCCAGTCACAGCATTCCTTTCTTAAATATCCTTCAAATATTTGCCTCTAAGGAATGAAGATTACAGAACAAAGACACCTGCATGGTTTCATGTCAGCCAGTTTTTCCAGCATCTTCCATTTCTTGCCATCCTTTCCATATACACCATGTTTTAACCACACCCAAGTTATGCCCCATGATCTGAAGGTGCCACACTTTCTCTCTCTCTCCCTTCCGTGTCTTTAAACTGCAATTCTTTCTTCCTAGAATGCCCTTCTCCCTACTGTTCCACCTTCCCTCCTCTCCCCACTCCCCACCCCCGTCCCCTTCTCCCAGACTCACCTTGGTACAAATCACCTCAATTTCCTTCTCACTCCCACAGCCCTAAAACAAATGAGTGAGAGACAAGACTAGAAATGTGGCAATGATTTAGTGGACTATTAATACTTAATTCTGGATTTCAGTGAAATTTAAGGATGCAAAGAACCCTGCTGGGTCACCTAGGCCATTTCTCTTCTTCATCAAAGACTGCACCTTCACAGCTAACTAAAATAAATATGTAAATAAATTATACAACTTAAAGGAGCATGTACGTTTTTGTAAACCATTCTCAGGAGCCCTTAATGATGTGTAATGAATCTGTTTGCTAAATTATTGTTTAAATTCCATAAATTTTTCATCCAGAGATTTAAACTAATTTCCTCCTTTTAATTCATGTAGAGGCTTGAGATGGGGGCTATATATTTTTAACTTGAGGATTTAAATAACTTGGAAGTTCTTGCCTCCAAGTTGAATAATTCCAGATCTTTTAACCTTTTCTTGTAGGTCTTACTTTACAACCAATTCATTATCTTTGTGGCTGTCCTCTGAACCCTCTCCAAGTTTTCACATTCCTTTTAAGATTGGGAGTCTTCCACATGCTGCAGAATTCCAGGAAGGGTTTGACAAGTTGTCCGCTCATTAAGAAGATTACCTCATCGTTCTCACATACTGTGTCCTTCCTTTTGTAACACAGCATTAACTTTGCCTTTCCAGCCTCGGTGCTTATACTGCTGATTGACTGTACTGAGTTTTCTTCTTCATACCTGTATTTTTCCCATTGCTCCCAAATTCATCAGTTAATTCTTTCTTTTTCTTTTTCTTTGTTTTTATTGAAGTATAGTTGATTTATAGTGTTGTTTAAGTTTCAGGTGTACAGCAAAGTGGTTCAGATATCTATATCTATATCTATATATCTATACTATATCTATATCTATATTATTTTTCAGATTCTTTTCCGTTATACTTTATTACAAACTATTGAGTGTAGTTCCCTATGCTATACAGTAGATCTTTATTGGTTATCTGTTTGATAAGTAGTGTGTATATGTTAATTCCAAATGTCTAATTTATCCCTCCCCACCACTTTTCTTCTTCTTTCACTTTCATCCTCAACTGTTTTTGACAAAATTTGTCTTGATAAGCTGTAATCTGTTTATATCTGTCTTTTATATTTACTAAAGTAGTATTGAATTTGACATCTATCTTCCAGAGCTGCCATTTGTAAATCATTGCTAATCACTTAAAAATAATAATTGTACCAGACATTTAAAATATGTTATCTCACTTAAAAGTAACATTGAAGTAGCAGTAGTAACTATAAAATATGCCATCTTTTAATTTAATATTCATTTCTTTGCAATTATCTTGTGAGTTACTCGTTTTCATCACTAGGTTACAAAAAGGGGAATAAAGGTACTGAGAGTTAAATAATTTTATCATCGTCTTAGACAAAAGGGCCAGAAGCATGTTTAGACTTCATAATCATGGTTCATAACTTACTGCAGAATCTACATCTCCACACCAGCATCTCAACATCCAGAAAAAACTAAATCTACTTTGAATTGAGGTTTCAAAGATAAAAAGATGCTTCATACTCATTATAATCTGAAAATTCCAGCACTGGAGGAAAATGGATTTGGACCTCTGGATGCCTTGGGGAAAGAAAAAAAAAAAAAACCTGTAGAGAGAGATAAGTGAGGGGAGAGACAACAGACTGAACACATCTGTCTGCAAAAGGAATTATTGCACTGCTAGAGGAAAGCTCTGTTCCAGACCTTATTAGCAGAAGGAAGCAAAAGTGATGCCTTACTTTGATAAGATAAGCAAAAGCTTACAAGGATAAGCTGATAACCAGGACAGCTTTAAAATTTCTCTGAAGCTTCTATGGGCTTTAGTGAGACTAAGAACTGCATTAAGGTTGCACTAAAATAAGCATTTTATAAAGTTTGCTAGTTAATTAGGTAATTCATTTTTTTTTTCTTTAAAGATATTTCTATTATAGTTAACATACAGATGATGGCAATTATTGTTGGATTAAGTTTTTTAAAAGTTATGTTTCATGTAAAATTTAATAGAGTAGAGCAGTCATAGAATCTTCAATAACAATGTAATACCCTAGGAGTTAATCTAAATTTTGGAAGTACGCTACCTAACCAGCCCTGAATTTCTCTTGTCACAGTGCAGAAAATGCAAGCTTAGACTTTCAGAACAAAATAATGAGCCTTTAAATTCAGTTCAGTTCAAAGAACATTTTCTGAGCAGCTGTTATATGAAAGACAGTCTGTTTAAATCCAGCTTTATTCAGGAGCAGAAATTATCAAAATTTTGCCTTTAATTCCATCAATTTAAAGTTTGATGGCAGGAACCACAAAGGAAATGGAATGTTACTCTTTTGTTCTGCTGATAAATACAAATTAATTAAGCAAATAGTTTCAGAAGGCTTATGGGCATGAAAATGATTCTAACCATAGGTAAGTCTCTGATACATCCTTATTTGCTATTAAAAAATGCAACGTTCAGTATTTTTAAGTTATCATAAGACTTTCTGGCTTTATCTTTAAATAGTAACTATAAAGACACTGTTTCTGTCAACAAGTTCCCTTAGCACTTAACTTTTACTCCCTTTATTTCCTCTTCTGTGGTTTTAAATGTTACTATCAATTTCTCAGAACTTCATTGACCAAGTACAATTATGTTGATTTCTAGGCACAATTTGTAAAACTGAAATTCTATTTTTGAAGCAGCCCATGTATTTTGAACAGTCTGTAGATTTGGATCTAATTCTAAATCTTATGTTTATAAATCCAAAAATTTTAAGACTATTGACTCCTATTATTAGTGATACTATTTTTATTTTTCAGCCCTAAGAGTCAGCTTCTAGACAAAAAAATATTTGGCAAAAATAATAGTTACATTCTTATGACACTGTATTCTTTTTATACCTTCCTCTCCCCTTAAACTCCGTATGTCCAGATGATTATAGCTGTGAACCCAATTAATCTATAGAAATGTAATGAGTACAGCAATATATAGGGCACTGCTGGATGCTAAACCTAGCTATTAAGCTTACTTTTCTGAAATATAGAAATAAGGAGTTCCCTTCGTGGCTCAGTGGTTAACGGATCCGACTAAGAACCATGAGTTTGCGGGTTCGATCCCTGGCCTCGCTCAGTGGGTTAAGGATCCGGCATTGCCGTGAGCTGTGGTGAAGGTTGCAGACGCGGCTCGGATCCCGCGTTGCTGTGGCTGTGGCGAAGGCCGGCGGCTACAGCTCCCGTTAGACCCCTAGCCTGGGAACTTCCATATGCCACGGGTGCGGTTCTACATAAAAGGCAAAAAGACAAAAAAAAAAAAAAAAAAGAAATGTAGAAATAAGTCTGGGTGACTATGCTGGTCTAAATTATGAAACTTTGTTTTGATGCCTGGTGCGATGGGTACCTGATTGAATAAACTATAATTTCTCTACCTTTCCTTCTAAATCTTGGGCTTATCAGTCTTAATTTTAGATCTATCTTCAGTATACCAACTGATGTTTTTTCCATTACAGTGTTTATGATAGAAGTTAGCCTGTAAGGTAATAATCATATTTATTAAGATTAAAAGCAAGGAACACTAAAACTTTTCTGTTGATTTCTTCTTCTTCCCAACAAATCTGTCTCTTCCTGCATCAATAAGTAGTAACTAAACTTGGTCAATATAAGTCGTAATTTCAGTTCTTGCTTTAAAAAAAGCTATGCCTCTAAGGTTGATTTATACTTGTTTTAATTTTAATGCAAGGAAGGAGAACAGAGTTCTGCTTTATGGTTATCTGCTTATGTTGGTAGTGGTTTATTTGGGTGCATGTGCAGATGGAAAGAATTATACTATTTATTACTCTCAAATTTTGAAAAAAATAACAATTCCTATCTCTCCCTTAGTTCTAAGGAAAAACATTTTTACCCTTACTTGATAACAAAAGGAATTAAAATTTAACTAATAATGACATAATTGTTTCCAATTAAATTTTAAAGTATGTAAAACATGATAACACTGAGCATGGGTGATAATAATGAGCACTGGGAGTTCCCTAGTGGAGAAGTGGGTTTAATCCCTGGCCCAGGTAATTCCGTATGCCACAGGCGTGGGAAAAAAAAAAAGGCAACAGAATTAGCCCAGCTTTTCCGTTCCTTGATACAACTTCATATGTATTAAGGAACTTGAAAATGCCCTCTAACCATTGATACAGAATTTATCCTAAAGAAATTACCAGAGATATTTCCATATTGCTCACTATACTATTGTGAATATTGTCAAAATATCAAATTCAGTTTTAGCACACAACAATTAGGAACTGGTTAAATGCTTAAGCTCCAGTAACACAATGTCTTTAGTAGCTTAGAACCAAATATATGTGGAACTATACCAAATTCAACACAGTAATTATTTCTCTGTAATTTGATTACTGAGGATTTATTCTTCATTTTACTTGCTTTAATTAACACACACGTATTGCCTAGTAATTTTATTTTATAATTAGAAACTGATAAACCAATTAAAGTTAATTTGCTGAGTAATGGTTAGCTAAGAAAAGTATTTATAATTTGACTGCTGAAACAAAAATCATAGGCTTTTTCAAATATTGTTTTTTTATTCTTTTTTGAGTTTCCTATGCTTTATTTTTTTCCATTTTTTTAAAAATTAAAGATAGTTGATTTATAGTGTTGTGCCAATTTTTGCTGTACAGCATAGTGACCCAGTAATACCTACATACACATTCTTTGTTTTCAGACTATCTTCCATCATATTCCATCCCAAGATATTGGATATAGTTTCCTGTGCTGTACAGGAGGACCTTGTTATTTATTCATTCTAAATGTGATAGTTTGCATCTACCAACCTGATAATCCCTATCATCCCATTCCTTCCCTCCTGCCCCTTGACAACCACAAGTCTGTTCTCTATATCCGTGAGTCTGTTTCTGTTTTGCAGATAGGTTCATTTGTGCCCTATTTTAGATTCCACAATATCATATGGTATTTATCTTTTTCTTTCTGACTTACTTCACTTACTGTGAGGATCTCTAGTTGCATCATGTTGCTACAAATGGCATTATTCTATTCCTTTTTATGGCTAATATTCCATTGTATACATGTACCACATTTTCTTAATCCATTCATCTGTCAATGGACATTTAAGTTGTTTCCAGGTCTTGGCTGTTGTGATTACTGCTGCAGTAAACATATGAGTGCATGTATCTTTTTGAATTATAGTTTTGTTCAGATGTATGCTCAGGACTGGAATTGCTGGATCATAAGGTAATTCTATATTTAGTTTTCTGAGAAAACTCCATTCTGTTTTCCATAATGGTTGTACCAATTTACATTCCCACCAACAGTGAAGGAGGGTTCCCTTTTCTCCACACCCTCTTCAGCATTTGTTATTTGTAGACTTGTTAATGAAGGCTATTCTGATTGGTGTGAAGTGGTACATATTTTAGTTTTGATTTGCACTTTCCTAATAATTGGTGATGTTGAGCATCTTTTCTCATGCCTATTGACTATCCCTATGTCTTTTTGGAAAAATGTCTATTTAGGTCTTCTGCCTATTTTTGATTTGGTTGTTTGTTTCTTTGTTGTTGAATTGTATGAGTTGTTTGTATAATTTGGAGATTAGTCCCTAGTCAGTTGCATCCTTTGCAAAGATTTTCTCCCTTCTGTGGGTTGTCTTTTTTTTTTTTTTTTTTAGTGGTTTTCTTTGCTGTGCAAAAGCTTTTGAGTTTAATTAGGTCCCAGTGGTTTATTTTTCTTTTTATTGCCATTCTAGGACATGGATCAAACAAAACGTTGGTGTGATTTATGTCAAAGAGCATTCTGCCTATGTTTTGCTCTAGGAGTTTTATAGTATCTGTTCTTACATTTATTTCTTTAATCCACCTTCAGTTTATTTTTGAACATGGGGTTAGAGTGTGTTCTAATATCATTCTTTTACATGTAGTCATCCAGCTTTCCCGGCACAACTTATTGAAGAGACTGTCTTTCTTCCAGTGTATGTTCTTACCTCCTTTGTCCTATATTAGTTGACCATAGGTACTTGGGTTTATTTCTGGACTTTCTATCCTATTCCACAGATCTATGTTCTGTTTTTTGTGCCAATACCATACTGTTTGATTACCGTAGCCTTATACTACAGTCTCTAGTCAGGGATCCTGATTCCTCCAGTTCCATTTTTCTTTTTCAATATTACTTTGGTTATTTGGGATCCTTTATGTTTCCATACAAATTTTAAAATATTTTGTGAAGAATGTCATTGGTAATTTTATAGGGCTTGCACTGAATCTGTAGATTGCCTTGGATTGTCTAGTCATTTTGACAGTATTGATTCTTCCAATTCAAGAGGATGGTGTAGTGTATCTTTCCATCTGTTTGTGTCATCTTTGATTTCTTTCATCAGCATCTTATACTTTTCAGAGTACAAGTCTTTTATTTCTTTCGGTAGGTTTATTCCTGGATATTTTATTCTTTTTGATGTGATGGTAAATGGTATGGTTTCCCTAATTTCTCTTTGTGATCTTTCAGTGTTAGTTTATAGAAATGCAATAGATTTCAGTGTGTTAATTTTGTATCCTGCAATTTTATTAAATTTGTTGATGAGCTCTTAAAAGTTTTTTGGCAGTGTCTTTAGGATTTTCTAGGTATAGTATCATATCATCTGCAAACAGTGATAGTTTTATTTCTTCTTTTCCAATTTGGATTCCTTTTATTTTTCTTCTCTGATTACCATGGCTAGGACTTCCAAAACTATGTTGAATAACAGTGGTAAAAGTGGACATCCTTGTCTTGCTCCTGATCTTAGCAGAAATTCAGTTTTTCACTTTTGAGAATGATGTTAGTTGTGGATTTGTCATTTATAGCTATTATTATGTTGAGGTAGGTTCCCTCTGTTCCCACTTTTTGAAAAGTTTTTATCAGAAATCTAATTGTGAGGAAATGTTACAAGTAGCATAATGAGAATCATGATTTTAAATATTGATATTGGCAAACTGAGTTGAAATACCTTTTCTTTCTGCTTTAGTTCACTTCACAACCTTTAAAGGTATCTTTGCTGTCCCTTAAATAAATCTAGGCTGCTACCTTTTTTTCTGCAACATTTTCCCTTAGCTTTTGTCTTTTTTTCTCAAAAATATGCTTTTCTTCTTTTTTTTCCTAAAATGAAAATTTGATCATGTCATTCCTTGGCTAAAGCTTATTATTGACTCTCCATCAACCTAGGGGGAAAAAAAATCTAAAGTTCTTAGCATGGCAGATCTGGCCCTATGTTTCTTCTTAATCACATCTGAACAATATCTTTTTTTAGTATTTATTTATTTATTAAGTAGAGTTGATTTACAATGTTGTGCCAATTTTGGCTTGTACAATATTTTTTATTCTTATTAAATATTATATTATTACATCAAAGGCAGTTCCTCAAAATGCCAAATAATTTCATAGATTTTGGCTTTTGATGTGAAAAGTCCTCTCTAAGCTCTCAAACCTAGCTGTCTGCCCCTTTCTCTTCTACTTTTCTTTTAATGTTACTCTTAATTCATTACCTTTCCTATGAAGACTCAACTTCATGAATAGTGACTCTTGTACTCAACAAATATCCTTGCTGGTTCCCTACTGCCGACATTTTCCATATTCTAGTAATTATTTTTACGAGTATTTATTTCATCAGATAGACTGTGGCTTTCTTATAGTAAATACCTTTTTCACTTTTGCATCTCTGTCACTTAGTACATATCTGGCCCAGTGTCTTGAATAGGAATACAACTTGACACAACGTTTTCTTCAATGAAGAATATCTATCAGGCATAGAAATATTGTCAAAATGGAGTTAAGAAGAATGTAATTTAAAGTTATTTAAAATAAATGTATGAAATAAATCATTTAAAGTAATTCTACTAAATTACAATATTAATTATTTTACATTTACCTCCAATTGTTATAATAAAATACCATTGCTAATGACTACTGCTTCTACCCTTCTGATATTTATTATTTTTTGAAAACATACTGCGTGCTGATTGCCTGGATAATTTCTTTATACATATCTCTTAATCTTAAAGCAATCTTCCAAAGTTGTTGCTTTTCTTATTATTATTTACATTTCACATTTGAGGAAAATGAAATTATTAAAATTTGCATTCATTAAAGATTAATTTTCCCAGAGCCAAAAAGCTATGGTAGTAGATATAAGATTCAATCCTAAGTGTCTGTTGTTCTTTAAAATATAGCACACAGTTTTTCCTAGAATAGTATGAGAAAAATTGCTGCTTTAATCTTTTATAAATTAAGTGAAAATTTCCTATTAGGGCTTTTCTTTCAGGAAAATGATATGTGTAATGTCTTAATATTAAGTTAGTTAATCAATTTACATAATTAGAATAACTTGGAAATTACATGCTTTGAAAAAAGAATCTCTAATAATAATATTTAAAGTGTTATAAAAAGATTTTATTATAGATTTGTTAGTCTTATATTTAAGGGTGTCAAAGAATAAACACAAATTCCTACATAATGAGAAAATGTGCCTTTGTAGCCGATACAGAGCAGAAAATATGAGTTAAAAGTTAGATGATTCAAGATCATAAGAAACTATAATTCTAAGGAATTGTGGCTCAGCTGGTAATGAACCCAGCTGTTATCCGTGAGGATATGGGTTCAATCTCTGGCCTCTCTCAGTGGGTAAAGCATCTGGCATTGCCATGAGATGTAGGGTAGGTCACAGACAGTTCAGATCTGGCGTTTCTCTGGCTGTGGTGTATGCCAGCAGCTGCAGCTTCAATTTGACCCCTAGCCTGGGAAGTTCCATATGCTACGGGTGCAGACCTATAAAGAAAAAAAAAAAAAAAAAGGAAAGTGTAGTTCTATATTATTTCGCTTCAACCCATTTTTGCCTAAACTCTTACTCATCTTTATGTTTAATCATAAACTATATGGATATTCCACTTACTTCAGATTATTAGCAGGGAAGAAAATTGTCTGAGTATCAAACTGTAGAAAATAAATTTTATTCCCCAACCAAAAATCCCTCTGTATTTTTAAGACAAATGCCATACAGCTTTTGTATTTTATTTGACTTCATGGAAATTAATATATGCTAACACTGAAGAATACTTTTTTTAGTAAATGTCCATAATCATTCCATTTCTTTTATAATTTCTAAATAATTAAAAATGCCATTGTGTACAGTTCCACAGGTTACCCTAGTTTCGAGGTACTGGTCAAATGCTTTACTTTTGGAAACCGGGATAATTTTTATCTTTGGCCATTAAATACTTGACCCATCATAAAAGATACTGTGGTTGTTACTTGGGCTGCTATTGTTTCTCCACTCCTGGGTTGGGTGTTCCTACAGGAAAGCTGTGTGTTAAAGACATACGGTTACTGAAGTTAATGACACAGTCATTACTGTTTTTCCATTGTAAAAAGTGCACTTCAATTCAGATTTACTTATTCTACTGCAGTTGCATCTGGTTTGTTTTCGAGTGCTAACATATTCAAAAACAAACAAACAAACTCCAAAACCAAAAAACCAGAATGGCTCTGTGATAGAATTTTAAAACTTTCACACATATTACTACCTTAAATGATAATTATCTTCTCCCTCCACGTCAGAGTTTATAGACACTACAATAAACACAGTCAAGAGGACTTTTTTCCTGTTAATAGAGATGACCTGACATCTTAGCTTTAACGCTAGAAAATAAAGGCAGTTTGTAATGTGTCCAGAATTGCCTTTCCTTTTTTGCTTGCAGAGCACTTAAGTGTCATGTTAAGCCCGAGGCAAATCTGTCTAGAATTGTGTTTACTGTATTCCTTTCAAAACTGCAGCACAGAATCTTATCGCTTATCAGTGCATAAAGTCTAACAGATTGCAGACTCAAATTTCCCCTTCCAGGCAATGTTGGGTTTCACTATTGTTTGCCATGACAAAGGTTTTCATGAATTCTATAGCTTGGATTTCTGTCTTGTTTTCCTTAGCATAACCCTCTAGGTGACCAGTCAGCGTTTTTCAACTTCTAGAAATTGTTCAAAATGTTACTACAAAAGCCACACTTTAGAATTCCAGGTCTTACTTTTGACTTTTTTTTTTTTTTTGAAAAAAGTTATACTGGGTAGTTTCAGTTGTATTGGAAAGAAGACACAATTAAACATTGTCTGCAGATGATGCTACTGTAAATGAGGTTGCCTGAATTTGGCGAAAGCAAATATGTTCACAATTCATATTTGGGCTGCAATTTTGAGACTACAGGAGGAGGAAACTATCATGGCTAAGAATAAACTTAGCTATGTAGATTTTTTTTTTTTTTTAAATGTCAGAACCATCCATATATGACCTCTTTCAGATAGGTTAGATACACTTTACAAATGTATTAGTTATGGATCTGAAGAGTTTCTTAGGGCCTGAGCAAATAATTTCTATCCTTCTCATCAGAGAATCAGTTCCAATTTTTAGCTACTATTCAATCCTAATAATTAGTTTGCATGGTCAGAATACTTTCTGTTGACTAAATTACTCTTTTCAGACCTTTCACATATTCTGAGTTTTACCAAGCCAGGGGATATAATCACTTGGTTATTTCTCTGATCTATCTCCTCCACACTGGCCCCCTTATACTACCTTAGGTGAGGAACTTGTAATTTCTTGCCAAGCACTTAACTAGTCGCTTTCACTTCTAAATTATCTCCACACTGCTCTAAGAGCATGTCTTATAAATCCCTAATTTGATCATATCATTTCCCCTTAAAATCTTTTAATGATACAATGTCTCCTACACTAAAAAATCCAAACTTCTTAGGAAGACCTTACATGACTTTAATGATCTGGCTGTGCCAACATTTCTAAATATACCTACCACAATGCCTTATTAACTCCTCCACCATTGCAAAGCAAATATGCTTTTCTCCAATCACATTAACTTACTTTTTCTTCATTCAGAATTTTTTGTTTTGCATTCACTGTTGTTCATTTAGCTGCAAATGGTCCTCTCCTATTGCCAGTCACCCTTATTGCCTGGGCCTTGTTCCCTTCAATTCATCTATTAAATCTCAACTCAAATGCAGTTGCCTATATGAAGTCTTCACTAATGTTCTCTGACAAGGTCTGGGATATTTTTATTCTGTGTTTCCATAATGATGATTATACCCGCTGTGTTTTAGCATGTATATACATCATATTGGTAAATTATTAGTCAACAAATATATACACATGGATATGGCACTAAACTATAAATCTTGGAAATTTTTCCAAATAAAAAGAATTTAATACATTTATTTGTTATATAAATAATGGTAGTAATTGCCCACTATAAACAAAAGTTGAGAAACCTCTGAAGGCCACAGCTCCACACAACAGTGTACAAAGTCCTAGGTGTTCCTCATTCATACACTTATTCATTAAAGAACTGTTTATTGAGTACTTCCTAGCATAAGTCCTTATAATTATAAGGAGTTCCCATGGCTCAGCAGGTTAAGTATCTAGTATTGTCACTTCTGTGGCTCTGGTTATAGCTGTGGCACAGATTCAATCCCTGGCACAGGTTCAATCCCCAGGAACTTCTGCATGCCACAGGTGAGGCAAAAAAGCAAAAAGAAAAACAAAACAAAACACTATGTTTATATGCATAGGTAGTGGAGGCGGGAAATAAAATAAAATACAAGATGCTATTATATCCTCTGTGGAACTGCAATCAAATTTTCTTCTAAGGTCATTCTCAATCCTTAGTAAGTATCTGAAATGCTTTCCTTCACTATAGACGAATGAGCTAAAATAGGTGTGTCATTAAAGCCCCTTTTCCTACACACAACAGACATATCCATAGAGGCACATAGAAATGTTGGGTCAAATATAATAAAAACAATACATTGTTAAGTTCAAATGATGAATGAAAAATACACAGATCTTAAAAATGAAAAAGAAAAAAAAAATCAAAGCCAGAATATCAAAGACAAGGCTAAAATCTTCAGCAGCCCGTTGAAACTGGGCTAGATAAAGATTCAGGGTCTGGGTTCCAAGATATCAAGTTCTATTATTTTACTTTAAATTTTTTTATTTAAAAAGAATTTTTTTAATCTTTTAATTTAATTTATTTTTTGTCTTTTTTGCCTTTTCTAGGTCTGCTCTGGCAGCATATGGAGGTTCCCAGGCTAGGGGTGTAATTGGAGCTGTAGCCGCTGGCCTACTCCACAACTACAGCAACACGGGATCCGAGCCATGTCTGCAACCTACACCACAGCTCACGGCAACATCGGATCCTTAACCCACTGAGCGAGGCCAGGGATCGAACCCGCAACTTCATGTTTCCTAGTCAGATTCATTAACCACTGAGCTACGATGGGAACTCCTAAATTTTTTTATTCTTTATTTATTTTTAATTGGCCACATCCGCAGCATGCAGAAGTTCTCAGTCCAGGAATTAACCCACACCATAGCAATAACCAGAGCCACAGCAGCGAGAACACCAGATCCCTAACCCACCGAGCCACCAGGAAATTTACTGTTTGTTTGTTTATTTATTTATCTATTTATTTTCTGGTTCTAATAACCATACGAAATGAGGAGATGATCAGAGTTGTGATTATTGTAGAAATTACAATTGGGCCCTTACCCAGGCTCTGAAAATTTGAAGCATTCCTTATTCTCAGACACTATTACTGTCCAAACACCAGTGAAAAGAAGAATTGGGAAAGCTTGCAGTCTATAAAAGCATTTGGGGCCAGAAAGTAAGTTGTGGGCGTAAAATACTGTTTCTTAGAGGAAAGGAAAAAAAAGATAGGGTCTTTACAGAGATAATTATGTTATCTGACCCAATATGGATCCTGATGCAGTATGGTTGGGCTGTCCTTATAAGAATAGGAAATTGCGACTCAGATAGACACAGAAGGAAGACAATGCAAGGACATCCGAAGGCCAAGGAGAAAGGTCTGGAACAGATCTTTCTTCACAACCCTCAGAAGGAACCAACCCTGCTGTCACCTAGATTTCATTCTTTGAGGCCCCAGAACTTAGATAAAAATTTCTGTTGTCTAATCCACTCAGACTGTGGTACTTCATTACTATAGCCCTAGAAAACTCATACACTACTTCCTGACCTTTCTGAACAGGCAGCTTTCTCATCCATAAAAAGAGAATAATAACTTACTGCTCTCTGTTGCTAAGAGAAATGAAACAAAAAATGTTTGTGAAATTACCAGGGACTTAGTAAAAATGAGGGTTTTACCTCCTCTGTGGCCTTTCCCATGGTAATGCATTTTCAGATTTGTAGTAAGCTCTAAGTGTGTCCCTTGGTTTCCTTAGGCTCATGTATTTAGGACATGCAAAGGGTAGAAGTCATCCAGTGAAAGTCCCCCACATAGAAGGTTAAGAATCACAGCTGAAGTCTTTGGTAATCAGCTTATAATTCTTGAAATATTAATTATAAACTTAAACTAATATTTTATTATGACAATTTTGATAATTCATATGATGACCATATTGTTCTTTGTTGAAAACTCTTTTAGTCTTTTTACAATTTAACGTGCATGGTTTGTTTGGAAGGAAATGCTCACTCTGGCCTACCTCAGCCCAAGAGAGAGAGGAAATGTGAACACAGGGACTGTGCTTGCCAGATTGTCACTCATCTAAAGATGGCTTTAGAAAAAAGGTCAAGCCAAAACTCAGCAGTGTAAACAAGTAGAAATATAATAGCTTTGACCTTCAATGTTCCCCTTTTCATCAATCGTTTTAATTCTTAGAAATTTAGATTTTCTTTGAGGACACAATGAAAATAGCCTCACCTAAGAATTTAAAATCTTAAAGATACCCATATTTGCTTTTATTCAAAGTGTTGGACAGACTTTCAAAGATTTTAAGAATTGCCAAGTAGCAGGAAAAAAAATTTCAAATGGAGACTATAGTTTAGAATGAAAAACAGACTATTTGATCTTGCTCGCCTTTTACCACTCATCCTCTTTCTTTCATTTGTTGTTTGAAAGCCCAATGTAATCCTTTTTTATAGTAGATTCTTGGTTTACAGAGGACTTTCAGATGCTATTAAGAGTCAGAGGTTAAAAAGAAGTCTTAAATCATTAGACACACAAGGCTAGGTTTCTGAGGTTGAACAAATGTATGAATGTTTATATGCTGTCCCAGGTCTGAATGATTACATAGTCTGTAACTCTAGGCTCATGGCTTGAGAAAGATTGGTTTTTCCCATATCTTCATTATACATGCCAAGAATCTATGCTCTATTACATTCTAAATATTTTAGGGAGAGTGAAAATCAGGGTGAGAATTCTCATCAAACAATTTGAAAGTAAATATTTTAATCATTTTTGCTGTGTGTTTTAGAAATGGAACTTTGGTAACTTAATATGTAGTGAACATTTTTATGTACGTAGCTAATCCTGCTGAAAGGTGAAAGGACAAATAACTGAAAAAAATTATATGAAAAGACATGAGTCCCTGTAACAAAAGAAAGATATGAGTTTAACTTTTGGCAACCTCCATTAAATTTAAAATCGTTGGAACAATTTACTGTATTATAACTTAACTGTAGCCTATGATGTGCTTTCTCACCTTCTGCTGGATGTCACTCATGTGTCACCTTCTCTAGAAGGCCCTCTCTGACCACCACACTTCAGCTTAGTCCCTCCTCTCTCCTCCACCATTAGACTGTGTACTACAAATTACCTGAATGAGATATCATTGACCTTCCTGCCTAGATTATTTTAGGTATTATACCAGTCAATAGCCTAGACAATCAATGCCTTTGAAGCTGTGTTCCTTAAAGCTTCTGTTTTTAAAACATTTCTTTCAGAAACGTAACCTGCATTGTGTGGTTCCCACACATACTCATTCAGCACACACACAAACACACACTCTTCACGTGCCCACCTCTCTTGCACATCCACACCTCCACACTCACTCCTTCTCTCACTTACCCTCTGGGTTGGCTTTTTTTATTTTTTCCTGATTCGTATAATATGTACTCCCTGGTGAATAATGTGTTTTTGGGTATTTTGTTGTTGTTTTGGTTTTTTGTTTATTTGCTTTTTAGTATTTGGTTCATTTCCACTGTGTTTTTTCCTAAGCATTCAAGAATTTTTCTTGGCCATATCTTTCTTTTTTTTTTTCCCCTTCCTTTTATGAGACTATTGAAAAAAAGAGGGGGAGCAGAGTTCTCTGTGGGTTAGCGGGTTAGGAATCTGGCCTTGTTACTGCTGTGCCCTGGGTTCAGTCCCTGGCTGGGGAACTTCTGCATTCTGTGAATGCAACCAAAAAAAGAGAGAGAGCGAGAAGGAGAGAGGTATCTGTTGGCAAATATGTAAATCATTAGGGAGCAGAGATGAATTAGATAATTTTCAATATGTTTTATTTATGCCCACTCCATTTATAGATTATGGTCACTGAATGAAAATAGCCAAGTGAATCAGGTGTACTTACTCAAAAATAACTCTTACAAAATATCCTTTTTAATTTCTATCAAAATAATTTAAATTTGGGGGCATATTTTTCTCTTTCTACATGCTTTTTTTTCTTTCCCCCACTACCCCAAAATTTGAGAGTGGAGATCAGGCCTTAAAATTATTTAATACCCTAAAATGCAAGTCATGGGTTCCAGTGTGAGGCCGAGATACATCACTATCACCTACTGGGCTTGTTAAAAACTATTGTCCATTGAAATGCTGATTCTTGTGAGCCCGGAGGACACCCCGAAATCTGTATTCTTCATACGATGTCCAGATGATTCTGGTGTGCAGCAGGTTCTGGAATCACTTCCAACGCCTCAGCATCTGCCTTGTTCAGAAAAAGAATAAGAAATTAATAACTTAATCATGGCGATAATGGGACCTGTACTTTTTGTTTTCCCAGTTAAGTAGCCTAAAGCTCAGTAGTGAAATTACCTGTTAGTGTCTAGCCTAGAATAGCTTCTTTAATATTTTACATGCAGGCAGGAAATGCCTCTATTATTTTTGTTAACATTAATATGGTAAGTAGGAAAGTGTTTCATGAAGTTTTGTAAGTTCAGCTTATCTATTTTCCTTATTAAAACTGAAAAAAGTAATCTGTTTTCTCATGTGAAATGAATGTTCTGTATTGTGAACCACAGAAAATGGCTCTGCCTTGAAGAAAAAGAAGAATAATTAGTTGAGAATTTGTTTATTTTATAAAATGTTGCAGTCTTTAGTATCTGTTTCATGTAACAAAAAAATATTTTCTATGCCTAAAAAGTAAATTAGGAAATCCTTAAAGGAAAAGGGCAAAAATTTGGGGCCTCGTTGCTGGGAATTTTCATATTACATAAGTTATTTGTAATTTGCATAAGTTTTTTGAGGTATGATTGACATATATTAGTTTCAGGTGTATAACATGATTTGCTATTTGTGTATATTGCCAAATGATCAACATAATAAGTCTAGCTAATACCCATCATCACACATAATTAAATTTTTTTCTTTTTCTTGTGTTGAGGATTTTAGTCAATTATTTACATTTTAATTTTTAAAAATATAGAAGTATTTAATATGTTTTTTATTCATATATTCCCAGATTGTGTGTATGTGGGGGTGCAATTTTCAAAAAAATAAAACAAGGGTGAAACTATCCTTTTGTAAGATTGCAGCAAAGTTCTTTTGCAACCTAAAAAGTGAGGTGTCCCCTTCTCGTGTTTATTAAAGGAGGATGTGGCAGTGCTCAGACTCTCTTTGTTTCCTTTTCTCTTTATTACTCTGTGTTATACATGTCAGCTTCTAAGATGATTAATCATTTGGCCTATTAGAGTAAGGATGGGTTTGGAAGTGTGAGATGGGATGAGTGATAAGAGGACAAACACATGGAAAAGAAAGACAATTTCCTGGCATAATAAAATTAAAAATAATCCACACGCAAAGCCAGACAGGTGTCTCTGGGGTTCTAACTAATGAGCTTTTCTAATAGCACTTTAGACTTGAAACACCTACATTAATAGTGATAGATTAATAGTCGCTGAAAATAAATATTGTATGGTGTTAAGAATGGTGTGTGTGTGTAACATATATGAGAAGTACGTATGATATAATGCTACCTATATGTGTATATCATATGTATTGTCATATATATGTTAGAATGCTATATATGTATATATAATTACTCTATAAAATATTCTTGTCCTGACCTGATATTATACTCTAATCATGACAGGAAAAAAATCTTGAGGATCTTGCTATAATATAGAAAATTATTGTGAATATGCCTCTAAGTTTTAAATGTATTCCAATTCACACTTGAACCATAGTGAGTAAACATGCACAAATCATTGATGGGGGACATATAAAATTAGGGAAGTCCCTTAATTAGATAATTAAGTATTCACATCATCCTCAGATAGATAACCTACTCAGGAATGACCCTTATTTATCATCTAATGTTAGTGGGGAAGAATCATAAGAATTTACTTCTGAAAAAGACTGGAAGCATGAACTTGTTGTCTTGGAGATGAATAAAAATGAGAGAATCAACTCTGGTTTAAGGATTCATATAAATGGGTCTGTGGGTGATGAAAGTGACTACTGGGCTTAAAGAAGTCCAGTTTCATTCAAAATAAATTAAAAAAATAAAAACCCACTCAAAGTTCAAACCCAAAATATCTGTTGGACCACTAGTTCATGACTTAGTCTCATGTCTTCAGTTTTCCTCTAACATCATTGAGTTGTAATTTACATAAGTAAAAATTCCCCCATGTTAATATACATGTTTAATGTTTCTCAACTTCAGCATCAATTCTGATTCAGTAAGGCTGTAATGTGATTCTTATTAGGATATGCATTTCTAATAAAGCCCCAGACCATGTGGATTCTACCCTCCCCTTACAGCACTTTTTGCAGTAGCCCTGTTCTAAGCGTTCTCAAGGATTTGCAAATGGAAGCTATTAGAAGAATTTTAAACATGATCATACTTGTGGTTTAAAAACATCAACCTGGCTACAGTATGAATTTATTTCTTAAAGCAGAGAATAATCAAGTGCTTAAAAAAGCATCACTTTTATTGAACCTAAATGAAGAAGTTTGGGAAAGCTTAAATAAAAGTGTTCTCTATGCAAATTAAAGGGTTGGGGATCCACAGATCTTCCATAACATAAAAGAGAGTTTTCATTTTTATAAATGCAATTGTGATAGATTGAATTTTATAAATATGAGTATGTATTGGATTATTTCCAGGGAAATTTTTTTCCTTTTTTTTAAGGGCCGTACCTGTTGGCATATGGAAGTTCCCAAGCTAAGGGTCAAATCAGAGCTGCAGCTGCCGGCCTACATCACAGCCACAGCTACTGGGGATCCAAGCCACATTTGCAGCCTACACTGCAGCTCACAGCAACACCAGATCCTTCACCCCCTGAATGAGATCAGGGATCAAACCTGCATCTTCATGAATACTAGTTGGATTCATTTCCACTAAGCCATGACAGGAACTCCCATAGGGAAAATTTTAGAAGGAGCAACCATATTACTTTAAATAAGTACAAATATGCATATTGGAGTATTTAAAAATTAAGGTTTTCAAGTTTAACTGTATGATGAAATATTATTAGAGGAAAGCAATGATAGTGAATATTGCCAAGACTGCTCTCATTTTCTGATATAAAGAATTGTTAATATTCTTCATATATAAAGAACTTTGACAAGTGAATAAGAATACAAAGATGAAAACCTTGTCAGGGAGAAAATAGGATTTGAATGGATAATAGAAAAATTAAGGCAAATATCTATGAAGTTCACAAACATCTATTTTATATAACTAATAATAAAATAAAGAGATACTAGACTAATTATCCTTTATTCCATTTAGTCAAACCTGTGAAAATTAAAATTTTTGTTAATAACTCGTTTTGTAGATAGTGTGAGGAAATAGGCATTATTCTGCACAGTTTATGACTTTTTTTAATTGAAGTATAGTTGATTTATAATATTGTGTTAGTTTCAGGTGTGTAGCAAACTGATTTGGTATAGGTGTGTGTGTGTGTATATATATTCTTTTAAAAATTAATTTCCATTTCTATTGAAGTTTATTACAAGTCATTAAATGTAGTTCCCTGTGCTATGCAGTAAATCCTTGTTGTTTATCTATTTTTTATATGGTAGCATACATTTGTTAACACTGTACCCCCAAATTATGCCTCCTTCCCTTCCTCTTTGGTAACCATACATATATTTTCTATGTCTATGAGTCTCTGTGTTGCAAATAAGTTCTTTTGTACTTTTTGAAAATATTTCACATGTAAGTGATATATTTACCTTTCTCTATCTGACTTTCCTCACTTAGTAGGATAATCTCTAGATCTATCCATGTTGCTTACAAATGGCATTTTATTCTTCTTTTATGGTTGAGTAATATTTCATTGTGCGTGCGTGTGTGTGTGTGTACACTGCATTTTCTTTATCCATTCATCTGTTATTGGACACTTAAGTTGCTTCTATGTCTTGGCTATTGTAAATAGTGCCACAGTGGACATTGGGGTGTATGTACTGTTTGAATTAGAGCTTTTGTCTTTTCTGGATACGTGACCAGGATTGGGATTGCTAGATCATAAGACAACTCTATTTTTTAAGGAATTTCCATAGTGATTTTCATAGAGGCTGCACCCATTTACATTCCCACCAACAGTGTAGAAGGGTTCCTTTTTCTCCACACCCTCTCCAGCATTTATTATTTGTAGACTTTTTGATGCACATACCTTTTGAGTAATGATATATCTTTGTTAGACAATGCCTACCAAAATTGTAAATGTACACATTGCTTGATCTAGGAAGTCTAATTCTAGAAAATTATTTTACAGACTAATTTATTGTAGTATGCAAAGAATTATCCTCAAGTTAGTTTGTTATTACTTTATAATAAAAAGTGAGGATATAAAGTTCATCAATCAGAAATTAAATAAATGTGGCCTATCTTTTCAATACGGTGCAGCTTAAAAAATAAAAACTGTATGTACTGAAAATAAATAATAATAATAGCTAAGCTTACTGAGCACATGTAATAGGTTAGAAATTTTAAAGTTATCATAGAATAACATAAGTTAAGACAGAAGGAGTTTGAGTAACTTACCCAAAATGACAAGGTAGAACTTTAATTTCAACCCAGCTCTTAGTCTATACTAAACTAACAAAGTTTATGGTAAAATTCTCTAATATAGTGTATATATTTATATTTATAAATAGATATGTATATATGTGTATATATGTATAAACATATACATACTTGTGTATATACATTCATGTATTCATACACATGCACATATATATGAGTAATTTTGTTTTAAATACATAAGGGTATATATTTATATATATATGTGTGTGTGTATATGTATGTGTGTGTGTGTGTGTGTGTGTGTGTGTGTATATATATATATATATATATAAAGCCCCTGAAGAGATATACAATAAATAGTTACCTTATAGTTACCTTTTAATGTTTACACCAGGAAAGCAGGATTGGGGGTTAAAAGACACTCACTTATTTTCTGCACCTTTGTAATTTAATTTAACTTTTATTATAACTGCATTACTTTTATGTTAAAAAATACAAAACTAGACAAAAAGTGAAAAGTTTTATATCTAATGAAGTTACATATCAAATGGAATTTGAGAAACTCTTATGGTAAGTATTATTTTTCTTTAAAACAAAACAAAAATCTCCATCTTTGTAGGTAAGAGAATCGACATGGTCGATCTATTTGGGTTGTCATGGTGATGTGTATTGGATGCCATTGCTGAAATCTATTTGCAATTGTCTGCACCTTGTAAAATGTGAGAGATGAACTGTAAGGGCATTCACACTAAGGGGGTCATTCACACTATCTGCATGGACAGGGCCACACTACCTCCTATCATGGCAACAGGAGGGAATTTCTGTTATATTCTGCCCAATTAAATTATTAGAGCTAATTTCCTAAATGATGAATGAAACAGTGTTAAAATTCTATTTACCCAGATGCTACCTAGAAAATAAATTACTGCAGAACAAGTAAGATGATAAAATTTAGGAAACACTGAATTTTAACTTATAGTATTTAGCTCTTTTTCTTTAAAGTCATCTTTATGAGAGTTTTAGATGAAAAAAACTAATATTTATCGGATAATTATGTCATATCTTTTATCTATATTAAATAATTTGATTCTTTACAATAAACCTATTCTCCATACAACCTCCACTCCCACTTACTACCTCGTGGGAATGTTCATAGGTTAAATAACTTCTCTAAGACTATACTCTAATAAAAGATAGCGGTGATGTTTAAGCAAAGTTCATTTTGGCTGTCCACTAAAACTTTATTATGTATGTTTCGCTATAATTATTTTCATTCTCATCTTCATCTAATCGAATGTAATTCACTTTATTTAAAATATGACCTCAAGTTCAAAAATATACTAAGGCATTTACTCTTCATAATTTAATGAGCTAATTCATGTGAAAGTTTCTAACTAATAGTACTCAAGGCCAAATTTACTTTTTTTGGATCATTTTTGGCAGGTAACATATTTTAGTGTTTGATTTTTAATGTTAGTATTAACATTTCTCTTGTAATAATTTTCCATTAAAATCATATAAACTAATTATATAAAATCATGCAAACTAATAATATATGTTCACTGCTAATGGGTTATCTTATTGGCTGCAGTTGTAAAATCTGAAACCCTCTACAATGAGTAATATTTAGTTCTACTTAGTAAAATTTAATTGTATTTTAATATGACTTTTAAAATGAAAATGTATATATGCTTTGGTTTTGCATTTTAAGTATAAACATACAATTTCGTTTTGTAAAAACTATTTATGTGTTTTACTGTATGATATTAGCGTACAAGTTTAAATTTGAGAGTCTATTATTTATTTAAAAGATTTTCTATTAAAAGTTAATTTTACAATTGGATCTTTAATTTTAATATTTGAATAGATATTTTAATTGATGAATCAATCCAGGTAATTTTAATATTTTTAAAGCATCTAATACATTAATCATTTTAGTACTTTCTTCTAGATTAAAATATGTACAAATCCTGGATAGTGAAGAGTTTTATTTGATCAAATGTGCTACTTGAGTTCAGTGTAGCCTTTCAGTGTTGGTGACTACAAACAGTATCTCTGAGGAGTGAAGTCCTTTGTTCTGGTGGAGAGAAGGCCTGCTTACTGGCAAAGCCAGTACCTTCCTGCCCTATTCTTGACCTCGACTTTGACCTGGCTGGACCACCCTCACAGGAATGGAGGGTAATAAAGTCTTCTGGCTGACTCAAGCCTGAGTTTAAGCTAAACAGATATAATCAATCACCTAAAATTAAGTGTTGTGGTTTTGTGATGTGGACATTTACTGGGGACAGAGCTGAGATCACCAAACACCATTCATTTGAGTTTTCAGGGCTGTCTCGGAGTAGGATCAAGGGTATTTTAACTAGTACTTCGGGAACTGTTTACCAGATTCAGAGTACAGAGATATGATCTTAAAGGAAAAAAAAAATGGGCTTAACTGATTTGTTGTAAACCAGGCATTAAAAAGAGTTAAAATTCCTTCAGGAAATATTACTTTTCTTAATTTATCTCAAACTTTGATTGGGATAAACTCATTAACAGCTCACATTTCTCAAATGATAAGCTATATGTCTGTGCTAGCCAAAATATTTTGCTTCTTGAAATCAATTTTAGAATATTATACAAATGATCATACTGTATTTAGATCTACTTTTCATGGTGTTATTCCAAAGGTCTTGCTCCTTCTCCCCCTACTCATCTTTCCCAAAGTACTTTTGTGCTTCTAAAGATCAAGATTCTCTTGGGCTGTTTTGAATGACTGTCTCCTAAATTCCAATCCCACTTTGACCTTTTCCTTTTTAACTTTACCCCTGAAATCAACATAGTCTTTAGCAAGAAAAAAAATTTAAAAAAAAAAAAGGAAGAGGAAGAGGAAGAACTTCCTTAACCAGGTAAAGCAAAGCTACATGAAGCACTCTAATCCACCCAGCAAGAAGTAGGGTTTTTCTGGTGTACCGAGGTTTGGAACATCCTGTCAGATGGTTGTCACTGATGAATGTATCTTCAGCCTGGGAGAACAGAGCCTAAATAGCATTAGTTTATTTTTCTCTGACTGAAGTTCCACATGCTTCACCAGCAAACCATTTACCTAGAGACTGTATGTTAAGATTTTTTGAGTCTACTGTGTATACATGGTTTCTGGGATTGCATATCCTTTCTCCTCTTGTCTAAACTAGGTAGTAAGTCTCTAGAGATTGCACTTTAATGTTTTTTAACACTTTCCACAAAACCTATAGTAAAAGTATGTCCCATGTACTCACTTGAAATATATGAATTAATTGATGAGGTAAATTCATTTTAAACTGTTGCTCAGAATAGTTTTCTTCTTAAATAAAGTCTAATTTTTTAACATCCATGACTTGGAGGCACTTGAAAAATCTTCCTCGCATGGCAGGCTTTTAAACTAAATACCGTACAGTCTTGAGGAGAGTAATTTCTCTATGCTGGTACTAGGAAACCATGATAGATTTCTCTAGAGAGCACGCCTGAAAGTTGTGGTACCAGACAATAAGATTCTTGATGCCATAAAATCAGAAATAGAGTCAGAAAATCAAAGCAGTAGAAGTAATTGGCTCTTGGTTATGAATTTATCAGAATTTGTGAGTCTTATCAGCTTGCTCCACAGAGAATGCAGTATTTCTCCAAGAGAAGGGGGACCAAGCACGTCACTTCCCCGGCTTGGTGGACTTTATATAGTGCTTTCTTTGGGAGCCTGACCAAAATTGTCTCAGCCACCTGTTCATGAGTTCTCGGAAATGAATATGGCTATAAACAACCTCTGCAACACCCTGAAACTTGCCTTTACATGTCACTCCAAAGTATCCAGCTGGAGTGTGCCATTCCTCGTTGCTCACTGGAAGTATAATTTCTTACCTCAAATAATCCTTCCTCTCCTAGATGTGTAAATCCATTTCCAAACTCTCAATCCCCCAGGGAATTTAGGTTGTTGGTGAATGGGAAAAAAAGAAAAAGAGAAAGGAAGAAAGAGAGTTTATTCGTATAGACTTTGCTGAATGCTGTATTACTTTAGAAGATTGTAATTTAAATGAGGAAGTTATCGATTTGATTAGAGGAAAGATTTTCAAACTATGTCTTGATTTTTCCTTTACATTCATCAGTAAACCAATTTTATTTTATATTTTCATCATGTATTTAGTTTTGCCCTTATTTATTTTTAAGTAATATTTGAATTTTAGAATATATTCCATGGTATAATTTTAAAAAAGTGGAAGAGATGAACAAAATCAGAAGACTCTAACTAGTTGTATGGTCTGAAGCATGTCACAAAAACTTTGAGCCTTGCTAATTTCATTTTTTAAATATTTTATGAGTAAAACTAAGTAGTTTCAAAAGTCCTTTCAAATCTTATTTCTATGGTCCAGAGGAAATTCATAAAATAGGAGCATGGCGGTGAAACACGAAAGTAGCCATTAGTAATTTCAATTCTGTTTGGGGCTACTTATTTACGTTCCAGTATTAATTTCTCATTTGTTCATATGCATTAGGCTGAAAAAACTTAGAAAAATATGTGATCCCTTCCTGTAAATGCCAACCTTTGTAGTGTGAAATAATCCACCTACATGTTAAATATGATGACATTTCTTCCACCTGTTACCTCTATTTGGGGCCTATTTTATTCTCTTTTAGGTTTTTTTTTTTCTCTTTAATGTTTAAATAATATATTTTATTTTCAAAAGAACACTCAGTTAAATCATTGTCATTTCTGGGGAGCAGCACAATATAGACTTTCATTAATCTGTTTAACTGAAAAGAACTTAACGTCACTCAGCAGTTTCATTTGTACACGCACACAGACACACATGCACACATGCACATACATATGTATAACACACATAATTTCCATGATCTGGAAGTTACTCGTATGTAGTTAAGGAATAAACAATTCTACTTTCTTAATATTATATAGAAATACAATTGAATTGATCTAGAACAAGAAAGAATAGGAAGACTCACTAAACTGCATAGTCAGATATTAAGTTTAACGTTTCTGAAGCAGATGGAATTTGCAAGTCAGGGAGCAATCTGCACAGAAAGGATATTCAAAAATTGGAGGTACAGAATGGAACCCTGGTCTTGGCTAAAGGCTTGTACAAAAGAAGACTGTGAAACGAAGAGACCACCGGCCACACAGGGCTGGGGGACATTAGATATCTTTACTAGATGCAGTATGGAGACCTCCTGGGCACCTCAGGCATTCAGATGAGAGTACAGAAAAATAATGCCTTAATGGTAAGACCTACATTATTATAATTATTTTAGCTGTCCCCGCAGTATACAGAAGTTCTCGGGCCAGGGCTCAAACCTGTGCCATAGCAGTGAAATGAGCCACAGCAGAGAGAGTGTTGGATCTTGTAACCACTTAGGCCACCAAGGACCTTCAGGACCTATATTTTAAAGTAAGGGCCAAGCCTAGGATAAAGTGGGGAAAACAAAATAAAACTAACAAATAAACCAAGGCTGAACAAAACTCTACACTTTTTAAGGGAAGATAATATAACCAAAACTTAATATATAATTTAATCCATTTTCTCACGTGTATAACAAAAGATCACTAGACATTAGAAAATGGGAAAACTGACCATATCAAGAAAAAAAGAGTAACCAATTTAAAGTAACTCCAACATGACTGACATAATCAAGAGTTAAGGGGAAAACATATTGAGGATAATAAACTAAAGAATCTTTGTAGAAAAATGGCAAAAATATTCTGTAACCAAAAAATAAAATAACTTACCTGTAAAGCTCACTGGATAGATTTAACAGCAAATGAAATTATGCAGAAGGGAAATCCAGTGAACTTGGAGCTAGATTGAAGATAGGTTAATAAATAATAGAATGGTAAAAGATTGAGCAATATCAACAGGCTTTAGGGCTAATATACCCAATAAGTGGTTATAACATATACAATTTGTATATAATCTGGGTGTAATTGGAGTCCAGGAGGTAAAAGAGGAATGGTACAGAAAATAATATTGAACAAATAATTGCTGAAGTACCTCAGCCTATAGATTTAAGAAACTTAACAAAGTTAAATCCATGTAAATAAAAAGAAAAACCTATTTAGACATATCATAGTCAAATTGAATAGAACCAAAATAAAGAGAGCTATCTTAAAAGTACCTGGAAGAAAAGTATACATTATATATTGGAGGCCAGCAACTCAAATAATAGCTGACTTCTTATCTGAAGCAACAAAGACCCCAAAGCAATGCTACAGTTTCTTTGAAGTGTTTTATAGAAAATGCATGATAACACAAATTAATAAACCACTAACCAAGAATTAGAGATCAAACAGAATTAGGATCAAACATATTCATCTAAATGAGGAATATATTCAAATAAACAACGGCCATGGGAATCTGTCAACCACAGACTTAAAAAAAAACACAAATTTTAAAAAATGCTGAAGTAAATGGATTAAAGAGAAAAAAGCATAAAAATTAGGATCAACGTGAAGGAATAAAAAGCACTGGAATGGTAAATGTATCAGTAAATATGAAACTAAAGTATGTCCTTCTGTAATCTCTTTAAAGCTGAATGCTCAAGGCAAATAATAATACATTATGTTATGAAGTTTATAATGTATCTAGAATTAAAACAAATGGCAACAAGACACAGTGGATAGGAGAATAAATGGAAGTTATTTATTTATTTATTTAACCTTTTAGGGCCACATGTGTGGCATATGGAGGTTTCTAGGCTACAGGTGGAATCGGAGCTGCAACGCTGGCCTATACCACAGTAACACAGGATCTGAGCCACATCTGCAACCTATGCCGCAGCTTGTGGCAATGCCAGATACTTAACCCACTGAGCAAGGCCAGGGATCAAACCTTCATCTTCATGTATGCTAGTCAGATTAGTTTCCGCTGAGTCTCAAGGGGAACTCCCAGTCTTATATAATTTGTAAATATTAGCCATTTAGTTGCTGCATACTATCTCGCTGTAATTTGAGTTTTCATTTACCTGAAATCTAACATGTTGAATATCTTTTAAAAAATGTCAGAAAAATTCTCATTTTGTGAATCGTACAAAAAACGTATTTCACACCATATTTGGCTTGTGGGCCTTTGTTTAATGATACCGGGTCTAGCCTTTGAGCTATTTTTATTGCACTGACATTTTACTATTTCTTCAAAATTTTTATGTTCTACATATGTCTTCTTTATATATATATATTTGAATTTCAGATATAGGCAAATTGGGCAAAATATTAAACTTTCACATTGTTTTGCAACCAAGTATCTGGTCACAGATGCTGCTGGGATTCCGAGCTGCTGTGGCTGTGTCTGTTGCTGGCAGCTGTAGCTCTGATTCAACTGCTAGCCTGGGAACTTCCAGATGCCAGTGGTATGGCACCAAAAAAAAGTTAAAAATAGAGCAAAAAAATTTAAACAGAACTGACAACACTAAACTATGTTCAGTATAAGCGATCTTATATATTGCTTGTAGTCATATAAAATGATACTTTAGACAATATTTTTATCAGTTTCTTGTAGAGTTTAACACACTTAATGGTCCAGAAATTTACTCCTGTTGGTTTACCAAAGAAATATAAAAACATCTATCAAAAAAGGATTTGTACAAAAAAATTTGTGGTTATTGAAAGAATACAAATTTCAAAAAAAATGCATCCTTTTTCATTTCATTTATATGAATTTCAAGAGCAGGCAGTAATAACAGTGATGATAGAAATCAGAACAGTGTGTATGGAAGAGGCAGTACAAAAATTTTGGTGTGATACACATTTTCTCTATATAGATTCAGGTGTTACTTAACCAAATGTATACAGTAGTGAAAACTTGAATAGTATATTAAGATCTATGCATTTTGTCTCTTCAAATTTTACTTCATTAAAAAAAAAGTATGGGTTTCCACTGTGGCATAACAGGATCTGCGGCTCCTCTGCAGTTCCAGAACATAGGTTCAATCCCCTGCCCAGCACAGTGGGTTTAAGGATCCAGTGTTGCCACAGCTACAGCATAGGATGAAACTGCAGCTCAAATCTGGTCCCTAGCATAGGAGCCCTATATGCCGTGGGGCGGCCAAAAAATAAAATAAAATAATCAACTATTGGAATGAGATTGCTAAGGTACATAGTATAATGTATATGGCCAGATGATGGCTGCAAACACAATTATTAGCATGGAGCCTTTTTAACAGGAAAAGTAGCCTAAGAGGTTTTAGGAAGATGGTTTGAATTGCATGTGTAGAGTCAGGAGAGATGTAGCAAGAGCCATGGAGAAAAGCAAAAGGGGTGCACAATTCGGGAACAGGATCTGTGACACTTGGTATGAAAAAACTAGGTTGGCTATTATCAGAAAGAAATCCTTCAGCAGGAATTACTAACAGTTTACCCAAAAATTAGGCAAAACATGGAAAGATTGTCTTGATATTTGTTATTTCAATCTGTAGGCTGCTAACCTTAAATTCTAATCTTATTATTACATAGATGGACAAATGAATGGACGGATAGTTGAATGGATGGATGAATTGATAATCATCTCCTCTCTGGCTTATCAGTGCTTCCTGTATAAATACTGATCCCTCTTGAGTCCCACAAATCTTGTACCTCTTTGCTAGAGATGGTGAAAAACTGTCACTAATTCTATAGTTAAATCTTATTCAGAAATGATTATACTCCATCACTGCTTTGAAATAAAGATAAGACTTATATACTTCATAGGAATGCTTTGCAGATTAACTCATTAAGGGCTTAAAGTGTCCTTAAAATTAAAATTACTATATTGGTCATATACTTCATTTTTATAATTTTAAAATCTGCCACTTTCGTTAACTTTTGTAAAATTGAAATTCCATTTCACTATTGAAATATTATTTTCGTTTTTATTGTAAGATGTGCTCCCTATTATGCTACAACCATATATTGTGATTTTAGTAATTACAGGAGATGGACTGCTTGTAGGGGTTTTAAGATACACAATGTAATATTTACTTTGAAAAGTGTGAAAAAGCCAATTAGGTTTGTAACCTCTAAGTGCATTGTCAAGTTTCAGAAGCACTGAAAGTGCTTTATGATTAATAAAAGTAATACGAATTACTGTTTCCATAAACTTTTATTGGCTATCCAAAGGCAT
This sequence comes from Catagonus wagneri, assembly GCA_004024745.2. NCBI lineage: Eukaryota > Metazoa > Chordata > Mammalia > Artiodactyla > Tayassuidae > Catagonus > Catagonus wagneri. The sequence continues at coordinate 18,180,734 of PVHT020000166.1, forward strand.
CAGGCAGGAATAAGGAATACTTTGTAAATTAAGCACTTGGAAAGGCTTTCCTGACACTTTGGACACCTGGGTAAGTCACTTTTAGAGTTTCACTCTTCTTTCTTTTGTCTTTTCTTTTTTTTCCTTTTTTTATTTTTTAGGGTTGCAGGTGCAGCTTATGGAAGTTCCCAGGCTAGGGGTCAAATCCAGGCTGCAGCTGCTGGCCTATACCACAGCCACGGCAACCTTAACCCACTGAGCAAGGCCAGGGATCGAACCTGCATCTTCATAGGTACTAGTTGGGTTTGTAACTTTCTGAGCCACAATAGGAATTCCCAGAAGTCTTAATCTTGAGAGGGAAAGCTTTATTGACAAGATTTTTGGGGGGCCCACACCCACAGCATGAAGAAGTTCCTGCGCCCGACACTGAACCCATGTCACAGCCGTAACCAGAGAAACAACAGCCAGATCCTTAACCCACGGAGCCACAAGAGAACTCTGACATTTTTAATATATGTATGTTGATGTGAGAATTAGTAGATGAATAAATGCCTAAAATAAATACTAAATTTTATTAATGTATTAAGATAGTAATATACTTTTATTTATCCTTTCATAGTACCAGACTTCTGCATAACATTTTATAGTGGAAAGATCATTTTAATACCACAGCTCCCTCACAGCATAACCTAATGAACAGATTTATTGGCTATGCAAAATTATAACGTTGCTGAATTTAGTCATTAGCACCCACCTTGCTTTTTTTCTTTTTTCTCCTCTTAGGTACAGTTCCCTCTTTCTTCTGTATATTTCATAGATTATGTCTCTTTACCAAACACTCATATGCTGAAACACTGTTTTTCTCATCCATCCAAAATTTACCACTCTTCTTCCACATTCTTCCAGGGCTGTGCTCTCTACCAGATGAGACAGCAGTTATTACATTACCCAGCAGGAGCCAAGATGATAGTGCGTGATAGTGTTGCCATAGTTTCTAGCTTGTGTGTTTGTGCTTTTGGCAGTAGGAAACAGCGCACAGTATATCCCCAAATAAAGGAATGACTCAACTACTGAAGAGTGTAAGAAAGTAGGGGAAAGATTTTTTAAAAATTTGAAAATCAACAACAAATATTGCAATTTAAAAATAAAAGCTCAATGATTTTCCTGGCAAGGAAGGGAAAAGAATATGTTCTCATACAGCATGTGGGCTGATTAAAATGTTTCTTTCTAAAAGATGGGCCTATGAGAAAGAGGAAACCTATGTATTATATACTGTATATAATATTGTAATATATACATGTATGTAATGTGTTATACACATATACATATATAATACATATGTTATATACAATATTATATGCATATACATTATGTACATATATTAGATACACATATGCATATATAATGTGTATATTGTAGTATAATATTGTAATATGTACATATATGTATATATACATGTTGCATACAATAAGTAATATATACATATACATATGTATTATAATATATTATATACATACATACACACATATGTAATATATGCATGTAATATACATATAACATCTATGTATAACATATACATGTGTGTTTATGTATATGCACACATGTTTATATACATATTTGTGTCTATCTTAAAATTATAAAAATGTTTTAAAATCAATATAGGATGATTATAATTGTTACTAATAAATGGGATATAAACTGTTTTAAAAAATAATATGCTTTGAGTCAGGAAAGTCTGTTCTAGATTTTTAAGGAGGATTTGCTATTTAGAAATATAATAAAAACATAACAGGTAAGATTAATATGCAAGGATGGTAGATATTAAATTCAGTTATCTCTAATTTTCTGTGATGGAAGGTATTGAAAATTATTTTCAACATTTCATTTAATATTAAACCTCTGTTACAGTTTTATTATTTGGGGCCCATGGCTGAATGTTACAGCATCTGTGAACCGACAATTAAAAAATAGGAGGAATGGAAATCTTTTGCCTCCCTTAAATACATTTCTTTTTCCTCAGCAAATTGTCTTTTAAAAATAATTCATATCACATCACACAACTAAGTTATTACTGTTACCTTCCAAAGAAATATGAGATAATATGAAACTCCATTGTATAAATATAGTCAGGTAATACACAGCCACTGTCTCTTTGTTTTGATGTTTAGAACACTTTCCTGTTATAAAAATAAAATATACTTTGTCAATAAATATTGACCTTGGGTATATCTTTAAACTGGGATAACTTAAGTTGGAAAATATCAGAGAAAAAGATAAGGCTAAACTTACATGTCCTTAACTTGCATTCCTAAACACAGAGGAACCAAAAATTCATTACTGCTTGTGAGACAAGTAAAAGTTGGAAATCCAAATGCAAAAGAAAATTAGCTCTGTCCATGGGAAAGTGTGGATTATTTTGATGGCAAAGAAGACTTTACTAATAAATTCAGAAATGGGATTTATTCCATTAAAAAATCTTGTCCTGGAGTGTTATGCAAGGAAAAATCTTGTCCTGTAGCTTTGCTTTTTCATGAATTGAGCAAAAGGAGTACCTTGTGAATAAAAATTTATGAGGTCTTCTTGAAACAATCTCTCTGGTTTGCTATCAGTTATCTCATACTGCAGAAAAGATCACCCAAAGAGTAGTGGTTTAAAACCTCTCACATGTATTACTGCTCCTGAGTCTACAAGGACAATGAGATGGTTCTGCCGGTCTGGGCTGGACATCTCAGCTGGGCTTTCTCATGTGTCCACAGTCTGCGGGAAGCTCAGCCACGGCTCAGTCAGCCCTGAGGCAGTTGAAGATGGTCTTTCTCCCAGGTCTGGCAGCAGTCCAGTTACTGACAGGAGTGACAAGGGTACCTGGACCTTGGAGCTCTCATTATCCTGCAGGCTAGACAGAGCTTACTCACTAAGTAGCAGAGGGTTTGAAGAGCAAAAGCAAAGGCCCCAGTGGGCAAGTGCTTTTCAAACATCTGTTTGCTTGGCTAATCCCCTTGGCCCAAACAAGTTTCATGGCTAATCCAGATTCAGAGGCTAAGGAGATAGATTTTATTTCTTTATGGGAAGTGGGGAGAACTACAGATACTTTTACAATTGGTAACAATATCAAAGCAATCCCTCTGTCAAATGAGGCAATCTACTTAAGCATTTCCAGCATTCTTTGATATATTGAAGAAGGAAGGTTATGGAGTAATTGATAGCAATTTCATTTCTTGTCATCAACTGCTATTCTCCAGTTTGTCCAGCTCCTCATTTTCTTTGGTTTTATATATGCTAGGTCAATCAAATAAAAATGTCAATTTTTAGTAGTTAACAGTAGATTATTTTCTTTACAAAAATAAGTCTAAAATTAAATCAGAAGGATTTTTTTTGAGAACAAAGACTTAAATCTTTTGTAGAAAATAATTTATTCAAGTTGGCTTGCTTGGCAGATGTTTCTGACTATACAGGTTAGACCCACTTCAAGTCCTTGTAATCTACAATAGAGACACTGCTTATGAACTACAGGCTATGTTGGCAAATCTTTTCTTGAACTTTCAAAATAGTATACGGTATTTCTAATATAGTAAAGCACTATCCATTTAGTGGCAAGCAGAAATGTTATAGTAGGAGAAACACCACAACATTCATTTTAAAGACTACTTCTGCTCAAACGGCCTTGAAATTGAAGCTTGAATTTGAGTTCTATTTCCTATGACATGTCAGTGTGGGAGAACTTACCAATGACTTTTGTCATCTGCCTGAGACAAAAGAAGAAGGTATATTAATTTAACTCCGAGTCGTAGAGAAATGCACTGATACTAATCTTAGGGTGTTGGGAGGAAGTAGACATCCTTTGTTCTTTGGGTTCTAAATACCTTCCTTATCAGAACTGTCCCATCCCTTGGACTTCCTTCTCTATCAACAGAAGTAGAGACTTCTACACAGGCTTCCTAATAAAGGAAGTCATATTCCTCTAGGGCACCATCATTAGTCTAGGGTGGCTGTATTGCTTGGAGTTACAGCCAGAGATATTCAGAGCCCAGAAGTCACACAAGAGCTAGAGAATAACCTTATTTAAATGTTGGATCCAGCTAGGTGTGCGAGTTCATCCCTTTACATTTTCTAGTTTCATGAGCTGTAAATTATTACTTTAAAAATTTTAAAGTACTTTGATTAGTTTTGAATTAAACCATTGTTTTCTGAATTAGGGTTTTCAGCACTTGCCTACAAATTAATAACAAAGATCAAATAAAATGATTTTTTCAAAGAAGTTTGAAAATTTTTGAATTTTCATCAAAAATTTGTTTAATAACTGACTTTTATTTTTTAGCAATAGTAAAAATATTTTAAAATAGTAATGAAAGAGTCAAGCTATGAAACAGAGGTGAAACTAGAAGTGAATATGTATAAATATTTTGAGGAAGATATAGTATATTTAAAACAATGGTGAACACAGTAATGCAAAAATAAATACATCTGTATGAATTATTCAGAATCAAAAGAGAGGTATATACAGTTATCACAATCTGAGTTAATAGCTAAATTATGTAAATAAGTAAAATATATAATTTAAAAAGACCTGAAGATAATAATCACTAAGACCCTGATTAGATTGGTATATGAATAACACATATGTTTTGCACGTGAAAAAAAAATTCAGCTAGCAAAAATAACCAAAAACTATGTGCAAAAAAAGTATAACCTTCATTAGCAACTGAGAGAAGACAAAGGAATCATGAGGTTTCCCCCATCCCCACCTAAAAAAGAATACAAGGACACTGTTCTTTTTTACATTGTCAATGACATTTTTAATATACATAGCATTTTGCAAAGACATCTGTCAATATATTTCAAGTGCTAAAAATGTTCATATATTTTTTTCACCATTCCACCTCTGGGAATATAGTATATGAATGTAATACAAAATTAGGAAAAAAATACATTTAGAAAGTTAACATCAACATTTTTTATAATTAAAATTAAAAATGATAATTATAAAGTTGATAAAAGTGATAAATGAAAAAATAGAAAATTAAAAGCAATGTAAAGGTCCAGCTATGTGTGTCTATTAAATTGTTATACATCCTCTACAAGGAATACCTTACAAGCCATAAAAACGGTGGTTTTGATGCCCATAAAGCAATGAACATTTTTTGGTCTGGTGGTAAATAGAAAAGTGGTATACAAATGATACATGGACTGCAGTTATAACTGTGTTATAATTAAGCTACTGTTAATATGCTAGTAAGTAGCACCAAGGAATTTGCCAGCTCTTTGAATATTCAAAGTAATTTGAATCCATACCTCATACCATACAACAAAAGAAACTGAAATTGCATCAAAGAACTTAAGGAGAAAAAAATCAAGTGTAAAAGCTAGAAAAATACAGTATGATATCCATTGCTTTTTGGATGGAGAAATACCTGCTAAGCTTGAATGTACTGAAACAAAGGGAAATATATGGCTCATTTTAAATATAGATACTTAAAGTCTCTGATTATCAAATGAAAGCACCACTAAAATTAATTGTAAACATGAAAATGGAAAACAAATTAGCTACTACAATAAGATTTCTTAAAATAAGAGTATTAAAAATAAGAAGGCACTGAAATTCCAGTAGACATCAAAATAATTCACAGAATGAAATAAAAATAGCTAATGAACTTATGAAATATATTCAGCTTGATATTAGTGAAAAAATGTTAACTTAAAAGGGAATATTTCTCTTTGTTTATCAAATCAGGAAAGGCTTAACCAATTATGTGTGTTGCAGGGAAGGTAGAGTCAGAGGGCTCTTAGAAAAAACCGAAGGTATTAACAGTTGATATCACTTTTCTGGAAAGCAATTTGGTAAAATATAACAACTTCTTTATAGTCTTTGGTCCAGTAAGTTCATTTCTGAAAATCTAAGCTAAGGTAAAAGCTTGAAGTGCAGTTAAAGATTTTGACACAACAGTATTTACTATACCAGTTTTTAACTTCAAAAAAATGTAATGGTCGATGAGTGAATGAGAATTAGTGTCCATATGACAGGATATTATTAAGTCTTTAAAAACCTGTAAATTTAAAGAGATAAATATTAAATTGGAAAAGTAAAATAAATATTCAATATTTTATGATTCTAACAATTTTAGTTTTAAAAAATCTTTAGAAAATAAGAGATTAAAACATTAAATTTCTAATGGTGATTTTCTCTAAATTTTGAAATTATGTTAAAAGTTTTCTTCTTTTCAGCAATTTTCCAAATATGCTCTACACCATGCAGTAATAGGTAACAACTTTTTGATGATGCATTTTTATTGTTTGTTAATATTGCATTAAAAATTTTTGAGTACATTGATAAATAGAGACGTGAAATGCTATATATATATATATATATATATATATGTATATATATATATATATATGTCTTTGGTGCTATTATTATATTCAATCATATATTCAAATTATCAACACCATTTCTGCATCTGTTTTCTGGATTCTTAGTTCCAATTTCGACAGAATAAAACATCATTTAAAGTTCAGAGACAATCTATCAGTCTTAGTTGAGCTTCAATTTTTGCACAACTTTTATTTTTAAGAATGAAATATATCACTTAAAATAGTGGGAATACCACTACAGAGGACAATGAAGATACTATACTATTATTGGCTTTTTATTCCATGAACATGGCTTTAAAAAATCAAACAGTGAAAAGGCAAAACCTCTTCTCTGTTGCTCTTGATACTGCACTGAAAGGAGAGAGACGAGGAGATGCAGACAGCTCTCAATCAGAATAAATAATTTATTCAAAATGATGTTACATTATGCACTGAAAATCACCATCAATGCAGGTACCTGGACAAGCAATATATTCAATGATGGTAGAAAATATACTACATTGCTTCCAAATGGGTGGCAACCAAGCTCTCTAGTAAAATAAATATCTGTGGCAAATGACACATACCTATTTAATGACACTTTGAGTTCATGTGAAGTTTGGCAGTGTAATAAAAGTCTTATCTCTTGCTTTCACTGTTATTGCACAGATTTAAACTCCTGTCTCAGAGGCAGTTTTACTATCTTTTCCAATCTACCCCATAAAAGTGAGACTTGATTTGCTTAGCATGAGAACAGATCAATAAAAGCTAAGTTATAACAGCAGATTAGATCACTAACTTGGAGATCAAAGATGTTAAATACAACTTGTATAGAAAAACTAGATCAAAAGTTGAACTCAGACATACGGTACATATTTGCAGAACTCAAAATAGCCTTTACTCTATACCAGCATTTTACCTTAAGTCTTGTCGTGGTCTTTGTATTTGAAGTAGTTTACACATGGCTGTCAATATTTTAAATATACATAATGTATACCTATTTTAAAGTATTTTTGTACTAAATTTTTGAGTTATTCCTCTGAAACAAATGCTGAGAGGAAATTGTGTTCACTAAAGCCCTAATAACTTCATTATATAAAGAACTTATTAGTATTATTAAATTTTCCATCTAGATTTTTCTTTTTTTGCAATATATTTTTTAATTGCTTAATGAATTTTATTACAATTATAGGTGTACAAAAATCATCACAACTCAATTTGATAGCATTTCCTTCCCAAATCCTCAGTGCATCTCCCCACCCCCCAGATTATCTTATTTGGAAACCATAGGTTTTCCAAAGTCTGTGAGTCATTATCTGTTCTGCAAAGAAGTTCATTGTGTCCTTTTTTTAGTTTCCACATGTAAGCAGTAGCACTGGATGTTGCTAATTGTCTGACTAGTTTCACGTCGCATGTTAATTTCTAGGTACATCCATGTTGTTTTTTCGTTCCTTTTAATGGCTGAGAAATATTCCATTGTGTGTTTGTACCAGATCTTCCCTATCCACTCCTCTATCAATGGGCATTTAGGTTGTTTCCATGACTTGGCTATTGCATAGAGTGCTGCAATAAACACTGGAGTACATGTGTCTTTTCAAGTCATAGTTGCGTCTGGATAGATGCCCAGGAGTGGGATTGCTGGATCAAATGGTAATTCTATTTTTAGTTTTCTGAGGACTCTCCATACTGTTTTCCACAGTGGCTGCACCAATTTCCATTCCCAACAACAGTGTAATAGGGATCCTTTCTCTCCAAACCCTCTCCAGCACTTATTGTGTGTAGACTTTTTTATGATGGCCATTCTGGCCGGTGTAAGGTGTTACCTCATGGTGGTTTTGATTTGCATTTCTCCCATGAGGAGCGATGTTGAACATCTTTTCATGTGGTTTTTTTTTTTTTTTTTTTTTTTTTTGCCATCTGTATGTCTTCATTGGAGAACTGTCTGTTTAGATCTTCTGCCCATTTTTTGATGGGTTTATTGTTTTTTTGGTATTGAGCTGTAGGAGGTGTTTGTAAATTTTGGAGATTAATCCCTGGTCAGTCAATTCATTTGCAGATATTTTTTCCCATTCTGTGAGATGTCTTTTCATTTTGTTTAGGGTTTCCTTTGCTGTGCAGAAACTTTGAAGTTTAATTTAGTCCCATTTGTTTATTTTTCTTTTTATTGTCTTTACTCTGACAGATGGATCTGAGAAGATGTTGCTATCATTTGTGTCAGAGAGTGTTTGGCCTATGTTTTCCTCTAAAAGTTTTATAGTATCTGGTCTTATATCGGGATCTTTAATGCATTTTGAGTTTATTTTTGTGCATGGTGTTAGAAAGTGTTCCAGTTTCATTTTTTAACGTGGCTGTCCAGTTTTCCCAGCACTACTTATTGAAGAAGCTGTCTTTTCTCCAATGTATATTCTTGCCTCCTTTGTCATAGATTAGTTGACTATAGATGCGTGGGTTTAATTCTGGGCTTTCTATTCTGTTCCACTGATCTATATTTCTGTCTTTATGCCAGTACCATACGGTTTTGGTGACTGTAGCTTTGTAGTAGAGTCTGAAGTCAGGGAGCCTCATTCCTCCAGCTCCGTTTTTCTTTTTCAGGATGTCTTTGGCTATTCTGGGTTTTTTGTGCTTCCAAAAAAACTTTAAAATATTTGGTTCTAGTTCTGTGAACTGTCCTTGGTAATTTGATAGGGATTGCATTGACTCTGTTTTGGGTAGTATAGTTATTTTGATAATACTGACTCTTCCACTCCAAGAGCATGGTATGTCTTTCCATCTGTTCATGTCATCCTTGATTTCTTTCATCAGCGTCTTATAGTTTTCAGAGTACAGCTCTTTTGTCTCTTTGGGCAGGTTTATTCCTAAGTATTTGATTCTTTTTGATGCGATGGTAAATGGGATTGCTTCCCTAATTTCTCTTTCTGATCTTTCATTGTTAATATATAGAAATGCAGTTGATTTCTGTGTATTAATTTTGTATCCTGCAACTTTGCCAAATTCATTGATGAGCTCTAACAGTTTTCTGGTAGAGTCTTTGGGATTCTCTAGGTGTAGTATCATGTCATCTGCAAACCGTGATACTTTTACTACTTCCTTTCCAATTTGGATTCCTTTTATTTCTTTTACTTCTCTGATTGTTGTGGCTAGGACTTCCAAATGTTGAATAGCAGTGGTGAGAGTGGACATCCCTGTCTTGTTCCTGATCTCAGTGGGAATTCTTTCAGCTTTTCACCAGTGAGAATGATGTGAACTCTGGGTTTGTCATAGATGGCCTTGATTATGTTGAGGTAGGTTCTCCCTATGCCCACTTTCTGAAGGGTTTTTATCAGAAATGGGTGTTGGATTTTGTCAAAGGCTTTTTCTGCATCTGTTGAGAGGATCATATGGTTTTTATTCTTCAGGTTGTTAACGTGGTATATCACACTGATTGATTTGTGGATATTGAAGAATCCTTGCATCCCTGGGATAAATCCCACTTGATCATGGTGTACAATCCTTTTAATGTATTGTTGGATTCGGTTTGCTAGTATTTTGTTGACGATTTTTGCATCTATGTCCATCAGTGAGACTGGCCTGTAATTTTCTTTTTTTGTTGTATCTTTGTCTGGTTTTGTTATCATGGTGATGGTTGCCTCATAGAATGAGTTTGGGAGCATCCCTTCCTCTGCAGTTTCTTGGAAGAGTTTCAGGAGGATAGGCATTAGCTCCTCTCTAAATGTTTGATAAAATTCGCCTGTGAAGCCATCTGGTCCTGGACTTTTCTTTGTTGGAAGTTTTTTAATCACAGTTTCAATTTCAGAGCTTGTGATTGCTTTATTCATATTTTCTATTTCATCTTGGTTTAGTCTTGGAAGATTGTACTTTTCTAAGAATTTGTCCATTTCTTCTAGGTTTCCCATTTTATTGCCATATAGTTGCATATAGTAGTCTCTTATGATATATGTATTTCTGTGATGTCTGTTGTTACCTCTCCTTTTTCATTTCTAATTTTACTGATTTGTGTCCTCTATTTTTTTTTTTTTTTGGTATATCTGGCTAAGGGTTTATCAATTTTGTTGATCTTTTCAAAGAACCAGCTTTTAGTTTCATTGATCTTTTCTATGGTTTTCTTCGTTTCTGTTTCATTGATTTCTGCTCTGATCTTGACGATTTCTTTTCTTCTACTAACTTGAGGTCTTCTCTGTTCTCTCTCTAGCTGCTTTAAATGTAAACTTAGGTTGTTTCTTTTAGCTTTTTCTTGTTTCCTGAGGTAGGCTTGTATTGCTATAAACTTTCCTTTTAGAGCTGCTTTTGCTGCATCCCAGAGGTTTTGGAGTGTCATACTTTCGTTATCATTTGCTTCTAGGTATTTTGTAATTTTCTCTTTGATTTCTTCAGTGATCCATTGGTTGTTTAGTAGTATGTTGTTTAGTCTCCACATGTTTGTATTTTTGCCATTTTTTTCTTGTTGTTGATTTCCAGTTGTATATCATTGTGGTCAGAGAAGATGCTTGATATGATTTCAATTTTCTTAAAGTTACTGAGGCTTTATTTGTAGCCCAGGATGTGATCATTCTTGGAGAATGTTCCATGCACACTTGAGAAGAATGTGTATTCTGTTGCTTTTAGATGGAATGTCCTATAAATAATCTATTAAGTCCATCTGATCTAATGCTTCATTCAGGGCCTGTGTTTCCTTATTGATTTTCTGTCTGGATGATCTATCCATTGTTGTAAGTGGGATGTTAAAGTCCCCTACTATGATTGTGTTATTGTTGATTTCTCCTTTTAAGGTTGTTAGCAGTTGCCTTATATATTGTGGTGCTCCTATTTTGGGTGCATAGATATTTAAAATTGTTAAATCTTCTTCTTGGATTGATCCTTTGATCATTATGTAGTGCCCTTCCTTGTCTCTTAAAATGTTCTTCATTTTAAAGTCTGTTTTGTCTGATGTGAGTATTGCTACTCCAGCTTTCTTTAGATGCCTGTTTGCATGGAATATTTTCTTCCATCCTCTCACTTTCAATTTGTATGTGTCTCTAGAAGTGAAGTGGGTCTCTTGAAGACATGATATATATGGGTCTTGTTTTTGTATCCATTTGGCTAGTCTATGTCTTTTGGCTGGGGCATTCAGTCCATTAACATTTAAGGTAATTATTGATATGAATGTTCTTATTGCCATTGTATTAACTGTTTGGGGGTTTTGTTGCTCTTTTTTTCTTCCCTTATTCTCTTGTTTTCTTCTCTCACAAGATGGCTATCTTTAATGTTGTATTTGTGTTGATTTTTCTTATTTTTTTTGTGTATCAATTGTAGATTTTTGGTTTGCAGTTACCCTGAAGTTTTGATATAGGATTCTATACATAAACGAGATTGTTTTAAATTTTTGGTCTCTTAATTGCACGTGCTTCTCCAGTGACCTTCATTTGTGCTCTCTTCTCATGATTTCTGATTTTGGTAGCATAATTGTGCATGAATGATTTAGTATCTTTACTGTATATACGCCTTTACTGGTGAGCCTTGTCATTGGTGGTGTTTTTGTTTCTGGTTGTGGCCTTTTCTTTTCTGCTTAGAGAAGTTCCTTTAGTATTTGTTGTAAAGCTGGTTTAGTGTTGTAGAAATCTCGTAGCTTTTGCGTATCTGTAAAGGTTTTGATCTGTCCTTTAAATCTGAATGAGAGCCTTGCTGGGTAAAGTAATCTTGGTTGGAAGGTTTTTCCATCATCACGTTGAGTATATCATGCCACTCCTTTCTGGCCTGCAGCGTTTCAGCTGAAAAACGTGCTGATAACCTTACTGGGGTTCCCTTGTATGTCATTTGTTTTTTTTTCCCTAGCTGCTTTCAGTATTTTCTCTTTGTTTTTAATTTTGGTCATTTTGATTAATATGTGTCTCGGGGTGTTCCTCCTTGGGTTTATTTTATATGGTACTTGTGCTTCCTGGATGTGAGTGAGCGGTTCCTTTCCCATGTTAGGGAAGTTTTTGGCTATTATCTCTTTCAATATTTTTTCTGTCCCCTTCTCTCTCTCTTCTCTCTCTTGAACTCCTATAATATGGATGTTGGTGCGTTTAACATTATCCCAGAGTTCTCTTAGACTCTGTGCACTTCCTTTCAATTTTTTATCTCTTTTCTCGTCCACATTAGTGATTTCCACTAATCTGTCCTCCACCTCGCTGATTTGTTCTTCTGCCTCCTGTATTCTGCTGTTGGCTGCTTCTAATGAATTTTTTATTTCAGTTATTGTATTTTGCATCTCTTGTTGTTTAATTTTTACAGTTTGTATTTCTTTGCTCAGTGTTTCCTGTAAATTATCAATCTTTGCCTCCAGTCTATTTCCAATGCCTTGCATCATCTTCAGCATCACCAGTCTAAAGTCTCTTCCTGGGAGGCTGATAATCTCCTCATCACTGAGCTGTTTTTCTGGGCTTTTTTCTTTCTCCCTTATGTGAGTTATAGTTTTTTGTCTTTTCATTTTTGTAGGTTTTTGGTGTGGTGACCTTTTTGCAGACAATAGAGTTGTAGCCTCTCTTACTTCTGGTGTTTGCTTCCCCTGTGGCTAAAGTTGGTTTGGAGGATGGGGCTTGCTGTGGGCTTCCTGATGGGAAGGCCTGGTACCTGCTCACTGGTAGGTGGGGTTGATTCCTATCCCTCTGATGGGTGGGGCTTTTTCTCTGGGTGAGATTAGAGGCTGGCTGTGTGCCTGAGGGGTCTTTAGGCATCCTGTTTACTGATGGGTGGGGCTGTGGTCCCACCTGAATTATTGTTTGGCCTGGGGCTTCTCAGCGCTGATGGGAGGGACCAGATTTTCCCAGAAATGGCCACCTCCAGAGAAATGCAGGCTGATGAATGTTCCCAAGAGCTTTACGCTCCAATTCCCTTCCCCCACAACAAGGCACAGTCACCCCTGTTTTCCCAGGAGATCCTCCAAGAATTGCAGTCAGGTTCCTCCCAGATTCCTATGGAGACTTTGCTTTTCCTTAGGATCCAGTGCACGTGAAAGTCTGTGTGCATCTTTCAAGAATGCGGTCTCCTCTTTCGCCCAGTCCTGTGGAGCTCCTGCACACAAGCCCTGCTGGCCTTCAATGCCAGATGCTCCCGTGGCTTTCCCCCTGTGCCAGATCCCCAGGTGTGGGGATTTGACGTGGGGCTCAGAACTCCCAGTCCTGTAGCTGAGTCTCTGTGATGCAGTTACTTTCCAGTCTGTGGGGCTTCCCACCCAAGAGGTATGGGGCTGTTTCTATCGTGTAATCGCCCCTCCTACCTCTTGATGTGGTCTTGTCTTTGTCTTCTGGAGTAGGATATCTTTTTTGGAAGTTTACAGTCCATTTGGTTGAAGGTTGCTCAGCATTTGGTTGTAGTTTTGTTGTTTTTTGGGAGAGAAGTTGAGCTCCAGTCCTTCTATTCCACCATCTTAATCCAATCTCTTCCCATCTAGATTTTTCTTATGGAAAACAAAATGTATTACTGAAAGGGCATTACTGATAATATTACCTTCTAATTTTTATTTCATAGTAAGCCCACACAAAATTTTTGTTGAAATAAAGAAACTTGGTTTGTAATTTCCAGTTGTGTGTTGAGTTTCTCTATCAAATACTTGCACAATTGCTTATAATTTAAGAAATCAAATATTATAGTTCACCTTTCCATTCTCTCTCTACATTTGACTCTGTTAAGAACACACATAGGTTCAAGTGAGATACAAAGCTTCAAGTAAAACTTTATATCACATATGGGGGAAACACATAAAATCAGTAAAGCATGACAAAACAAGCACAACCACCACCATGATACAATCCTCAAGCTGTAGACTCCTGATGTGAAAATGTAATGTTATTGACTATTTTCTCGCTAGTCTAAACCTTTAGACCGTTAAGTTCACACAAGTATAACCTCTTGGTTCATCTCACAGAGCCCATCCCGCATTTGATTGCCCCAGAAAGGTAACCTGGTCTATTTACATCCATATGTTGTCAAATGGCCTACTGTCTTTTTGAACGTTAGTTTGAGATGCTGTGCTTTCCAGTATTTCCATAGGTTTTGCCCCCCAAATGTGACAAACTTTGACACTGAAGTACTAAGAAGCAAAAACGTAGACAATTATTACCTGTAATCCCATGTCCCCAAAATCATGATTCTTAACATATTAATGTATATCTTCTCATAATTTGTTTTCAGACATTCTTCTCAAAACCACAATGTACACTGTTCTCTTTTAAGTAAACTGATTAACACTGATAATAAATATATTATGAATATACACACCCATATATAAATTGTTTATACATGTTAAACACACCTATGTGTATTTTAACATTATCAAATGTATTTTGTTCTTTTAAAAAAAAGTTAATAAAAAATGCCTAGTAAATTATCACAAATGTTCATTACTTGGTTGAAAAATTTTTTTCATTTGCAGAAATTGCCAAATTATGTCCAAGAGTGTTTAGAACCCTGACAGATTCTAGTCAAATGTTACTATTAATAAAATAATTGTTTTAAAATCTGACAACTTTATTTATACTATAGTTTTAGAAAACAAATGTGAGAATGAGAATATTTAAGAAATCTTTTTAAAAGTGAGATTTTATTTTATTTTATTTTTTATTTTTTGGAAGGATTTATTACTGGCAGCAAATAAGGAGAACACCAGGGATTTTTCCCAAAGCAATGTCTCTGAAGTGAAATTTTAAATTGCAATGAGCCAGTTGGTTTGTAGCACTTTAATTCTATGTGGCTTTTGGAAATATAGTGTGTTAATAATATTCATCCAATAGAGAACATAATAAAAAAAATCCGATGGTGTTGTGTTATGACTTATGTTCATTTTATGTATTAAGCCAACTATCAGTAGTTTGCCCTAGCATTAACTTTTTAAAAAGTACTTTAAATATTGTTATGTAAATTATGTAGGTGTTTTTACATAAATCATGTAGTCTGGTGCTATTGCCTTTGTACATAGATTCATAAATATGAGAAATTTCTTGAAAAAATAGTCATGTAAAAATATGAAAAAACCGTAGTTATGATAATTCTTTGTTAAAAATAATTCTAGGTCTTTTTTCAGTCCTCAAAGAAATTTGATCTTAAAATCATCTTTAGAAGGTTTTAGTTCTTTGTAATGCATATTTTGAGTTTCTAATACTTGCATTAAAATATGAGGTCCACTGAATTGCTTTAAAATATGAGGTCCACTCATTGCTTTAAAAAAGTCAGTCCACTGACTGAGAAGGAGATACATTTGTAAGAAAAGGAAACACAACACCAGGGGGAAGAAACACTTGAGATGAATCTTTTTTTTTCTCTTATGTAGACCAGGTGTTAAGTGGCCGATCTTGGAATAGACTGACAAGCTGTGGTCATGATGCCAAATTGCGATTGTTTCACACATAACTTCCAGAGTAAATGTTAGCACAGAGATGGTGTGTGAAATGCTAGGTATTGTTAGTTATGTTTTCATTATTTCTTTTAAACCTTAAGCTTTTCTTCTAAGGCAAATACTGTTAATTGTTTATAATCAAAATCCCTTTCCTTCCTCAATCACATTTGTAATATTTTCCCTTTTTTCTGTTACTGTGATCTGATTATTGTCCATGAAGAAGTTGATTTGATAATATAATTCATTTTCCTCCTTGTATGCTTATTAATAATCCTGATTTTTATTTATTTAGTATTTTGGGGAAAACCTATAACTGAATTCCTATGTGCATGTGTTACTTTTATCATAAAAATTTTACATTCTAAGTTAGAGATGTTAGTCCTTTTTACTATATATGGGCACAATGAATATATTTCCTGACACAGTCTATCTTTGGTGTCTATTTTCGTTTTCTTTTGTTTTGCTTTTACTTTTCCTTATAGTTGTTTCATTTAACCTCGGATGTATATACTCACTTTGAAAGGTCTGTTTGTTACTGACTGGTCTTTGCAAATTTCTTCCTATAAATTTACTACTGTCAGCCAAAAGCAACAATAAATAACTCCAATTCACAAACTTAAAGGCTAATTTAACACTCAAATCACCATCAGTGTAGGTCAATATGAATGGGGAGGGTGGGATATGGGTGGGAGGGGAGTCATTCTTTGCATCAACAATAGGGCTGAAGCAACTCCTTCTACCTGGTGCCTCTGCCATCCCCTAAAAAAGTGTTAGGAGTGTTCACTGAGGCTTATGCACCAGGCTCTTAGATGAAAATAGAGAATAAGGATCTTAACCTTGTGACCAGAAATGATACCTATCACTGCTACATAAGCTTATTAATACTAATTTGTCATTTGTCTCCTCTTGAATGCCAGGGAATCTGGGAAATGTGGTATGGCCACATACCCAGGGAAAAAGTACTACAGATACCGGTAATCGCTTCCAGAATCTACTGAAACTACACTCTTGATTTTTTTCTTTTTTCTATGCCCTTTGAATATTCCTTAACATGTGCATCACATATCATGAAGTTGTCCAGCCTATGTGCCTTTAAGAAACTATAAATAAATACAGTTGTGCAAATTTAAGATTTAGCCTTCATATTATATATGGATTATCATAATATCATTTAGCAATAGTTATTCTAATTAGTAATCCATTCAGCCATAATGTTTTCCCTTCAAATCTACGGGAATTATTTCTTTAACACAAAGTCAAAATATTACCTTTAAGCTCTTATTTATCTTTTCATGGGAACAAAACCACTTTAAAATTTGAAAAGTAATCTTTTATGGTGATGATGAAATTCAAAAAGCAAAAAATATGAGAGGATAATTCTGTATTGCTTAATATGAATTGCTTTTAACCTAATTTAGCTCTTCTATATTTTGGACCTAGAATGTAAGCATTTCATATCGTTACACAATAAAGCCAAAATAAACTAGAGAGAAGAGTGAATGAGTGTCTGAGAGAAGTTTGTAGGCTCAGATTTAAATCTAGGTTACAAAAAACAACAGAATGTAGGAGATCATGTTGAACCAAAATCAAAGTAGGTAGAGAGAAACTCCCAGAGGCCTTCTTGAAAAAATGTAAGAGAGTTTTATTTTTATGTTTTTGCCATACCCAGGGCATGCAGAAGTTCCCAGGCCAGGGATCCAGCCCACGTCACAGCAGTAACCTGAGCCACTGCACTGACAATGCTAAATCCTTAACCGACTGAACTACACAGAAACTCCTTTTATAAGATTTATGATTGCAGGATAAAGATCAAAATAACAAACCCAATCACGAACACTTAATTTTATTTAAGTTAAAAATTATATATCAAAAGATCATTTTTGGGAGTTCCCGTCGTGGCGCAGTGGTTAACGAATCCGACTAAGAACCATGAGGTTGTGGGTTCGATCCCTGCCCTTGCTCAGTGGGTTAACGATCCGGCGTTGCCGTGAGCTGTGGTGTAGGTTACAGACGCGGCTCGGATCCTGCGTTGCTGTGGCTGCGGCGCAGGCCAGTGGCTACAGCTCTGATTAGACCCCTAGCCTGGGAACCTCCACATGCCGCAGGTGCGGCCATAAAATGACAAAAGGCAAAAAAAAAAAAAAAAGATCATTTTTGAATAAGCCATGAATTGACAGAAAATTAGTAATGTGATACATATTGAAATTAAAATGTGAGTGAGCCAAGTTTTGATAAGTGAATCCACAAACATAGCCATGAGATACTAAGCAAGTGGCTGTCAGTGTTAAATTCATACCAAGTGTGATATTTTCCAAATTTAGTTATCAAATTAGGAGTGACAGCTAGTGACTGAACTAATTAGGCAGGAATTCCATAAGCAATTTACCTCATTAAAGGTTTGCAGTTTTATATCTGTCACAAAATTATTCAGTACCTGTTTTAAATAATAAAGGATAAAAATCAAAGTTAATTGGCATTTTAATAGAAAGCATATCAATTAAAATTATTTCAAAAAAAGACTCCTTCTAAAACAATTACTGTTTGAAGTCTAGCAGATCTGTTTGTTGTCAACTTGAAAGAACAAAATGGAACTGAATTTGATAGCAACATGGGTGTGGGAAATTCAGCAGAGGCCCTCAGTCTTCATCAACTAATTACAGAGAGCATTTGGATTAATTAACTGGTATTGTTATCAATGTTATGACTAAAAATTTATTTCATTAATTTTATAAGCTAATGCTTTACCATGTACCGTTACTCCCCAGTCCTTTTTTCTGCTGCCTTGTGAATAGAATGAGAAAATGTGTTATATCTGGAATTAAATAATCTAGTTCGAATCATAGTTCTGCTTCTTATTAGTTGTGTGACTCTGAGGAATTTCTTATCTGATCCTCCATTGTACTCATATGTAAAGCAAGAATAATAACAGAATTTAGGACAATAAAAAGAGATCCGAGTTCCCGCTATGGTACAAGGGGATTGGCAGTGTCTCTGTAGCACCAGGCTAGGACACAAGTTCGATCCCCAGCCTAGCACAGTGGGTTAAGGGATCCATCATTGCTGCAGCTATTGCATAGGTTGCAGTTGTGGCTCAGATCTGATCCCTGGCCCAGGAACTCCATATGCTACAGGGCAGCCAAAAAAAAAAGATCGTACACTTAAAAGAGTTTCTATAGCACTAGCCCCAAAGTAAATTCTCTGTGCAGATAAGCTATTACCACTTTTTGTTATTATTGTTATTGTTATTATTACTCTTACTATTGCTCTGGTCTCAGATCCCATGGGACATCTGAAAGTATAAAGTTGTTATGAGAGATTAGTATTCAATGTAGCATTCAACAAAACTAGATTGTGAATGTGAAATAAAGATAATGAAAACAATTATATGATTTTTCTCTTTGGCCACATCTGTGGCATGGAGGATCAAACCTAAGCAAGAGCAGTGACAATACCACAGCCTTAATCACTAGGCCACCAGGGAAATCTAATATTAGCTGTAAGCTAGAGGTGAAACATTAGTTTCTGACTGAGTTAATAACAGAACACCAAAATTCAGTTCCCACACATGATCTATATTTTAGGACATGTATAAATGATGTTATAGAAACTTAACTATCACTTTTAAGTAAAATATCTTTGCTACATCCAAGATATTGCCATGCCTCCACTGTTTTCTTTTTCTCATACCTTGAATTTCCAAAATCTCTAGTGAAAATTCACTCTTTTCTGATGAGTCTTATGTGCCAGGCTTGTGAATTTTTGTTTTCTTACTTTTCAGCTTGGCGTAATTTAACAGTTTAAAGTGCACTATAGGAGTTCTTTGGTGGCTCGGTAGGTTAATGACCCAGCGTTGTCACTCTTGTGGTGCATATTCGATCCCTGGCCCAGGAACTTCCACATGCCATGGCTGTGGCCAAAAAAATAAAGGCCACTATATTACTATATACATATATATTTGGGATATATATATATATATATATATATATATATATATGGGTATACAGTGGCAGTTTCCCATATGTCATAGGCTAGTAGCTATCTCTGTGGTGTGAGTTGAAAGATTCCTCCACAGGCTTGCTACAATATTTGGAATCCCACTGTTTCCTTTCCTAGGTAATATGACATGCTTTTAGTTATTAGTTTTCTTTGCAGATGAGAGAATAAAATATCAGTTTCTCATCATCTGCTGCTGTTTTCACTTGAATTAGTTAAGAGGAACTTTTTAAAATGAGATCAAGAATTAGAAATAGAGGAGGTACTGCTGTGGTGCAGTGGGTCAATGATCTGTCTTATCTCTGTGGAGGCGTGGGTTTGATGCCTGGTGCAGTGGGTTAAGGATCCAGCATTGCTGCAGCTGTGGCATAGGTCACAGCTCTGACTGGGATTCAGTCCCTGTCCTAGGAACTTCCACATGCTGTGTGAGTCGCTGAAAAAGAAAAAAAAAAAAAGGATAAGAAATAGAATTGATGTTACATGTACTTTTGGTGATAACAAGATAAGGAAGTGATATAGTCAAAAAAGTAACCCTGAGTGGATGAGTCATCTCACACAGCAAGGGAGATATCATTTTTCTATCATTTTTCATATCATGAGATCATGCCTTGGCAATTGTGTCTTATGTAAACCCTTCAACATATTTGGGATCTTTTCCTTCCTTTTTTTCCCTTTTTTTAGATTAATTTTTTTTTTCTTTTTGTGACCACTCCTGAGGCATGTGGAAATTCATGGGTCTGTGGCCTGAGCAGCTGCATTGGCAATGCTGGATCCTTAACCTGCTGCACCCACAAAGGAATTCCTATTTGGGAACTTCTTGACAGAGAAAACACTTGTTCACGTGCTAATTCCTCAAATCCCTACTATGTGCATATAGCATACCAGTTAGTCTTTCAGCCTCCAGTGAAGAGTTCCATGTTTCAGGCAATGAAGGAAGTAGCAGGATTTAGGGGGGAAACATTGATCTCTGCTTTAACTAAATTCAAACAAAATATTTGGACCTTTGATTTACCACTTAAAAATGGAAATAGAGCATACCTTACACAATAAATATAAGTAAGAATATTAGTGATAATACATTGGGAAATAAGAAAGTGCTTCCTGAATCTGTAATATACGAGCTGGGAGTTCAGGAAGTATTAGAAGAACTGTGTTTAACCTTAGATACCTGTGGTAAAAGGTTCCAGCCCGTGAACCTCAATGGTCAGGGGAAAACTTATGCTCATCTATATCCAGCCTCCTTGTAACCTGAAATTGAAGACTGTTAGTTTGCTAGGGCTGCCAGAACAAATACCACAGACTGAGTGGCTTAAACAACAGAAATGAGTTTTCTCACAGTTCTGGTAATTGGAAATCTGAGGACAAGTGTTGGCAGAGTGGGTTCCTTTGGAGGCCATATCTTCCTTCTGTGGATGTTGGTGTCCAAATCTCCTCTTCTTAAGAGAATATCAGCCATATTGGACTAGGACCCACTCATCATGTAATCTTAATTACCTCTTTTTTTTTTTTTTCTTGGCTTTTTAGGACTGCACCCGAGGCATATGGAAGTTCCCAGGATAGGAGTCAAATTGGAGCTATAGCTGCCGGCCTATGCCACAGCCACAGCAACGCAGGATCCGAGCTGCAACTGTGACCTACACCACAGCTCATGGCAATGCCAGATCCTTAACCCACTGAGCAAGGCCAGGGATCGAACCTGCATCCTCATGGATCCTAGCTGGGTTCATTAACTGCTGAGCCATAAAGGGAAGTCCCTTAATTACCTCTTTAAAGGCCCTTTCTCCAAATAAAACCACTTTCTGAAGTACTGGGCCTTAGAGTATCAAAGTATGAACTGGTGGCGGGGGAGGGGGAGGGGATATAGTTCAGCACATATCAGAGAAGGAATTAAAGAACTCTGTAGATTCTTCTCTTCTATATTTCTCAAGTGTCCTAAAGAAATAGTCCTCCTGTCCCAA
The DNA here is from genome assembly GCA_004024745.2 of Catagonus wagneri. Taxonomy (NCBI): domain Eukaryota; kingdom Metazoa; phylum Chordata; class Mammalia; order Artiodactyla; family Tayassuidae; genus Catagonus; species Catagonus wagneri. Next base: position 18,202,358 of record PVHT020000166.1, read on the forward strand.
ACCTTTCACTTTGGTCTGCAATATAAAATAATAAAGCACTAAAAACCACACGAAAAAAATGTGTATGTCACACCCCTCTTCCTTAGCCATTGGGAGTGACAATTAGGTAATGTGGTAAGAGACGTGACATATTACCCTACAGCTAGGAAGAGAATTATTCCTTTCCTCATCCAGAGAAACCTAATTCTGTCAATGGAGCCATATAGATTCGCAAAATATGAGAGTGCATACGAATCAAATAAGAAAATCAATGCAGTTTTTTTTTATCCTGAGTATGGCTTCAACTATTAATGTTTCAGAAATATATTATTTGCCTTTTCATCAATTCACACTTGTCTTTGTCCCTGCATAATTTATACATATAAAAGGATAAGAGTGTAGCTATTTTCCTAAAGCTGTGTTGTCCAAGTGTGTACCACAGGTACAAAATGTTTCCTTTTTTCTCCTCCTGTTGTTTCAATGCTACTTAATGACTAAAAACTGAATACCAAGGACAATCATGAGCACTTAAGGCCCAATTCATAAAAAAATGATGCAAGCCATTTATGCACAAATGTTGCCACTTTCATATGGAAACAAGGTACATAAAGAATTCTCCTTTGTGATTCATAAACCCTCTTTAAGGTAATTTTGTTGCTCAGTTTTGTACCTCAGGAGAGCAAAACTCCAAAAGAGAGAAGTAGGAAAGAAAATAAAACCTACAGATATACTTATGGTCCTATTTGCATAAAAAACCACAGCAAGCCTTTTATGCAATATTAATTAAACATATATTAGACAGTGGTGTGTGGATTGTATAGTCATTACCCACTTTAGTCAAGAATATAAAATATCTTTGAAAATAGCCAAGAATATAAAATAGAAAACATTTAAAAACACATAACAGTTCTCCCTTCCTCTCTTTCAGACAGGCTCAGAATCCTTATCATTCTAGGTTGATTTTGCCTACATATTTTCTGAGAGAATAAAGTGCTGGTATAAATACTCAGACTTATGTCCAGTCTTTTTATTGTCTACCTTGGAAAGTTAGAGGCAGAAAAAAAAATCCCTGTAATTTGCTCAGAATATGTCTAAGCATAAAGGTTATTGAGTCTGATGTTTGCTTTCTGTGAATGCTAACACGTTAGATGCATTCAAAAAGCTTAGAAACTGAGGTGATATGATTGACAGCAAGAATTTTCCATGTCAGATGTGAATATATTATTACTGACCATGACTAGGTTCAATATTACTATTCAAGAGCCTGAAAAACAAGGTCGACAAAATTCCAATCTCTTCAAATTTGAAATAAATGAGAACTTTGTATAAGGTCCACTCATGGTGGCCCATGTCACCATTTACTGACATTTCAACTTGGCAGTCTTCACAGTTGCAGAATAATAAAATAGAAATCATGCCCCGTGGCAGATATATACGTGAAAATTATGAGGAAAAATTGAAAACTGTAGTAGAAACAATTTATTCTAGGCATGGTATGGAAATATGCTTCCTTCCCACACTGCGCTCTAACCCCAGACATAGGAAAATCCCAATGAATCCCTTTGACTGTTGCAGAACTGTTCTATGCCCAGGGAGGCCAGCCTTGAAGATTGGCCTCCATTCAAGGTCAGTCAGTGAGAAACACTCACAAAGGATGAGGGGCTGGAGGAGAAGGGGGCTGGGGGTTTCTTCTGCGCTTCTTCTCTGTTCTGGTGCTGTGACTGGCTGTGGTCAGTGACCGCAGCTCCTGTTGAGTGGTACTCCTGTACGGCTCACCTCTGGGAACATCTCTTCCCTTCCTTGTCCTTTCAGTCCTGAGAGTGAGGACTACTTCTTTCTGCTGCCAATCTGGGAGTGCCTCCTTCTTTCTTCTTGACTTTCTCCTTCTTTCAGTCTTGTCATATTTGTAATATTAATTAAAAATATATTGTCTTCCTTTCCTCAAGATTTTTGTGGGCGTATATTCTGGAGAGTTTCTGTTTTCTGCAGAAATTTTAACTGCTAGACATGCAAGATATTATATTTCTAATTGATCTATTTCTGTATGACTAGGGTGTGATTAAGATACAATTACTCTATTGTTTTAACTTTGCATGGGTTATGCTGTCAATTTTAACTTGAACTTATCAGAAGCCCTCATTCTACAGCACATTAGCCACGATTACACAATACTGAGGTTAGAGTCCATCAGTCTCTGAGTAAGCACTGAATAGAGTCTGATAATGACAATATTTAATACATTGTACTTGACGACTGGATTGGAATCCATTTATCCAATTAACAAAATCTTATTGATTAATGACATTCATAAAGCATTTTATAAGGAGAGTGGATGAGTGGAATACTCAGATATCTAATAGCAGTGATGCTATTAATAATGGTGATGATTACATCTACACCCACTGCGGTAAGACCATAATGAACACTGCATGAATGCTTTCTTTGTGCCAGACACTGTGCCTTTAGCTTATTTACACATGGCACATCCAAATTAAGTAATTAGTACAGTATTATTTTCATCCCTTTGCAATGAAGTAGTTAGAGCTTAAGGAAGTTGTAAAAGTGGTCCAGGATCACTCAGCTGATAACAAGCAGAACTGATACTTGTTCCACAATGATTTTGATTCTAAAATGAAGCTCTTAACCACCAGACCATCATGGTGCTATCTAACACAAAACAAAACAATCATCTTTGGAAAATGCTTTGAATATTATGTATACTACTTTCCAGTAAGGCCTTTTCTTCTTAATAACTCATAAAATTCCTATTTATTAAGGCTACTAAATCGTTACTGTGTCTATGGTAAATACTAGTTCCAGGTTTTGTAGGCAGTTACATGGTGAATCTTTTCTATGAAGTTATTTCCCTTGCTTTTGTGCTAGAAAAGTTCATACCCCCTTAAAAATGTCTTAAATACAGTCCATATTTATATATGTTAGATTTTTCAGCCAATCACTTCATTTTTGTGGAATTGATTTGCCTGTATGGTAAAAGTAGATATTTAACCACTTTTTTTTTTCAAATTGTCAAGGTTTCCAAACTTTTAATTAAATAGCCATTCAGTCTCTTTTTATAAAAGTCTTTTGACCCCTTTGCTCCAAAGGCAATGTGTTAGACCCTGAAGAGACTGCTTCTTTTGAAGCCTGTCAAGTGGTGAATGTTTTCCTCTCAGACATCTCAGGTAATATAGATATCCTTGATTCTTAACCCTGCTTTCAAATCATTCTCTTCCTCCTTCCTTAAAAGCATCCAATCTGAATCTTATGTCATCAGTCTACTGTACCCATGATCCTCTCTTTGGCAAATACCTACAGAATTCTGAGTCACTCCCCTTTGTCAGTTGAAGTTGTAACCCTTGCCTCAGTATGATTCTTTCCAATTCTATTCCTGTCATAATTCTGGCTGATTCTACTATCCATATAGATGGTTCTTCTAATACCTTGGCCTTTCAGCTTTTTGATCTCTCCTAGTCCATCATTTTTGTCTTCAATCCTACTTCAGTCATTTATTCCCATAATGCTTTTCTAGAATTTATTGCCAATAATTGCAAATCCTATATAATCTCAATTTTAAAGCTCCTGCCTTGCCGTTATCAGTATCTATCTTTATAGCTCTTCAGTTATTTTGCCTTCTCCCCTCTTCTCGTGCTCCATTCTTTACCTTCCTTCTCAATTCACTTAGAAAATTGAATCAGAAGTTATTTTATACATGTTTCTAGTACCATCTATCCACTCACTTGCTTCTGTACTTTCTTTCCTATTATCAAGGATGAATTATCCATGAGCCTATCAAAAGCCAAACCTGCCATTAAATCTTATCCCTTCTTACTTCTCAAGGACCTTGCTCTAGAAATCCTCCTTTCTTTTTCTTGCATCAGCTTTCCCCCCCTTTACTGAAAAATTTCCTGCAAACCTACAAACTTGTTATCTGCCTCATTCTAAAAATGAAAACCAAAGGGCACCATCTCATGACTCTATTATTCTTGTCTTCCTTTTACAACAAATCTTTTTAAAAGCTTATAGCTCCTATCTTCAGTTTCTCGTTTCCTATTCTCTTTTAACCCTACTCCAGTCATGCTTTTGTTCCCACCACAGTATTTTGGCAGCTTTTAACTTGAATTTTAGTGACTAATGTATTGCTAAATTCAGTGTAGAGCTTTTTTTTTTTTTGGCCTTGCCTTACTTGATCAGCAGCAGCATTTAATTCAGCTGGCCACTCAGGGCACTCAACATGCCTGATGTTCTTTTACGCTTCATGGGCTCCTTTCTTATTTCTTCCTCATTTTCTAGTCCTCTAAATGTTGAGGCCTCAGTCTATTGATACCTTTTTTTTTTTCTTTCTCTAAATTCAGATGTAAGTGCCCTCTCTACACTGATGCATTACTAATTAAATTTCTTTATTTTATTTTTTTTTTAGGGCCACACTTGCAGCATATGGAAGTTCCCAGGCTAGAGGTTGAATCGGAGCTACAGCTGTGGGCCTGTGCCACAGCCACAGTAACACAGGATCCAAGCCATGTCTGCGATTTACACCACAGCTCACAGCAATGCTGGATCCTTAACCCACTGAGCGAGGCCAGGGATCGAAAACGTATCCTCATGGATCCTAGTTGTGTTTGTTAACTGCCGAGCCATGAAGGGAAATCCACTAATTAAATTTCCAGTCTGGATATGTCTTTCATACTCCAAGTCTTGAGACTTGTGTATGTTTTTTTTGTCTG
>PVHT020000166.1:18217805-18272777 GCA_004024745.2 Catagonus wagneri
GTAAAAATTATCATGTTCATCAGCATCACTGAAAAATAAACATAGCCCAGAAATACATTTTTGATAAAAAGAAATGGTTTCCTAAAACACTGTACATCAGAAGACTGTACTTTCATTGATCAGTGGCCAAATTAAAATGTGTTTGTGTCAAAATAAGGTCAGTGCTCTGAAAATAAGTTATATTACTGAACAGAGTATCTTGAATCCAAGCTTTGGGTGAGGTCCACAAATGAAGGCACATGCTATGAGAATTATCCACGGTTGGCTCTATCCTCCAAATATTCTGTTATGGATGGTAATTAATGCTGTCAGCTTAGAACGATTGAATATGCACTTATATCAGTCAGGATTTTCCAGAGAAACAGAACCAATAAGATTTATCTATATCTTTGTCTATCTATTATGTATATGTAACATATCATATATATGATTTAGTTTATAAATTATAAAATATATATTTTATATGATTTCTTGGAGTTCCCGTCATGGTGCAGCAGAATCGAATCCGTCTAGGAACCATGAGGTTGTGGGTTCGATCCCTGGCCTTGCTCAGTGGGTTAAGGATCCAGCGTTGCTGTGAGCTGTGGTGTAGGTTGCAGATGTGGCTCGGATCCCGCATTGCTGGGTCTGTGGCATAGGCCAGCAGCTGTAGGTCTGATTAGACCCCTAGCCTGGGAACCTCTACATGCCGCAGGTGTGGCCCTAAAATGACAAAAAACAAAAAATATATATATTTTTTATATGATTTCTTTTATAAAAAGGAGTTAGCTTACATAGTGACGGGGCTGGCAAATCCAAAATATGGAATTGATGCTGCAATCTTAAGATTAATTTCTTCTTCTCTGGGAAGCCTCAGTTTTTCCACCTTCAACTGTTTTAATAGAGTCATCTCGTTTACGTAAAGTCAACTCATGACGGAAACTAACCTCATCAACAAAGTACCTTCTCAGCAACTCCTAGATTAGTGTTTGATAAAATAACTGGACACTATGGCCTAGCCAAGTTGACACATAAAATTAGCCATCAAAACAAATTTTGCTTTGTTACCTAGGGCACCTGCTATGGAGCTTTTAGGTGCTTGCGCATCTTATTTTTCTTCTCCACTTCACCTCATATCTAAGAATTAGTGCACTAAAGAATCTGTGTTAGAAATCTTTTCAGAATCTCTCCTTCCCCTCTCCTTTTTGTTCTATGGGTTTAGGATATTTTTAAAAAATAAAACTTTTACAATAGCACTGAAAAACAGAACACCGTCATTTGGGTAAAAAGATTGTTTCTGACTTGAATTCTGCATCATTTTAATGATCGTAAAGGCACAAGATTTCTGTAGCTCTTACACGATATGCTTTTGTTACTGTCTGGACAGGGAAAGTCTAATGAAATATTGGGACAGCTGTCTATATAATTGGTACATTTACTGGTATAAGAGAAAAGAGAATTTACTGAATAATTGCTTAGACCCTCTCTCTTAACATCTTTAAACTGAGACTCTTATCTTCAGCTGTAGTCTGTGGGCCCTAGCTTCTGTCTGCCTTGAATGTAATCACAACTTTTCTAGGCATGTGAGTTTAGGGCAAGTATCCTAACCTCTCTGTGCCTCAGGTTCTTTAAAAATTTATTTTAGGGAGTTCTATTGTGGCACAGTGGGTTAGGATCTTTCGTCACTACAGTGGCTTTGTGTCGCTGCTGTGGCATGGGTTCAGTCCCTGACCCGGGAACTTCCACACACTGCAGGTGGCCAAACAAAATTATTTTATTTTATTTTATTTTTCTTTTGTCTTTTTGCCTTTATCTAAAGCCACACCCGCGGCATATGGAGGTTCCCAGGCTAGGGGTCTAACAGGAGCTGTAGCTGCCGGCCTTCGCCACAGCCACAGCAACGCGGGATCCGAGCCGCGTCTGCGACCTACACCACAGCTCACGGCAACGCCGGATCCTTAACCCACTGAGCAAGACCAGGGATCGAACCCACAACCTCATGGTTCCTAGTCGGATTCGTTAACCACTGAGCCACGACGGGAACTCCCAAACAAAATTATTTTAAAATGTTAGAAATAATATTGAGGTTTTGGGAGAATTAATACACTAGAAAAATATTTTTGCTAAGTCTCTGGCACTTATACTTACATGGTAAGTATCAGCTATTACAATAAAAAAATCCCTTTCTATTACTGCTGCATATTTACCTTGACATTGCATTAATATCAGTGTGACACAGTGGAGAAATATAGATTTGTAAACCAAACATCTTTAGTCTCAGTACTGGCTCTGCCTTTATTAACTCTATGATCGTGGACAGTTTACTTAACCCACCTTGGCCTCAAGTTCTCCATGTGTAAATTAAGAAAAATAAATCACTTGAAGTAGTTGGAGGATTAAATAAGATAATGTAAAACCATCAGTGCTTGCTGCCGCACAGTTGGTTTGCAAAAACAGGCCACATGATTGTTATTATTTTTATTAAGAATTAAGTGACTGAATAAACTAAAAAAGGCAATTTAGATCTGGTGTTATACACTAGTTACATTTACCTTTATTACATTCAGGTACATTCACGTTATATATAATGTATATTAAGAATGATAGCTTACGAGAATTTTTGCCCAGTACTCAAATGCAACTCAAATGTATTGGAAAAGACTCCATCACTTGTCCTCAATAATGTGAGGCCCTTGTAGCAAGTTTACTCAGCTTCTAGAAGAATAGATAAGGAATGTTGTTAGGTAGAAGATACTTTACCCTGCTGAAACATTATTTTTCTCCTACTCTAAATGACTAAACTGTTTGTGACTTATCTTCTCCTGGCAACTACAGGGAAACTTTTCCTTCCTGAGACATGAATTTTGACATCTGGGTAACTTTTTTTTTAAACAAACTTCTAATGGTTGGAAGAATTTTTCCTTAAGCCCCCTTTTGTTCATTTTATTGAAGAGTATTCAAATTTGCTGCTATGGAAACATTTTTTGGAAAAAATAATCAAGCACTCTGGGCATTATTAAAGCTGTTTCTTTGGATGTAGTTTTCTGCAAGAAATATTTCATAAAAACAGTGAAAGTATCCTATTTGAATTTCTTTCTTTTTCTCTCTTTTTCTCCTTCTGGTTCTCTTTCGGCACAGGAATGAGGGTTTAGACTTTTTATTAACTTGTATCAATACATGTCATTATAATCCAGAAGTTATCCTGTCATTGATCAAAAATTAAAATCCAAATAGGTTTTCCTCACTGAATTTATGTGTTTTATGGAATTAGGCAATGTTCTCCAACAGTGAACTTGATGAACTTTCTAAAATACCCTATAAGTTTCTATTCTTATTATGTATTGTTCCCTGTAAGTCTAAAAATATTGTAATGGAGTGGAGGGCCAAGTTCTTGTAAAATCATTTTTTTGTCTTATAAATAACTTTTTAAATGATTGCCATATAAGAAATGAAATTACTTTATACCCAAGTTATATCCTTCTGTTTCTCATGGATTAGGAACATGTAGAAGAGGCTTACCTCAGAGATATTGCAGGTTCTATTCCAGACCACTGCAGTAAAGCAGGATATCAAAATAAAATGAGTCAAATGAATTTTTTTTTTTTGGTTTCCTATTACTTGTAAAAATTATGTTTATACCGTACGGTAGTCTGTTAAGTGTACAGTAGCATTATGTCTTAGAAAAACAATGTACCTACTTAATTAAAAATGCTTTATTGCTAAAAAATGCTAACCATCATCTGAGCCTTCAGTGAGTTGTAATCTTTTTGCTGACAGAGGGTTTTGCCTCAAAGTTGATGGCTGCTGACTGATTCGGGTGGTGGTTGCTAAAGGTTTGGAGGGGATGTGGCAATTTTTAAAAATAAGACAACAACAAATTTTTACTGCATCAATTGACTCTTCTTTTTATGAATAATTACTCTGTAGCTTACAATCCCTTTGATAGCAATTTACCTTCAGTAGAACTTCTTTCAAAATTGTAGTCAGTCCTCTCAAACCCTGCTGCTATCTTATCAACTAAATTTATGTAATATTCTAAATCCTTTGTCATCATTTCAACAATTTTCACAGTATCTCCCCCAGGTATATTTTTCTTCTCAAGAAATCACTTTCTTTGTTCATCCATAAGAAGAAACCCCTCATCTACTCATCTTTTAGCATGAGATTGCAGCAATTCAGTCACATTTTCAGGCTCCACTTCTAATTTCAGTTTTCTTGCTATTTTACCACATCTGCAGTGACTTCTACCAAAGTTTTAAACCCCCTCAAAGGTATCCATGAGCATTGGAATTATCTTCTTCCAAACTCCTGTTAATGTTGATATTTTGACCTCTTCCTCTGAATCATGAATGTTCTCAATAGCATCTAGAATAGTGAATCCTTTCCAGAAAGTTTTCAGTTTGCTTTGCCCAGATCTATCAGAGGACTCACTATTTACAGCAGCTGTCATCTTATGAAATGTATTTCTTAAATAGTGAGACTTGACAGGTAAAATGGCTCTTTGATCCATGGGTTACAGAGTAGATGCTGGGTTATCATCATGAAAACAACATTAATCTCATTGCACATCTCCATCACAGCTCTTGGGTGACCAAGTGCATTGTCAATAAACAGTAATATTTTGAAAGATATCTTTTTCTAAGCAGGAGTTCTCCATAGTGGGCTTAGACTATCCAATCAGCCACGTTGTAAACAGATACACTGTTATCCAGGCTCTGCTGTTCCATTCACAGAGCATAGGTAGGGTAGACTGAGCCTAATTCTTAAGGACCCTGATATTTTTGGAGTAGTAAATGACCATTTAAAGTCACCAGCTACATTAGGCCCTAACACAAATGCCAGCCTCTCCTTTTAAGCTTTGTAGCTAGGCATTGACTTCCCCTAACTATGGAAGTTTTGGATGGCATCTTTCTCCAAATAAGGCTAATTCTTCTTCTTTGAAAATACGTTATTGGAGCCACCTTCATTAATGACCTTAACTAGATCTTCTGGGTAACTTGCCGTAGCTTCTGTATCATCCATCACTTGTTGCTTCATCTTGAACGTTTATGTTGATGAGATGGTTTTTTCTTTCAACTTCATGAATCAACTTCTGCTAGCTTCGAACTTTTCTTCTGCAGTTTCCTTACCTTTCTTAGCCTTCGTAGAATTGAGGAGAGTTCCTTGCTCTGAATTAGGCTTTAGCTTAAGGGAACATTGTGGCTGTTTTGCTCTTCTCTCCAGACCACTAAAACTTTTTCCAAATCAGCAGTAAGGCTGTTTGGCTTTCTTATCATTCATGTGTTCACTGAAATAGCGCTTTTCATTTCCTTCCAGAACTTTTCCTTTGCGGTCACAACTTGGCTGCTTGGCACAAAGAGCTCTTGGCCTGTCTTGGCTTTTGACATGCCTTCTCACAAAGCTTAATCGTTTCTAACTTTTGATTTAAAGTGAGACATATACTCGTCCTTTCACTTGAGTACCTAGAAGCCATTATTAACTGCCCTGATTTCAACACTGTTGTGTTTCAGGGAATAGGGAAACCCAAGGAGAGAGAAAGAAAGATAGGGAAACAGCAAGTCAGTGGAGAATTCAGAACACACACAACATTTATTAAGTTTATGGTCTTACATTGGCATGGTTTGTGGCACCTCAAAACAATTAAAATAGTAACATCAAATATCACTAATCAGCAATCACTATAACAGCCAAAAATACCCTTGTATTTGGGTTTGTGTGTCTGTTTGAATAATATCAAAATAAATTTTATGTATAACTATATCTCAATATTAATTAGCACTCAACTAATGATAAATGGTGAGTAAAATGATACATTTTGTATAATTCTAATTATTTCTATAGATAATAAGAAATGGTAAACTTGCAACTTAAAATTCAGTTATGTTTGGGTCATCTAAGTCACAAAGGAGCAATGACTGACAAAGATTGATTTTTACTACGCCATTGCATAATATACGCCAAAGTGCTGACTACTTAAACCTTGTTATAAGCAAATAACCTCTCAGGAAATCAGTCTTCTTGAAAGTTTCTTTTTCTTTCCATAGAAGCTATGTTATCTTTGCATTTTCTTCTTGGAAGATGATGTTTTATCTAAAATGTGAGATAACTTTATTTTTAAATATCATGAATAACAGTGATTAGCACTTAATTACATAATCTCCTATTCTTAAGTCATTTTAAATATAGATCTTATCTTCTTGAAGTTGTTTTATATTTACAGGAAGAGAGACTTTTCAAACCAGCACAGGTATACTGACTTATTCTTTTCCTGTAACTAAAACAATATTTGCTTTGTCTGACCATAATCTGACAACATTTTATATGAGGAATTTAATTACACTTGTGAAAATAGAAGCTAATATTTATAAAATAATCTAGTATTTACATGAAACTTGAATGTATTCAAATGTACAATTATATCCTCAGAATATGGAAAGTTAAGTAGCATTTTATTGCAAACAGTTTTGCTTATTAGATATATTCTTAAAAGTTATATAGAAGTCATCTTTTTTAAAACATTTTTAATTAAAGTTAGTTGATTTATAATGTTGTGCCAGTTTCTGCTATACAACAAAGTAACTCAGTTATACATACATATACACTCATTTTTTAATATTATTTTCCATCATGGTCTATCCCAGAAGATACTGTGTTATACAGTAGGACCTTATTGTTTACTCATTCTTTTTTTTTTTTTTTTTTTTAACAGTGGCACCTCACCTGCAACATATGTAAGTTCCTGGTCTAGGGGTTAAATCAGAGCTGCAGCTGCCACAGCCACAGCCATGGCAACACCAGACTGGAACCACATTTATGACCTATGCTGCAGCTTGCAGCAATGCAGGATCCTTAATCCACTGAGAGAGGCCAAGGCTCAAACCTGCATTCTCACAGAGACTACACTGGGTTCTTAACCCATTGAGCACAATGGACACTCTTGTTTATCCATTCTAAATGTGATAGTTTACGTCACCTAACCCCAGACTCCCAGTCCATTCCACTCCCTCCCGCCTCCCCCTTGGCAACCACAAGTCTGTTCTTTAGGTCTGTGATTCTGTTTCTGTTTTATAGATAGGTTTATCCGTGCCATATTTTAGATTCCACATGTAAGTGATACCATGGTATTTTTCCTTCTCTTTCTGACTGTGTCACTTAGAATGAGAATCTCAATTGTATCCATGTTGCTGTGAATGGCATTATGTCATTATTTTTATGGCTGAGTAGTATTCCATTGTATATATGTACCACATCGTCTTTATCCATTCATCTGTCATTGGACATTTAGGTTGTTTCCATGTCTTGGCTATTGTTAATAGTACTGCAAAGAACACAGAGGTGCATGTATCTTCTTTTTTTTTTTTTTTTTGTCTTTTCTAGGACCGTACCCATGGCATATGGAAGTTCCCAGGCTAGGGGTCCAATTGGAGCTGTAGCCGCCAGCCCATGCCACAGCCACAGCAACACGGGATCCGAGCCACGTCTGCAGCCTACACCACAGCTCACTGCAACGCCGGATCCTTAATCCACTGAGTGAGGCCAGGGATCGAACCCGCAACCTCATGGTTCCTAGTCGGATTCGTTAACCACTGAGCCATGACGGGAACGCCGTGCATGTATCTTCTTGAATTGCAGTTTTGTCTGAATATATGCCCAAGAGTGGAATTGCTTAATAACCACGTTTCCTATTTATGTTTTTCATATATTTCATATATTTCAAAGAATTCAAATTAGAATAGAACATAATAGGGTGATAAAAAAGAAGTGCTATGTATATTAACTTTAAATATGAGTAGAATTATGTTATTAAGTTGATAACAGGAAGTTCTTATTGTGGTTCAGTGGGTTATGAACCCAACTAGTACCCAAGAGGGTGTGGGTTCGATCCCTGGTCTTGCTCAATGGGTTAAGGATCTGGTGTTGCTGTGAGCTGCGATATAAGTTGAAGAAGCAGCTCGGATCTGGCATTGCTGTGACTGTGGTGTAGGCCGGCTACTGAAGCTCTGATTTGACTCCTAGTCTAGGAATTTCCATATGCCGCAGGTGCAGCCCTGAAAAATAAAAAATAAAAATAAATAAATAAATAATAAATTGACAACAATTTTTATAAAAGACATAAAGTTTTCTTCCTCCCTCTAAGACAGTACTATCTTAATTTAAAATAGGCATTTCTCAATATTTTAAATATGGAGGTGCACCAAATGTCTTACATAAAATCTTTTATATAAAACAGATTATAATGCATACAGTATAATTCCATTTTTGTAAAACTCTGCAAGTCAGTGAGGAAAATGTAATCTCATTTTGATTGTAAAAATGCCCTTCTGTTTATATGTTTTCATTCTTTTTTCATGAGTGTTTAGCAAAATGTGGAAAGATACATACCAAACTAATTATACGAGGCCTGAAGATGGAGGTAATTTTATGAATGAGATAGATTACATTATTCTGGGGCAGCAAGTAATCCCCAAATCTCAGGGTTTTAAACAACAGAGACTTATTTTTCACTCCTGCTACTCTCCCCTTCAGGGTTTGTAGAAGAGTTCCATTCATCTTGATAGGCTGGACCATGGAGAGCCACCATCTCATACACTGCCAGTAGCTGAGCCAGAAGGAAAGAGAAGTTACATTATTACTTATAAGAATGTTATTCTGGCCAGGAAGTGATACCTTCACTCACAGCTCACAGGTTGGAGCTATCATCCTACCCAACCACCAAATGGCCAGCAAATGAAATCCTACCACATTCCTGGAAGGCACAGAGCCAGAAATAGTGGTTCACCAACACTAGAACTACTATAGGTGAGGAGCAAGTGCTAATGTGTTCTTCATTCTTGGTATTGCTAATATTTTTCATTTAGAGTAAAGAAGCCACCCTGATAATATTTATACTCCAGAGGCAGTTCTACCATCATCATCCTTTCCTCTTCATCACTGTTGCTTTAGTTATATAGAAAGAGAGGCAGAAATGTATAAAGAAAACCCAGGCTTCATTAAGCACCTTCTCTAGTCTAATACTTTGTTAGGAAATTGTTGTGATGCAAAATGTATGAAAAGATCCCATTTCAACTGGCTTGAAATCCAGCAGAGAAAGCAAGTGATGTAAGAACATAACATTATAAATGCCACATGCATAAAGCAGGCTGGGAAGCCTGGATAGAAGAGGAGTGTTGAAGAAAGTGTAGGATTTCATTAACACCTCAGATCCTGGTCCACTTTTTTCCTAAGAGTATTTTTAGCAAAAACTACAAGTGAAATAGCCTTGTTCTGATGGGAAAAAGGTGGTGTAAGTAGATAAAGTTTAAGTAAAGTGGAGGACTCAGAAAATCTATTACTGATAAATAAATTTAGAAAGATTGGGGGCAACCAAAATTTCAAAACTAAAGAATGTGGGCTCATAAGTTTAGTGAGTATAAAGGAAAGAAATTAACAGGCATATGAAATGAAGACTAAGATATTTTGTTGATATGAGACTACAGTCCCTAAATATGAAATGGTTAATAAGAACTGAGCATTTCATCAATTTCTCTCCCTAAACTGCAATTCCAAGCTGTGATTTCATTGTCTCAGTGATACAGGAGATCAACACTAACATAATACAGCAAAAAATCTTCTTTCTACTTATCTTTCAAATTAGCATGGTATTTTGTGTAAAGTGAGGTGAATTCAACTCATTGCTAGAGAGGCTCCATATCACTACCCATCTTCTTTCATGATTTACAAATTCACTGCCATTTCATTGTTGCAGAATGAAATAGTGAAGTTTTTTTTTTAACCTGTTGAAGCATAAGTCAGGGAACTAAACATCCTCTACATTCTTAATTGGATCCAGGTTTTAAAAAGTTTTATAATTATAAGGTGATGAGATGGTTCAAGTAAATGAAGAAATAGAGCCAGTTCTAAGGTGAAAAGACAATAACATTAAAATACTTGAACCAAAAAAAAATACAATTATAAAGAATGCATACTTGAAATGCTCTTTGAAATATCATAAGACTATTTCAAGAAGCTAAAAGTGATTAATTTCTGTAATGTAATAGAATTTTTTGGTCAAATCTTCTTTGTTTAGTAACTAGTTAACTGACTGAAAAAAATCAAGCTGTAAATAATCAGAATATTATATTCAGACAAATACCCACAATTTGCTTTTTTTTTGGATAAAACTGGTCTTATCAGAAAGTTTGAAAAAATCTTTAAAATTAGTTTATATATGTTCTTGACTCTTTGGGAACATTCGAATTCAAACAAATATTTAATTCCCATTTTTGAAAGTTGTGGTTTATTTATGTTTTTACCAGATTAGGAAGGAATTATTTAACATGAAAAGAGCTTGCCTATTTTATAAATGCATTTTGATTATCACCTATATAATACATGTAATTGAAATTAAGACACACTCTATATTTCAGTCTCTGACTCTGAGGGATTTACATATACTCCAGTTTCTGCCATGAATAAATGTTATTAAATGTATTTTATAAAAGATATTATCTTCCAAATTCACTTGATTTAAAGTTTCTAAATATAACTAGAAATAGATGATTCTACTCGGTTAGTTTTAACTTTCCTCAGCTGCACAATGTCATGAAGGCAAATGCTGTCATTAAACATACAAGAACTCAGGACTCTTCAAAGCTAGGAAGTTGGTAACATGGGAATCCCTGAGTTAAGACCCCCTTTATATGACTCTTCTTAATAAATCTGATCATGTAAAAAACTTATTGGGGTAATTCTGATTTTAAACACTAAGGAAAGAAGAAATTTATCATATTACTATGGGAGACTTTAGAGTTTGTCTTCACATCTAATATTTGAAGCAATTAGTAAAAAATAAAGACACTTCAAAGTAAAACAACACAATGAGAGTTAGACTGTTGTCTGTTCTTATAAAGTTAACTCTCAACTGTTATTACCAACTTTTGTGCTCAGAATCTCACCTTAATTTTGTTCTGATTTGATTTTTTCATAACACATTAAAATCACATTGTAAGACATTCATTGGCCTCTGGCCAAAAATAATAAAATTCTGACCTGATCTGCCTCCCTTTTGAAAAGTAGAAAAGATCCCAAGAGATTGCAATTTTAGATCTCACACATAATTTCCCATTCCCCTCCTATAAATCAGGCTTCTGTAGAACAGTGAGTTATACCATTCACATTTCTGCAGATACTAAAATTCCGCATTCATTTCCTAGCCTGAATTCTTCAAAAAAAAGAGATGTTAGCAGGAATTGTTAAGAGTTGTGGTAGTAGAAAAGAATTGGCCAGATTCCAGTTTGTAGAACTTGTTGACATTCTGCCAATTCCTTTATTAATGCATGTTGCTAAGCAGAGCTGATATTCAGCCCATACATTCTAACATAGCCATACAGATTTTTAAATATTTCCATTCCCGGGGGTAAATAGCCACTACTTCGGGCTTCGTAGTATCTCCTTCCTGACCCAAGCTTACCCATTGGCTCCCTTCTCTATCTCCCCCTCCAGCCCAGCTTACTATGTTTATTCTACAAAATAAAGTTTAACAGGATAAGAGGCCTTTAGGACCTTGCTCCAGCTAGCATACAGATGGCCCCTAGTTTGACTGGTCAGCGCTCACTCTCTAGCAGTTGTTGAATACTTTGAATATAACTCTTGTTCCTAGGCCTAAGTATATTTCTAGGCATGTGTAACAGAAATAGAAATTGGGTAAAGATGGCCATAATGAGTCAATGCTGAAGCAGCTGAGATATCTTACAATCAGAGTTGGAATATTGCCTGGAGCTTGTTTGTAAGTACCTACTCTTCTCCTCCCTACAATTAAGGGGTTCCCTGTTTTGCTAGAGAACATTTCTTAATGGCTACCATTTCCCAGACATCATGTGTACGAGAATAATTTGATGAGTCTTTTGTACAAAAGCTGAATCAAGAAAAGTAGAGTTGACATAAAAAGTCTATAGTGAGAGTTCTCTTGCGGCAGAGTGGGTTAAGGATTTGATGTTGTCACCTCAGTGGCTTGGGTGACTACTATGGCACAGGTTCTCTCCCTGGCCTGGTAACTTCCATGTGCCACGGGCACAGCCAAATTAAAAAAAAAAAAAAAAAAAATGGTGTTTAAAAATTGTCTTTAAAAAAATGTCCATGGTGGTTGGGACCAACCCTTGAGTGGCCTGTTCAATTAATATATTTGTTCATCCAAAATTTAGTTATGGAAACTGTAATTGTATAGGATCGGAGATACAAGAGTACACTAGAGAGAAGTAAACTAGAGTAAACAAGTAAACTCCCTTCCTTCATGTCATTTACAATCCAACAAGAAAGACTCTAAAATGAATTACACAATTACTAAATGTATAATAATACTTTTGAGAACCAACTCACTTAGAATTTTAACATGCTTATCTGTTTTTCTATAAAAACAATGAGTTTGATCATTATAATTCATTATTGGAGTTCCCGCAGTGGCACAGTGGGTTAAATACCCAGCCTTGTCTTTGTGACGTCACAGGTTTGATCTCCATCACTAGTTTTAATACCTAGCCCAGCGCAGTGGGTTAAGGATCTGGCATAGCCACAGCTGTGTCATAGGTCCCAGCTGTGACTCAGATTCAGTCCCCGGGCTGGAACTGCCATATGCTGTGGATGCAGCCAAAAAAAAAAGTCATTATTGCTTGGAAGAAATAAGATAGATATTTTTATAGATAACTAAATATTCCCTATTTATTGTCATTGTCTTTCTGTTTGATACAAATAATACACTTGGCCATTTTGAAATGAAATGTAAAATTTATTGAGTAAAAGTAACAGTAGATTGTGCCATTCCTGTTTTTCTTGTAGTTTTTCTCCTATTTGGTTAAGAGCATGTTCATCATTTGCTATGAATGGAAAGATAAGAGTTGCCAAGGAGATGGAATCAGTGGCAGACCTGAATCAAATCCTTATTACCTGTTTCTTTGGCCCATCATTTTTACAGCACACTTATATATCCATTCCTCTTAATTTCAGACAACTAGAGGCATATTCTCAAATCTCATTTTGTTACAGCACCAGCACTGCATTCTGGTCTCCATTTAAAACAAAAAATAGAATGGAGTTTCCTGGTGACCTGGTTAAGGATCTGAAATTGTTACTACTCTAGCATGGGTTCAGTCCCTGGCCTGGGAATTTCTTCATGCTGCAGGTGGGACCATAAATAAATAAATAAGTAAATAAATAAAATTTAAACATTTTTAAAAAGAGAAGAAAAGCAACCACAGTTATTATTTCTCTAGAGAGTAGCAAGGGATATATAATTTTTTACTAAGTGACTACAACCTGCTAGATTATGCACCAAGTGCAGGACAATTCCTCTCAGTGACTTTTAAGATGATATTACCTCAAATTTATTCTATTTATTGAGGCTAAGAGAGATTATGAATTTTCTAAGAGTTTAAGCCTGCTAAGTGACACGGCTGAGATTCAGAGCCTGTCCTGTATCTCAAAAAAACTTTCTACTATTTCTGATGATATACTGATTCATGAAAGTTGATTTTTTTTTCTGTATTCAATAATGTTTTTAGGTGCAATAATAGTCTTTCTCTTGAACCATTCTTCTTTTTTATTGCGTTTGTTTTGTATTTCATTTCCCTAAAATAGATTCCATTGCAGTGACAGTCAACAGTAGGGACTGAAATTATAGAGTTGAAAGGGACTTTACAAAGTTGATGATGGTTGGGCATGTGGTCTTTGAAGCTCTTCTGGTGATAATGAACTCCATGGAAGGGAAATCCAGCAAATACATTCTTAAGTGAAATAGAATGTTTGAAAGCAGCAATTATATTTTTCCCTAGTTCTTGTCTTTTTCAGGCCGAGCACACTTAGTTTGTTCAATATTTATAGGACCTGGTCTCCAGATAATTCAGAGGTACTGCTGCAAACTTTTGATACCGAAAGTCAGCAGTTCCTTACTGTTGCCTCACTAGTGAATCCTAAGATATTATGCCTCGGTTCTTGACTAAGCAGACTTTTTAAAGCACACTGTTGTCTCAGTCTATTTTGGAAGCCCCCTGGCTCATTACATCTTTTCAATAAACTAAATATCCTACCTCTTTTTTTCCATTAATTACTATTAAGCTATAAAGTCTCCCTAGCCCTATATTTTTCTGGTTTGACAGTTAGTATAAGAATTTAAACTTATTTCCTCTAAATTCCATCATATTGGGCCTGACTTACGGTCTCCCATTCAGTGATTGAGCTATTTCTCTTGAGATTTATGACATCTGAAAAACCGATTTAAATGTGCCGTATTTCTTCATCTGAATCTCTTAAGATGGTGTTTTAAATTGAAAGGGTACATGTTAAATCCTATCCTCTAGGACCACAGAAGAGCCTGAGGAGGAAAATCCTTGGCCATTTGATGAGAAGGGTATGAAATTAGGGAGGATTGGGAAGTCATTCTCTCAACAAAGATTTATTGAGAATGTACTATGTGCCAGGAAGTGCTTTAAGCAATGATGTGGCTTAACTAGGGGACAGAAATTCCTTTCTTGCACGAGCTTGTGTTCTAGTGAGAATATACAGACAGTAAACATGCATGTGAGGAAAATATATGACATAGTAATAATAATGTTATGAAAAGAAATAAGTAGAGGGCCGGGAGTGTCAGGTGTGTGTATGTGTGGGGGGGGGGGCAGTATGGAGAGGCTGCTCCTTAAGTTCCTTGCATAAATTTCTGTCGTAGTGATTATGCTGCATTGTCATTATTTGTCCTTTGTCTTACTATTCCTTCAGACAAATTATTTTCCCCTCCCGGGAAATGTTCTGTGTCTTATTCATCTAGATATTTCCAGCATCAAGCACAATGCCTAGCCTGCAGTGTCACCAAAACTTTGAGTTAGTAAAAATTCCCTAAAATCAGAATAACAAAAATAATACTTAGCAAACTGTTGAGTGCTTAGTATGTGCTTTGCATTGTGCTCATCTCATTTACTTCTCATGACTTTATGAAGATATTTTTAATTTGTAACTGATTATTATTCCTATTATACCAATGAGAAATCTGAGCTACAGATATGCTAACTAATTTGAATAAAATCACATTGCCAACCATCAACAGAGAAGAAATTCTGACCTGGGTTATCTCCAAATCTCAGATCTTTCAAGTTTCTGCCACATAATACGGAAATAGACACCTTGTCAACCTCCATATCACTAGAAATTTTATAAGGTACTATCAGAAATTATGATCTCTACCATATTAAAAAAGTAATTTAGGTAGAAGCTGAAACAGGCAAGTCAAAGTCTACCAAGCCAACGAATTCAGTTCTTTCACTCAAAATCACATACTATCCAAAAATAGTTGTTTTGAAATAATGGTTTCAATTATGATGCATTTGAGAACAAAGAAACGTGAAACGGGAGGGAAAGAAGGACAGAGGATTTCCACTCCAACTTGCAGTACCAGCCCTTCCTTTTCTAAGGTGTAATGGTGGGGGTGGGGAACGTCAGACAGAGGCCACATTAACAATTGATAAAATGTATAAATCCAAACAGGGATCAAGGAATCATCAGGGTCTGATTCATTGGTCAAGCAGCAATGGGCCTGATTTTAGTGATAATTCTACTACCCTCACCAAGCTGCATGCACATTCCTAAGGGGAATAAAATGAAAGGAGGGCAGTAATAAGCAAAAGCAGCGGGAGACAGATTACACTATAGAAATGAAGAGAGCCTCAGCCCAAGGTTATCTTTGCTCACTGCTCAATTCTTTTGCCCGTAAATGAAGCAAAATGGTGGATTACAAGGAACTGGTCTTAACTGTGACACTGAGAAAATGGTTGAATGGTATCTCTATCGCTTAGATTTAAAACTAGAAATTTTGGGAAGTCTACTTGAGTGTATGCATATTTGTATGAATCCATAATCACATACACTTTGTATACAAGCTTAATATTGTTTATTCAAATGGAAGCTTAAGCTACTTTGTAACAACATAATCACCCCATCCCCTATATTTTGAATGAAATGCTTAGTGCTTCTATCATATACATCTGAAACTGTGATAGAAACATCATAATTTATGTGACTTTATCAGTTATAAATCAGAATTTCCATTATAAATTTTACAAGCATCAGAATACTAAAAATATTTACACTTCCTCATTTTAGGAGAAAAAGGTAAAATCCACTAAACTTTAAGAATTATCCTTAGTTGCATCTTATACATAATTTACATGAGAGTGGAATGTGATTCAAAATACAGGCCTGAATTCGAGTTTTGGGTTATTTTGTATTTTTAAAATAACATGGTGATGTTTTCTAAAGCACAGAGGAAATTGCTTGGAGAATGTTAGATGAGGATTCACTGCAATTACGTATTGCTTTAGTTTGCCTGGAGTACCGTAATGAAAAAGCACAGACTGGGTGGCTTAAACAGCAGAAATTTATCTTCCCATGTCTCTGGAGGCTAGAAATAGGAAAACAAGGTTATCAGCAAAAAGTTGGTTTCTTCCAAGGTCTCTCTCCTTGCTTTGTGGATAGTCATCTTCTCCCTGTGTCTTCATATGGCCTTACCTCTTTGTGCGTCTCTGTCTTTTGTATAAGGACACCGTGTTGGATTAGGGCCCACCCTAATGACCTCATTTAACTTTAATTACCTCTTTAGAGACCCTATCTGTAAGTATGGTCACCTTCTGAGGTACTAGGAATAGGACATCAACATATGAATTTTGGAGGACACAATTCAGTCATAATACTTATTAATTAAATTTTCCTAAGGGACGCTTATTAAGGATTAGGGGAAACAGGACAGGAAGTGGGAATGCAACACAAGGCTGAATCCCCAGCCTAGTCAGTCGTGCTCAACGCTCTGGAGTGTCTAGTGCACCTCAGAGTTTGTCCTGACACAGAAGAGGAAACTGTGCTCTGTCTGCTTTCATACCCTGCACCATTGGCCACTTGTGTATTATATTTCCACAAGTAGCTCTCATGTGCTCTGACCCTGTGTGCACAGTCAAAGCAGATCTAGAAACCCCACGCCGAGTCCTTGGAGAGAGTCACAGGTGTGGGCCATTAGAATCAAAGACACACAAGATTGGTAGGTAGGACCCTGGGAATTCTGGACAGGGCATCCACTTTTTTGTCCACTATAAAGTAGGTGATGATAAGGAAAGTGTAATTTTTTTCAGAAATATGTATTACCGTTTGTATATTCACCTTACGATCAATTTAAAATGTATATCTAGAACATTTAAATACTCTTCTGAATTTTTAGAGTGAGAGCCCTTTTTTCCATTCTTCAATGCCATGTAATATAGAATAGTACAAATTAAAATGTAAAAAGGTATATAATATCCCACCACTCAAAATGTAACCATCAATATTTTTGTATATAAATAGATGGATGATAGATATAAATATATAAAAATGGGATCAAAATACGTAATCTAGAAAGATGTCAGTTCTCAAAGCAATCTATAAATTTAGTACAGCTCCAACCTAAATTCCCCATTGGCTTAGTCCTGGAGCTGGCCAAGCTTATTCTAAAACTGTGGAAAAGAATATATGCATGGCAATAGCTAAGACAATCCTGAATCAATGAATAAGTAAATACACTTGTCATATTAGAAGTTGAAGTATTTTATAAAGCTGTAATAATTAACACAGTATTATATTTCCAAATACAGTTAAATATAGGCTAGTGGAGAAGAATAAAGAGCTGATATCTGGGTATACATAGAACCTCAGTATATAATTATGAAAGGCTTTTAAAAAAATCAGTGTAGAAAAATGAATGATCTTAGCTGGATTAAAAGTATCAATATGATAAATAAAATTTTATGATTATTAGAATAAAATATGGGGTTGGAAGGAGTTTCTTAACTAAACAGTAAATTCACAAGTCACAAAGATTAACAAATGTGACCATATTAAGATTTTAAGCTTCTGGGAAAAAAAGACAGAAGAAAAAAATATGTAACAGGTAAAGGATTAGCATCTAATTTCACAAATAAGTAGGAAAATGAAAATAGGGAAATTAAAATGACAAACACAAGCCTCATTCCAAGCAGACTGGTTAAAAAAAAAAAGCACTGACATTTGTTAATTTCAAAAAAAGCAAAAAAAAAGGAATCTGATGTTTAAAAAGGATTTGAAAAAACGTAGGTTCAAGAATCCTTCAAACTGTATCTGGTGTGTGACTTTCAAAATATTAGAAGAAAAATTATTTTGGCAGAGCTGAGATAGTTCATGAATAAGTATTAGTCTTACTTGCTAAGTCCTAGAGAAGAAGCTGTAAAAATCATTGACTTTACCACAGCTTTTAAAATTAAGAATGGGTATCCCACTCTGTAAGATATACAGACAATAGTCAAAAACAACCTCCTTTCATAATCAATTTATGTGCTGTAGGTATGCAGTGGGGAGAAGGGTGAGGATATTCTTCACCTTAAATATTAGATAAAATAAGCATTCATATAAAAAATAGTGAAAATGCGATGACAGAAAGTTCTCATAAACTTTGGGGAGTAACTTGACAGTAAAGTTGAGGTTATTCATACCTTTCAACTTATCAATTGCATTTCAGGGTATAGTTACTAAGGAATTTCCCACAGCTATTCTGAATTCAGAGACATGCTCAAATCCATTCACTGCAGACTTATTTGTAGTAACAAAATTTTGGAGCAATTCAAATGCCACAATTAGGGACATGAATTATTTCACTCACCAAACAATTTTTCATTGAATGCCTACTATTTGCCAAACTCTGTCATAGACATTTATTTATGAGTAAACAAAGCAGAAAAAGTTATGACTTTGGTACATAAATTATGGTACATTCATACAGTATTATACTACAAAATAATATTATGCGTGAAATAGATTAATACATAACATGATTAAACTTTGAAAGCATGTTAAGTGAAAAAGTAAATGACAGAATGTTGCCTATTATATGAAACGTTAAAGGAACATTTAAAAACAAACACAATATGACATTTCATTGAAGCTTATGAATATATTAATATTTTGTAAAGACATAGTCTTGAAACACACATTTATGGTAATGATAACTTGGAGTGAATGAGGAGAAGAAAATTGGTAAGGAGTATATGGGACAAGTCAATTTTATCTTTCAGGCTTTATTTATTAAAAAATATATTGAAGCAGTTATAAAATTAACATATGCATAATGTATTTGTTGACATATTTTTGTGTAATATATATGTCTGTCAGCTGTCATAGATGAAATCACAGGATCATATCAGATTGACAGTGTCTTAATATCTGAGCTGGTAGAGTAGCTTTATTCTACAAAGAATTCAGAAGTTCAGGACTTTCCAATATGATTTCTCTGCCATTCCTGTCTTCCACCTGTGCCAAGAAAAGTTTCAGCTTCGACCAGTATAATTGCTTTTCAAAAAGCAGAAGGAGAAAAGGAAAAAAGAGGGCAAGTTTCTTCTCATTAAGAGCTCAACCCAGAAACTGAACATACCACTTCTTTGTATCTTGTTTGTTAGGACTTAGCCACGTGACTAAGAGATATTGGAAAATGTCTTTACCTGGGTGATCACATGCCCAAGCTAATAATTTTATTGTTATGTAAAAAGATGAGAACATTTACTGGGGACAGCTATCAATTTCTGCCCTAGGTATTTATATGAGTAACTGCTATTTTTTCGATAACTG
The DNA here is from genome assembly GCA_004024745.2 of Catagonus wagneri. NCBI lineage: Eukaryota > Metazoa > Chordata > Mammalia > Artiodactyla > Tayassuidae > Catagonus > Catagonus wagneri. Next base: position 18,237,423 of record PVHT020000166.1, read on the forward strand.
ATGTGATTTTTCTATGTAGAAAATCATATTATTTGAAAATAAGTACAGGTAGCATCTTCCCTTCTGATCTTTATTCGTGTGTTCCTTTGTCTAGTTTTATTGCATTGGTGGTGACTCAAGTATAGGACGAGTGGTGGCAGACAATTTTCTCATTCAATTTTCTTTCATGGGAACACATAAAATTTTACTATTAAGTTGCTTTTAGTATCATTTTTCAAGATTTCTCATCTCTGTGGAGAACAGATCTCAGAAAGATGGTGTAAGAGTATAAACAGGTGGTCAGTAAAGAGGTTACTGCAGAGTTCCAAGCAAGAGAGAGTTCAGGTTTAGAACACAGCATGGTTTACTGTGGGAATGTAGAGTATTGCTTAGATTCCAAATAGATTTTGATGAGGGTGGGGAGAAGGGCTTGGATTCAGGATCTCTTTTAAAGATAAATAGTATTTGCTGGTGGGTTACACTATAATATACATATGTAAAGAATAGCAGAAAACAATGGTAAATAAGGATTTTCTGGTTGTGGCTTGAGCAACTGAGTGAATTGTGATGGTATGATTTAGAATGGGAAGGACCTGTGAAAAATCAGAAGGTTGAAGTAGGCATGAATTAAGAACTATGTTTTGGCCTGGTTATGTTTGAGGTGACTATTACAAATTAAAATAAAGATGTCAACTTAGTATTTGGAAGCTGAAACCTGGCATAGAGAGTAGGTCTTGATTAGATATATAAATTGAGTTTTCTGTATATAGATGGCATTTTAAATGTGTAAACTTGGATATCAGCATCATTCAGGTGAGTATAGAGAAAGAATCAGGGGACTGAAACATCAAGGGCTCCAGCATATAGAGATCCAGATGGAAGAGAGAAATTCAGTGTGTGTGAGAAGACTGTATAGCTGCACTAAGGAGGAAAAGACCAGGAGAGGTGGGGTTTTGAAAACTCGATCATCCAAAGCCAATGCTGCTTAAAAGTAGAATTAAAAAAAAGATGGAGTCTAGAACTTTGGATGTGGCCCCATGGAAAATACATTTTTAGTGGAATATAGGAAATGACAACTTGATTAGGTTCAGGGGAGGAGAAAAAGAGGGGAGTTAGAAAGTGGAGGCAGTTAGAAAAAGCTTATCTCCTTCAATAATTTTTGCCACAGAGGAGAATCAAAGAGTTATTAGGTGGAGGCAGGTGCTAGACCAAGGGAGTTTTCTTTCTTCTTTTTAATAGATGGGGAATTCACAGTATGTTTCTATGATGAGAGTGATCCAGTATAGAAAAATTGATAGGGCAGGAGAGCAAACAATCAAGAACCAAAGCAATGATCTTAAGATAAGAAGGACTGAAAAATCACTATTTATGGAAGGCTGTTTTGAATAGCTATAGTTCATTCATTACCATTGCTGTGCAGTAATCAATTAAATGAAAATACCAGTTTGTTCTTGTTGATGGCTATTTCAAAAAATTCTTCTTGTAGTCTAAGAAAAAAGTGTATTAAAAATGATGAGTTCATTTGCAACAATAATAAAATCAAGTCTACCTGCAAAAATTGCATAGCCTTCCAATAAAAGCAGAAAGAATATCATTAACCCCTTCAGAATATAAATACAAGTAAGTTATTCTGTACATCAAAAGTGTAGAATGAATATTTACATATGTGTCATTCTTCCTTTCGCATAATTCATTATTTCTAGTGAGAAATCTGTTTTTTTTAATGTATTTGAAAGAGCTGGAAAAGAATTTCTAAATACATACACTAAGCTGTCAATGGGTTAAGTCTCACATCAAAGACCTCATATTATAAGAAATCAGATCAATATTTTCAATAATGTGCAATTGGAAACAACTGACCAAAAGTACCAACTTGCATAATAAGATTGTGAAGGTAACTGAAGACAGAACAACCCTCTGAATGACCTGTGGCACTTTATTTGTTGATATTCAGATATAGGATTGATTCCATTTTTTCCCAAATAACCGCATTTAGCTATTATGTGACAGTAAAACTGATGCACAGTGCTCATTGCTGGGAATCTCTTGCCTGCTCAGCCATAACCTTTCTTCCTAAAGCTTCCCTGAGTGGAGAGGGATAATTTGCAAGTGAAAGGCATGTAGAAAACTGGAAAGCAAAATAGCATTCACTTTCTAGGAAATATAGCACTCCCTTACCAAAACCTTTTTTCTTCTCTAAATCCTGGAACAATACATATGATGATAGAAATTGTTCTGAAAATTAAGTACTCTTTTTAGGTTGCTGTTATTATTAGTTTGTTTTATGGTAGTGTAGAGGCTATATTTTGCAGAGAGGAGGAAAGTCACCAGTCAAATAGATTAAGTTCATGGTGAATTAGAGAAGGCTTCACATCTGGACTACAGACTGCCTGTATATAATACTCACTAATAAAGTAGCCACAATACCGATACAAGTAATTATATAACATATAGTAAGATGCCACATACCTTACTGAAGACTTCAAGTGCTTTATAAAATTTAATCTTCATGTAAAGTTGAGAATTTGCTTTGTCCTTCTGTTAATATAGCTATGGAAATAGGGGTCTCTCTAATACAGCAAGGACCCAGCGATATTCCAGGAGAGGCAGAATGATGTCCCAGGTTGTACTCCTGACCTCATTTTACGCTGCTGCTCTGCACTCCAAGGTTTAGTTAGTGCAATCTTTTTTTTTTTTTTTTTTTTTTTGCCATGCCCATGGCATGGGAAGTTCCCGGGCCAGGGCTTGAACCTGGGAAGTTCCTGGGCCAGGGCTTGAACCTGCACTTCGGCAGCAACAACACCGTATCCTTGATCTGCTGTGCCACAAGGGAATTCCCGAGTCAATGCAATCTGCTACCTACCTCTAGGAGACCTCAAGTCCCTCATTCTCCCTGGACATACTTCATTCTGGAGCTACTTCTTTGCACATTCTCTAGACAGACTTCTTCCTGTCCAGACTTCCGTACCCACCAGGTCCCACTTCTTCCATACTCTCCCCCAACTAATCTAGGAACTATTGATCTCTCCCTTCTCTTGACCTCTTCAACAATCAACAAGTAACTTGCTACATAGGTTACTCTCCAAATGTTTTATATGTGCTATTTTTTTTCTACCAACTGGATGATAATTTACTTTATACGGATAGTCCCTATGGCTTGAAACCTTTACAGTTCTAAGAATAACATTGACTAACTCAAACATATTCACCAAAAATTCATTATGTTCCAATTTCCAGGCTCCATACTATGAACATCTGAAAATATAACATTCAATAAAATATGATTTCCACCCACAGGAGCTTAAAATCTACTGTAGGAAACTTAGATAGGAATAAATACCAAGGAGTTCCCACTGTGGTACAATGGGTTAAGAGTCCAGCTGCAGCGGTTCTATCATTGCAGAGGCTGGGGTTCAATCCTGGCCTGGCACAGTGGGTTAAAAGATCCAGCATTGCTGCAGTTGTGGCTTGGATTCAGTATCTTGCCAGGGAACTTGCTTATGCTGTAGGTGCAGCCGTAAAAAATAAATAAATAAAAATAACTGCCAAGTAGGACACTTTGTGTTGTTACAGGGTGCCTTCATATGTGTGTGTCATGGTATTTGGTCTCACGGTAACTCTGTGAGGAAGATCATTTCTAAAAGCTAAAGTCCACAGCCCAAAGCCACACAAACAGTAAATGGTACCATGAGGGCTAGTGCCTAGGTTTTCAGTCCCTATGTCACAGGCATTCAACTAAAGTTATTCTGACAAATACACAATTCAACTAGAACTTTATGCTGATCAAACCAGACTGTTTTGTGGCCTATTGAACATACACCTGCTTTGGCCATTGGAGAGGAGGATGCATTTGAAAGTCAGAATAGAATGGCTATGGTTCTGGCATCCAAGATGAAACTTGGTGGCTATGGTGGATGTGATTTTAGACACATTCCTGTCTTGCTGAGAACTTGAATTTTCTCACCTTTATCAGACTCAAGGACACAACACCAAACAACTATTCCCAAAGTAGTGTCTTCTGGCAGCTGCCAACTGCAATATTAGGATCTCAAGGTCTCCTGTTACTACTATTAATTTTTTTTTCTTGCTTTGGGAACAGAAACAAGACAGCTCAAACCATAGCCTCTCATAGAAGGTGCTAAATTCTTTATCCAGAGTACTACTGGATAATAAAATTGCTTTGGATTAGATTTGTTTTCTTACCTTCTGTTTTTTTATCTTCTGCTTTTTTAGGACTGCACCCACAGCATATGGAGGTTCCCAGGCTAGGGGTCTAATCAGAGCTACAGCCGCCAGCCTATGGCACAGCCACAGCAATGCCAGATCTGAGCCGCTTCTGCAACCTACACCACAGCTCACTCTAACACAGGATCCTTAACCCACTGAGTGAGGCCAGGGATCGAACCCGCAACCTCATGGTTCCTAGTCAGATTCATTTCTGCTGCGCCACAATGAGAACTCCTAGATTAGATTTTAACAGAAAAAAGAGTCATATGTCTAGTGGCCAGTAGCTCCTGTTGTGTGTATGGTAATACCACATTAGAAGAGAAAACCTGCTTACCTGCTTAGATAAAATTAGGCAACTGATTACCTGGCTACAAGTCCCTCCGGAAGTGCCACATCCAGACTGGTTTTCAGGCTGCTTTTCCTGAATTTCCCAAGAGATAAGATACATTTTCTGATGTTTATTAAAATTTAGGTTGTCACTATTCCCCCTACTTCTAACAGGGTCTGTTGCACCAAAATGGTAGACCTGGGGACTAAGATCTCAGATCCAAGACTGGGAACTCAGTAATATTTCCAACTCGGTGAGCAACACCACACTGAGGCAGGACTACACCCTGTTTCAGCAGGAAGTAGCCAGAGTGGTCATTCCAGTTCCCTCAAAGATTTGAGAATGGTTAAAACAGAAGCAGTGATTGAAACAGAGTTCCCCTAAAACCAAGTTCCCCTGCCAAGTTTATGATTAACCTATTTACCGAAAACTATTCTCTATCATGTCCACCCCCCCACCGCCTTCCTCTCAGAATTGACAAATATCAAAGAAAAAAGGAGATTGAAACAGCAAAAACCTTCAGGGCCCTCCTGGGTACAAAAGCCCCTCTGTGTCCCCTATTTCTTGTTTGTAGAAAACGGCTTCAGTCTCCTAAGCCTTCTCAGAGTTCCAAAGAGCAGATACAAGCAGTTACTCATTAGGGAAGTAAGGAAACGCAAAGGAAAAGTAGTGAAGCAAGAAAAATAATGAAAATAGCGCAGGGATAAAACAGAAACCTAGATCCTCCTCCAGGCATATGTAAAACAACCTGGCATATATCTTCGAGTTTTTCTGTAGGAACTAAGACCGCCACCCACCCCACCCACACTCCCTCCTCCCACCAACCCAGGTGGAGAATGGTGACTACACGCTGACCAAAAGCACACAGACCCTGCCTGTTTGGGATGAGAAGGTTGATAATTAAGATTCTCAAAACCGGGTTACCCCACCACCAATCAATCAAGAAAGTCACAGAACCCTCACCCCAAATGTTGCCTTTAAAAACCTTCCTTGAAAGATGCTGGGGAGTTTGGATCTTTTGAGCACAAGCAACTCATTCTCCTTTCTGGGCCCTGCAGTACACACTACTTTTTTTTTTTTTCACCACAATCTGGTGTTAATAACCTGACTTGCACTGTGGGTAAGTGGACTAAAGTCTGGTTCAGTAGCAATAGTTGCAGCAGTTCATTCAACTGCTCTCTCCCTCTGTGCTTTAGTGCATGTTGCTCTGAGTTCCAACTGTCAATGGCTAGTGGGTATGGAGAATAGCTCAGGTTATAAAGTTGGATAACTTTGAGACAAACCTTCTATACTGGTTTTCAGACTTTCTCCTACAGATGAAATTGGTGGCTGCCTAGATAATCCAACCTATATTGTCTTCCTTCCTTTCTTTCTCAGTTCCACAATTTAAAAAATATCATTGTTTAAACAGTGATTTTTTTTTTTTTTTTAAGAGGTGTGCAGTGCCTTGATGTGGGATCTCAGTTCCCAGACTAGAGAGTAAACCCAGGCCACAGCAGTGAAAGTACCATATATTAACCACTAGACCACTCCCTGTTTCTCCAGTTCTTTAGCACCCAGATAGACCACTTGCAGGATCTCTCTTAAAATAGCTAAGATTTTTTAAAAGAGCTTATTTTTAATACTTATACAAAAAGAAATCTGTAAATGAGACTGATATTTAATTTAATTTAGAAAAAATATTTATGTTTGACATAGATGATGTCATATTTTCTATCAATCTCTTTTCACTTAATTATCTGGAGATGTACAATAATGAGTACTTTTCTCTCTGAAAAGCAATCCCCTTAATATACTAAAAATGTTGACCAAGTCTCCTTCTACATATTAAAAGTTCTTATTTCTTGTATTTATATATATTTTTTCAAACTCTTATTTTGTGGTCATGGGAGTCATGTCATGGATGTCTGTCCACTGATCCACTTTGAAATCTTGGAAGAAATTCAATCAGTCTGACTCCACAGATCTTCCAAAACAAAACATGGTCATGAAATGGTGGAATCTTTAATCACATTAGCCAGATGATTTGATACCAAAATAACTGAATTCCTAGAAAGATTTGACAAGATATTAATGACTATATGAAATTTATCTCACATTTCCAAAAATGTTTCTTCTCTATATATCAAAAGTACAGACATATCAAAGAGACTCTCACATACAAACACAGACACACAGAGAGTGACAAAGGAGCTTATAATCCTCGAAATACAAATAGCACATGATCACTGATTAAGTCTAAGTTTAGATGTTTTGTCTGGGCTTTGAATTTGAACTGCAGTACAACAATATAGCCTCAAATACATTTTGGATTCAGTTTTGTAATTCCTTGTCTTGCTAACTAGCAGAAGGATTTTGAATTCCTATTTAAAAATCAGGCTTTGTAAATGCCTGAACCTCAATTGTATATGCAAATTCCATCCACAGATTTTCATACTGTGTGGAATAACTGCATATGCAAACAGGTAATTTGACAGTTAATGATTCATTCTGCACGTGCAAACCCTCAATTTTAACATACAGATGCCAGTTGGAACATGTAAATAATATTCCATGTGGACCTTTTTCTCTGAAAAGAAACCAACCCTTCAAATAGTTTTTTTTTTTTCTATTGCAGAAAATCTAGGAATATTATCTTAAAGAAAACAAACAATATTATCTTCAGGAAAACAAAATTTGATTGTTTTAGTCCCACACTTAAGGGATATGTGATATATATTCATGTGATGGCTGCGTATGTTTTTTTAAAATTATAAAATCATGATACAGCTGATTCTGTATTTATTGTTTTAACACTTTTCAACCTGAAATAACATAAAAGCTTTTTTCTTCAAAAGACCAATATTTAAAGGGTGTTGATTTATGTAAATCAATAATTTATCAACTTGCTGTCTTTCCTTGCTGCCAGCCAGATGCTTCTCGCTTTGCTCAGCCAGACAATGTCAGCTGCAACACATAATGGCCTCTGCTTCATGTAGAAATAAGAGCATAAATATTTTAAAAATCCTGCTACAGGAAGTAAGGCGGGTTAGGGTGGGGGGTGAGAGATTTTACTGGTTTATTGTGAGAGTTGAACAAGTCTACATATTTTATGGGTTGGTTTTATCAGAAGTGGAGGCAGGGACGTCTCTTAGCCTGATTTTTATCTCCTAACAAGGCTGACAGACCAAAGTCTTTTCATAGCAATTTGTTGAAGACATCTGGTGAAGCTTTCTAGGGGATGAACACACTGCAGAGTGTTCCTCTGGTATCAGTTGGCATGGCAACCAGTAAAAGACTATTCAACATCAGTAGGTTTCAAAAAGGTTGAGGCCTAGTTGAAAATCCATTTGGGCTCCTACCTGCAAAATTCTTTTGAAAATGCACTAAATCTTTTCTTAGGGCCCTAGAGACTGAACCAATATGTACAACTGTGGCACCTTCAATCTTAAATAATTTTCAAAACATGGGATTAATGACTCCAGTCACTAGAGGTATTACAGAAGATCTGGAATTACTGGCACTGTGCTGGAGAGGATATTAGTGGAAATATGGTTGTTGTTTCCTTTTGTGTCTTATGCAGAAAACAGTAGTGTTATTTTCATATTTCTATAAATTCTAAGTTAATAGGGTCAAATGAATGAAAGAAAATCTTTACAGATTATTTTAAAAATCAAATATGTTTATCCCAAAGAATTACATAGGATTTTTCTTTAATATTGAAACTAAATAATCTATTTAAAGTATTTATGCCCACAGGACATTTTAATATAGAGGCTTTTTTCAAAAACAAATGTTACTATGTTATGCTAGCATATTCTAGCTCAAAGGACACATTTTATAACATTATTATTAACCAGTTTAAGTGATTTGTGTTGTTGTCAATTAAGTTATAATTCTGAAAATCAAATAAATACCAACAAGATTTTTTTGGTATATACCCAGTTTTTATAAACCGTAACTAAGCTAATGCAACATTAATAAAAATTAAAAGTTCCCACCTTCTTTTATCTAAAATACTTGTATTGCATTGCAGATTTATAGACAGCATTCTAAGATGAAATGCAGAAAAAAATCCTAAAAACATGCTCTACATATATATAAAGGAGAAAAATAAATCTTAGTGTGGTACATCATTGCCCTGACCATGAGTTGGAACTTTAGTATTTAATTTAAATTATCCATTCCACAGAGCGTAGTCAGCAAACTTAATTTTAAATAAAAGGATGTTAATTAAAGTTTAATTAATAATGTTGTTCTTAAATAATTGGATTTCCAGTGGCCCATAAACCTTGTGCACTGGAGCCCAATAACAATCATCACTACCATCACCACAATTATTTAGAACAGCTCTATATCAATGCCACATAATGCAGGTGCTGTTCTCCCCCTCTCAGACATAGAGTACTGTGAGAATTAATAAGATGACCCAGCAAGTTCTGTGAGTTCTTTGAAATCATGCCATAAGGCATATTCAAAGAGGGATTTATTTGTATAATGTACAAATAATTATGGTTACTCTGTATTAGGTTGTATTGCTTCAGTGGCAAAGGAAAGTGGTGATTTAGGCTACTACAGGGGGCTGAAAAGATCTGGAAGCCAAAATATCTGGATATTTGTCCTGATTCTAACCCTAATCTTCTGAATGACTGGGGGGCCCCTTCCTTTTTCCACTGTCTTAAATTCTCTCAGGAGAATGGGGGAGAGCAGGCCACCCTTCCTCCCTTCCCTGAATAGTGGTGAAGAAGATAATTGTATATGACAAGGTTTTGAAAAGTAGAGTATTCTAAATTGTCATTGTCACTAGTAAAGTAAGGCATGTATAAAATTGACCTTTTTGGATAAAAATATTTAGCATAATCAGATAATACCATTAATTCTGAGTCATTAAAAAATCTAATACTTTTATAACTTTCTCAGTGAGCATGGAAGAACTTTTTCTCCAGGGTCTAAAAACAAAAGATGAGTTTTCTCAGTGCTCTGTCTTCTGATCTCTCTCTCTCTCTTTCTCTCTCCTTCTCTATCTTTCTCTCCCTCCTTTCTCTGTCTCTCCCTTTCTCTCATTTCCAATTCCTCGAAAATTGTCCAGGTAACTACTAGTTGCTGGGCCATGCCTACAAGTTAACTAGAAAAGGAGAGTCTTTGATTTCTCTCCAAAATCCGCTGATGGTGGACCCATTCCCTTAAAATCAGCCGGTGCACACTGCCAACATACAATACAAATGAGGAAATGAGACTGAAGCAGAATGAGGTTAAATCATTAGCTGAAAATCATCATGGTCTTGAAAGGCCTTAGACTCGCTTCCATCTGTGTCTGGTGTTGCGTATACTTGCACAAATCAGAAGAGGCAGAGAAAAGCCTTTTTCCTTCATATGCATTCAAATAAACAGTGAATCTTATCTGTGGATCAATGAATCATTTATGAGTAAAAGTCAAGGGAGGAATCTGGTCTGACTTCTGGCTCTTGGACCCTGAAACTGACTATGCAAAGCAAGTCATCACAGCTCCCAGAATTCCATGCCATGCTTCGGGCATTTAATGGATGATAGGTCATTGCTGCTAGAAGGGCTACAAACTCCCTCTTAAACGGTGATTGGTATGTGCCCACACCTTCTGCTGTTTTAAGCCAACAGACACTAGCAGTAAATGTCACACAGAGCTTCAGTTCTGCTCAGTCTCACTTCCCATTTACCTGCCCTTGATAAGTGTGGCCCCCCTCCCCTCTAGCAAATGCATTCTACTCCAACGTTTTGACACAAGACCTTTAGATCGGTGGATTGAGGGACAAAAGATGGGAAGAAATAGATAATCAACATGACATATGAACTTAATTTAAATGGACTAAAATAAAATTTTAATAAGAACATATGTTAAATACGTGACTCCAGGGAACTGACATTTGTGCTTCATGTTTTGCTAAACTTGTTTCAGACATGACTGCAAAAACTGAGTTTCTCTCCAAGATGGAGAATTTCCAAAAGCAAAGAGGCTTCAACTGAACTTCCTTTTAATCATTTCCCAGGATGCCAGGAATATCCTGTTGCAAACTACAGTGTAGCTCACCAGTGAAAGTTTGGGTGGGAGAGAAATTTATAACATGTCCTGGTGTTTATTCTGTTACATGTTAAGTCTTTGGATGTGTTGTTTCATCGTGGCTTCAACCATCACATGCACAGGACTACCTACATGTTCCAAATCTAGACCTGAAGACTTATCTTGCCCCCAAATCTACCCATCCTTCCCCCCATAATCTTTCTTTCAGACAATAGCAATGAGATATATTCAGTTTTGAGCAACTTAGCACCCATAAAATGCATAATAGCCCATTTAGCTAAAAAATGAAAGGAGGCGGACAGAAGTCAAGGTAGATCAAAAACACTCCTAATAGGTCAATGAATTGTATTTTTACAATATTAAATTGTGATAATCTCAGAGTGAGTCAAGTACAAGCCCCTAGAAAACTCAATGATGACACGGGTCATATAAGTATGTGGTGGTTTCCTAGGCAGCATGTCAATGGGGATGCAATATTCAGTTTAAGGGATAATTTGGGGGAGACTGGCGCTAGACACACAACCACATAAGTACCTACCAGATGTAGAAATGTGGAGACAAGCATGTATTGCCTATGATGGGCATAATGAGGAAAGCATATACCCAAGCTTTGGGAAGTCTTGGGCATCTTCCTGGAGAAGTTTTCATTTGACATAAACTTTCAAGAATGGTCAAGCTTTACCCAGAGAAGTAGGAAGGACAATCAAATAGAGGGGCCAGTGTTTGACAAACCTGAAAGATTACATGGTAATGAGATAGTTTGCTCTTGCTGAAAAAAAGGTATTGTATTATGAATTAGATGAGATTTTGTATTATGAATTAGATGAGATTTTATTTTATTATCACTCCTGATAATGCAGTGGCATGCTCTAAAGTGCATATTTGATGAAATACTCTTAGGTGATTTTTCATTTTTGGCTTAACAAGCGCCCCCCCTCCAATGGAACCGTAACAATGATCTAAAAATGGTTGTGGAACAGAGCTTGAGGAGGAAAAGAAGCATGGAATAATGGAGAAAGAAACCACCCAAACTGATTTCCTACCCCCACTCTGCTGAGAGCTTCTGAGAGCCTGGGCAAGTCAGGTCACAGCCTTAATTACACTGTTTATAAAAATAGCTTGACAATCCTGTCCATCTTTCTGAATTAATTTCTTTGTTCGCTCATTTGTTTCCTTCCTTCCTTATTTCTCTCTCTCTCTCTTTCCCTCTGTCCCTCCCTTCCTCCCTTCCTTCCTTCCTTCTTTATTTTGTCACACTCATGGCATGCAGAAGCTCCTGTGCCAAGGATCAAACCCATGCCCCAACCGTAACCAGTTCCACAGCTGTGACAATGTAGGCTCCTTAACCCACTGAACCATCAGGGAACTCTCTGAATTTCTATACCATTGTTGTGGAAGTATTTTCTTTGGGGGGATGGTGGCACAAGCTGAGTCCTTTTGCAAAGATGTGGAGACATATTCATATTTCTCTTCAATTAATCATTTCTCAACTAGATAATTAGCAAAATATCTAAGTGATATCCCTCTTTCTCCAAGTTTAGAATAACTTTAATGAAGTCATTAGCTTTAACTCATGCTGGATTTTGTTTTATAGTGGCACTTGTTTCTAACTATTCAAGAGGCCCTGGGCACCAGAAAATAACTTGTTTTCTACCTCTTTTTTACTTAATTTTTTTGTTTATTTGTTTTTGTTCAGGAATATACATGGATCAATTCACTCCACTAGTCAAATCATACACACACACATATAAATAAACCAAATTAATTAGGATCCTCAATATTCTCATCACAAAAGTGAAGGAAGATCAGAGGGGCCTGGATTGGAGGCTAAATCCTGGGTGAATACTATAATCTAACAATAAAGAATATGTCACTATCATACTTTTATAAAATACGAACCACTGTTATCCCCCCTTAAAGATTCCTTAGAACTGGAGACTCAGAATTTTACCACTATCTTGAATGCCTTAGATTCCAGTTAACAGTACCAAGGTTGGGTTTCAAAGTATAGTCCCTTGTTTCTTTGGTTGATAATTTAAAAATTTGAATTAGATCCTTCACACAGTCTTAATGTTAATCTCAGGAACCACATTAGAAAAAATTAATAGGTTTTTACCTGACGTTCATCAACAAACATGTATTAGGCACAGAGTGCATTATCATCATATCAAGCGCTGGGAAAATAGTAAGGAATCAACCATAGAGGCTTCTCTCCTGGGAGACATTGCTGGGGGCTGTGTGGAGGAGAACACCTGCTGACAGCAGGGAGATGTCCCCAGTGCTAAGGGAGCATGAAATAGGAAGTGATCTGTTCTGTCTAAGAGGTCACAGAAAGGTCGGCCAGAGGAAGGGATATTTGAGCTGCAATTTAAAGGATGGATGGGCCTTATTTGGATAGAAAAGGGGCAGGGGGAAGGGAATTCCAGGGAGAGAGAGAGGCCACTGACCAAAGAGCAGAAGCTCTGGATAGGGGGAGGAATATGAAATAATCATCTTCAAATTGTAAATTTAGAATGTAAATTTAGAAAGGTCACCTGCGACCTTGTTCAGGATACTGGATGCCAAACATGGACTTTGAGATTTATTCTCTAGAAAATAAGAAGGGTAGGTGAGAAAAGCCAGCCAGCCAACAATACCTCTAGGGCATCCAAGGAAGAAGAGCTGAAACAAGAGTTTCTCTCTGCTCTGTGCATGTGACATCTTCATGTGGAGTACAGGGGCATTGGAGAAAGCAGTGGGAAGGGCATTACAGTAAAGCGCAAGGGTGGGGTTGACTTGTATACATTTCTTTCCTTTAATGACAAAGGAATACAGTTGAGGCAGCTTGTGTCAGGGGAGTGAAATGTGTAACTTGTTATGGGAAGTGTATGCTTACCTTTGACCCACCAGAGAAAGTTTTCTGGAAAAGGCAACCCTAAGAGCTAAATCTGAAATGATGAATAAGAATTAACCACTTAAAATCTGCTTGGCCCTGAACCACATGTAATTTCTCAGGGTCTCAATCTCCCCATCTATAAAGAGAGGGCAAAAGTCTTGATCAGTGGTTCTCAACCTTAGCTTCCTGTTAGAATCAGCTAGGGAGATTTTTAAATACCAGTGTGTTGGACCGCTAGACCAATCAATATCAAATCTGTCTTTGGGTGGTTTGCAGGGGTGCAGGATGGGGTCTCACCTAGTTTGGTAGTTTTTTAGAGCTGCTCAGGTGATTCTAATGTGCAGCCAGAGTTGAGGCTTCCTCTGAAGTCACTTTCATTTGTGAAGTAAGTATTTAAGACTAGTCCAAGTAGCAGTGGCAAAAAGTAGATGACCTGTTCATTGATGTCCTCCACACCATCCCATTCCTGCACCCCAAGCCAGTGTCCTCATGCTACCCAGGAAGACCCACTAAGATGCTTGCTTATAGCTTGCTGAAGATTTTTTTTCCATTTTCAACAAAAATAATTGTGCCTGACTGACACATAACTATCAGAAAGTAGTCTCTGTTGGAGTTCCCGTCGTGGCTCAGTAGTTAACAAATCCGACTAGGAGCCATAAGGATGCTGGTTCGATCCCTGGCCTTGCTCAGTGGGTTAAGGATCCGGCGTTGCTGTGGCTGTGGCGTAGGCCGGCGGCTACAGCTCCTGTTAGACCCCTAGCCTGGGAACCTCCATATGCGGCGGGTGCGGCCCTGGATAAGGCAAAAAGACACCCCCCCCAAAAAAAAAAAAGTGGTCTCTGCTGAAAAGCTATCTTTTTAGTTAGTTTTTTAAAAAGGTATTTCTCAATTTACCTCTTCTTACCCTCCTCAATTCCAGGTAAAGAACTCTCTTAACTGACGCCTAATAGTTCTTGCCTATCCCTGCGCTTTTTTGTGTGAAAATTTTAGCTAACCTCTGTCCCCTTCTACCAGCGGCTACCTCCTATTCACATTGTATACAATTTTCCAAATCCAGATCACCTCTTACAATTTTTATGAAATCTGCCCAAACTTTGCTTTCTTGAATTTGTATCACTATTTTCCAGTAATGTTTGCAAAACTCATCTATTTTATAATCTATGTTATACTTAATTATTCCCTTCTCTGTAAGATCTCTTATTCTTTTCTAAACTATTATTCAAATAGTCATCGATGTTTACTTTCTTTGGGAAGTAGTAAATAGGATAGAAAATTAAAGAAGAAATTCGATAGGAAAATTACACAGGAAATTAAATTTAATAAGCAGGTATAGAGAATAAAAGAATCTTTAATTTGCCAGGAGTTATAGAGATGTTACTTAATATCCATTTATTTATTTGATATATATATATATATCAAGGCCTACAAAGTTCTAGTTTTATTTCTGGTGCTAGAGATTTTGGGGAAAAAAATTCCTAGAGATAGAGATATGTACCATGGAAAATCAAAATCAGTAAAGCTTGGCAAGGGCACAGATAAGAATGGATGGATATATGGGTAGATAGAGGGCGTCTTTGGGCCATGTGGCTCTCCTAGATGATTGGTATTAGGTTTTTACATAGTCTTAGACTGGTTCATTTTCTCACTCTTGGAAATGATAAGAATATGTTATTCTTCTTTAGATAAAAGCCAAATTGACTTATGACCATAGCAGCGTACCAAGAAAGCAGAGCAGCTTTATTGTACTGGCTTTCAATAGATTATTCTTACTCCTTTTTATACATCTGTAACTTTCCTCAATTTGTGTGTAGAAGGAGTTCTTTCACATTTATTAGTATTTTGTTAGAGGTGTTACATTGATTTTTGTAGGACAAGTAACTTTCATGGCTCAAAAATTTAATGACTTAAAAACAAAATTTTAAAATCCTGGCTTGACTTTCCTAGGATTTTAAAATTTTCCTTAATGTGAGTTTCTCACAAATATTTCACAGGGATAGTACTGGCTAAACTTCAGTTTAAATGAAACAAACAACAAAAACTGAAGTCACCTCTTTGTAGGTGTAATAGGATAGAAAGTCAAAGGAGGATAATTAAATTATTTGTTCTCATATTTTGATAATTTCCAAAGGAAATGGCAGTCCAACAGAGCTGAAAATGTACGATAAAAACATCCTGTCAAGCTCCTTCCACTCACATGAGCATAGTAAAGTTTAAATCTGATGTAAAGCCACGGGCCAGTTCTCATAAAATCAAACCCGGTTCACCATTTCTGCTGCTGACAGGAAATGTCATTGCTAGGAAATAAGGCAGCAAGAGGCCGTCTCCAAAGCTTCAGCACCTCAGAGACAGATGAGGAGAAGGGGCCCAAGTGTAAACAGAAATGACCTGTGACCCAGAAGAATACGTGTGATTTCCTGGAGCCTGTTTGTGTCCTTTTTGGCTAGAATAGCATTGGAACAATCTCAGGGGAAAGTATTCTGCTCCTGAGGACAAGGTGGCTTATTATTGGACAAGAAACAGTAAAAAAGGGAAGAAAAAGAGTCAGAGGGGTAATTTTTCAAACTTGGGGGCTGGTAGTAAGTAGCCATGAGACATTTTTGTACAGTGTGTGTGATATTGAAACTCACTTTAAAAAGCGTGTGTATATATGATTTGCACAAGAACATTCCCATAGTATATATAAAACACCTTGGGTCTTCTAGCCACAAACAACTGGGTGTATACTGAGAAGAAATACTGCAGTTTTCCTATCTGGTAGTGTGTCTGTGTATGTGTACAGGATATATATGTATACTCTGTGAGTTTATATAATTCACATAGGTGTATATACAGCTATAAGTTCTATAAAATACTAGAAAATTTCCACTGTGTATACATATCCCATCTACATGAGAGTACATATCTGTCTGTGATCAATTTGTATTTCATGTGCTCTTACCTAGGGATTTGTACTTGGGCAAAAAGGGTTATAGAATCCATTAGCTGACCTGAATTTATGACAATAAATCTCTTGATGTTCAGCTATGACAGGAATTACTCTCCTCTAATGAGTAATAAATGTGAGTAAGTCATGTGTCCCATTGGATTACTTGGCTAAAATCACATTTAGAGGATGGCTAATTGTCTAAAATTTATCCAAATCCAATACAAATTTTATTGCCACTAATTGCTTTTGCAGGTTTTGGAGCATTAAGCATATTTAAATGTAGTTGTCATAGCACTCCTGCACACATGTAATGCATGAGTAGAATAATTATGACTATCCAATTTAAGCTTTTCAACTATTTTGGTAATTTAACATTAAATCATGATGACTTGAAATTTAACTTTCCATTTTTAGAGCTGTGACAAATTGTATTTTTAGATTAAATGTTTTTGTCATGGGTGGTCCATTCTTATTGTTTTGCAGGTTTGACATGACTTAATTGTAATATCAGTGTTATCGATAAGTAAGAACATATTGTAACACCTGTTGGTCTCATTGTAGCTTTATTCACATTGCCATTAACTCAGCTGTTTTACCCGGAGCTATCACACTAAATAAACAGCTGTTTCCAAAACTTTTATATATCTCAAAAATAATCCCTTATTTGAAATTGCATGTATAAAATTAGTGTTTGAAGTTGAGTAAACAAATTTTAAAATCATAGAAAATATACGTGAGTGATAATACAGCTAAATGTATAAGAAAATATATACTTTAAAAAGATTTCTCTAGGTATTTTAAGGTTTTCTTTTATTAAACAAGTTCATAAAATAATATAATAACAAACATTCAAAGACTTTTGGTTAAGTTGTTTTTATATTGAAATATTCTTTCTTGTGAAAATGTCCAATGTAAGAGATTAGATTGAGAGAGGACAATAAAGAAGAGAATAAAAAATGAAAAGTAAATATATATTTTATCAACTGAAAGTTCAATGAGTTAGCATTTTGAGGTCAAATGGCAATGTGATCATATTCCAAGCATGTAGAAACAATCGATAGATTATAAAAATATATAAATACACAACAGGGTCTGTATACTGAAAAGAGATATCTCTGTGCCTCAGAAACAGAGAGGGGACCAGTGGTGTAAAGACTGCTTATTGGAAGCCAGACGTTGAAACAAATCATCTTGATTTGATCCCAAAGCCCAGGTAAATGTGGAGGGACTGAGAAGACATCCTATGTTCTGGATAGTCCAAGCTGTAGGTGCCTCACTCTGCTCATGAATAGGACCTAGAATGCCCACCAGGCTAGGGAGGAGATAGAAGTACCCAATAGGAATAAAAATCCATGTCAGACTGTCCCTGTGTCCTCAGATCAGCAGCCTGATCTGCTACACAGTAAACCTGGGATCTAGGCAACTTAAAAAAAACTTTGTTCACTGTATAAAAGTCTCTGGGAATTTGAAATGACTAAAATGAATTAAAACCATGTGAGGAAATCAGTAACAGGAAAGAGTGAGGATGACCTCTTAACAAATTCACATCTAAGGAAATAATGATAATGAAACAATTTGGAAAGGACTTTAACATAGAATTTTTAAAATTTCTATAGCTGTAGAAATGTACTTTAGGAAGAATAATGCCTATGAAATAAGAAAAACACAATCCCAAAAAGTAAGAAATTATTATTATTTTAACAGTGTAAGTTTCTATGAAAATAATCCATTAGAAATATTAGTAATGAAACAGTTAAAATATTTTTAAAAGATGAATTTTTAAAGTCACCCCAAAATAACTAAAGAAATAGTTATTAAACTAGAAACTAGAACGTAGGATACCTGCACTAATGTATCACAAGGGAAAATCTGGGAGTTCACTTTGTGGCTCAGTGGTTAATGAATCCGACTAAGAACCATGAGGTTGAGGGTTCGATCCCTGGCCTTGCTCAGTGGGTTAAGGATCTGGAGTTGCTGTGAGCTGTGGTGTAGGTCGCAGACGCGGCTCGGATCCCACGTTGCTGTGGCTGTAGCGAAGGCCAGCAGCTACAGCTCCTGTTAGACCCCTAGCCTGGGAACCTCCACATGCTGCAGGTGTGGCCCTAGATAAAGGCAAAAAGACAAAAAAAAAAAAGGGAAAATCTAAAAGAAAAATTGATATATTAAGATTAATAAGTTTCATTTCACATTTAACATTTCAGAAAAAGAATGGGGAAATATTTTAAAGAGAAAATAAATATTCAGAATGTTTATAGCTAATAAATGTCTGTACTAAAATATTCATATTGAAAAAGTCCAGAATAGTGTAATTATGTTGAATCATCATCTGACCACATCATAAAAAATTTGTAGTATGTGAGAGATAAGAGAAATCCTAAAAGCCACAATAAAGAAATGTTGGGTTGCCTACAAAGAATGTCAACAAAACCAACAGCAGATTTCTCATCAGTACCTAAGTTACTTTAATACAGTAGAGTGATAACTTTAAAAGCATTGTGGAGAAATAAAACACATGATCTAAATTTTTTTTAAGCCAGTCAAATAATGATTTCAGAGGGATGGGGATTTGTAATATCTTTTGACTGTGTCTTTCTTGATTTTCACAAGAAACAAGAAGAATTAACGAATAAAGGAAAAATGTGAGGCAACAGGAATGATAAGAAAAAAAATTCATAAAAATCCAATAGTAAAATGAAATGAATGTAAATCAAAATAAATTAAGAAAATAAAATATGCAGATTTGGGTATATTTGGCTAAGAGGATCTTTTTTATGTTTTAGAGTTTTCAACTCTTTTTGCAAATATTCAAAACATCTATAATTGGATTTAAAATAATATTGGAAACATTAATAACCGAAATGAAACTAAAGAAAATCAAATCGAACATTAATATCAGAAAAAAGTAGAGAAAATTGAAGACTAAAGTAAACAAAAAAGGTAGAAATTGTAAATGATGAGTAAGAAAAAGATGTAAATGATTAAAAAGTTGGTTAAAAAATGACAAGGAATAGAAGATATAGGATAGTCTAAACACTAATGAATTGGCATTCCTAAACAAAAAACTCAGAAAAAATAAATTAGAAATAATAATCAGTCACAAGAAAAGAATTGACTAGTCTGACTAAACACTCAAGTCTTCAATTTATGCAAAGAAAATTAGATATATATGTAGTTACGTTTTCTGAAATTCAAGAATTAAAAAAAACTGTGAAGAAGCAAAATTGTCCTTAAAAGAACAAAAATTAAGCTGCTTAAGACTCGTCTATTTTAACATTAAATGCCAAATGACAATGAATTAAATAAAGGAGAAAATTGTGTGACTCAATTTTCAGTATTCTGTGAAGTCGTTAATAGAATAAAGCAATCAAAAGTTACTTTGATTTATATAAAGATTTAGAAATTATTGCACCCAAATACTATTCCTGAATACTGTCTCAAAGATTCAGTGAAACAGATTGAAAAAGAAACCAAAGTAAGTTGAAAATGCAAAAGCTGTATTAGACAAAGACTGGTAATGTTCACTGAGAGCAAACACATCAAGCTTAATTTTGTATATACAATTTCAGAATAAATTTAGATGGTAAAATAAAAGAAGACAAATGTTATAAAAGTAAAAAAATGACATATTGCTCTGGGTATGGAATCTCTAAGTGAAATAAACAATACCAAGAAATGGGTGAGGAAAGTAGAGAACTCATAAACAGGAATCCAAAAATCCATATTTTATTCAGGACCTGATATGTAGAGAACTATTGTCTTAGGGTTTTGATGAAAAGGGAAACACAAAAAGAATGATAATCAGGATCTATTTTAATCAAATCAGAGTAAAGAATAAAGAAATAAATTATTTGATCCAAATTATGATTTCTGAAAATAAACATAGAAATTATGCTAATAGAAGGCATGATATGAATACACATAATATGTGACATATCAATTTTGAAAATAAATATTAAAGGGCTAACACTTTGACTATAAGTTAAATTTCTGGCCTCATTCAAAAACCAGAAATCTACCTGTAAGCTATCTAATGAGAGGGAAATCTAAAACAAAGTGATATAAAGTTTAAAAGAAAGAGAATGGCAATGACCTATAATAAATGTTAAAAAACAAACAGAAGTAATAGGAGTCCTATTTTAATAGAGCCAAATCTCATTTGCTCTGGTGGGCCAATGCAGGTGGGGAAGGTGAACTGTTATTTCTTGTAAATGAAGAATAATATAACTATCGGAAGGAAAAAATAAGCAAGGGCCGATTTCGTCTATCCAAAACCCCTAAATAATCAGTTTAAAAATTTAAAAAAGAGGAATGAGTCTACTACATTAGATGTTTAAGGAATCAAGGAGAGTTCTTAAATATTTGTAAAAATACAATGAGAAAAATAATAGCATAATAGTATCACAGATCATTCTTTGATTTTTAAATACATGTGGGGATGCCCAAAATCTGTTTGGAAATTGTTGACAGTGGTACCTGCAGGGTTAATATGTCTAGGAAAATTTAACAGGAATGTATGTTACTTGACCTTGCTGCTGCCAGTTGTGACTAGATTTTCACGCAGCACAGCCCAGCCAATATGAAGTTGTATGGATCTGCAGAAACTTTTTCTAGGTTTCTTGTTTAAGTGGCAGTTTTTAAATTACAATTTTCATATGTTTTCGTAGTGAGAAATATTAATTTATATTCCCTAAAACTTTGACATATGTAGGGAAATGAAGATTATACAGCACTAAGGTAACAGGGACTGAAGGCCAGTTGAGGTCGATCAATTAAGGAAAGTATATCAAATTCATATGCACACACTAATGGGTACAGTGGATTGAAAGCTATAAGCAAAGAAGAGAAAAGATTTAGATTGTAAGTCTCAAAAGAAAAGAATTAACATAACACCTTAGTATCTCAATATATAGTGTGTTCTGTTATTTTTAAATTTCTATCATCATCATCATTATCATCATTAAGCTTTTCTAGTATTTCTTATTTTTCATTATATATTACTAGGATGATGATTCCATGTGTAGTACCATATGTGAATTATTTTTAATTTCTTTCCCTTTCAAATGATATATACCTTTAGGGGAAGCATTGTGGGGAAGGATAAATTGGGTAGTTGGAAGGGGCATATACACAGGAGCATATACAAAATCAGTAAGTAATAAGGACCTACCGTACAGCACAGGAAAACCTACTCAATACTCTGTGATGGCCAGTAGGGGAAAGAGTGTGAAAAAGTATGGATATATGTGTATGAATAACTTTGCTCTACACCTGAAACTAACAAAATATCATAAGTCAACTATACTCGAATAAAATTAAATAAAAACAAAAACAAAAAACAGGAGTTCCCATTGTGGCTCAGTGGTTTAGAACCCAGCATAGTGTCTGTGAGGATGTAGGTTCAATCTCTGACTTCCCTCAGTGGGTTAAGCATTTGGCATTACCACAAGCTGCAGAGTAGGTCATAGATGCTACTTGGATCTGGCATTGCTGTGGCTGTAGGGTAGGCCAGCAGCTCTGATTCGACCCCTAGCCCGGGAACTTCCATATGCTACAGATGTGGCCCTAAAAAGAAAACAACAACAAAAAAATCACAATGATCAAAAGGATCACTGGGATTTCTGGTCATTGGACTCAGTTTTTTGGAGTCTTAAGCAAAAGTTTAAATAGAAGAGAATGAATACAGAGAATTTTAAATTTGAGGACTCTCACTATAGTTTAATACATGATTTGGTATGACAAGTAGCTGGGAGTATTAAGGTTAGGGGATAAAAGGAAGAAAACAGGAGCTAAAAAAAGGAAGCTTTTTTTGCAATCAATTGAAACAGGTTGAGTTGCTTAGAGGAGTTGTGAGAGGTTATTATAGAAGTGAAAGGTCAGGTACAATGTGATAAAAGCTTTTTGAAATACACACATGAATTCCCATACTGCAAACCAAAATGCCATGTATTGACCAACATAAATAATGTGAGTAGCTTAAAGAAATTTTGGTCAACAACCTGGTTATCAGTTCCAAATGGTGGACAAACTTGAAAAGCGTGTGTTTCAAGTATAAAATGAAGAAAGAGCCTAACAGAAGATGGAAAATGTGGAAGGTGAACTTTCTTGAATAGGGAGAAATAGAACTTAGACATATGTAAAAAGAGATATAATATTGAGTGACAAACATGAATACAAAGGGAATATTTTCTTCTCTGGAAGAGATATGCATTAAGCCAGTGAGGGGAACTAACTCACATCGTATAAAATAAACAGTGGTTGGTTCAAGCAGTCAAATCTAAACACAATGATAAAAATAAAAACATAAATATTTTTAAAATATATAGACCTGTTATATTTTCTCAGAGACTGAAAGACACTTTAAAGGATATAAGGTAACTGTGAAAATAAAAAATAATCAGTCAAAGAGAGAAAAATATTAAATGTTAAAATAAAAGACGTAAGACGCAATGGGAAAATAATTTGTACAAACCGTTACCTTTACTACCTTCCCTTACCTGTAACAGAGCAGTTTCAATCACTAAAACACACATACTCATATATATCAACATACAAGCACACATATAGAAAAAGTATGTATTTTTCCAAAGAAAATATTCAGAGGCAATAAACATACAAATTATAGTTGCTATTCCTTGTAAACAAAGAAATGAAAAGCAAAGATCAATCAAGTGAGGTATTGTTTTTATGTATCAGTGTAGGAATTCAAATAATCAGCATTTAATGTTGGTCAAAAGGCAGGGCAGCAAACATTCTTCAGCAGTTATTTGGAAGAAAATATTTGAAAATCTGTATCAAATTCTGTAACAAGGCTATGCATAAGACACTTAAAAAATGTGACCTATAATATCATTCACAATAGTCTTATATAAAAAACTTAATCTAAATACACATCAACTAAGAATTGATTGACTTTATATCTTAAATGGAGTTTTCTATATGCATAAAAATCATATTAAGAAAAACAATTTGTTACATGAATGAATATGATATAGCCTAAGTTTAAAATTTTATACTAAAAATGTTTGCAGAGTCAATTCCAAATGTATTAGATGTATTTTTAACTATGTATAGTAAAATACTAGCATGTAATAGTAATTGCTGGATGATAAATTTACTAAAGTTTGTACCATAAATAAGCAATCCAGTGTTATATGGTTTTAAAAAGTTGAAATAACTTTGAAATGCATGCAGATAAAATAGGTATATATTGAGGTAGATAGATGATAGATACATGACATGGCAAATACAGGGAAATGCTACTGGTAGAATCTAGGTGATAGGCTTATGGGCCTTCATTGTAAGTCTTGAAACTTTGTGGTTTGTTTGAAAATTTTCATAATAAAATCTCCCCACCAAAATTAAAATATTTAGCAACAAAATTGATATGTCCGCTATGATGCATTAAAATGTTTTCTTGCCGTCTCTGTTGTGACTCACCATGTTAAAATGTCTCTGTGAGGATGCAGGTTCCATCCCTGGCCTCCCTCGGTGGGTTAGGGATCCAGCGTTTCTCAAGCTGTAGCGTTGGTCGCAAATGTGGCTCAGATCCAGTGTTGCTGTGGCTGTGGTGTAGGCCTCAGCTGCAGCTTCAGTTCAACCTCTGGCCCAGGAATTTCCATATATCACAAGTGTGGCAATATAAAAAAGAAAAAGCAAAATTATATTTCTATTGTTTATATTAGCAAAATATTATTTTATTAGTTTTAATAGTCTGGTGCTTGGAAGTCAGAAAAATAAAAGATGTTTGCAGCAGCAAATTTTAGAGAGATTGTATAACTACAGTGCTAACTGTCTAATAGTTAAAATGCAAGTTCATCTCCCTTTTGAAAAACTATAAACCTATATATCACCAATTTTATTATATATTATAAACTATATTTTACTAAGCTCATTTCTTTATAAGAACATCAGACTTAATTTTTGCTTTGTCTTGCCAGTTTTGCAAATCTGTCAATGCACATATCGTTAATAGTTCTAAGCATTTGCCTACTCTTGTAAGCATGATAGCTCCCTGCAGTGGTATGTTTCTCCGTAAGTACATGGAACAGCCTCTCCAAGTCCCTTACATGTGACCATTAGCTGGTCTAGGTTATTGCATGCCACTTCAGCTAGCCACATCAGGACTCAGGCCCCACACCTGAGGACATCAAAGTGCTGGGTCCCTTTGGTGTACACAAGAAATTGACAGAAAATTGTAAATCAACTATATTAAAATTTTTTTGGAAAAAGTGCATTGCGGCTCATCTGCCACCACTGTCTATTTCTTAAGTTGCCACTGAGATGGTTCATTGCTCTTCACATCTATGTCACCCTTGCTGATGAGGCTGTTACAGAGTCAAAGCAAATCTTCCACCTAAAATATTAAATTCAGCTGTCATGCACAGCAAAGAGGCCTGACTCCAACTGAAGTTCAGAGAAATGCTGCTTCCACTGAATTAATTGGCATCATTCCTTCTCCAGTCCCTCTTTTTCACATTGTAAGTCTATTCCCTTTTTTACTGAGTGCTAGTGCAGCTGGAACTTTACCATTACAACCCTAGTGTCCAGAAACCTGGACTTCATTGCCACTGTCCCTGTATTGGCTTTAGTATCAATTTAGCTGTAAATAAATAAACGCTGTAGTGCACATTCTTGCCAACTCATCCTAATCAACCTTGAATTTGTGTAGACAGTGCTTCTTCCTTCTGTTTCATGTTTAAACAGCAACATTTTAGAGACATTAGGGAGAAAGTCCTTTGTGTTCACATTGACAAGGTTATTTTGCTTACTAGCAAGTATCCACACTGGCTGAACCCCAAACCACCAGTCTATTGTGGCCCTTCCATACTTGACAGTCTTCCATATCTGTATCTGCTGAAGCTCTTGAGGATGGGAGGTTAGGCAGGGATATTCATATGAAGGGCATGCAAAAACATTAAAATCCAAGACGTCCATTCAGGAAGGTAAAAATACGTTGTATAAAGGTTGGCTGTGTAGATGTACTCTGCTGGGTTTATATATTATATATATGTGTGTGTGTTAAATTGGAAAGACATTTACTGTGGGTTATAAATTAAAGAAGGGAATATAAAGCAACAAAGGAACAGGTAGGTATTTTTGATGTGATCTATCTTAGCAAGCCACCGCAAGTGATGCCTGGTGAAATCTGTATGGCGAGTTGGTCACTTGAACATCCTTATGTGCTATCTTGCTTTTATCAGTATGCATTGAGTACAGTTTGGAACTATTATATGTGTGACAGTCTTTCCCATGGAATGCAGCCCGGTAGAAGTCTCCTATGTGTTCGTTACATGGGCTGAGGTCCCCTACATTTCAGTCCCCCATGTCAGGTAGCTCACATGTCAGCAGATATAAACTAGAGCTAAGAATTTTGTGCAAAAACCTCTCTACTGTGTACCAATTAACAGTGTTTAGGAAATTTTATATTAGTGACCCAGCTTTAGTTAATTTCTATATTAATGACTTACAAATATAGAGATCCTTTTTCTCCTAACCAAAGCTTCCCTCCATAGCACAGGTAGTGTAACCATTACCTCTTTTTTCCATTTAGCCTTATATGGGCTCCACTTTTTTTGGTTAGTAGTATAACTACCTGGAATATTAGCCCTTCAAATGCAACTCCCCATCTCCTCAGGGTGCACTAACTTGAGCCCCCCCACTCCATAGAAGAACTTCACCTTGGAGCTCCTAAAAGTAGAAACAATAGAGTCTAGTGCTACACTGAAGACTGGTGCCTTAGAAAATTAGGTAAATAACTTAGAAAGTCAGAGAACTCCTATTTCCAATCTATGATAAGAGTTTAGAGGACCAGGCTCTCTTCACTTTTGCACCCAACACCATGCTACTGGTACTGTCCTGAGATAGAACCCTAAGCTAAGTATATACCCCAAAGACTGTAGGGTCTGATATCTACTACACCTGATGGATGGAAGATCTCTAATTAACTTCATAGGAATATCCAGGAAGCTCGGTACCTAATGCTGTCGGATTATTTGCATTTTATATTAAGTATTTTCATATTCTAAAATGATTGTTTCTACAATCCAGAAGTTTTAATAAAAACATTAACACTTACTTTCAGTAAGTGAAAATAACATTTTCAGGGGATTTTAAGCTATTAAAATATATATTTAAATGCTAGTTTAACCAAAATTTAATTTACAATTATACTTTAAAAATAAGTTGAAATTACTGAGTTAATTTCCCTGTTCATTATTTTTAATGCAACCAGAGTACATTATGCCGAAACAAATTTTCTAAATTAGATAAACATTGCCATTAACACTAAAGCACATATTTTTAAAGTTTATAGCATGTGCATTTGGCTACACTACTGAGTAATTTGTAATTTATGATATTTGTGAAACTTTTAAAATAACATTGATTTTTTTTATTCATTCCATGAAGAGAAGTCTTATCCGATATCAAAAATATTTAATTCAGTATTATTTGCCAAATATACATTAAGTTTTTTAAAACATAATCAAAGGAAATCTGAATTTAAAAACTGGTTGAACCACACCAGCATGAAGAACAATTCCAACCACACTGAAATAAGCAACTACAATGATTTTCACTATTCTCCGTCAAATTGAAACTCCATACCTTATTCTACTTTATTTTAAAAGCCCATTTGACTCAAATTAATATTTCCTTGCCCATGTGCATGCTGTTGGCTCTTGTTAATCCGCAGTGACAGTTTTGAATGATGTCATCACTTTTTTTTTTATTATTTCTGAGTTTGTTGCACTTAATGTTGAAAAATATTGTGAAACTACCATAATAAATGTAATCTCAGGAAAGACACTAATAAATATTATCTCTAAGTTGTTTCTGCTGAACAACTGTAAAAATTTTGCTCCATCTTCTCTATATATTTATAATTCAATCAAAACCAAATAGTGCTGCTGGACCAAGGCCACAACTCATTATATGTCTTCTCTTTACTATTGCATCTCATTCTATCCATTGTCAACAAAGAAAGGAAAGGGGAAGGGGGGAAGGTGGAGAGAAGGAAGGAAGGGAGGGAGGGAGGGAGGAAGGAAGGAAGGGAGAAAGGGAAAGAAAAACTTCTCAACTTGAAATTTAAAATTTTCTATAATATTACCCCATTTTCTCCTCAATATACCATGATAACTGCTGACTCTTTTAAACACGTTACTTCCTTGCTCAGACTATACCCAACTCTAACCCTTTTAATTTTTCACAATCCAGCTTAAGTCATTTGCAGAATGCTTTTCTCTCTCCCTTTCACGCATGTGGAGTCCCTTCGTCTCAGAACTCCTACACAGGTATCATAAACATCAGTCTCATATTTCATTGTTTTGAATTATTTTCTTCTTTTATGTGTTAATGTCCTAATTCTTCAACCAGATTTTAAGGAAATCAGTTAAGGTGTAAAGGTTAAGTTCACAGGCTCTGGCATCACGCTGTCTAGCCTTGCATTCTTCTTTGGTCAAGCTCTTTTGGATCAGTCCTCCTTGATCAAGCTATGTGATTTTCTGTTACTTAAGTTACTATTGCTTCAGTGTCCTCTTCTGTCAAATGATGATAAAGTACCAACCTTCTGAGAGTTAATGCATGTAAAGAGTTGATTAATGCAGTGATTATTATTACAAGAGTATGTAGGAAAGAACAATGGAATGGAAATTTCAAATAAGAAAAAGTCTTATCTGACTGGATTAAGCATGGATTAAGAAGATGTGGTACATATACAATGGAATACTACTCAGCCATAAAAAGAACAAAATAATGCAGCAACATGGATACAACTAGAGATTATCATACTAAGTGACGTTAAGTCAGAAAGAGAAAGCCAAATACCATATGATATCACTTATATGTGGAATCTAAAATATGGCACAAATGAACCTATCCAGAAAATCGAAACGGATCCATGGCATAGAGAACAGACTTGTGGTTGCCAAGGTGAAGGGGGAAGGAGTGGGATGGACTTAGGAGTTTGAGTTTAGTAGATGCAAACTATTACATTTAGAATGGATAAACAATAAGGTCCTACTGTACAGCACAGAGAACTGTATCCAGTCTCCTGGGATAGATCATGATGGAAAATAATATAAAAAAGTATATATATATATGATATAAAAAAGTGTGTATATATATATATATGTGTGTGTGTGTGTGACTGAGTCACTTTGCTGTACAGCAGAAATTGGTACATTGTAAGTCAACTATACTTAAATTAAAAAAAGGAAAAATAAAGTCTTACCTCAGTATTTTTCCACATTACCTAGCCTCGAAAGCTCTCAATGTTCATTTTTTATTTTTTCCTCATCTACAAAATGAAAATGCTGTCTTCAGTGATCTCAAAAGTCTATCCTTATCTGAAATACTATTGCTACTAGAATGAGAATATTTTCAAAATTAGTGCTTTTCTTCCTTCCTTTTTCTTTTTTTCTCCTTTTTAGAGTTAAAATCACAGATAATGCTCACAACTATTTGATGAGTTTTTGGAAAACATTCTGTGATGTCTACTTCCTATTTTCCTTTTTGTTTGGGTGCCTGGATAACTACATTGTCTATGCTCAGCACAGGTGTAATAGCTAAGCAACTGACAATCCTTTCAGGTTAAATCACACTCAGACTAGATTATGTTGGGTCATTTATAAAGCCTTTTATCCCTGCTTTCATTTTATTTGCCCCTTCCCTTCCTAAATGCATACAGATACCCAACACTCTGCTAATAGATATTCTGATTTATGAGATTTTAAATGGACACTTTCCCTAGATAGACATATTCTTCTGGCTCTTGTTTTAGCTAGCAGAGTGTTGCTCCATGATTCTCCGCTTCCAGCCCCAAAACACAGTGGTCCCCCCATCAGGCTGAGGCAGTCCTATATAAGCCCACATAGCTGAGCTTGTCAAGTGAAAAATGGGCAGGATATCAATGCCCTCTCACCTGCTCTGGCAGGGACTTTGGATCAGTGCAAAACTGCACATCTGTGTATTCAATCCTTGGGGAAACTGTCTTCTTGATATTCTTGCATATCTCTTTCCCTTCCACGTTTAAGGATGTGTAGTTAAGAAAAATGGCTCCACCTATAACTATGTACTTCATTTCTGTTTCTAAATATTGCTTTCCCAATAAGAGTAATAAACTCAGGAGAAAATTTGCTTGGAAATGAAAGAGAATTTCTTGATCATCAGAATAACAAAGAACTGAAACAATACCTTAGTAAATGTAGCAAGAAAACAATTGACTAAACATTGCAGCTGAAGTCTAGATCCTAAATTAAATAATCTGCTTAGATCCTTCCCTCTTATGATTTTGTTACCTAAATATACTGCAGTCTATTGCACTATCCTAGAAATGAGGGAGCTGTAGTTTAGTTTTGAATGTGCCTGAGCTAGCTCTGGGGACAAGCATTTTGATTATAGGTAAAAAGGAGATTTTTTCCAAAAATTAAAATCTCTGGTCTTTTGTAAATTCTAGTTGATATTAACATTTTATTTGCATAATGTCAACCTCTGTATTGAGTTTCTTCAATTTTAGTATTATGTTAAAATGCTTTTTGGAGAACTTTACATTCTACATTTTTCCTATAAGAAATTTGAAAGAGAAAAAAGTACAGAAACAACTTATTTTTTTATTTTTTTAATTTTTTTTATGGGTAACAATTTTTCCCCCAGAGGCAATAGTCTACAACTATTAACCCCAGACCCCCCTACCATCCCACTTCCTCCCCCACCCTCTTGGCAACCACAAGTATGTTCTCCAAGTCTGTGATTTTCTTTTCTATAGAAAGGTTCATTTGTGCAGTATATTAGATTCCAGATATAAGTGATATCACATGGTATTTGTCTTTCTCCTTCTCACTTACTTCACTCAGTATGAGGGTCTCTAATTCCATCCATGTTGCTGCAAATGACATTATTTTATTCTTTTTTATGGCTGAGTAGTATTTCATCATGTATATATACCTCATCTTCCTAATCCAATCATCTGTCGATGGACACTTGGGTTGTTTCCATGGCTTGGCTATTGTGAATAGTGCTGCAATGAACATGTGTGTGCAGGTGTCTTTTTCAAGAAAAGTTTTGTCCGGATATATGCCCAAGAGTGGATTGCTAGGTCATATGGTAGTTCTATGTATAGTTTTCTAAGGTACCTCCATACTGTTTTCCATAGTGGTTGTACCAACTTACATTCCCACCAACAGTGCAGGAGGGCTCCCTTTTCTCCACACTCCCTCCAGCATTTGTTGTTTGTGGACTTATTAATGATGGCCATTCTGACTGGTATGAGGTGGTATCTCATGGTAGTTTTGATTTGCATTTCTCTAATCATCAGTGATGTTGAGCATTTTCTCATGTGCTTGTTGGCCATCTGTATATCTTCTTTGGAGAAATGTCTATTTGAGTCCTTTGCCCATTTTTCAATGGGGTCATTGGTTTTTTTGCTGTTGAGCTGCATAAGTTGTTTGTATATTTTAGAGATTAAGCCCTTGTCAGATGCATCATTTGACACTGTTTTCTCCCATTCTGTAAGTTGTCTTTTACAGAAACAACTTCTTGAGATTGCATAAGTATATATGGGTGATTTTCTGATTATATTTGTAAAATATTTTCCCCAGATTCATGTATATATCTGCATAAAGTAACTGCACATACTTATTATGTGTATTTTAAACGGGAGGAATACCATTAAAGTCCATGGAGTAAATATACAGTCATTTTGTAAATTATTTATCTGGAAACCTCAAGAGCTTTTTGCTGCTGTTTCATCTGTCAGTTAAATTTGTTTTAGTGGTATGAGTAATAGTTATGTGATATTATTGTACAAAGTAGCCATGCAAGTCTGTACAATTTACTTGTAAGAATGATCAAATAAATAAAGACATAAAGGTATATCCTATCTTGATCAATGCATGCAGTTCTGCAAATGCTTATTCTTTTATGTGAAAATGTACACCCTAGTTTAACATACACTTTTTTATTCATTTAAAAATGAATTATATTTAGCATTTTAAAGGTTATAGATTCCTCCAATCTCATACATTCTTAACATAATTGAGTTTAGAGAATTTTGTAGATTCCTAAAACAACCTGTTATTAAAATATCATGAAAAATAATGAAGCAACCTAAGCATAATCCATCAGCTTTTTAATACAGCAACCAAAATACCTAGAGATAATGCATTTATATTAATATGTTTTAAATGAATAAACTTAAGACTTATGGGTATCCTCTTTGTTAAGCTAAAATTTGCAATTTTTTATTAAATTTTAACCTAAAAGATATAAAATTCAAGATAAGTAACAATTCACAGGTTCTTCTACAGAAAGCTTGTATAAGCTAATTTACAAATCTGTATTTTGACTTAGGGCTTGAGCAACTATAGAAAATTTGTCTTGGAGTCTTAGTTCCTATAGTTTTTGCTTTCTTACCAAATCATCTGATTTTTCAGGCCGGGAAGACAGACTGAACTTACCCAGAAACATCCCCATTCCAAACACAGAATTAATAGAATAGCTTTAAAAATAATCTCCAAATACATTAGACAAATGGCGATACCAATTATGTTGTTTGCAATATGAGTATGTGGGTCAGGAGAAGAAATGAGAACTAGAGATGTAAATTTGAGAACCACCAACAAATAAATGCTAGTTTTATCTATAGAACTGGATTTGTATATAGAAAATAAAACTAGAGAGGATAACAGGAGCCAGGATGGAGGCCTGGATTCAACCATATCTTTAACATTTAATGCTTAGACAGAGGAAGAGGAGGAGGAAGTAAGAGGGATAACCACAGAAACTGAAAAGAATAACAAATGGAATTGGAGAAAAAATTAAAATAGGGAGCCATCAAAAAACAAACATGAAAAGTGTCTCCATCAAGAGGGCACTGTACTATGTCAGGGGTTCCTAAGAGGTTAAAGAGGATTGATTACAGGGACAGAGAACTGACCATTAGCTTTAGGAGGATGGAAGTCATTGGTGAAATTAACTAGATCAGTATCAATGGGAATAGAAAGCATAGAAAGAAGAGTAGTCATACCCTCAATGTTTTGTTAACGCTGAATACATGGAAGATAGGAGTAATCATGAATTTAAGTAAGACCAGATGAAATATATAATGTTATACATATATGCAATATATAATTAATTTTGTATAGATATTTTTACCTGCGTGAGTGAACCACATGGCGTTAGTTTTCTGGGGCTCCCATAATAAAATACCACAGACCAGGTGACTAAATATTAAAGATTTATTTCTCAAGTTTGTGAAGGCTGAAAGTTCAAGATCAAGCTATCGTCAGGGTTGATTTCTCCCGAAGCCTCCCTCCTTGTCTTGCAGAGATCTGCCTCCTGTGTCCTCACAGGGCCTTTTCTCTGTATGTGGTTGTCCCTGGTGTCTTTCTCTCTTTTTATAAGGATGTCAATCTTGCTGGATTAGAACCCCACCCTTATGAGCTCATTTAACTTTAAATGCTTCTTTAAAGGCCCTGTCTTCAAATACAGTCACATTGGGAGTTAAGGCTTCAATATATAACTATTGAAGGGATACAATTTTAGTCTATAACACCACATAATTGGTAAATAGTTTAGCTTACTTGCAGTTATATACCCCAGTAGCAGAGAAAAGAAAGTAAATAAAGAAGTATAGCAATTTTTAATGAATTTGACTACAGAATCTAAATGTAAGAGTGAGCAAGAAAGTTTGGGGGCGCATAAAAGATGTTTGTTCGATGAACTGAAATTCTTATTGAAGATGAATTGTTACAACAGGTAGCATTACTATGATAATAATAGATAACATTTACAGAAAATGTTTCTTTGTGTCAGCTAGGCTCATAACAATTCTATATGGAAAAAATATTATTCCCTCTTTGCAGATGAGGACACTGAGGCAACAGTGTGATTGAGTAACTTGCAAAGGTCACTTAGAAAATGATGTGAGAATTTAAAGAATCTCAGTCTGCTTCCAGAGACCACTCTCTTCACGTAAGCAAGACCATTCAGAAAAAGTGTATAGAGAAGTTCCCATGTTGGCTTAGCATTAGCAAACCCAACCAGTATCCATAATGACATGGGTTTGATCCTTGGCCTCATTTAATGGGCTAAGGATCTGGCGTTGCCATGAGCTGTGGTATAGGTCACAGACACAGCTCTGAGCTGGGCTTGCTGTGGCTGCGGTGTAGGCCGGCAGCCATAGCTCCGATTCTACCCCTAGCCTGAGAACTTCCATATGCTGTGAATGTGGCCCTGAAAAGCAAAAAAAAAAAAAAAAAAGGTGTGTAAAGGACACGGCAGACAATTTACAAAAGAGGTATTTGTGACCATTAAAGTTGAAAGTTTCCTATCTCCACAGTTATCAAAAGGTCCTGGTTAAAATCTGTATTTAAAAATTAATGATTTCCATAACTCATTAGAAAGGCTTTCTCAAACATGCTTGTAGAAGAAAGGCTTGGTATGTCTACCTATTACCGCAATTATCACACTTCTAGGAACCCACCCTAAATAAAACAACAGTGATTTAGAAAAAGATTTATGTATACGGGTAATCACAACAATGTTGTTTATAATAGAAAAAATTCGTAGAATAACCTAAACATTCCCAAACAGAAGAGTGATTAAATAAAATACCCTCTTATTTCGAAATCATAATTTTGAAGACTTTTCATATCAGTGAAAAAGACAAATTAAAGACTCAGGTATATACCTTTAGTACGGGATTTTGAAGGAAAAAAACATTTTTATATATGAACTAATAGGAAATAACAAAATACACCAAAATAACTCTTAAGGGATGATAAGTGATTTCCCTTATGTTCTTTACATTTCTCTGTTTTCTGAATTTTGTACCACGAGCATGTGTTATTTAACTATAAAATATATTTTTTAAATATTAATTTTAAAATATTGACTAGGAATATGAAAACCATGGTGAAGAACCACCAATTGATCTATTAATTACTATTGAAGTAAATGTGAGAATAGTTAGACTTTAAGTGATAGAGATGAGAAAAGGAGTAGAAAGAAGAGGATGGGTGGGAGAGAAAGAAGAGCATTAAAACCATAA
Organism: Catagonus wagneri; assembly: GCA_004024745.2. Taxonomy (NCBI): domain Eukaryota; kingdom Metazoa; phylum Chordata; class Mammalia; order Artiodactyla; family Tayassuidae; genus Catagonus; species Catagonus wagneri. The sequence continues at coordinate 18,271,838 of PVHT020000166.1, forward strand.
AAAATGATAAGTGCATAAGAAAGTATCTAACAGGGTCAACACCTCTTCATCACAATACATTTTTAAAGAGTGTTTTTGGACAGCAAACATTATAAACCACGTCACATTTACGTCTGTGGGGCATCAGTATCAAGCAAAACATTCCAAAGTCCCAATTGAGTTGTACTATGTGTTGGCTGACAGATTGTGGTGTGTTCAGGGAGTTTGCATCAATTATTCCAGAGATGACCACACTTTGTTATGTTTTTCACAATCCCTTTTTTTTTTTGCCTAAGAAAAATCTGTGTGCGCATGAGTGCATACGTGCGTGCGTGAGAGTATATACCCTTCTCTCCAGCTCCTTGGGTCTTCCCAACCTCATAGACCTATGGAGGAATGGGGCATGACTGATTCATTCTCTAGCATGCAGAATCAACAAGTCTTTATTTTTCTCTTTTCTTTCCCATCAATTTTATATGTTGTGGTCCTAAAGGAGAGAGAGAACCTAGTTCTTCTGGGGTCCATGAACTTTTTATTTTTTTCTTTTTCTCACAGTGACTGAGATGTATGAACTTTGCAGTTTATTTTATTTTATTTTATTTTTACTTCTTTTTCTTTTATTTTTGCATTATAGCTGGTTTACAGATTTCTGTCAGATTTTCCAACTGCACCGCGTGGTGAGCCGATTACATGTACATATATGGATTTGTCACATGTAATTAGATATGGTTCCCCGTGCAATACAGTTGAAGCTCCTTGCTATTCCATCATTAAAGCACTAGTTATCCCCATTCCCTCCCACCCCTCCCCACCCCTCCCCCGCCCCCTTGGCAACCACAAGTCTGTTCCCCAAGTTCGTGATTTTCTTTTCTGTTGAGATGTTCATTTGTGCAGTGTTTTAGACTCCAGTTATAAGCGATTTCATATGACATCTGTCTTTCTCCTTCTGACTTGCTTCACT
>PVHT020000166.1:18286215-18481600 GCA_004024745.2 Catagonus wagneri
CCAAGTATTGCAGTCAGGTTCCACCCAGATTCCTATGGAGACTGCTTTGCCCTGGGACCCAGTGCACGTGAAAGTCTGTGTGTGCCTTTCAAGAATGGGGTGTCTGTTTCCCCCAGTCCTGTGGAGCTCCTGCACACAAGCCCTGCTGGCCTTCAATGCCAGATGCTCCGGGGGCTCTTTCTCCCTGTGCCCGATCCCCAGGAGTGGGGTTTTGATGTGGGGCTCAGAACTCTCAGTCCTGTAACTGAGTCTCTGTGATGCAGTTACTTTCCAGTCTGTGGGGCTTCTCACCCAGGAGGTATGGGGTTGCTTCTATCGCGTAATCGCCCCTCCTACCTCTTGATGTGGTCTCCTTTTTGTCTTCTGAAGTAGAATATCTTTTTTGGAAGTTTAGAGTCCATTTGGTTGAATGCTGCTTGGCATTTGGTTGTAGTTTTGTTGTTTTTTGGGAGAGAAGTTGGGCTCCAGTCCTTCTATTCAGCCATCTTAATCCAGTCTCTGTATGTTGCAAGTTCTCTCTATGAGTCTTAATTTTAAATTTTTGGAACTCAAAAAGCAAGGGGTAATTTCCTTTCTTCCGTTTCACTCTTATATCACATCCTTTCTCCAAAGAACATGCAATGCCTACCTGCTTCCTGGATGGAGATGGAAAAAATCAAGGAAGGAAAAGAGCACTGGAAAATTAGTATTTCAAAAATAGTATCCTGTCATTTTTGTAATAAAATCTCCAGGGTACCATAAAATTAAGAGGATTTTGCCTCTCATTCTGGGGTTAAATGGATCTTCAGGGAAATTAGGCATTGGGTAATATCCTCATAAATGGCTCCTCCAAGTATATGCAAATTTCTAATTTAAAGGAGGTCTTGATCTTTGTGTTTGTTGCTTGGTCTTATCTGGACATTCTAATTCATATCAGAGGGTTCCTAGAGGGTTAGATTCAATGCAGGTTTTCAAGAGTTTCTCAAAGATATTATCAATAAAACTTCATATTAACACAGAAGCCAACTGGACATTGTGGTAATACCAAACCCTTTGCATATCTGTGGCAATCTTATGGAAGAGACCATGACAATAGAAGCATCCTGTTAAAACTGAAACTGTGCATATAACTAGTTCACTTCCCTTCCTGTGCACCGGATCTGCTCTCCATATAAAGATACCTTTAGTATTTACAGCAGCCCCTGAAACATATTATAATCTCAAGACATGCTTATTGGATTGTTTTCGAAATAAATTTGTTTTTTCATGTCTTCCCTTAGTCAAATCTTTACTCTCTACACAGCTATGCAGTAGTTTTTAGAGGTTATTCTACAGTAATTTAGCTTCAAATCCTTTGTGCTATTGGCTTTTACTGATACGGTCAACCAGTACAGGTTTGATTACACCCAGTAAGCTAGGGTGTTTTCTGATCCTGCAGGGGAGCAAAGCGATTCCCTGAACACAGTATCGTGCTATTATTCCAACTCCCTTTACTTATTCTGAGAGCAGTTCAAATCTAGACATTAAAGGAAAGCCCCAAATTTCAAGCACAAGAGTGACAAGAACTTCCATTTTCTTGACATTCTCCTGGGGGATTAGTGGCTGTTATTAGGTTGGATTTGACAGCATTGATTGATTGTCAATTTGATTTAAGAGCACAATCCCCCCTCCCCTTTCATTTTATTCTTGCCAAGGACCCTTTAAAATTTGACTAATTTTTTTAATGCAGCCTTTATTCCACACACCCCCATGTATCCGTCCTTCTTACTTACAGATTTGGAAAGGTGATAGTTTAATAATCTGCCAGTTTGAGTGGAAGCCTATTTTTATTTCCTTTTTCCTGCACTTATTTGTTGGTCAGCCTATAAAAACTTATTTTTCTACTTCTCTATCAAATAGAAGCCAAATGACTCTCCTGACTTAAATTATTATTTGTAATACTTTTGCCTCATCCCAGTCTCTAGTAACATTCTGATCCTTAGTGTGTGTGTGTGTGTGTGTGTGTGTTTTAGGGCCTCACTTGTGGCATACGGAGGTTCCCAGGCTAGTGGTTGAATCGGAGCTACAGCTGCCAGCCTACCTCACAGCCACAGTAACGCAGGATCCGAGCCGTGTCTGTGACCTACACCCACAGCTCATGGCAATGCCAGATCCTTAACCCACTGAGCGGGGCCAGGGATCGAACCTGCAACCTCATTGTTCCTATTCGGATTTGTGTCCACTACGCCACAACGGGAACTCCCCTTAGTCTATATTTGACTTGAGTGCTAGAGCTTTCTAGTTAGACATAAGTAGCTGGAATCAATGTGAATCTCTAGAAGCCTTGAATCCAGTCCAGGGCAGGAAGAAAAACTCAACTCTAGATATATGATATCTTTTCTGTTCTTTAAAATTTCAGGAAGATCTCACAATGTCCTTCAAAGTTATGCTTTGCAACATGGAGTACTGTGTTCTTCCTATCTTTTATTTGAAAAATTTCGAGCCTACAGTAAAAGGGGATGTGTATAATAAATACTGTATATCCTTCACCTGGATTCACCTTTTGTAAACATTGTGCTTTACTTGCTTTCTCTCTCACAATGTATGAATCGTCTCTTATCTATCATCTGTCTGTCTACCTACCTGTTTATAAATCTATCATTATCTGTTTATCTAGCATCATGTGTCCACCTGTTTATCTATTTTGGTAAGCAATTTGAAAAATCGTTAGAAAAATCATAATTCTTTAAGAAGAATCCTACAAAACACTGTAGACATGTAAGTTGTGTCTCCAGTGCCTGGAAAATGTATTAAAAAGCAAAGAAAAGCCCCACACACCCACACATCAATAGGTTTATATAGCAAAAATAAGATATTTCCATTTAGTGAATAATTTGTGTGTGTGTGTGTAGAGCAGTAATTTCTCTCTATTGATCTACTGATTTGAGAGTATATGAAAATAAATAATACTTGCATGAGATATACATGCATATAAATAGAGCTACTTGATATGTGAATAAAGCCATACATAAAAGTTAAAAAAGCTAAGGCATATGAGAAATGCATTCCTGAGTTTTAAAATGCATCCCTTGCCAATTGGTTCTGAACCCAAGAGAATTGAGCCAGCGTGAAGCTGGCACTTTGCCATGACATGAAGAAAACTAGGACTCTGATGAATTTTGACATGGCAGCACTTGCAGTCTCCTGAGAGACTGCCCTACACTGCTTTTCCTTCCTGAAGTAATAGTCACAAAACCTGCCTTAAGTCATATTTTTCTGCCCTGATCTTCCATACTGGAGAAATGGCGTTAAAGCACAGTGCAGCCCAGAAGAGGGGAGAGATAACAAAAATGATTTGCTGTCTAAAGATCTGGTTATCGGAAAGACAGACTTCACCCTTTGTCAGGGAAAGAATATCTTTTCTTTCTGAGTATTGGCTGGTGGCAGAGTTCTTTTACCAATAACTAATGCGTAGCTAGAATTGTTTAGCCCCAATAGTAGCCTGGGTCTCCCAGGCTCTCAGAATCCAGAGCAGTCACCCTAATATTGAGGAGCCAATGAAATTAAAAAAAAAAAAAAGGCAAAGCAAATGTAGGGCATATCTACAGCAGGATCATGACTCAGAGAGGTCAAGTGTGTTTCTGACCTGATGAAGTTGACAAGCACCATCTCAGTGACAGCCTGAGCTTCATTCTAAAGCAGCAGGGCTTCCTAGTCACCTCCTCAGGGAAATCCCCAGCTCACAAGGTAAACTTGGAAAAGGATGGCTAGGAATGCATTTGATGGAGATAAAGATGCAGGATAGTCTGTCAGAATAGACAGCATCTTCTTACAGATGCCTCAAGGGAGTCCTCTGATCTGCAATCTGCATAATAGGGTGTTTAGTTATTATCCTCTCTCTCTCTTCCTCTCGTTCTCTTCTACCCTTTATGCTGCTCAATTAAAAGTAAACTAAAAGGAAGGTCCAAGCAGAAATTTTATATAGTACTAGAATCTCAAAAACAAAAGCACACACACTAATACTGTATCCTTTTGCTATAGCTCCGTTAAGCCACCTAACCCACAACTTCATACGTGGTAAATATTCTTTTGCAGTTAGTTCAAAACATGCCATCATCATCATCATCCACAACAAATGTTATAATGTATAATTCATGCCTGGAATGAAATTAAAGTGTATTTTGATAAACATTTATATAGACATGAATGAAGATAAATATATGAAAAAATACAACATATTAAATTTTAATGAATAGATAATTTGGTCTTTTGCATTCTTACTTGCGAAACAAAAAGTAGTTTCTAAAAGAGCAGGTATGGTGTCTTATACATTTATTTTTTATGCAATGTCAATTATGTTAGGCTCTTAAGCTCTTAATAAGGGAGTTTTTTAAAAAGAATGACGTTTAGTACAGCTGTTGAATGGATAGCATCAAACATTCTATTGGGACTCCCCCCCAAAAAAAAGTCAATTTCTGAATGCAAAAGTTTGGGAAAGACCTAATGAAGAAATCATAAACCTTAAACAAGAAGAAAACCTGAAAAATGTACCATACAGGGTTTCTCCTGGGCAAAGTTCTGAACAGATTGGAGTGGACAACTTGGAAGTTATTAAAGATTGATCATTTGGTAGCGCATGAACTGTTTTGTTTGGGTTTTTAATGTAGCCTAAGAGAAGTTCTTGAGAGAGAGAAAAATGGTATTAGAATAATGTTATAGGAATTCAAATAGAGTGTCACTATACAGAACAGATTAAGTAGAGGAGATAATGGAGGCAAGAAGCTTACAGATATAGACTAGGAAATAATTAAGTGTTATGGTAAGAAGAGGAAGGAACATGAAGAAGGATATAATGGCACAGGAAGTAATAGGATTTAGTGGATAATTAACTTTAAGGAGCAAGACAGAAAAAGGAGTCCAAGATAATTCAGAGCCAGAAAGCTCAAGTATAGTGATAACATTAAGCCCTATGGGAAAATATAGTTATGGCAAGATGGTCTTAGCTTAAAGAATATAAATTTGAGTTGCTTTGGTTGAACTGTTCTGTGTAAAAGAAAGGATTCAAGGCTAGTAGACATGGTAGTCAAGGCTGGAATGTTCTTAGAGTCATATATATAGAGTTGGTGATCTAGACATCACCCGTTGAATCCCTTTTCATAGGCTGTTTTCTCCCTTCTCTCCACAGTACTGTACCTGTAATGGTCTCTGTTAACAGAGACTGCACCAATCATGAGACAGAGTAGCTTCTTCCACTGGTTTACCTACCTGATCTGAAATGTGCAGCAGAATCTTGAAGCTTCTCTGGTAAGTCTATCCTGCACATATATCTAATTATTTTAATAAGCTTAATGCTGGGTAAGCTTTTCTGAACAAGTGCCTCTACTCTTAAACGTGTCTGATTTTGTCTCTTGTCATCCTCATTTCTTTACATTTAGACTTCACAGTTTTGGCCAGTCTCCTTTCCCAGTTTGGCACTGGGTGTGTGGATATTTTCTTACTTAATGGAAAATGAATGAGGTTTTTTTCCCATACACTACATGTTCTTGCTATTATTTATCTGTTTCAAGAGAGGGAAGTGAATCAGAATACTTATTGAAATATGTTTGAAGAAAGACTTACTTCATTTTAAGTTACCTAGAGGATATTAAATGTTGGCATATAACTGCGTTGTGAGAGGAAAGTCTAGACCCTACTTCATAAGTTTCTGTATAGGAAATTTGTCTCTCTGGAGAGTTGAAAAAGGATCCAAAGCCCTTGTCTATATCCAAGTGTATTAAATAGTCTGAGTGTTCTTTGTTAATATCTGAAAAAACAGATCTGTAGCAGAAGAGCGTTGCGTTGCATTTCACTGGGACTTCTGCTATGTAGAAGACACTGGAAAACTATCAGAGCTATTTCTGTAAAAGCAGGATTTCTCTTCTATATCTGAGAGGTGATCATTTGTGATTTTTGCCAGGGAAAGCATATCTGTTGCTCCATTCTAGAAAAACTCTGTTTCAGTATGCAAATGTTAATAGCATCATATCCAGATTATTAAAGTAGCTCACTTCGGTATCTAATATTGAAAGGCTAAAAGGTTGAAAATATATTTTGGGGGTAAATTATAAACTCTTTTATGCATTTTTTGAGAGTTGAAAAACTTTGTAATAATGAATGTGTTCTTTGAAAACCTGAAACTGTTATCCTCTACTTATATCAAGTTGAAACTTAAGAATCCAAAGGAAGCAGAAAGATTTATAGTAAAAGCTTGATAAATAAGAGAATCAGAAAATCAGCTGTTGGGATCAAAAAATAACCAGGACTTTAATTAAATTTTTTCATAGAGTGAGGTTATTATTTTCCCTGAGGACTTGCCTTTTCCACTACTTCATTTTACCTCCATGGTTTCCTATTCATGTTAAGTAGAGAAACACTACAGCTCATATTTTTCTTTGGCAAAGACTACTTATTCTTTAATAAGGACAGGTAGTGGTTTCTTTGTGGAGCTAATTGACTTTCTTGCTGTGCATGTAGACTCTTAGAGCTAAAGTAATGAGTTTTAGATAAAGCATGGAAGTTTCTTAACTTTATAAAAGTTTCTTTCAAAAGATGCTGGTATTTAATCTACTAGAGATCTAGTAAAGGAATTATTTTACTTTTTAAAGTATTGTAAAACAAGCATTTATTTGTGAGTCTGTTGTTTAAAACTCAAATGACTTCCTGCAAATACATAAGTAGTTCCTAGGTGCAGTCCAGCATATGAATGGACTCCACAGTGAAACTGACACATGTATTACTACTCTTCATTTTAGTTTTGGATCCTAGAAAAAAGATCCATGTTTCAGAAAAGAAAAAACCATATGTGGTAGGTACAATGAGTAAAATGAAGCTTAGAAATGTTAACCTGCCCAAGATCATGCCACTAATTAAGTTTGGGAATATATAGAGATAGAAGGGGACGGAAGCAGCAGTTGAGTTAGTGAGGGAGCATGAGTTACAAGGAAATAATGGGTTTAATACAGAGCTGGAAGATAAATCATCCGGGAGTTGTTTTGGGCAACAGAAAGATGTTAATACAATATACCAAGACCAATATCTTTTTCATCTACCTTAGAATCAGGCTGAGTAGCAAGTTAAATTTTTAAAATGTAATAAATGTAATGAAATCTTAAATGAAGAAGAACTGCCACTCATGAGAATGTTTAATACAAAATGCCTTTTAGGCTTTGAGAACTGCCCAGCACAACAGCAAAACTAAATAGAATAGAATACATAATTAGGACAAAATAAGTATCCATTTGAATGAATTTGCCTCAAAAGTATTTTGCTTAATTGCAACTTTAAAAATATATTGTTTAATTGCCACATCAGTAAAGATAACTATATAAATATCCTAGATAATTATTTGAAGACTCACTTGAATACTTAAGTCCTAGTATATTTAGCACAAATTAGCTACTTTATGAATGTAGACCTTATACTTTTCAGTGTATAGTACAATTTCAATGCTAATTGAGATTCTTCAGATTGCTATTAAAATAGTTTTGTATTTCCCGCTCACGCTACAGCTAAATGTAGAAGGAAAAGAGCCTCAGAAACCTTGAGGTAGCCTAGTCTTTACATTGGATGATGTATATGCAAAGAAATCATGATGGATAATACTTAAAATTGATATATAGTTAATACAGAACTAATGTTTGCTTCCTATTGTGTATCACTCATAAATTCAAGGCATAACCAATTTCATAATGTTATATGTTAAAAAAAATTTGAAGGTCTATTATATTTACTGACATCTATGTTGACTTTTGAGATTTTTTTCAGCTGAGATTAGATAATTTTGCTTTAGCTTACAAAAACTGCTTGGATACCATTATTATATTTATTTTCTTACTTATACACTCCAGTTGCATGCATCAGGAATAATGTTTTATTATTCCATCTTCATAGTCCCATGTTCAAAACTTTAGGGAACAAATGCTCTTTCATTGTACACAACCAGCATGTTAAGTATCATTTATGGGTGCCCTACAGGTGCAGAAACTCTTACCTCTACAGTTGTTCCAGTATATAAAAGACAATATATAGCCCTTGTGGCTTTATAGTCGCCAATAAGTCTCTCCACCTCTTATTCCAAGCCCTGACTGCACAGGAGGAAGCATCCAAGTATCCTCACGTATTCCACTTATCACCTACTGAGAAAACACTGTGTTCTACTACTTGCGACGAGAGTAGTTAATCATGAAATAAGCTGAGGTTTCTCTGTAAATAAAACGACAGTTCAGTACAGAGAATAGAAGCAAATTAAGACACTAGTCCTTGGTGCTCCATCTGCATAATAATTATTTGAGGTCAAAACATTACCTTCTTCATAGATCCATTTTTTATCACTTTTCTTAAGTACACCTGTGGTAGACAAAATTTGACCCCCCCCCAACAGACAGCCTGATCCTTGGAACCTGTTCATATCATGAGATGTGGCTTTCTGTGATTATGTCATATTATTTAGCACATTTGACTTAGGGGAATTTTCTTTGTGGACTTGGTATAATCCTATGTGCCCTCAGAGACAGTAGATAAAGGCAACATGGAAAGAAAGAAAGATTTGAAGCATGAGAAAGACTCAGCATGCTGTTGCTGACTTCGAAGACAGAGCCACACGGAAAGGTATGCAGGCAGCCTCCTGGGGAAAAGAATGACCTCTCCGGCAGCCAGAATGGAACCAAGAACTCGGAGAGCAGATCTATCCCAGACGTGTTGTTGAGACAATCACCTATTTATGTGGAATAAAAAATAAAATTAGATCTTTAGTTCCTACCATGAATCTTAGTGAATTCCAGAAATATCAAAGACCTAAATAAAAAACAAACCTTTAAACTCTTAAATGGAAAGGAGTAGTACAATACTCAGTATCTTGTAATGGGATGAATTTCCCCAAGAAACAATAACGTATCTTAAAGAAAAAAAAAAAAAAACCTAGAAAGTATGGTGTCATGCAAGACACTGCAAACAAGGTTTAAAACCAAGCGTGTTAAAATGTATTTGACACGTGCATAGTGTGCAAATATAATTTTCCAAAATACATTAAGAACTCCTACAAATCAAAATGAAAAAGATACAGACAATCCAGACAATCCAGTAAGTAAGAACCTGGTCATAAAAAGAACATGATTAAACAGAAGAAGACCTAATGGTCCCCAAATGGGAAAAGATAACTCACATAACTGACCTAACCAGCAATCGCAAAAATGCAAGTTGAAGCAAATAAATGATTTCACCTGAAAATAATAAAAATCAATAATAAAAACTGAGAATAAAAATTAATAATAAAATTTAATTCTTTGCTGAATAGAGTTTTCAGTATGTGTTATGGATGAGAAGGGTAGAATTTGATTTCTCATTCACTGATGATGGAGTTAAAAGTTAATGCAAACATTCTACGATTGGAGTTCCCGTCATGGCTCAGCAGAAACAAATCTGACTAGGGATCATGGGGTTGTAGGTTCAATCCCTGGCCTCGCTCAGTGGGTTAGGGATCTATGGTTGCCCTGATCTGGGGTGTAGGTCACAGACGCAGCTCGGGTCCTGCATTGCTCTAGCTGTGGTGTAGTCTGGCAGCTGTAGCTCCAATTCCAACCCTAGCCTGGGAACCTCCATATGCCATAGGTGCGGCCCAAAAAATAAAAAATAAGTAAAAAAATAAACAGTTCTACAATTACTTTTACAACATTTAGGAAGGCTGAATTATAAGAGCCCAAGAATTCCACATCTAGCTGTATATTACCCAGTTGACCTATACCACAACGTGACATCTGTACAATCATTTTCTTTTCTTTTTGCTCAATATATTCTGTGCAGAATTTTTCCATAAGGAAAAAAACTGAAAATTATCTAAATATTTATTGATAAGCTAAGAGATAAATAAAATATGGTATGTCAGGTTCAGAAGTACTTATAATAGAATGACCTAATTAGATATCTACGACAACATGAAAAGATTTTAAAACAATAAAACACAGTGTGACATCTGTATCTAGCCACAAAATATTTTCTATGCTATTTATGAGTATTTTTATCTAAAACTTTGGCTTTGCATTGATGCAAAATGAATTCAAGATCATGGCTGCCTCTTGGGGTGGAAGGGATGTTTAAGCCCCAGAAAGATAAAAGTAATTTAATTACAATGTAGTGGTCTACTTCTTTCTTATATAAAAAGAAAGATTTAAAGCAAATATGGCAAAAGTTCACTCTTCTTTGAGTATTTGATAGATGGCTGTTTTAAAGAGCAATGTGGGAGTTCCCATTGCAGCTCAGCGGTAACGAACCCGACTAGTATCCATGAGGATGCAGGTTCGATCTCTGGCCCCACTTAGTGGGTTAAGGATCTGACGTTGCCATGAGATGGGGTGTGGGTCACAAGACAGCTCGGATCTGCCATTGTTGTGACTGTGGTATAGGCTGGTAGCTGCAGTTCTAATTAGACCCCTAGCCTGGGAACATTCATCTGCTGCAGATGTGGCCCTAAAAAGAAAATGAATAAATAAATATGTTTTAAAAGAAATTTTAAAAATTAAAATACAAACAAATAAATAACAAATAAAATATAAAGAGTAGTGCACTTGTAGAACAGTGGCTATTTTTTTAATTCAATAAGAATGCTGAATGTGAAGTTTGTCACATTATTTATTTCCTTCAGATGTTTGAAAGATTAATTCCCAATGCATAATACCTGAGATGATCAGGTAATAGAGGATAGTTTTAAAAATAGCCCCAGTTTCCAATCAAGTGTTCAGTGGATGGTACCTGAGTAAAGATAGGGGAAGAAAGAAAGTGTGGGCCCCTCGATAAGAGCAAACAATACATGTAATACCCACCTTACAAGCAAGATAACATTCTGGAGCAATATCATGATTTTCCTTAAGAAGAGGAATGTGTCATTGGAACGTTCATCTCTAATCAATATTCTTCTGAAGCAGCAAACACGTTGGCCACCTTCCTGCAATTGGCGGAAACACAACTATTCTCTGGTAATTAGCTCAGGTTGAGCAAACACCGTGAAGGCTATACAAAAAGGTTTTTTATTCCTCTCTAATCAAGGAGCAGCTAAGGCCCCCTGTACAGGGAGAACCACACTCTATCAGATTTGTAGGTTCCTCAGCACAGGACACAAGCCTTATGTCCTTGGACAATGCCAAGTTCTTTATCTTATCTTTTATTTCACTGAAACTGGAATGTTGTCTTTGTCCCACTTGCTATCACAATAATTATGAATGAAATTCGGTACAAAATGGTTGTGGAATTTCTGATTTATTAGATTCTAAAAGAATCCAACACTCTGTCATAATAGTGAATAGGGAAGAAATTAATTCTTTGCTGAATAGAATTGCTATTTAGCAGCTTTGTTTCTCCTGAAAGTATTACCTAAATTGGAGTAATTATCATTGGAAGTCAGGAACCTAAAGTGGCCTAAATTATTTCTCTTGTTCAATTCAGTAATTGTACTTGCATTAATAACAGTATTTGTCTATAGAGCTCCAGACATTTCAGTTTGTTAGGAATTGTTTAAGCCAAATCAAATATTATTAATGCATGCACCAAAACAAAGGGGTAAAAGAGGTTTCAAACAAGAGAATTAGAGAAAGAAAAAATAAAGAAAAGGCTTTTATAGGTTATATCTTTGGGTGAGGTGTTACAGGAATAATGATTTTAATATTTTTGGTTTTTAACCCTTTCTTGGCTTCATCTTTACTTTGAGAAAAACCTCCATGAATTTTTACTAGCCCTTAATGTTAGATAATTTCAGATATAATTTCTTTCAAATCCTGAAAGCAGAGTATTTCCTTATATCAGCTAGTGCATGTAAGTGTGACCCATTATCATGTTTGGCAGCTTCTTTCTTGGCTAATCTGCATAATGAAAAAAATAATGTAATACCTTAAATTCTGAATTATGTCCTTCTTCTTATGCTGGGAAATTATTTGCATCACCCTTTTATTACTTAACTGATCATACAAATTTCAAGGTGTATGTTTACAAACATTTTGTTGTGTTACTCATGCTATTAGCATTCTGAAGCTTTCTATTTCCAGATTTCTATGGCAACGAGGGTACAGCACATTCATTAAAAAGAAGTTCCGTTTAATTGATCTACTAATGTATTGCTTAATAGTAACTGTTAAGCAGTCTTTTGTTTCCAGGTCATATTTAGGGTTCACCTATTTGCATAAAAACATTTCATTAGCTGAAACCAATTATTAATAGTAATTTTCTTTCTTTAGTTTTAAACCACTAAACCCTCATTGAGGTTTTCTGAATAGCAAATATTTGTAGCTTTCAGAATGCACTTGCTGTATGAGCTTGGCTTGCTTTGTTTCTGTGAGCAGCAAGAAAATTATAGAGCTTGAAAATTTTGATCAAAGAAGACAAAAATAAGGTGTCTCTTCTTTATGATTGAAAGTTATATAGTCAAGGATGCTAACTCTAGGCCACATTGTGTATTTGATGACAATGACACTTATTTGTTACTTTCTGTGTTAAAATACTCAAGACGTGAATACAAAATTTATATTAGAGCCTTTTTATGGTACTCAAGGGAAATTGACACTGCGTATGTATTTAAAGATCTATGAACCAATTTTAGAATGAATGCTGGTAGGTATAAAGATTTTTAAGGAAAAGGGAAGTGTTGTTTCATTTAGGTTGAGATGATAAGCAAAATATCTTAATGCGACTCAAAAACACTTGGTACTTACATTTCTACTATATATTTATACTACTATCTTTGAGTAAAGTGAGGTTAAAGTGTGTCTGTATATAGCATGGGTACCAGAGTTTGTAAATGTTATGCATTTTTGAGAGTTAGAGAGTGATTTGGATAGATAGTCACATGTAGATACATATTATTTGCCTATACCTAATGTTAATTCAAATCACTTTGATAAAAATACCTTCTCAATTATAAATATTAATTATAACATTAAAGGATTTGACTCCAAAAATAAACTAGGAAACATAATTGAATGCCAAATATATACCTCACTGACAAAATCTCTTTCTCAATATTATCAGTTCAGTTTCTTCATGTGTACGTCTTTATATTGTCAAAAATTAATCTAAGACTTTTATATATTATCCTTGGTGTACTCTTGTCTACCTGGTCTCTTGAATTACTTATATTCAAGGAATTGTCTTAAAATCAGATCACATGCCTATAAATAGAGTATTAATATAGTTTACTAAACACACTCACATCATCTTTCCAAACTCCCAGAAAATATAATTAACACGCATTTTCTCTCTCTTTCTCTATTTCTTTCTCTCATGCGTCCTTGACCTCTCTGCATCTTTGCAGATACATTAATGGCATTAACATTATGCAGTGATTAAAAAGCTAGACAGTACAACAATGCTGCCTGACAAGATATTTTCACAATTCTTTTTGATGTCATTCAGTTAAGAATAGATATCCCATGAACCCTTGTAAATTAAGTGGATATGCTCTATGGAAGCCCTCTTAGAAATCTGATAGATATTTCTATTTTATAGGATGAAGCATTAATTTCAATTTATACTACCAGTACCTATAATCTTGATAAGCAGTCATCATATACATAGTCTACTCATTCAAAATTCGTTTTAAAATTATAATGTATTTCTGAAATGCATGAAAGTTACATTTGCAATTTTTTGGTGTGTAAGGTCAGCAGAAAAAATTGGTGAAAAATGAAAAGGCTTTTCACTCTGCTTGATTAAAAATGTTTTTTATAATGGGCCATTATGATATAACTGGATAAAAATAACCAAAAAAACCTGCATTTACTAGTTATATTAAATAAACATAAAAATAAGAATTCTCTATGAAGATACGGATACTCCTGAGGGAACATGTCTATAACTGAAAAGAATTTTAGCTTGTAATGACATCATGGGTGTAACTTAATGGAGCAAGAAAGAACAGTATATCAGTATTATTTGGAATTTTCTTATTTATGGCAGATTAATAATACTCTTGAAAAAATCCAAAATCTGAATTCGGACCATTAGTTTTCCCTAGTTTATCATAAAATAAGGAGCAGAGTTTAACTCCAGAAGGTTCAAAAGTGAAATGGCATCCTTTAAGTTTGTGTTAAATATTTTTTTCTTTTTTGTACAACAAAACTACATACATATTTACTTGAAATACACTTTTGTTGGAGTTCCCTGGTGGCTAAGTAGGCTAAGGACCCTGGTCCCAGAACTTCCACATACCATGGGTACAATCATAAATATATAAATAAATAAAATCCTTTCTCCATGACAAATTAGTAACGTAAACAGTTTATTGGAGTTCCCATCGTGGCACAGCAGAAACAAATCTGACTAGGAACGCTGAGGTTGCAGGTTCAGTCCCTGGCCTCGCTCAGAGGGTTAAGGATCCTGTGTTGCTGTGGCTGTGGTGTAGGGCGCAGATGCGGCTCGTATCTGGCATTGCTGTGGCTCTGGCGTAGGCCAGCAGCTGTAGCTCCAATTAGTCTCCTAGCCTGGGAACCTCCACATGCCGCAGGTGCAGCCCTCAAAAGACAAAACGCCAAAAATAATTTATTAAGTAAACTTTAAATTTTAAAATTATTAGGAAAATTTAGAAAAATATAAACTGAAAATAATCTGAAAAAATATTAATCTTCAAATATATTTTCCCATTCAAAATTATCTCTACTTTTTATTAATGTTTTAACAAGTACTTATTATGCCATTTATATGTGCCAGGCATTTATCATAAGTACTTGGGATACAATGAAATACACACACACACACATAAACACATTCTGCTTCCTTTATTAATGTTATGTTTTGTCAAGAAGAGATTGAAAGTGAGTGATAGATATAATAAACATATGTTAGAAGGTGATAAGTGCTATAAAAAGTAAATGAAATGAGAAGAATTCAGTTAGAGGGCCAGGAGTGCCATGGATGTGTGAAGGAGAGGCTCAGAGCAGACCTCAGTGGAGGGTGAGATGTTATAACTCAAAGGATGTGATGTAACTAACCAACTAGACATTTGGATTTAGCAGGTTCCAGGCAAAAGGTACATCTAGAGAAAAGACCTTTAGATGGGATGACAGTGGCTGAATTTGTGGACTGGTGCAACTGTAGCTGAGTGAGCTCAGGAAGGGGAGGAGCTAATGAAGCCAGAGAATGGGGTTCTTCAGATACAGTCTTACAGGCTATTGCAAGAGTCTCAACAGTTACCGATGAAATGGGAAGGCACTTTATTGCAGGTTCTTCCAGTGTAGAAGTCACATGGTTTCACTCAATTTATGAAAAAGATCATTCTGGCCATTTATAAACTATAGTCAGGATTTCAGGTTCTTATTGTTTTAAAACAAATTGTCCCCAGACTTAGTGGATTCAAGCCATTTTATATTGTGGGTCAGAAATTCAGGACAGGGAATTCCCACTGTGACACAGTGGAAACGACTCCAACAGTATCCATGAGGATGCAGGTTCAATCCCTGGCCTCTCTTGTGGGTTAAGGATCTGGCATTGCGCCGTGAGCTGTGTTGTACGTCGCAGATGTGGCTTGGATCCCATGTTTCTATAGCTATGGAGAAGGCCAGTAGCTACAGCTCTGATTTGATGATTCGACTGCTAGCCTAGAAACTTCCATATGCAGCAGGTGCGGTCCTAAAAAGCAAAAAAAGGAAGGAAGGGAGAAAGAAAGAAAGAAATTTAGGACAGTCTCTGTTGGGCGGTTTTCACTTGGGGTTTCTCATGGCAGTTTCATGCATACAGTGGCTGGGGTGGCACTCATGTGAAGTTCACTAAGCAGGATATCGGAGAATGTCTCACTCACATGGCTGGAGATAATGTTGGCTGTTGACTGGAGCTCCAGTGGAGCTGACAGCCAAAGCACCTCCCTGCAGCCTTTCCAGAATGATGGTCTAAACTATTTATATAACAGCTGCATTTACTCATAATCACTGTCTCAAGAGAAAAGGACAAAGTAGTAGCTGGATGGTTTTTATGATGTTGCATCAGAAGTCATATAGCATCATTTCCTCCATATTCTGGTGGTCAGAGAGGTTCCCAGCCCAACCAAGCTCAAGAGAGGAGCTATAAAGCATTCTGAGCCATTATGTTAAACTCTCCAGTTTGCCACGTGGCTACAAATTATTTACATTCCTGCAATATGTAAAATATGTTCACTTCTCTGAAGACCCTTCACTCTCAAATTCTCATCATGTTAACAGCGTTAGGCTCAGGCTTGTGATCCAGGGTCTTATCAACTAAATCTGATCTGGATGCAGATCAGGTATAGTTCCTTGGATATGGCTCTTGAGGTATCATTCATCTTGATCAGAAGACTTGTGAATAAAAAAAAAAATGTTATCTACCCTCTGTCCATATACTCACATACAGGTTGGGACAGGTGCAGGATCGGTGTAACAGGCATTGAAGTTCACTGGGGGGGAGATGAGAGAAGTACTGCAATCACTGAGCAGTTCAGTCCCTTTTCTTCCAATCATAGCATCAAGCATAAAGTGAAGATTCTTGGGAGTTCGCATAGTGGCTCAGCAGAGATGAATCCGACCATGAGGTTGAAGGTTTGATCCCTGGGTTAGGGGTCTGGCATTGCTGTGAGCTCAGTGGGTTAGGGATCTGGCATTGCCATGGGCTGTGGTGTGGGTCACAGAAGCAGCTCAGATCTGGTGTTGCTGTGGCTGTGATGTAGGCCAGCAGCTGTAGCTTGGCTTCAACCCCTAGCCTGGGAACTTCTGTATGCTGCAGGTGTGGCCCAATAAATAAGCAAACAAACAAACAAAAAAGTGAAGATTCTTGAGACGGTAGATATGAGGTCCAGATATGACTTCTCTTAGTCAAAAACCTATGTACAGCAGCAAAAAAGACAAGTTATCAGCTCCACGTAGGCCCTTTCTCTCATATGCAGCTAACACACAGCTGAGGAATAGAAACCAAAGCACTCCATTTTGGAAATGGGAAGAAGGAGAGAAACATCAGTCACTAATCTGAAAAATTTTAAGATCTTTTGGGCAGAAATTTTGAGAATGGCCATCGTTCCTCATGGCCCTTACCTTCAACCTTGAATAAGCCCATTCCTTTTTTTTATTATCTTCCTAGACTACGTAAAGAGTGCGTATTGGGAAATATGCTGTCCTTGGGAATTGAATCCCTTTTTTAGTCTGTTTCTCTTCCATGTATTTTTCCTTTGGCAATTCCTCCTAAAAACCTTTTCAGCTTCTTATGTATTTTAGTCCATCCAACCCATGTGCTAGTCACATCCACGACTTTTTTTGAGACTTCTATCTATCTGCCTATCAATATCATCCTCTGATATATCCTCTCTTTCTCTCTCTCAGCTCCATTGTGGTTACCTTGACTGAATCAGTTGTCAGAAGAGAGTGAAACTCTTAGTCTTTTTTCCATGAGAAACTTTTTACAACGAAAAGGATTAATTTGGAAGCAACTTAATTTATTGAGATTATAATAAAAATGTGACAGCTGTACCATTGATTTTATCAATGTTGCAGGACAATTCTAATTGGTCTTTCTTAGTCAAATGCTTTCTTAGTTTTACCAGCTAGGGATGAGAATCAATTCCTGCTTAGAACCCCACAATTTTGGTCTCTTGATAGTCTCTTTTATACACCCTTGAAAAACAGACAGTTTTCTTGGATTTCCTCTCTTCCTTGTACTTTTTCAAATGTAGGCAATGATAATAAACAAGCTATCAATACTTTATTTTCCGACATCTTTGGCTAAAATGATAAGATGTTTATGTCCTTATCTGCTTTTCAAGTTATTGTACAATATAACCAAATATTTCAACCTAACATTAGATAAATGATTGACTTAACAAGCCTCGTATCTCTCTCCATCTCTTTCCATATCCTAAAGCTCTGCTGCACATTTTAATTTTTTTTGATGATAGAACCCCGCTTCTGAAGAAATTTCTGTATGAGTAGCAGATACTAGGTTACACCTTAAGATCAAGTAATTCAGAAAACTCAAAATAGCGCTTAAAGCAAACTTAAAATAGCAAAGATTTATTTCTCACTAAATCTACATGTCCTTTGAAGGGTGGCTGAGGTCTCCGCTCCATGCTGTCCTTGTTCTCATTCTAGGACACGGTTTGATGGCCTGAGTAATTGTTGGTCATACTGTTAGCCTTTGTTTAGTTTTTACAAATTAAAGCAACATTCTGGGTCTCAAAGCTTCTGCCTTTAAATAGAATACATCACTTCTATTCATATTACTTTGGCCAAATCAAGTCACATAGTCACATTGAGTTGAAATTAGTGAAGTTCCCCAGCTAGTATATGCATGATAATGGGTTTTTAGAGATAACACTGAAGGTATGATCCGTTAAGGGAAGAACTGATAAGTTGAACTTCATTTAAATTAAAAACTTATGGAGTTCCTGTCATGACTTAGCAGTTAATGAACCCGACTAGTATCCAAGAGGAGGCAGATTCAATCTCTGGCCTCGCTCAGTGGGTTAAGGATCCAGAGTTGCTGTGAGCTGTGGTGTAGGTCACAGACACAGCTCAGATCTAGCATTGCTGTGGCACTGGCGTAGGCCGGCGGCTACAGCTCTAACTGGACCCCTAGCCTGGGAACCTCCATATGCTTCCGGTGCAGCCCTAAAAAGACAAAAAAAGTAATTAATTAAGTAATTAATTTAAAACTTAAGTTCTGCAAAAGACGTCGTCAAGTGAATGAGAAGATACACCATAAACTGGGAGAAAGTACTTGTGAAATAATATCTGATAAAGAACGGTTTTTGGAAAGATACAGAGAACTTTTTAAAATTTAACCTTTAGAAAATGAACAACCTGATTTAAAAATAGATAAAAGACTTGAACAGACATCTCACTAAAGAAGATATAGATATCAAACAACCGTATGAAAAGATCCACTCTATCATATGCCACTAGGGAAATGCAAATTTTAAAAAGTGAGATACTCCTACAGGAGTATTAAAATGACCAAAATCCAAAACACTAGCAACACCAAATGCTGGTGAGCAAGTGGAACAACAGGAACTTTCATTTATTGCTGGTAGAAATGCAAAATGGTACAGCCATTTTAGAAGATTTTGACAGTTTCTTATGAAACTAAATATATTCTCACCATGTGATATGACTCTAGATTTAAGATTTAGTTTTCTCCATTCTAATAATATAGCACCACTTTCCTCTCTGCTGGAATCCTGACCCTAATCTCTCTGCCTTTATTTTTATTCATTTATGTGTTTGATTTGTTCATTTAGTTTCATTTTACCTATTTAAAAAAAAAATCCTGTCAGTTTAGTGGTGTTCTGGAAGAGAGCAAGAGTAAAAGATAGAGTCAGATTAAATTGACTATTACCACCTTTTTTATCTACACAAAGAAATTTTCAGTGTCGCACTTTCAAATTATGACTCTTCAATTCCAGCTTTACAAAATTTCCAGTTTTTTTTAGTTCTGTAAGAAGATTTCACTTTCTTCAGTGAAAATATTTTACCTGTTAAGAAAAGTCCGTCTTAATTAGCCATGATATACAATATATCATAAAAGCAAGAATTACTAACTTTCCTCTTTTCAGGCTGTATTTTTTAAAGTATCTGATTTTTCCCAGAAATACTGTTTATATGCTTCATTTGTTTGAGTAATATACCTCATGAATATTTAAACAAACATCAATGTTGGTGAGTTTTGACCAGCCCAATCATAACCCAGACTGAATCATTGTGGACTAAAACTAGACTTGCTTTGTTTCTCTGCATCTTTTCTCAAATATCCAATAGTGAGACAAGTTTGAGCATTTGTAGTTGAACCCAGATATGGAACAGACAAGCAAAGTTCGAGAAGTATTAAAGAAAAAACTTTCCATTCTTCAAAAATGTAATTTTTAAATTTAATGATATTCATTGAGTGGTGCCTACCATGTGGAAGGTGAGGTGCTAGGTTGAAGGACACCCCAGCAAACAGGGCAGATCAAGTCTGTGTCTTTAAGGAGATAAATAACAATCTCCTTTAACAAGTAATTACTTAATAACACTTAAATTCTGCCCTTTATCAGTAAAGGGAATAATAACACATTTCATGACATTAACTTTCCTTAAACAAACAGAAGCAGAAAATCCTGTGTGCTATCCAAACAGTTCCTTCGTTTGGATATGAGTCCCATTTTATACATAATTAGAAATGAATAGAGATTCAAATATTTGACTCCACTCACTGTACCACAATGCCTCAGCTCCTTCAATAGGCAGACATTAATTCTTGATTCTGGAGACGCTCCCATGTAACTAACACATCATTGTTGCCAGAAAAAAAAAATTATCCTCTCTAAGCCCTCTATAGTCTCTTCCTCCTTATCACTTATTCTTTAACTCCCACCTCTTCTTATGCTCAATTTCTTATATGAATTATCACTTATTTATCATCTAGGGTCATATAGATAAGACCCCAGGGTAAGAGATAGGGAGAAGAAAGAGGAATTCTCTGTAATTTAACCTCAGAGTGAACCTTTCACAGAGCCAAGATTAGCCTCCCATTGGCACATCTCTTAGGTGGTTTCCTGCTAAAGAAATTCGTATGTTTTGATTAGCTTACCTTGCATTACCAAAACCTCTTTCTCTTATCATTATAAATGTTAGGATGCATGAAGGTGTACAAGACCATCAGATGAAAAACAAAATTTATACACTTACACATATGAAAATCATTCTAGTGGTAAAAAAGAGGGTTATGGAGTCTTTTATATGGGAAAATTTTATTTTTCTTCAATTTTTATTTTTTTAATTAATTAGATTTTACTTTTTTTTATTTTTCCATTATAGCTGGTTTACAGGTTTCTGTCAATTTTCCAACTGCACAGCGTGGTGACCCGGTTACACATACATATATGGATTCGTCACAAGTGATTAGGCATAGTTCCCGGTGCTATACAGTCGGGTCTCCTTGCTTTTCCATCCCAGAGGCAATAGTCTACAACTGTTAACTGCAGACTACCATACCATCCCACTCCCTCCCCTATCCTCTTGGGAACCACAGGTCTGTTCTCCAAGTCCGTGATTTTCTTTTCTGTAGAAAGGTTCATTTGTGCAGTATATTAGATTCCAGGTATAAGTGACATCACATGGTATTTGGCTTTCTCCTTTTGACTTACTTCACTCAATATGAGGGTCTCTAATTCCATCCATGTTGCTGCAAATGACATTATTTTACTTTTTTATGGCTGAGTAATATTTCATCATGTATATATAACACATCTTCCTAACCCAATCATCTGTCGATGGACACTTGGGTTGTTTCCATATCTTGGCTATTGTGAATAGTGCTGCAGTGAACATAGGTGTGCAAGTGTCTTTTTCAAGGATATTTTTGTCCGGATATATGCCCAAGAGTGGGATTGCTGGGTCATCCGGTAGTTCTATGTATAGTTTTCTAAGGTACCTCCACACTGTTTTCCATAGTGATTGTACCAACTTATATTCCCACCAACAGTGTAGGAGGGTTCCCTTTTCTCCACACCCCCTCCAGCATTTGTTGTTTGTGGACTTATTAATGATGGCCATTCTGACTGGTGTGAGGTGGTATCTCATGGTAGGTTTGATTTGCATTTCTCTAATCATCAGTGATGTTGAGCATTTTTTCATGTGCTTGTTGGCCATCTGTGTATCTTCTTTGGAGAAATGTCTATTCAGGTCCTTTGCCTATTTTTCAATGGGGTTGTTGGCTTTTTTGCTGTTGTATATAAGTTGTTTGTATATTTTAGAGATTAAGCCCTTGTCAGTTGCATCATTTGACACCATTTTCTCCCATTCTGTAAGCTGTCTTTTCATTTTCTTTTTGATTTCCTTTGCTGTGCAAAAGCTTGTCACCTTGACTAGGTCCCATTGGTTTATCTTTGCTTTAATTTCTGTCGCTTTGGGAGACTGACCTGAGAAAACATTTGTAAGGCTGATGTAGAGAATGTCTTACCAATGTTTTCTTCCAGGAGTTTAATGGTGTCTTGTCTTATATTTAAGTCTTGAAGCCATTTTGAGTTTGTTTTTGTGCATGGTGGGAGAGTGTGTTCTAGTTTCATTGGTTTGCATGCAGCTTTCCAGGTTTCTATATGGGGACATTTTAGATTTGGTTTTGAGAAGTTGCATTCCATATGTTCTAGGAATTATACCATAATGTTGAGCAGAATAAAGTGAATTGCTCTCGTTGACTGTGATTCTGCTGGTGTGGATGATCCTGTGTGCATGAAGAAAAAATGAAAAGCTACAATGTTTTATGAGTTAGTTAGTTGTGAATTGATATCTAATATAATAGGTAGAAAAATCCAGAAATTAAAAACACATCTTCATTTGGGTTACAGAAGTCCCTTGAGAACATGTGTATTTATTATTGGGCATTTGTGGATTTTGCTTGTTTGTTTTTCATGTTTTTATTGAAATACAGTTGTTTAAGAATGTTGTGGTAATTTTTGCTATATAACAAATCGATTCAATTATACATATACACACATCCATTCTCTTTCAGATTCTTTTCCCGTATAGATTATCACAGAATATTGGGCAGAGCATTCGTTTTGAAGAACTTTTCTGTTGCACTTCAAAGACAAATGAGAACTAATTGCTTTATGATGCTTATTGAGCACAATTATTTAACCCTTTGCCTCTCTTAAATCCTATTAAGATGATAGGAACAACTTAAAAAAAGGGGAAGAAAACCATATGTTTCTGAAAAGTAAAAAGCAGTGCCAAAGGTAAAACTGTGAATATTAAGGGATTATTGGAAGATATAATGCAGGTGAAATACGACTGGTGGTGAAATGCCACAGGATTTAGGGACTTATAGCTTCGCACAGGGAACAGACAGATCTTCCAAATGAATAAATTTCAATAGTAAACCAAAACATAAAAATATTCCATGAGTTAAGAACAGAATGGACACGACTGAAAGTTATATTATTGAGCTAAAGGACATAGCTGAAAAATTTCCCCAGATTCCAGGAATGAATGAAGGTGAGAAAGGAAAGAAATTTGAAAACTGTAAGTCAGAGGCAGGAAACCCAAGAGTGCCACCGTATGTAGGCCAGAAAGAGATGATTAAAAGAAGATATAATCAAAGAAATTTCCCTGAAATACTTGATTGATTAGGTAGCAAGGACCCACTCATTTCTTTATAGAAATATTTTAAATATTTAAAGTAAGTAATTTAAATATTTTAAAAGTAAATAAGCCTAAAAATACATACTTATCTTTAAAAATATAGAAATACCAACAAATGAAAACTTGAGAGGGTGTCAGAGTCAGAGAAAGAGAGAGAAATTACCCACAATTTTTTTGGTGTTGTTCTAGATCATATCCCTTTTTTTTTTTTTTTTGAGCACTGCCCTTCTACATGTTATTTGTCAGTCACAGTTTTACGTCCTTGGAATTTGAGCACACAAATCACTCTGTCCGGCCAGACAGCCCCCAATCCTTTGAATAAAACTATTAGTCTACAGATTGGTATTTCAACTAAATGTGTTTCCCCAACGTCATTTTGGGGGACAGATGTGAATTCTGGGAGAGAAAATATCTCTCTTCTTCTTTGATTGAAAGGTAGAAAGAACTGGATGTCCAGAGCCACAATTGTAATGTTCAGGTGTGTGTTGCTCTCATCTGATTTTGCTGGATTCAGTACTTTGACTTTCCAGATTGCCTTGGCCATTCTTTCTTCATGATACTTCTATGTTCCTCTGGGAAGATCCCCTGGTACCAACCAAATCCTGGTAGCCACCCAGAAATGGTTTTGTCCTTTACTGAGGGGGGCTCTGGGGGCTCCTTGGTCACTAGGACAGAGGGGATGGGATGCTACTTGCTTAACAGATGAGGACTACTGTGGTCACTGCTGCAATTCCCTCATGTCATAGGCTAGGATGCAATACACCAGAGCCTTATCTGCACCTTCTAGACCTCTTGCCTTATATCTCAGGGCTTCTCTTGCTGCTGAAGTTCAAAATGACCTATTACCCACTCAACACACACTCGTAAATACGGGGTCATCAAGCTGTGTCCAGCTACAGGCTGAGATGGGAAGTGGGAAGACAAGTGCTGGCTACTGTCTCACCTGTGTCCTGTCACCTGTGCTGCTGTTGCTGCTGATATTGTTTTTTGGTGTGTAGGGGGGTCCCTATCAGTTGCCCACAGGGGCCAGGAGCAAGATGGTACGACCCAGGAGGATCGACACAATCTATAGCAAACTTTGACAGAGACGGTGGGCATGGCAGTTCTTTCTTACTCTCCTAATGTGATGTTTGAGATGCAGCTCATAAGGTCTCCTTCAAGAAAGAATGGTCATGAGACAACAACTTTTTGTGAAGCTTTACAGAGCTCTTTAGTATATAACCCTTTTACTGCTATTTTTCTTCTCTCCCTTATTTTCTTTTTTCTTTATTCTTATCATGTTGATGCTGAACACTTTCTGCCTAAGTAAAGCACTGTCATGTGGGATTCTGGGTTCTAGAGAACCTGGGCTGAGATGCTCTTGGACTTCAGTGATTCAGAATTAGCAATAGTGATTTTTAAAAAAGACAAAAACAAAACAACAGTAGTAACACCAATACAATAATAACAATAGTAGGAATAATTAACATTTATTGAGTACTTCTTATATATCAGACATTGTTGTAAATACTCCACATATATTAATTTATTAATTCACACCCATGAGATAGGAACTACTCTTACCCCAGCCTGGTAAATGAGGAAGATGAGAAAAAGAGGAAGCTGAGGCCAGGCAAATGGCAGGATGTACGTAGGAAAATGTTATAAATGATTTGCCCAAAAGCATTAGGGGAGGGTAGTAATTCTCCATATACTCTGGCGGATGATGATGAAACTTAATTGGAGCTGGTTGGCAGTGTGCACATGCCCTGGAGAAAAAAAAAAAAGAAAAGGGTCATACGAGTGGATTGGAAGAGCTGCTTTCCTAAACACGATGACAGCATTCAGACAGCTTTGCAGAGGGCATCCATTCACATTCTAACCACACACAACTAAGAGCACTCTTACTAACACTTGGAACTTTACAAGGGAAATGAAGTAGATCAGGAATGTCGAGTGCAGTGGCAGCTTGCCAGCTCAACAGCCCAGCACCGCTGAGGTGCAGCTTCCAGGCTCTCATGCTGGAGGCAGAGCTTCTGCTCAGGGATGGTCCCTCTGCAGATCTGGCAGTGCTGGAGGCTTTGGGCCAGCCAGCACTGGAGGAGTGTTGAAGTGCTGTGTCACTGACACCAAAGAAAATTCTTCTGTAGTCCCTCTCCACCCCCAACCAAGTGCAAGACTGAAGCAGCAGTTCTGCCAGTGGCAGCTCTTCAAAAATGCAGATTCAGATTTCGGGCACTGGGAACCAAAGGCAGCCTTCTGGTTTTGTCAATACAAGTGTGCCCTATTTACAGCCTCACAGATGTTTAGGAACCTCACTTAGCTATTAGCTCATCCTACTATGGTGATGAGGATGGTGAAGGGAAAGAAACAGATTTCTAACTCAAAACTTCACCTTTAAAGGAAAGCATTTCAGGCCGTGGGTCCTGCCTTGGCTGACGGGAGTGAGCTACTAATAACCAGGACTGATTCAGAGATACACAGGCATCCTTCTTTGTAATTCTGAAAGCAAAAGAAAACGAATTTTGAAAAGAACTTAACATCTCTGCCTTTTGAAATGTAGGGGTTTGGTGATTATATGTGGGTAATAATGTTAATGTCTTGAGGATTTAAAAGTCCAGAAATGTTATGGCTTCGGACAAGGCTGGGCCAGTTGTTTGCATGTTTTGCTGGGAGTCTCAAAAATCTCTCTCTTTCTCTTTTCTCTGCTTTTCACTACTCTCCCACCCCACCCTGTCTTTTCTTTATTGGTCAGATTTTCTTTTTTCTCATGTTTTTTTGCTCTATGTTAAGTTCATGTTTCCAAATTCAAAATTCAAGCTCATGTTCTAGGAAAAAAAGTAAACCTTTTAATGCAGTTAATAAGGAAATTTGCCTCTGAAGAATGAAGACTGGGGAAGCAGGAGCAGAAAACTACTCAGGAAAAAAAATCTTTTCTATACCCCTGTCCGCAAACATTCTTTTTGAAAATGAGTCGATTTATTTTAATTTTACCTTAGCTTTACTGTGTCTACTTGTGTTTGCAAACACTTCTGAGAATCTTTCCATAACTCTTGCTTTCCATCAAACTTACCGGTGAAATTAGTATGAAAACTCTGAATTATAGGTTCTGATTGAATCAGCATGTAGCAAGCTAGCACTCACTGATTTGACTGCAGATTAGAGTGAGGACGTGTTCAGAAATGCGTTGCTGTCCACGTAGACATAGCCTTAGTGGGAACTGACATTGTCTGTCAAGGTCCAGCAAACGTACAGAATACAGTCTGATCACAAAATAGCAAAAGAAGTTTTTGATAGATGAAACACCTAAATATATTAATGTTCTTTAAAAAATAAATCTCTGGATAGGTCATTAAAACCGTACTTCAAAACGGAAACTGACAAGCCAAGAGAGGGTAAGTGTGGCTCCATTGTTAAAACTTACTATAGCTCTCACCGCATTAAAAATGGGATTTTGATCTGCCAACGAAAGTGACGTTTTGATTTTACTGTCTCTTCTCACCAGCCTTCTTACACTGACAATTTGTAGTCAAAAAAGAACAAATCATGCAGATAATTTGAATATTGGCTTTTGTCTTCCATTCTGTCTACCTTTTCTAAATAGATGAACTGACAAGTGATGCCTCAGTTTATCTAATCTCAACAAATCTCTTTTTGCTCTGTTCAATAATATCATCTGACATCTTTCACAAGCTCATTTATGTTAGCGTGCAAATTGTTCCTTTACACAGATTTTATGTAATATGAATAAGGTATTTAGTATGGAATTGAAACATATAATTAAAATGAAGCAATGTATTAGCTTCTGCTAACCCTTAATAACTTCTAATAAAACAAACGGGCATTGTTGAAATATAATCATTTAAATGATATTTTTAAGCTGTCCTTCTGTCTAATATTTCTTTCTATGACTTTTGCTACCTTGCATAAAAGTTTGAATAAAACCATGTGTAATACCTTCTACCAGAATAGAAAATCTAAATAAGTATTTCTCTGTGTGCATATGTTTTATGAAATTGATTTCTTTATATGATTTTATCAAAGTAAATTTTTAAGCTTAAAATTTATACATCTGTGTATATAAAATTTAAAATTATATATATATACACACACACACACATATGCAATTTAATAGAGACCTTCCCCTAAAAAGATCAGCTCAATTAATTTTTTGGATATATATATTCAATAATAAAAAGTATTTTCATCAGATATATCTTTTATTTTCCATATTTAGCATAATATTCTATACTGGGTTTTTTCCCTTTAATAATATTTCTTTAGAAATATTAAATTATCTTATTCTAAAAATGGGTAATCTAATTAATTTTGCCACAGCCCTACAAGTGGACATTTAGCTTGCTTCTAGTTTTTGTTTTTATTTCACAATAATTCTACAAGACCCATTTCTGAATGTGTGTGCATGTCTCTGCATGTGTTTAAGGACTTTCAGTCACTAATAAGAATATTATGTCACAAGCTGTTGACTCTTCTTCTCCAGTTCCATCTAGAAATCTCACATAACTCAAAGAAAAGTATGTTGATTTGAAGAACTATAGTAAAGCTGTGAGAAATACTTGCAGAAGTGGAGAGAGTGGTTGTTACATCCCAAAGGGAGAGCAATGCCAGCCGGAAGTAGAGGCAGTCCTGGCATCACAGTCAGCAGGAGATAGGATGGGGGAACTTTTTAGTGACCTTTTCTCTGCCATATTTCCTATGTGGATAACTCCCTGCCACCTCACACTTCAGAGGAGAAAAGTATCAGGGCCCAACCTAGACTTTTCTAAGTAGGTAGCAAGTAGAGACCAGCTATTACCGTGTGTTCTTTCTTTTTCTCCTACTTCCATACTACAGCTTGGCAGTCAGAGTCAGTGAGAAAACTTCTTTCAATATAGAGCAAGTTCCCTGAAGTACAGAATCACTTAGTGAAGAGAGAACAAGTAGAGTTCTCTGTGATATTCTGGGGACACTTTCCAGGGGTATGTTTCAAACCTCTAAACCCATTAGGTACTTCACAAGCTAGGGCTTGGCACTGCTACCTTTATCATCCTAGTCAAAATAACTGATATTCTCAGGGGAAATAGTCTCACAGACAAAACAGACACAGAAGAGCACAACTGAAGTAAAAGAGAAACAAAAAAATACTATATACTGTACTGGATAAACCAGAATTAATATAGCAGGTAAATCTAGAATTGTTTAAAGACAATCTCCATGGAGCTACTGATAAACTAGAGATGAAATAGTCATTAAGAAGGCACACAGGAATACAAATGAACTTATTTGCAGAACAGAAACAGACTCATAGACTTCAAAAACAAACTTATTGTTATCAAAGAGAACAGGTAGGGAGAGGGATGAACTGGGGGTTTGGGATTGGCATATGCACACCATGGTATATGAAATAACTGACCAACAGAGACCTGCTGTGTAGCACAGTGGGAGCTGTGCCCAGTATTCTGTGATAATCTGTATGGCAAAAGAATCTGAAAAAGAGTGGATGTGTGTACATATACAACTAAATCACTTTGTTGTACAGCAGAAATTATCACAACCTTGTAAATCAACTATACTTCAATAAAACTTGAAAAATGGAACAAAAAAAGAAAAAGAAGGTGCACATGTTATAAGAATTGTGATAGCTGAAATAAAGAACACAATCTGAGCTAAACAGAAACAAGGTAAGAGCCAAAGAGTGGCTTTTTAGAGCTGGAGATAAAACTGTTCAAGGCTGTCAGGAAAGGCAAGATAGAAAATTTAGAAAAATATTACCACTGCGGGAGTAGAAGTAGAAGTAGTAGTTATAATAGACCCAGGATAATAGAAAAAGACTTTTTAAAGGGTCAGAGATAATAATAGAATTTCAAGGAATTAAAAGGATGAATATATAATATTGATGACATACTGTGTCTGGAAGAATAGATGGAAAAACCCACATCTATACAAATTAGAATGTAATACAAGCACAAGAAAAAACAGAAGAAAATCTAATTTCTAGTAAGAAAGACATCGCCTAAGAAAAAAAATATAATTCGATTGGTGGCAAAATTCTCAGCAGATATTCTAGAGACAAGAAGACAATGGGGATTATTTATAAAGCGTCTAAAGAAAAGACCTTGGAGCTAAAATTTTATATGTAACCAAATTTTCCTTTAAATATAAGGGTTCAACAATGTGAAGCCATGAAAGATTTAAAAGTTTTACTCCCTAAAAATCTTCTAAACCACAAAAAGAATTGCATTTAAAAAGTCTTCTTCTAAAATGCAAAAAGAATTTCATTAAGATGAGAAAAGCATCTGAGAGGATATTATGAGACATAATGGAAAATTTATAAAATTTTCCCCAGTAAGATGGCCCGTCAAAATATATTCAATCTACCCCATATGCACAACAGCTCTACTCCGGTGTACCTAAAGCTGAAGCTAGGAAAGACGGATATACCTCCTGTTGACCTGATGTAATCACCTTCAGCTTGACAGACTGCTGGGTCAGATTTAGATCTCAGAAACTTGAACCATTACCTCCCCTAGGGAATATTGCTACATTTTGTATTTTGACTATGCCACCTTCTTTCTGTTCTGTAAAAACCATAATTGTTTATTTTTAAGCAATAAATGCCTGTGTTTGGATTCTACTTCTTTTAATCTAATCTGATATTCCTTAATTTTCAGCAGTTAATTTTAAACCGTTTATAATAACAGTGGTTACCGAAACTGAGTTTATTTCTGCTATACTATTTTTGCATTTTATTTTAACCATGCTTTCTTCTTGATTAAAATTTTTTTCTGCATTCTTTTTGATTAAGATTAAAATTTGTTTTTTCTCCCATAGTTTTAAATTAAATGTACTATTTATTGAAAATATATAACTTTTGGGGGGGGCACGTCCATGTTATGTGGAAATTCATGGGCCAGGAATTGACCCAGTGCCACAGCAGCAGCCCGAGCTGCAGCAGTGATAATAGTGGATCCTCAACTTGCTAAGCCACCAGGGAACTCCAGAAAGTATATAGCTTTATGTCTATGACAAGATCGCAGTGTTAATCACTGTCTACCTTCTTCCTGGAAAACACAAGGTAGTCATTCTGAAAACCCAGCTTTGATCCTGTTCTTGCTTGTGGCACCTCTAACCTGTTCCCTCTCAGGATGAAAGTGGGCTCCCACCATGTGGTCTG
Organism: Catagonus wagneri; assembly: GCA_004024745.2. Classification (NCBI taxonomy): domain Eukaryota; kingdom Metazoa; phylum Chordata; class Mammalia; order Artiodactyla; family Tayassuidae; genus Catagonus; species Catagonus wagneri. The sequence goes on from PVHT020000166.1 coordinate 18,316,456, forward strand.
GCTTACTATGGGATTTATTTATATTTCCTCTCTATTTAGAAGAGATTTTTTTTTCTTTAATTTTGGAAAATTTTTATACAGTTTTTAATATTTTCAACATTGTATTCAACATTTTCAATAATCAATATTTTATTCATTATTTTCTTTCACTTTAAATGTATCTGGTTGAGGTGAGCAGTTTCAGTATGTGCAAACTCTGTCACTTTCACATGAAATTTGAAGAATTAACATTTTTATGTTTTTTTCAATTTTACTATCCTGGGGTATGGTATGTCATCTGTGTATTTACTTACCACTTTTTCATAATACATTTTATATCCTTATTAAGTATGAATCCAACCAGTTTTAATTATCATACTGTAAAAAAGTTAAATAAGATCTTTTGCATAAGACTTAAAAAAACCTACACATGTAAGTAACACCAAACTGCATATATAAAAACATATATATATATATCTTATATATGCATTCACACATTATGCTAAACACATAATTGCCTGTGAATATGAATGGAAAGGATATGAGAATTGGGAATGTAGCTAAAGGAATAAAATACAGAAGTAGGAGTTCGCTGGGAGCTCAACAGGTTAAGGATCTTTTGTTGTCACTGTTATAGTTCGATCCCTGGCCTGGGAACTTCTGCCTGACACAGGCACAACCATAAATAAATAAATAAATAAATAAATAAATAAATAAATAAATAAATAAAATACATAAGTAAAACAGTAGAAGGACCTTGAACAATTATGAAAATAAAATGGGAACTATAGAGAATGTTATCTTTGTTCTTTGTATCTGATGCTTGGCTCATACAACAAATTGAGTTTATGTGTGTATCTAGCAAATCTATGTTATTTCTGGTGAGTTCAACTATGTAATTCATCATTAGTATAAAAAAAAACATTGTATTTAAAAGACTCATTAACAGGAAGTATTCTGAGATGAGAGTTTTTAGTTCCAAGTTCATAATGACTGGTAATCATGGTTCTATTTCTTTTCTTTTTTTCTTTTAACCATTTATAGAACTCTTTGTTTCCTTATATGGATCCAAATTTCCTCTGGTTCTAGACTTTTGTCTAAAGAACCTTTTCATTTTATGATTTTTATTTTTCTGTTATAGTTGTTTTACAGTATTCTGTTGTGTATATACATATATATAAATATATATATGTATGTATGTGTGTGTGTATATATATATATATATATTCTTTTTCTCACATTTTCCTCCATCATGTTCCATCACAAAAGACTGGATATAGTTCCCTGTGCTATATAGCAGGATCTCATTGCTTATCCACTCCAAACAATAGTTTGCATCTAATAACCTCAGACTCCCAATCCATCCCACTCCCTCCCCTTCTCCCTTGGCAGCCACAAGTCTGTTCTCCAAGTCCATGAGTTTCTTTTCTGTGGAAAGGTTTATTTGTGCCATATATTAGATTCCAGATATAACTGATACCATATGGTATTTGTCTTTCTCTTTCTGACTTACTGCACTTAGTATAAAAGTCTCCAGTTCCATCCATATTGCTGCAAATGGCATTATTTTGTTCTTTGTTGTGGCTGAGTAGTATTCCATTGTGTGTATGTGTATATATATATATATATATATATATATATATATATCACATCTTCTTAATCCATTTATCTGTCGATGGACATTTAGGTTGTTTCCATGACTTGGCTGTCGTGAATAGTGCTGCAGTGAACATGGGGTTGCATGTATCTTTTTCAAGGGAAGTTTTGTCTGGATATATACCCAAAAGTGGGATTTCTGGGTCATATGGTAGTTCTATATTTAGTTTTCTGAGGTTCCTCCATACTGTTTTCTACAGTGGTTGTACCAATTTACATTCCCACCAACAGTGTAGGAGGGTTCCCTTTTCTCCAGCATTTTTTATTTGTTGGCTTGTTAGTGATGGCCAATTTACCTGGTGTGAGGTGGTACCTCATAGTAGTTTCGATTTGCATTTCTCTAATAATCAGTGATGTTGAGCATTTTTTCATATGCTTGTTGGCCATCTGTATACCTTCTTTGGCGAAATGTCTTCAGGTCTATTGCCCATTTTTCAACTGAGTTGTTGCTTTTTTTTTTGCTGTTGAGTTGTATAAGTTGTTTGTATATTTTAGAGAATAAACCCTTGTCAGTTGCTACTTTCTCCCATTCCATAGGTTGTCCTTTTGGTTTTTTTTATTGTTACCTTTGCTGTGCAAAAGCTTGTCAGTTTGATTAGGTCCCATTTGTTTATTTTTGCTTTTATTGCTATTGCCTCTGGTGACTAACCTAAGAAAACATTTGTAAGGTTGATGTCAGAGAATGTTTTGCCTATGTACTCTTCTAGGAGTTTTATGGTGTCTTGTCTTACATTGAAGTCTTTACACTATTTTGAGTTTACTTTTGTACATGGTGTGAGGGCGTGCTTCAGTTTCCAAAACAGACATACAGACCAATGGAACAGAATAGAGAACCCAGCAATAAACCCAGACACCTGTGGTCAATTAATCTTTGTCAAAGGAGGCAATATAAAAATGGTAAAAAGACAGTCTTTTCAGCAAGTGATGCTGGGAAAACTGGACAGCCTCATGTAAATCAATGAAACTGGTTCTATTTCAAGTAATAAAATTCAAAGAACCTGAACTTTATGTGGAATCTTGAACTATCAATTAATTTTTCATTTATTTCACTGAATAATATTTCAGAAGCCAACATGTCAAAAGCCTAAGCGACCTACCCAATGCTAATGTCAATGGTCATTGAATAGAACTACAAAAAGAAAAATCTTAACTATTTTTGGGGTCCCTAAGTAATTACAAAGCCTCACCATTCTGCAGCTGAATACTGTAAACAATGCGCATTCTCTGTCCTGGAATGAAAATATGAAGTTTTTAACTGTATTGCATAAGATTCTATTTGTCTAGATAACACATTTTTCTTTTAGTTTGAGTTCAAAAATCAGAATATCAGAAATATCTTCTTGACACTCATCCTGATTTGCTGGAGAAATTTGAGGGTCATTTTTATTTTTCTCAGCCTAAGATTTTCAAAACAACTATTTTTTCTCATGATGTGAGTTATAGAAGTATGAAATTTAATAAGGATATAGCAGTACAAATTATTTTCCAGTAGGCATGTATAGGTGGCATCAGCATATGCATCTTAAATTTATCAACAAATAGGAACAAGATCCAAATCACATTTTAGAATTATTTTTACATGCCTTGGATAGTATAGAAGGAGGACATTTGTGAATGAGAAATACTTGCTATATAGTGAAAAGTCTACGTTGGGAGCCAAGAGAATTGCCTGTTAGTTTGGCTGGGCTAGAAATTAACTTGTTAACCAAAGATAAATCTGCTTCTTTCTAACATCATTACAGATGAAAGGATTTCAATGTCCTTGTTTGTTAAAGTAGAGGGACTGAGCTGATTGCTTATAAAGAAATAATCTATAGTTCTTTCATTTCATGAGTCTGTATATTTAACTTACAAATCTTTGAGCCACAAAACTTTCATTGGAGATTTTTTTTTTTGGTCAATGAAATATATCTAATAACTGGATTTGGTTCTTAGCTCTAATACCCTCTCGCTGCTCTAAGACCTTAGATATTCACCCTCTCCAAGACTCTTTCATCAGATATTAAAGATAATATCTAACTAGTGAAGACAATTTTATCCCCAGCTATAATAGCAATAAAACACCTACACCATAACTAGAAAGAACGTATTGCATATTTCTTGGTCTATAACATATGCTCAATGTGTTATTAATAAATTATTATAATTTTTCTATTCCACATTCAACAAATTAATGGAAGACGTACCTTAGCATAGTGCATTTAAAAAAAAGGGGGTTAATTAATATATATGACCTTTAGAATTATACAACTGACTAGGAATTATGCATATTACCTAATTACAGTGACTGCTAGCTATCTCTTAATTTCACATTAAGGATTATCAGGAGTGGAAGACTCATGGAACTAGAAAGAACAAAGATGTTCACAAATGTATTGGTGGTTCACAAATAAATTACTAGCAAATATGAATAACAATAAACAAAATACAAGGCAATACATTCCACATTAGCAGACATCCAAGACTAGAAAACTATGTAAGGAAATAAGGCAAATTGTCTTTCTCAAAGGGCAATGACATTTGTAAAGTCTTTTCTGGTGGAATACTTATTTACCAATATATTTGAAACTACTCAGTTCATATTTAAAGGAGTATATTTCTATAATCTTTTCTCAAACAGACATGAATGAACAGTCATAAAACTATAATAAATGAGAACAAATTCTTTTCAAGATTAATATCAAAACTAACTCCTTACATTTGGAATACACCTCAGAATGGTTTCTAGTAGCATAGGTGAAAGTAAACAGCTATAATTTTCTATAGAATGACTAAGTTTCCATAACTTCAAGAAATGTTTGAGTCTCTAGCTTATTCCCTAATGATAACCTAATGCAAATGTCATATTCTTGATAATTATTTAAATTACCATTGTCCATATTATTTATTGATGAACCAATATAAAAAAAAAATAATATGAAGAAAATGAGAAAGCCAAGAAAGGCATACTGATAAAAATATTTAACTATAAGTTTAACTCTGTGAGCTATTTTAAAAGTAAAATGAGTTGCTTCTAAAACAAAGCCTTCATATAAATGTAATAAGATGTTTACTAAATAGAATCAGTTATGAACACAAAGAAATGTTATTAGCTTAAATTAAGGAGACTAAGGGGAAAATGCTCTAAATTTTTGCAAACAGATTAAATGATTACCTTGATCAAGGCATGACCAAGTCTTCCTAAAACAAGACTTAAAATGATTCAGGGGTTGAAAAACTTTTTCCATTAAGCATCACATAGTAAATATTTTTGACTTTGTGGGTCATAGGGTGACTGGGGTAACTACTCAATTCTTTGAGAAGGAAGAAGCCATGACAATGAGTTAGTGAATGGAGAGAGCTATATTTCAAAAAACTTTCTTTACAAAAACAGACGTAGGCTGAACTTAACCCGAGAGCTGTAGTGTGCTGACCTAGGATATAACTGAATTTTTTGTGGAGTAAAGTGAACAAATACAAGGATAACTAAACGACTTGACTGACAATTTACTATTCTCTCCTAATGTGGAAAAAGAATCATCAAGTTGTCTGCAACTTCTGTCCTTTACATTAGGTGATTATATTATTGAATGACTGAGGTTATACTATAAGAACTATTAGGCTCATTCTCAGTTTTTGAAAGAATTCATTCTTTTAAGTCATTTGTTTCCTTTTCCTCTGGAGGAAGCTACAGTGGGAATGCATCAGTGAGGACAGAAGCATTGGATTCTGGAGCTCCAGTGACAATGGATGAGAATCCTGAATGGAAAGGAATAAGTCAGCTCATGAACATTTTTAGACAGTGGTATATACAGTTTAGTGAGTGCAAGACAAAGCTACCAGAGAACAAGCATATAATTTACTGTTTCCACCTTGGGAAGCTGAGATAGTAACACAAAGCCAACAGTCCCTCAAGAAAATCATCTCTTAGCCTTTGCCTTCAGACAAAAGGGTATCTAGCCATTTATGACAGAAAAGTTAAGAACACCAAAACTCTTTGGAGAGTTAACAAGTTTTGAAGAGAACACACTTAAAACCTCAGTGGTCTGAAAGAGTAATGATCGTACTATGATTTCAACGTATTACCAGGAATGACAGACATATCTGACAGGTGTCCTAGGGAGAATTGTACTTCTTGGTTCTCAGCTCTGCTTATGCTTTTGTTGTTTGCTTTTTCACATCTTAATTTTCACACCCCCTGTCCTTCATTATAGTAGGTTTAAAGTGTAATATAGTTACTCCAGCATAATACAGTTTGGTTAAAATATTTGCTAAGAAAATGAATTGCCATCTTTTCTCAAGTGACATACACTAACAAATTTCAGTTGATTTGAAGAGTCTAAAACACCTACTTTAAAACAGTAAAACAGAGGCAAGCCATGCCTACAATTGGCACTTTAAAATTTATTTCTAACTAGGCTGTAATAAAGTAGATAGAATATAGCTGACTCTAGTTGTCAAATAAATGAAATCTTACTTGTTTAAATTTAGATGATTAAATAATTTATTGCTCAAACTGAAAAAATAAATAATTATATCAAGACAACAGATTTCAACAGCACATGTGGCCACTCTCCTTGAAGTGATGAGGTCAATGATGCCTATTCATTGCTGACCAACACACGCAGCAGGAAAAAGATTATTCATTGAGTAAGCAGTTGAAAATGTAAAATTTTGTTTGCTTCTAAATCATATGTACAGATATATGTATGATAATATCCTTTAAAAAGGTAATCAATTGCAGTTGTATGGAAAATACATTATATATGCAAATAATTCAATAACATATACATAATAGGGGGCTTAACAAGACATCTTATGCAAAAGAGTCTAATTAATATTCAACATACAAGAATCAAAGATTTATTTATATTAGTTAATTTGAAGTACTCAAACTGACAAGAATGTCAAAAGAGAAATTTCTTTACTGAAAAGAGAAATGGACTAGAATAGAAATCTTTTCAATGCTTGGATTTTGTGATAAACCATTACATCTGTTGCTAGAAGAAGATTCACAAGTCTGGTCACGACACCAGAGATTCTATTGCCCCTGGGTTACAGGAGACGTTTCTTTGAGCAGACTTTCATGGTAGTACAATGTCTCAGCCATATGTACACCTTATGGCAAGACCACCTGTTGTTAGTTCTGGAGCAGAAACTTTAGTCTAACATTCTACTTGATTCTCTACATTTTTTCACACTCACCCAATTCTTCTAGAAAGATGTGTTGTCTATAAACGTTACAAAATTCTTATAAAAAGCACTAGCTTCAGGGCATTATAGTTCTTCAATTTCTGAAACTTTTGGTCATTATATACATCTTACACTCAATCCCCAGTAACAGATTTTTAAAAGTAAAAAAGCAAATACGTGGACAGACTTTATGGGCTCTTCAGTGACCACCTGGACAGATTTATTTTACTTTAGATTATTGACTGTGGATAAAGACCACATGCAAGGAATATAATACTGTCAAATAGTATTCCCCCATAAAAAACTGGACAGTTCAGTGGTTCTTGAACTTGGTCAAAGCATCGTGAACTAGTTTTAGGACATTTTAGGACTGGAAAATCTGAAAGTTTGCCAAGTATTAGTCAACATATATACTTTTTTTTTCTTTTTTTTTTTTTTTTTTTTTTTTTTTTTTTTTGTCTTTTTAGGGCTGCCAGGGGCATATGGAGGTTCCCAGGCTAGGGGTCGAATTGTAGCTGTAGCTGCCGGCCTACACGACAGCCAAAGCAATGTGGGATCTGAGCCGTGTCTGTGACCTACAACACAGCTCACGCCAATGCCAGATCCTTACCCCACTGAGTAAAGCCAGGGATTGAACCTGTGTCCTCACAGGTGATAGTCAGATTTGTTTACGCTCAGCCATGATGGCAACTCCCACACATATATTTCAACGGGACCTTAATCCATACGATTTTAATTAATTTATATTCAAATCATTAAGTTATTTTCTGAGAACTATTGGATATTCTTTAAAAGCTTAAAGATCATTTTCATAAGCTCTTTTTTAAATATGAATCAGAAATCTGTGTTGCACCTTAGGTACAATTTCTGAAAGGTATTTCAGGTGAACTGAGATTTTAGAGAAGGTTCTTAATCTGCCCAAATACTTCTAATATAGTGTTTTAATACTATCCAGCGAAAAAGTATTTATGAATTTAGCTTTATGCTGAGAATTATAGGAGCTGCATATGTAGTATTTCTGCTATGAGAACTTATAAATGGGTAGACAAGGCCAAGGTTCATGAAAGACGTGCTAAAAACTTGTAGAATGTGTATCTACTGGTAAAATGTTTGAATCCACTACATCAGCATTACTCATGTGTTTATTTAAAATGCAGTTCCTTGGAATCAAGCTTCTCAGGAATTTGGAGTTACCAGATGCCAACTATTATATATAGAATGGATGAACAACAAAGTCCTACTATATAACACAGGGAATTTGACTCAGTATCCTGTGATAAACTGTAATGGAAAAGAATATAAAAATAATGTATTCATATGTATAATTGAATCATTTTGCTGTAAAGAAAAAATTAATACAACATTGCAAATCAACTATACTTCAGTGTAAAAACACACGCACACACACATACACACACACAAAGCAAAAAAAATGTGTGTTCCTTGGGAAGTTCCTCTGAGATTTGGATTCTCATGTATATTGGTATTTGATAACATATATGCTAAATAGTATAATGCAGATTTTAAAAATTTCTCAAAAACCTGAGGTAGGTTAAATGCTTAAGGATGAAAATAATTTGGAAGATTTTGTAGGGAAGACAAAACTGAGGCTAACCAGCTGAAGATGGTTCTGGATATGCAGAAAAACAGAAAGATGACATTTTTAAGTCTAACTAAAGCCATGAGCTATTATATGGAGTCAGGACTGACTAGCAATAATGGTGAGAATTGGCCTATCTACAGCAGAGGATTCAAATTAGAACCTGCAGGAAATCATATTGAGAAGTTCTAAGGGGAGGTCTGTGCCAGGCAGAGGCACCTGGAGTATGACTACATAACAGAGGCCAGAATGAAAAAATGGCATCTAGGAAAATCAGTCCTACAGCACTATGTAGGCTTGAGGACAGAAACCTCACTCGTAAGGACAAAAGTGAGATGAAGTTTCAGTAATTCAGGTGGATGATGATGATGATCTTGATCAGGCAGGACCAGCTTAATTTGTAGATTTTAACGTGTTCCAGACTTCAATAATTTCAAAATGGTGACAGCAGAAATCTTTCTAAATGTGAGTATTTTTTTCTAAATGTGGGGCGGTAAGTGTTCACCTAAGGTACATGCCCAGGAAGCAGGCCCTGTAAGAGGGTGTGATACAATGTGGCCACAAAACAGAGCCCCTGAGTCAAAATTCAACTTTTAAACTGGTTTTGCTTGTGAATAAAAGTTGAAGTTTTAATGTCAATAAAATAAGAATTTTTATCTTTTACGTGGACTGTTACTCTGCCTGTTGGGGGCATTTGGGTGTGCAGTCTTAGGACAGTGGTAATTGATTGGATTTGTAAAGAAGAGGGAAATCAAGAGCTGTTTTTTTTTTTTCAAAGGCATAATACTAGATAAAAGAGTTTGAGAAAAAGGAATTGGGAACATGAATGTACAGTTTTCTAGTCTTAGTGGTTTGACCAAAAAGATTATTTGGTGGGAAAACAGCAAATTTGCTTCTATTCATTTGAAATTTGAAGACACAGAGCTATGTTCATTTAGAAAATTCTTGTAGTTAGTTGGAGCCATGAGACCAAGGGCTGGTAAGACAGAAATATTTTTATGTATAGACATGATAATAACTATAAGGATGAAGTTGAAGTAAGAAAGGTGAATGATTTTTTTTTTTGCTATCACAATTGAAAAATCAGATGTTTCAGTCCAAGGGGTGAATTCACACGTAATCCATGTTGAAAAGGCCACTTAGAAACAAGGCCATGATTGAGCTAATGTGTGAAAGAGGGGAAAATTATCTTGGTATTCTCTGATATCATATGTCTAAGTGCTTCTCCTCTCTCCAGTGCCAGGTAAGACCATCTACTCTGTAACATCTCCCCACCTGAAATATGCACATGCGCGCACACACATACACATTTCACTCTGACTGCCATCTCATTTCTGAAAATCCTTTCTGAGCATTAGCTGCTAAAACTAAACACTGAAGTGTTAGCTGAAAAGGGATTGGTGTATAAGCTTTCTCACATTACATTTTGACAGAGGTCTCCTAAAACTCCAACGTCTACTATTTGAACCTAAGGAGTGGAACTTTAATACTGCAGGTGTTAATAGTGGACGTGGAATCCTCCCCCAGATTACCTCACAGAAGGGTAATTTTCTCTGTTCATGAGGTCAGTAAAGCCCAAAGGGGTCAATACCCACATACCCGCCACTACCACGTTTGGCATCTTAAGCCCATAACTTTAAGGCACAAGTTCTGTTGGTTTGAGAAGAGATAATTTGTGTTCATTCAATAAGTGTTGTGTGATTCTATGTATCAGATGATGTGGTAGTTCCAGGGTCTTCAAATAAGAAACATGAGCTTATGTCCTATTAGAAAAGATAAGGAAAAAATAAACTTGATAAACTGACAAGATATTCAGTGGCTGCTATGGGATATTAAGGAAGGACATCGAGGAGGGGCATCTTCAGGTTGAGATGGAGATGGGGTAGGGGCCAATCAGAATTGGCTTCTAAGAGGAGGAGAGGTTCAGATTGATGTAATGTCAAAATTTCCCTCTAGAACTCAATCAACAGTGGGATTTACTGCTGGAATTACCAATGCATTACTCCAAGACTACTCACTCAGATCAGTAAAGCAAAATAAAGTAGCTCTTAGAAAAAACGCTATAGGTCTTCCATCTCTTGATTGCCTTTCCTTCTGCCCTTGACCCTGTTTCCTAACTAAGACAATGCTATTCGTCTCATCCTTGGTTTATTTCTTTGGGAGTTGATTCCCTTAAATCACTTTACATACCAGTGTCTTCCTTTCAGTCAAATTCTCAGTGTATGTTCTTTCCAACCAATCAAATCATCTTATCTCTGATATCCCAGTGTACTGGGAATTTAAGACTTACTTATATTACTTGAATTTAGTATAAATATCATCACTACTTGATTGAATATAGGATGGATTTCATGAATCTAAAGGTAAAGATGGAGTGTTATAAGCGTTTTATTCCTGTCAGTTAATTAGTATAACATGGTTTCTTTTAAGTGAAATATAATCTTTAGCTTTAAAATAAAGAGGTTCCACCTTTATTGATATTTCTTCAATTTTACTTTGAAGTGATATACCTCATAAAAGGCAAGTTATTCAATCAGTTTTGTGTCGTAGTAAGAGTTAACACTTTCTGTAGGGTTGTTCAATGCCAGGCACTGTTCTAAGTACGTTATGGGTATTATCTAAATTGATATTTGCAGCAATCCTCTGAGGCTATCTCATTTATGTTCATTTTACAGATGAGGAAAGTGAGGCATAACAAAGATAAAGTATTTGCTATTTATAGATACTGTAAATGTACAAGCTGGCTTTGACCTCTGACAATCTGATTCCAGAGACCATGCTCTTAATCACTACATTATGGTGTCTCCATTACACAGAGGATCCAAATCATTCCCAGGACAGAGAAATTATCTTAATGAAGGGTACATGAGTCAGCTAAAGACCTTAGGCTTTTTTTCACCCAGAATGAATTAGCTACTAAAAAATATTCAATAGAATGTTTGTAACATCATCTTAATCACTTCTAAAATGTGACTATCACATATCAATTTAGTATGTGAGTACTTTTTAAAATATACATTAAAAGGAAAAACAAATTGTCACAAATGTCTTAGTGATAATTCTGAGTGAAATCTTAAGTTTTACCTTTATGACATTTTTTTTTGCCAGAACAAAAGTAACATAATGCTACAGTTCCATGTGTCAAGTTCTTCGTGACAATTATTTCCTACTAGTACTTAAGACTTTAAATCAAAGGGGAGATAAAACGTGTTTATATGGCATCAGTTTAAAAATCATGAATGCAGTACCAAAATAAAAGTAATATTAGGAGCATTTTGAGGGGCTTATATAATACTAAATTTTAAGACAAGTTAATATATACCTCTGTAGAAAAGTAAACATCAGTAGACTCTCACATTCAGGTCATGAATTTAAAAAAAAACATTTTTCAAAATTATTTTTAAACAATTATTTAAGTATTTACCTAACAAAATCTGGCATGAAAATTATCTTTAGAAAAGTCCAGTCATAAAAAAAAAAAAAACCTCCCATCATCCCAGATAGTCAGTTACATTGAAATTAAAATTATGGCTTTTATATACCTGCTTAGGTATCTCTCTTTAATATAATTCTATCTTTTTAGTCAAAGCTGCTTTTAGAGTGTAGTTTAAAATGACCAGACCCACATTCACACAGGTAACACCCAAATACAGAAACTGTCATCACAAATATTGAGTCTACAAGATGAAAATAAGGCCAATTCCTCTGAAGGAGTAGTGGGACAGAAAAGAATGCTGCCCCATCACCCTTGTCACGGCCCTTTTACTCGCCTCTGAAGGGACACAGAAGTGAGGAACCCAAACTAGGATAAGACTGGAGTTTACAGAAGCAACACTGGGAGCTTTGGGGGAGGCCATTCAAGGATTTAGGAATCTTTAAGAGCACAGTGATCCCGAGATCAGTGATGAGCTTTCCTTATGAAATTTTCTCCCTCATACACACACATGTGAAGGTGTACATGAGCTTCCACACGTTAACATTATGAACTAAATATTTGTGTCCCCTGAAATTCATATGTTGAAACTCTTAATATGCCGGCATTTGGAGGCGGGGCCTTGGGGAGGTAATCAGGTTTAGATGCAGTCATGAGAGTGAGATTCCAGGATGGGATTTGTGTCCATATAAGAAGAGACCCAGCCCCCTTTCTCCCTCTATCACCTATGTGATCATGACCATCTGCAAGCCAGGAAGGGGGCCCTCCCAGGATCCTACCACGCTGTTCTCTGATCTCAGATTTCCAGCCCCCGCAACTGTGAGAAATATCTATTGTTTAAGCCACTCAGTCTACAGTATTTTGGTAAAGCAGCCTGAAGTGAATGAAGACAGTTCACATAAATCTGTAAACCAGCTATAATGCAAAAAAATAAAAAATAAATTATATAAAAAAACAAAAAAAAACCAAAAAACAAAAAACAAAAAAAAAAGATTTGCCCTAAGACTTCTCGAAAGAAGATAGTGATATCTTTATTCTTTTCTTTCTTGATCCGCCATCTTCTGAAACTTTAGGATGGAGAAAATAAAATCTCCTAATGTGGATTTGGTGTGAGGAACAAGTTACATGTAAACTATTTAGAATTGTGTTTGCACAAAATAATAATTATATCACTCGGATATAATTCAAGAAAAATTTAAGAACTTTGAGTACTTTAGACAAGTTAGGGCTTTTTTGTTTATTTTTATTTATTTATTTATCATCACAAGCAACTAAAAAACAGACAAATGGAGTGCTTTGACTTTCTGCTTTTCATGTCCAGGGAATCTCCAGGAATCAAGTCCAGAATGATTCCGTTAAGCTGTGTTGTTTTGGTTCATTTTCAATTTTATGTTCGCACCTTCATTGATAAGCAGTTCTGAATATTTATTATTTATTTTAGTTTATGAACTCCTAGAGGGCAAAGCTTTTACCTAAGCAGCTTTTACCTAAGCAGCAAACACTGAATAGATTCAGGGGTATGTAGTGTTTAAATACTACTTGAGAGCAAACACATCCACGTTTGCTAGGTATCACAAGGAAGAAAGATACAATCTGTAAGACCTCCTTTTACAGTATCGAATTATGTTGACCTGGTAAAACAAATAGCAGGAAGAGTGAGTAAATGAGAGTGCCCATAAACCAGAAAGATTCCTTTTATTCAGAAGGCAAACTTTCCATAAAAAGGCATTCCGGAGCTTAAAGATCCTTTTATATAGGTATGGCAAGTTTTATAATGCATTAAAATATTTGGAAAGCACAACTTAGCACAGTCTTAACCTGCAATCACTATCGATTTGACCAGAGAAACGACCAGCAGAGAAAAGATCTGTCAGTATGCTTTGCAATTTGAACTTAAACTGTTTATGAGTCTTTTTTTTTTTTTTTTGTCTTTTTGCCTTTTTATCTAGGGCCGCACCCACGGCATATGGAGGTTCCCAGGCTAGGGGTCTAACAGGAGCTGTAGCCGCTGGCCTTCGCCACAGCCAGAGCAATGCGGGATCCGAGCTGCATCTGCAACCTACACCACAGCTCACGGCAACGCCGGATCCTTAACCCACTGAGCAAGGCCAGGGATCGAACCCGCAACCTCATGGTTCCTAGTCGGATTTGTTAACCACTGAGCCACGAAGGGAACTCCTATAAGAGTCTTTTTAAACAAGACCTAGCTGTTTGGGAAAGTGGGAAAATAAAGTCAAAACCTAAAATGCTTTACATCTTTTTGTTTTGAATTATTCTACCCTGATGCCTTTTATTATAGTAAGGTAAAATTTACATGCAGTAAAATGCACAGATTTTAAATGCACAGTTTGATAAACTGTAAGACATTTGTACACCTATGTAATCATCCCTCCCATGACTATAGATTTCCATCATTCCTGCTTCTTTGATGCCAGCAACAATGCCCTCTTCTTCCTTCCCCAGGTAGCTACTTTCTGATATCTAATATTATAAATTAGTTTTTCATATTCTAGAATTTCCTATAAATGGTTTCCTATAAATGGTTTATTGCACCATTTTGTTTCTGTATTCTTTCAGTAAATTGTTTTTGGGATTCACTCATAGTAGTTTGAATAAATAGGTCATTCTTTGTTGCTAAGTAATATTCCACTTTATAAACATACTGTGATTTGTTGATTGATTTTCCTGTACATGTGAGTTTGTTTTTTCCCCAGTACTAGGCTACTATGAATAAAGGAACTGTAAGCATCTATAGTATGGACATATCTTTTAACTTTTCTTAATTAAATATCAGTGGATTGTGTCACGAGTTACCTCTATTTTTTAATTAATAAGAAACACAATTTTCCAAAGTTGTTGAATCATAAATTTCCACTAGGAATAGGTGAGAGTTTGTGGTGTTCCACATCCTCCCAACACTTAGTGTTTTCAGTTTTTAAATTATAGTTACTTTAGTTGGTATGAAGTGTTATCTTATTATAGTTTTTTAGTCTTTTAATGCAATAAAACATGAAGTCTTTACTTGAAAGACTGCTTCTCTTTTTTTTTTTTCCTTTAATTCCTCTTGGTAAATCCCAGGATACTGTGAAGTCTTTTAAGTCTATGTCATATACAACATACAAATGTCATTATCCTGTATATTTCTATTCATCTTTTGAGTTAAAGTTTTCCATTCAAACATTGTGTTTCAAGGTTTTTTATTGCAATGGGAAATCTTATGGAGAAATACTTTTCCACTTTGAAGCTACATTATTAATGTCTTCTGATATATTTAATTTGTTTAAACATCCCTTTTAACATGGAATTTTTTTTAATTATAAAAAAATTAGATATAGCTAACTGATCCTCTAAATGTATTGGTTGTAACTGAACATGATATAACAGATAGCAAAGGTACTATGACTGGATTTGAGACTCATTTGCTGCAAAAAAAAGTGATGGAAAAAATAAATACATCTAGTTGGTACAGGTCATAAATATCAGTAAAAACCATAAAACATCAATAAATTCACTGTAAAATGCCTAACCAGAAAATACGGTTGCCAGTTTTAGTAAGCGAAAATATAGGAATCCCCATATAAATTTCAATTTCAAATAAATGATAGAAAATATTTTAGTATAAGCATGTTCCATGCATATTTGGGTCATAACTCTACTAAACTTGATTTGTTATTTATGCATATTTAACTAAATATCCTGCACTTTTTTCTGGCAACACTATCAGTATTACATATACATATAATTGTGAGAAAGAGAGAGAGGTTAAATTCCAGTTGTGGCTAATGCAGAAACTATTACTGAAGGTTCTTTTAAAGCAACGCTGATTCTTTTTTCATTCACACAGTATGGTAGAAGAACTTTGAGGGCGCTCATGAACCTAAAGAGAAACACAAAAGCATCAGTGGGTGAATTAGTTAGGGATGTTGTAACAAGGCATATCACATACCAGGTGGCTTAAAAGACAGAAATTTGTTATCCTACATTTTTTGGAGGTTAGAAATCCCAGATCAAGGTATAGGCAGAGTTTGTTCCTTCTGAGAACTGCGAAGGATTTCTTCCAGGACTCCTTCCATGGCCATCTTCTCCCCTGTGTCTTCACATTGCCTTTCCTCTGTAGCTATCTGTGTCCACATTTCCTCTTCCTGTAAGGGCACCAGTCACATTGGATTGGAACTCACCTGAATGATTTTGTTTCAACTTAATTACCTCTGTAAAGACCATCTCCCAGTACAATCATATTCTGAGGTGCTAAGGGTTAAGACTTCAACACAGGAAATTTGAATCCAGACCAAAGCCACCCCGAGGGGGAAATGGAAATGACTGAGAGGGGAGTGAATGAAACATGGGTAATGTAGGAAATAAGAATTAGAGTGTGGCTTTTACATTCCATATAGGAAATATTCCAACTTAAAGATGCTTTTATCTTGCCAGTATGAGTTTTAAGAGCTACTTATTCAGGACATTTAGCAGCTACTTTCTGATTCAGGTACTTGAAAATTCGGTGAAGCCAAGATTCCTGCTTTCTGTGAACTATAGCTCAGTGTCACAAATAAAAGAAAGTGTGTGTGTGAGGTGGCCACACATCTAAAAGGGCTATTTCAGCTTCTTCTCTGATAGTCAACAATGACTTCAAGTGTACACCAAATGGGGGAAAAAGATAATAAACTCCGAGTCATATTTAAAATGTTTTTCAATCCAGAACGCCTAATGGAGGCATTGAAATTCACTTTGAATCATGAAAGTGATATTTTTTTTCTAAAACACTCATTTAAATTCTTGGTTTATAAAGTAAAGTTCTTCCTTGGGGGACAAGTCTAATTCCCTTTGGAGCAATCGTCCTGGTATAACACAGAATCCAGGTCCTATTTATTAGGACACATTAAGATCAAATCATTATTCATCTCCTTATACTCTGTGAAAAAAATATATTAAAACAATTTGATGAAGATTTAATAAGATTTCAACATTAATCACCTTGAACATAAACTCTGTGTCTGCATGTGTTTATAACTTAAAATTTCTATCTTATACAATTTACTGATAAATGGCATGGCTATGTCTATTTTTTTATTTCACATGTAATTCACCTACAGCAATGCTTATCTAAAAATAAGAAAATACTTCACACAGCAGAATATAATTTACATCACAACCAAGAGAAAGTATTACAAGGGGAAAGTGATTATTCCTATATCCCACAGATTTTCATGCATTAAGTACAGAGTGCTGTAGATTGATCTTACTAGAATGTTTAGAAAAATATATCCATCAGATTTGGCCATGTAATAGTATAAAACATGGATTTTAATTTTTTCCTTTATTACAGAATTTCTCATAGCAAGAGCTGAAATGAATCAATCTATAATGTTTCCAGCTGGTTTACCCATTATTCAACCTGAGAAAATGTTCAGGATGGTAAACCATATACATATACCACATAACATATCAGTGAAGTCTCCTCTGATGTCATCAGGTGCTTTACTTATGTTTTACTACACACTATCTAATTGCAATGAATTGTTTACCTGTCTGGAGCCCCTCCCTAAACTATGAGCCCCAGAACTCTTATTTACCAAAGCTTAGCACAAACAGGTAGTTATCAGTAACTAAGTAAAAAAAAATCTGTTGAATGAATAAATGAATACATGCATTAAAATAATTACAGTAGCAACAAGTATAATTTACTGAGATCTTACTATGTGCTAGGTGCATGGTGAAATGGATTATTTTGCTTTCTTTACCAGTAACCTTATAATGTAGATATCATTAAATATTTGACAAAAATAGCAAGACTTGATGTGGTGAGGAGGTGGGTAGTCCTGGGATTTGAACAGAAGTCTTTCTCTTTGCAGAGACTGAGAGTTAGGAGAGTATGATTGCTAAAAGCCTAGCTTTCTGAGCCACATAGCCTGCCTCTTCTCAGCTGCCTGGCCATGGCCACTTTATGGAATAGCCATAAGCTTCAGTATTTTAACATTCCTGGGCCTTAGTTTCCCATCTGTGAAAAAGAGACAGTAAGAATTAGCTATTAGTGAGATTGTGTTGATTTATAAATGTTTTATTATATCCAAAGAATTTAGAATCAAGCTTGGCTCATGGTAATTACTATATAAGTGTGAGCTTTTTTTTTTTGTACTATAGATTACATTCATATTATACTATATATTTAGCATTTAAATTTCTATTGCCTAATTTGCCACCCTGCTTTCAGCTCTTGAGTACACTGCAAACTCGTTATATATTCTTTACTCTGCAGTCACACTGGTAGAGTGTTTACATGGGCCCTAGTCATTTTTTCTTGAGAACATCAAATCCCTCTAATATAAAGCTCTGGTTAAAACCAGTCAAGCCCCTTCAGGTGCCACGTTGTGCTCCCTAAACAGAAGAGGTGAATGAATGAGGTGGCTGAATATTTCCAGGCAGAAACAGAATCAAAGAAATGAATGGTCACGGGCATCATATGTCATGCTATTACAAGGCCAATTCGTTTGTCTACTATATTTGGTGGAATATTGGGTTTTGAGCAAAGAAAGGAAATGGTGGGAATAACATTAGCTAATTCACTGCAAGCGTTCACTGTATTAGGTTTAAAGCAGATTTAAATAATAATAGGATGCAAAAAAAAAAAGAAAACAGGAAATAGAGCTGCATTTCAATGACATTGAATAGCAGCTCTGTTTTTGGAAGGTCATTTTATCTTTCAGCGGTGCCAGGTGTAAGATACAAGGGACGCATACCTGAAGGACATTGCAAGAAACAATGAAAATTCTTAAGCAGAGGGACTTCTTGAACACTAGAATTAACCAGGATGATTTGTTGCCTTTCTATATACAATATCCATTTGTTAACTATGAGCAAGAATTAGTTCCACGAGTAATTAGCCCAATAACTCCCACTAATCTTGATCTGTTATGCCTTACAATTTGCTCTTAATATTAAATAAAATATTAAACGTGTGACTGTTTTTATATCATCAGCCTTAAAAAAAAAACTCACTATTTTAATCAATATACTTGTTTTAAGTAAAAGCCATTTAATCTCCTGACTTATACATTAACCTTCCATTAAGTATTAGTGAAGAAGTTAAATGCACCTTAGTCAATAATGGTAATGCGGGAACTGTTGTATTACCTATGGAGAAATGCGTATTCATATTATGTTAAAGTGGCTGTACTTAACGATTAGCCATTATGTGTCAGGACAGTGATAATGAATTTGAAATATTCCATGAGAAAATGAATTATAATGTTGAAACTGAGTTCTCTGCACTGTAATAATTTTGAAATGAGGTCATCTGCTTCTTCTGGTCAGTGCCTTTTAAGGCATTGATATTGAAGTGATGAAGCCACCCTGGGTGACACTTTGACCTCACCTTGCAGTCTCACTGCTTGGTGGGTAATAAATGAGGCTGCTAATTGAACCTGAGATGTATAGAGTTATTGTATGCTAGTGTTTTAACAAGTACTCCTTTTGTGTAAATAATGTGTGGATAGCTGTAAGATGCTTACAGTCATGCAGAATTTCTTCACCTTCAAAACTGTGTTGCATAGCTTTGTTTATCCCTTTATCACAAAATGGTATCTCTTTTCAATGCTCCTTGCCTCACATTTTTATGTTTAACATTCTTTTGCAAATTTCCTTCCCATCAAAATCGTATTTTATGGTAAGATTATCAATACAAATTCTAATGGGTTTGCAGGACCACACAAATGCACTTTATTTTTCACTGAGGAACACCTGAATACCTGGATGAGAAGCTACTTACTAGAAGACCAAGAAAAGTATGTAGACTCCAAATAGACTTTTTCCAGATATCTTCTTCCATTGTTGCAATTAAAAAATGCAGATATTTATCCACAAATATCCTTCCGTGTATGTAGTACTAGAGATAACAAATATGAATCCACGACTTAATAAAAATATCTAGATATTGGGAAGTGTCACAAATCAATTCAGAAAAGTGGCTTATTGCTTTGTCTTTGTCACCTGTAGATGTCCTTATGGTACCTTTAGATAGAGGATAATATTTTGAATACCTATATTGCATGTATTTTTAGTTTTTTAAAGAAAATCTATAAATTCCACATAGTCACTAAAAACGTGTTTAAACTTTCTAAAGGCAAGAATAGCCTTTTGACTTACTGCCATTAGGGAAAGAAAGAGAAATGAATGCTTCACCTGATTATTAATAAAATATTTTAAACTTAATGGTACTATTTTATGCCTAACAAACAACCTGTCTAAAACTGTCTGAAAAAAGCTGATATTAACTCAATACTGGCTCTATTTTTAAAGCTAATTGTTTCAAATCTCAGTTCTTCCCTCTGATAAGTATCATTTCTATGCATTTTGTATCATCAATTATATAAAAGTCATTACTTTTGAGGTTACATTTTAAATGTTTTAATAACGTGATATGTATCAAGTTATTAAAAATTGCTTTATTATTTATTAATAAGTTTAATCATCTTATGTTTTCATGTTATTTTATGAAAATCTTGCTAACCAATAGGGAATTTATTCTGGACACCCATCACTATATAATCTTTATTCTGTTTCAAGGTGAGCTACATTATTTTTTATTTAATCACACTCTTATCAGTAAAATACCCTGGAGGAGTTCCTGCTATAGTGCAGCAGGTAAGGATCTGGCATTGCCTCCAGCTGTGGTACAGGTCTCTGCTATGGCTTGGATTCAGTCCCTGGCTTGGGAACTTCCATATGCTGTTGGTGTGGCCAAAAATAAATAGATAAATAAACAAATAAATAAATATCCTGGAATACACTTGGAATTTCACACTTGAAAACATTTTTGTCTATAAAAAGGAAATAAGAAAGACAACAAGGTCATGAAAAGTGTATGCATAGCATCCGTAAAGATGTTAATCATTTTATAGGATTACTCTATCATTCCATTGAACTAGTAAGAGTACTTATTGAGTACTAACCACATTGCAGGCAAAGTTTTAAGCACAGTCCATGTTTTAATTCATTCTTAGCCTCATAGGGTCCCTATTCATGTATACCATTTTCTCTCTTACAAAGGAGGGAATGGATTTACAGAGAAGTTAAGTAGGTTCTCCCTCAAAGATACATAGTGCTTTGATTAGAATTTAGAGCTGGACTATTAACTTCAGGTCTACATTTAAACAATACCCTGTACTTCCTTGCTATAACATAATGAAATACTAAGGAGAAAGATCTCAGAATAATATCAAAGATTCTTCTTTAACATTTATTTTTCTTCTTACTGGAGGGCATATTTGATAGAAGGTAAAATTATAGAATTAGAGAGTCTTTGTGGGTAATTTCTTACAGAATCATCTTGTCCATGAAATGGGGGTAAAGAAAAAAGCAGATATTTCCCCCTGTAGCATATCCTGATATCTTTATCATAGAATTTTATTCAACATAGTTTACTGTATTAGAATATTGAGAAAAACCAAACTGATGAAAAATTTTCTTGACTACATTCATTCACGAGGAGGATCTGTGAATAACAAGATAGCAGATAATAAGATCAAAATGGGCAAAAGTCAGAGTACATATTCAGGGGACTAAAATTCAGATTTCATTCTAACTGGATAGGGATCAAGTAATCAGTTACTAACCTAAGAAACAAGAGATAGGCTGCCCCCAAAGATGACAGCCTGTTAGAGTGAAAAGGTCAACTCACTAACTCCTAAGCAACACTTGGGGAGAGACCATAGAAAAAAGATAAAAAACATTGCCTCTCCATGATGCATCTGCATCTGAATCGGTGGAACCATCCCAAGGAAATGCAAATAATATGACCAACGAGTGAAGCACCATGCAAGAAAGCATAGGTTTATCATATTAATACTCTAAAATGTGGAGAAGACAAAGATGCACATGGGCCATCACTAGAACCCATAGCATTATAAAAGGGGATCAGCGTGACTTAGCCTTTCCTAGGGAAAAAGTAAAGTGAAGAAACATTTGTGTACACTCAAACTACTCAGTTGGAAAACAAAGCAAAATGACAGTTTAATTTTAAAAGCAGATAGATGCAACTCTTCATTCTATGAAATAATAGAGAAAATGTGTATGGATAGGATGACAGTTATTAACAGAAGATAGGAGGACTTTAGTGATATTGGCTTAATTTTTTATATGATCATGAATATCCCATCTGGCGTTCTACAAATCAGCTGTGATAACATTACTTCCGGAGATGGAATATCAGAGTGAATGGGCCTTGTTTACTCAGTATGAATTTAACTACGTATGCCCTTATGCTTCAAGTTTTTTTTTTTAGTCTTAATCTCCATCCACAGTTCTGTGAGTTCAACCCCAGGAATTCCATTAGATTTCATACACATTTATAGTCACTTTGATAAGGTGAATTACACATGTGTAAAACATGATAAAATCATTAAATGAGTGTGAATAAAAGATAAATAGATACTAGAGAGATAGATGGCAAAAGATAAATGGGAAAAGTGACCAATTAAGGAATATACATCTCTTCCATGAGCGATAAATTTTGTCTTTATTACCAATAAGATAAGCAAATTTAAATATATGCACACATGTAAAATTATCATTGATTTCCAAGTTTTGGAAATTTATGTAGTTTTCCTTTTTTACTTCTTCTAATGAATATTTTGTTGATAACATATGCTAGCAAATTCCTATAGCTACTTCCTTGTTGTAAGTTAAGTACATTTTCAGGCTATATTGATTTTCTTTTTGGTCACCGGGGTGCAATTTAACAAATGGAAATTCATTCCATAATATTCGAAATGGATTTAAGTATTATACATTTAATGATGATTTAAAGGTATGAAAAGAATAATATCATAGTGATATATACATTAATATATATAGCTGTCTATTAGCATTCATCCACATAAGAAGTGTATCAGTTAATCAAAGGAAGAATCTACATAAAAGTATATCAAGCAGACTTTCTGTATTGTCTGTGTAGACTATTAATCTTGACACATAATCTTCCTGTTAATAGCAGTTAGCTTTACAATATTATTGAAATGATGATAGGACTATTTGTGAAATGCTAGTTTCATTCCTATCATCCCAATTTGGTCAAATGTTGCCCTCCCTTTTCATTATGCTTTCTAAGCCCAAATTTAATTTTAAAATAATATTTCCCTGATTGTTACCTTTTTCTTAGACTACCCCCATCACCTCCTTATTTTCATTATGCTTTCTAAGCCCAAATTTAATTTTAAAATAATATTTCCCTGATTGTTACCTTTTTCTCAGACTACCCCAATCACCTCCTTATTTAACTGAGGCCTAGTTTTTCCTGGGACCTTTCCCCATCCTAGAATCCGGATCTTCCTGGTTTCTCACTATAACTTTTCATCCTTTATTGTTCTTCCCTTATTTAAAACCTCCTCTTTTAAACCCTTGTGGCTCAGGGGTTTAAGAACCCAATTAGTTTCCATGAGGATGTGGATTTGATCCCTGGCCTTGCTCAGTGGGTTAAGGATCCAACATTGCCTTGAACCTTGGTGTATGTAGGTCACAGACACAGCTCAGATACAGCATTGCTGTGGCTGTGGTGTAGGCAGATAGCTACAGCTCGATTTAGCCCCTGGCCTAAGAACTTTCATAAGCCATAGATATAGCCCTAAAAAGATAGACAGATAGATAGATAGATAGATAGATAGATAGATAGATAGATAGATAGATAAAACCTCTTCTTTTGCTTCACTATTTACTCCTCTGTGTTACTTCCAGCCACTTACCCTCATTCACTTTAGAGTGGAAACATGTCCACTAGTCTTTCTCTCACATTGCAAAGTCTATTATTGTGTGAAAACTATTGCTAAAAAAGGATACTCAAGCTGTAGGAAGAGAAGCTTTGGGGCTTGTTTCATGAAATAGAAGCAGCCTAAATTTGTAAATTCAGAGAACATTTTTTGGAAGGATATTGAACTCTCAGGTACCTGTTAGCACTCCCTCTGACTTTACATAGAATTAGCTTTAGGTAATAAATAATAGTCTTTTATCCATTGTTTCGATACATCCATTTTGCATTACTACTTGAAGACAAACCACAGCAACCAGGAATGCAAGACTGAGATTGAGCAAGTGGCCTTTACCCTGGTGCCCAATGGTTTGGATCGATCTACCAGGCTAGTGACTCCACTACACTTCCTGCTTACCCATCACTGAACAGTGTCCTTTCATATTCCAGCCCTCAGCCCTCTTCTGCCCTTCATCCTTGATGGACTTTAATTCAAGTTTTGTGACTTCATGTACACTAGGGTTTTTCCTTCCCCTCAATCCCACTTTCCCCATAGCATTACTTATTGATTTCCCTCATTCGTTTCCTTCTGAAATCTTCTGATCCAACACCAGTTTCCAACTACTGCCTTCCATCTTTCCTGGGCTCCAACACTCTTACTTCCAGAATGTCTTTTTCTGTGTCCACTGCTACCCTGTGTGTTTTCCTTTCTTATCAACCCTACACCATAGTTCTTCAAAGATAAGCACCAGCATGTTCAACATCCTGGTCTTCATATTCTCCACCTGCCCCATCAGACAAAGAGTTAATGTCCCATCAACCACTTCCTTAGCCTTTCCATTTTCATACTCCAGCTGCCTTCAGAGAGTGAGAATAGAATTTCAGTTGAGGAATCATTTCCCCCATTACTTATGGTGTTCTAAATAGAAAATAGGAAAAATGATTTGCCCTGCCTAAAGAAATTTACAAGTACCTAAACATGCAGATCTTAGCTGACTCAGCATTATTTTATAGCCCTTTTTTTCAGACTTTATTAAGCCCTCTCATTCCTCACAGAAATATCACCTTTCTTTAAGCCATCAGAATCTCTCAGCAAATAACCTTTTACCCTTCTTCACTGAGAAAATCCAGGCCACATAGGTATAAACACATTCAATTTCTTCCCCATCTTTTTGTTCAAGGTTAATTCCTTTCAAGTGTATTTCAAGTTTCACCTTCTCCCCTCCACCTCCTCCATCCAACCTTTACTCAGTCAGTTATTTCTTAGCTATCTGTCTTCAATTTCCTTCTGATACTTACTTTTTCTCATCAAACTATAATTGCCTTTATAAAGTTCACATCTTAAAAAGAATCCGTTTTGTATCAAATGTTAATTGAGCACTTTGTACATGCTAGGCTCTGTGACAAGTCCTTTACATATGATATTTCTTTTCATCCTCCTAATAATTCAGAGATATATGATATTACTGTTAAGTTTATAGGTGCTAACACAAACTAACAAGTGTAAGCCACAGTCAAAAAGTAGTAAAGCTGACATTTGAGCTCAGGTCTGTTTTCATTCCAAATCCCAAGATTCTAACCATTTTAAAATTTATTTATTCTTTTCTGTCCTTGATGATTTCACTTGTCTCTTACGTAGGTGATGGTTAGTTTTATGCATCAACTTGGCTGGGCTATAGTACTCAGTTCTTTAATCAAATACCAATCTAAGTGTTGCTGGGGAGGTATTTTGTATAAGTAGTCAACATCGATAATCAGTCAACTTTAATAAAGAAGATTACTGTAGAGAATGTGTGTGGGCCACATGCAAGCAGTTGAAAGGCCTTAAGAGCAAAAACTGGGGTTTCCTGGAGAAGAGGAAATTTGACCTCAAGACTACAGCATCAACTCCTGCCTGAACTGCCAGTCTGCAGGACTGCCCAACAGATTTTGTACTTGCTGGCCTGCATAATTGTGTGAGCCAATTCTGAAAATCACACACACGCGTGTGCGAGCACACACACACAGAGTACTCACTGTCGTTTCTGTTTCTCTATGGAGAACTCTACCTGATATATATAGCAATGATTTTATCTGTAGTTTTGGCCATTACTTTCCTCCTGGTTCCATATCTGGATATTTAGCTCTCTGTCATGCTTCTCCATATAGATGACCAAAAGGAAACTTAGGCTCATGTCCAAACTGTTTTCCTTTCCACTCCCTTCTCAGTCTACTTTCCCTCCTGTGTTCCTGTCTAGGTGAATGGCAGTAGCACTGGTGGTATAGTGGCGAGCATAGTTGCCTTCCAGTGTCGGTGAATGGCACTTCCTACTCAGCTGCCAAACCAGACATTCTGCTTTTTCCTGAACCACTTGTGCATGGTTCGGACAAATATTTCCTCTGTCTCTTTTTCAATCTGTCATCAGCCCTTCAGTCAGTTTGCCAATAACTTAATTTAGACCACCACCATTTTTGTCTACATTTTTCCATGACTGGCTTTTTCTTAGAATGGTTTTTGTTTTCCTGATTAAATCCATATTAACACACTTCTCAAATTATTCTCAACTTAAGACAGCTGCCCCTTCTGTGTAATCTCATATCCCTTGTGACTTACATATATCACAGTAATTATCACACTGGCTTACAATTGCACCATGAAGAGCATCTTTGTCCTTAATACAGTAGTCCCCTCTTATCCATGGGAGAAAAATTCCAAGTCCCTCAGTGAATGCTTGAAACCTTAGATAGTACTGTACTTCATATATACCATGCTTTTTTTCTATACACACATGCCTATTATAAAGTTTAATTTACAAATTAAGCACAGTAGGAGATTAACAACAAGAGATACAAACTACTATGTATAGATAAGCCACAAGGATATATTGTACAATACAAGGAATTATTACTATTATTTTATAATAAATTTATTGGATTATAATTTATAAAAATATTGACTTACTCTGCTATACACCTGAAGCTAACATGTGGCCATAAAAATAAAAATAGATAAGTAAATAAATAAAAATCGTACATTTAGAAGATATGATTCAATGGCATTCAGGATATAGAATTGTCTCTAAGTTATTAGCCTTTATAATACGCATATCATGATCTCAGTCACCTTTGCATAATTAAAGTATAAAAGATTGATATCAGCTATAATTTCTCCTTTCTAATTTTCTATTTTCTAACTTTATTGATTTGAGCCCTCTTTTTTTGCTAGAGTCTGACTAAAGGTTTATCAATTTTATCTTCTCAAATATCAGCATTTAGTTTCACTGATTTTTCTATTGTTTTCTTCATCTCTATCTTGTTTATTTCTGCTCTGATCTTTATGATTTCTTCCCTTGTTTTATTTGTTCTTCTTTCTCTAGTTTCTTTAGGTGTAATTGTTGGTTGTTCATTTAGGATTTTTCTTGTTTTCTGAAGTGATTTTGTATTGCTATAAACTTCCCCCTTAGAACTAGTTTTGCATATCCCATAGGCTTGGGGTCATTATGTTTTCATTGTCATTTGTCTCTGGGTGTTTCATAAGAGGTTATTACAGCAGCTATATGCAAATAAAATCAACAAGCTAGAAGGAATAGACCAGTTCTTAAAAAGGCACAACCTTCCAAGACTGAACAAGGAAGAAATAGAAAATATGAACAGAACAATCACAAGTACTGAAACTGAAACTGTAAATACAAAACTTCCAAAAAAAAAAAAAAAGTCCAAGGCCAGATGGCTTCACAGGCAAATTCAAACAATTGGAAAAGAGTTAATACCTATCCTTCTGAAAATCTTCCAAAAAATTGAAGAAGAAGGAACACATCCAAGCTCATTCTATGAGGCCACCATCACCCTGTTACCAAAACCAAAGATACCACAAAAAAAGAAAATTACAGGCCAATATCACTGATGAACATAGGTGCAAAAATCCTCAACAAATTATTAACAAACAAAATCCAACAGTACATTAAAAGGATTATAACCATAATCAGGAGAGATTTATCCCAGGGATATAAGGATTCTTCAATATCCACAAATCAATCACTGTGAAACACCACATAAACAAACTGAAGAATAAGAACCATAAGGCCGTCTCAATAGATGCAGAAAAAGCTTTTGACAAAATTCAATACCCATTTATGACAAAAATTCTCCAGAGCATAGAGGGAACCTACCTCAACATAATAAAGGCCATATATGACAGACCCACAGCTAGCATCATTCTCAATAATGAAAAGTTGAACAAATTTCTGCTAAGGTAAGAAAGAAGACAAGGTTGTCCACGCTCACCACTTTTTCTTTTCTTTTTTAGTTGCCCTCATGGCATATGGAAGTTCCCGGGCCAGGGCTCAAATCTGAACCAGAGCTTCCACCTACACCATAGCTGCATCAATGTGGGATCCTTAACCCACTGTGTCAGGCCAGGGATTGAACTGGCACCTCAACAGAGACAAGCCAGATCATTAACCATTGCAGCAGAACGGGACTTCTCTCATCACTTTTATTCAACATATTTTGGAAGTCCTAGATATGGTAATCCGAGAAGAAAAAGAAATAAAATGTACCCAAATTGGAAAAGAAAAAGTAAAACTTACTGTTTGCAGGTGACATGACACTATACGTAGAAAATCCTAAAAAAGCTACCAGGAAACTACTAGAGCTCATCAATGAATTTGTTAAGGTTGAAGGATACAAAATTAATACACAAATAGCTCTTGTACTTCTATACACTAACAACGAAAGGTTATATAAGTATGTTTCTTTGAGTCAAAGGCAGTATTTTCCAAATCAAGATGGTTGTATTTCTACAGCCGATTTCAATATAGTTTTTTTAGTGGAGAGGAACCTGGAAAGATTGTATATGTTTTAACTAAAACCACCCAAGATCCATGTTCAGGAAAAGATCTTGAAAATAGAGTGCCAGAAACTCCTCGCTCTGAAAACATCTTAGTTTTCTCCTAATCGCTTTGTGGTTGGAGCAAGAGTGGCAGTCTTGACAGACATAGTCAGCTAACTAATGTATTGATGTAGGATAGACCAGGGATCCTGTGCTTTACCTCTTTTCTATTGAATTTAAAAGATATAATGCATGTAAATCCCTTAAAACTGTTCTGGCAGAGTAAGCATTCAATACTGGAAGAGGCTGTATATCATAAAGTTTAAGTGCACGTGCTCTGGAGCCAGACTGCCTGGGTGTGAGTCCCAGTTCTACCACATCTTCCCATGTGACTCTGAGCGAGTACTTAACCTCTTTGTGCCTCGTGGTTGTTCTTTTCTTCTTCTTTTTTTCATCTTTGAAGTGAAGATAATATTCAAGCTACTTCTGGGGTAGTTGTGAGGATTAAAATACTAAATGCATGTTAAATGTTTGGAGCAGCACCTGTCCCATTACAAGGCTTCAATAAATATCAGCCGTTATTATTTAGTATGTACAGGATGCTTAGTAAATGTTAGCTTCTTCCTCCTATCTCAAACAAAAGTCATTTTATTAATTATAGATGTAAATTCTTGGTTTCTTTTATATTTTTAATATAATTTAATGCTATTTTCCCTTGGATACTTCACACTGGTCTTTTTTTAAATTGCAATTTAATTTGTTATGATTTTTCTATACATAAAATATTTCCTAAACCTCTATACATTTAAAAGAAATCATTCTTATTTAGGATCTTAAAAAATTTAGTTAAGATTTACTTTGGAAAGCACATTACATTTTTAAAGCAGATTATTTCTCCTTAAGGATGATGATATAGAGAATTCATTATGAGCCTTTGGGGTATAAACAAAGACACTATTCAAGTTTCATAAATTATTTTAACATGCCAGATGTAAAATCAATTAGCTGTAGTAGAAATATGGCCTCATATTTTAAGGACTGCAACATTCTAATTGCTTGGTCTGCAGTTGTTGTTTTTTTTTTTTTAAACAGTTATATGAAGGGATTTGGACTTAAACATTTTTCACTTCTAGAATGTTACTGGTTGACTTTTGAGGGTACCCTAACATAAATGTACCAAGAATCTTCTTTGGAAATTTTAAAACAGAAAGGACATCTCAGAAATGTTCCTCACACTATAATAAATAAAAGGCCAGCAAGATTTATCTGTGATCCCCAAATGTTTGTAATGAGTGTTCACAACTGGAAATACCTGTAACCATAGAGATGTTATAAAATTTATGATTTTTAAAAATGTTCAGCCAACTGAGAATGTGCAGTTAGATTGAATGCTCCTTAGGAAGAGAAAATGATACTCCTAAAAAATACAGTCACAGACAGTAATGATGAGATAATGGGCAGTAGGCCACTGAGTGGCTAATTAATGACTTTAGACTGGAAAGTTCAGCTGGTTATATTGGGCTTAGTTTCACATATCTTGTCTATGTAAACCTCAGCCGCATTATCAGAAAAATAAGGTATGGAAAAATCACTTGCCTCAAATAGGTAGCTTACAACCAACATCTATTAGCAAAGATTGTTCTGTTGGGCAGGTATGTTAACATTACCTTTTTGTCAGCTCCTCACTGCCCTTTTCCAAATCAACTACTTGCTGGCTTTTAGACAAAACTGAAAATATTTTCTACTAAGGCCACTTTTAACCACGTTTCTAATCTAAAAAGTGCTTTTTCTTGCTCAAATTTGATAATTTTATGGCAATCACGTGGGGCCAGATGTGTTTAGAAAATTAGTGTTTTCTTATTTTAGAAATAAAATGTGATTCGTATATAGTATATTTCATAAAATCTCAGTAATGTGTAAGGCAGGGTGTTGTAATTAAAAGCAATGGAGTTTCCATTGTGGCTCAGTGGGTCAAGAACCTGACATAGTGTCTGTGATGATGTGGGTTCAATCCCTGGCCTTGCTCAGTGGGTTAAGGATCTGGTATTGCTGCAAGCTGCAGCATAGGTCACAGATGTGGCTTGGATCTGGTGTTGCCATGGCTGTGGCATAGGCCTGCAGCTGAAGCTCTGATTCTACCCCTAGCTCAGGAACTTCTATATGTTGCAGGCGCAGCTGTAAAAATTAAAAAATAAAAATAAAAGCATTCATAAATCTTCAGCATAAATATTTATACCTTCACACTAACTAGAGTAAATAAATAACATAAAATAACTACATCACCAAACAAGTTAACTAAATATGTTTGTTTTATAGAACATTGGATATTTCAGAATTTGCCTATTGTAATAAGACATTGTGGATTAATAACCAAAAAATAATGAATGGAAAGTGGTTCCTAATAATAAGTTATTATTACTAAATCAAAAACTAAATAAGTTATTAACATATAATGTGAGTGTAGTTTGTACTATAGTAGCCAATCCACTGACAATAAATTTTAATGAAACATGTTTTGTAAAAATTCTATAAAGACATTGGAAATCAACAAGCAGTAAATAGAAACTGTAAGTAATGCAACCTTTGAAAGCAGGGAACCAACTAGATGAGATGCACAATTATACATTTTTTGGTGCCTAGGGACTCTTGCTAATACATACTTGCATACAGAAAGAGTTTGAGGAATCAGAGGTGAAATCTGAAAGAGCCATAATGGCTAGAAAATGAAAAAGATAATGCCAGGAATAAAAGCCACACGGAGGGAAGAGATTTGCAAACATTCTGTCTTCAAATTCAGAACTGATATACGTGAATGATCTATGCATGAGGTGAGACATCAAGCACCAAGTAAAATAATAGCTGGAAACCTGAAAGAGTTGAAAAAGATTTCAAAAACCTGCTGAAAAGATAGAATTGAACTTTAAAGTTTTACCGATTTACAGGGGCATGATAAACTCGACTTTACACTGAAATTTAGAGGCACGTGAGTAAGAAATAAAGTCCAAATTCTAAGACAAAGGAATATGGAATAAGAATAAAGATACAACAGAAATAGATCCTCTCTAATAAAACCTAAAGCAAGCCTTCTCATTATTCAGGTAATCTGCAATAATTTACTGACCTATTAGAACAAAATTCACTGTTTTACAAAGAAAGATAATAGAATTCACAGTTTCTCTATCATTTACAATATTCAGTATTTAATCAAAAACTACTAGACATAGAAGAGAAAGAAGAAAATATAACCTGTAGACCAGAGTAAAGCAGGGTAAGAAGTGGATTTAGGAGCAGTCTCAGAGATAACAAAGATGTTGAAATTAGCAGACCAAGATGGCGAGTTAGAGGACAAGACTTTACAACAACTAAGGTGAATATATAAAAGAACCTACAGGAACAGCTGTATATAATGGGTTAAGAAATTGCATTTCAGGTCAGATATGGAGGCTGTAAAAAAGAACCAAATGAAAATCTTAGAACAGAAAAATGTAATATTGCAGCTGAGAATGGTTGGGCTTTACAGAAGATTATATACACACGTGCACAAAGAATCAGTGACCTAGTAATACAGATCTATAGAGATAACACAAATGAAAGCACAAAGAATAGAAGATCGAGAGGAAAATAGAACTTCAGTGATCTATGAGATTGAATCAGGAGATCTAATGAATGTGGAAATGGAGCCCAAACTGTGGTAATGTCACTTAGAGTTTCCTGGAAGGGGAAAAATAAAAGTGCTATTAACATACCAACGTGGCCAACAAAATGTCTTTCATACATTTATTAAAAAACATTCATTGAGTACCTACTGGGTACAACTACTCCAGACTTTGGAGTGATGAACAAGGAAGGCAAGGTTTCTGATTTCATGAAACTTCCATGTAGTTATGGCAAAAAGCACTGATCTAAAAATTGTATTCAGATATATTATAGTAATAACCTTTCTGATGAAAATAAAATAAGGTGGTATCATGGAGACTAGCCAGTTGCTACTATAAGTAACATTCAGGAAGATCACTCTGAAGAGGTGACACTTTACCTGAGATCTAGAAGGAATACAGAGCCAAGTCCTGTGACTGTGGAGGCAGGGTAATTTAAAAAGAGAAAATATTTTCTCCCATTCTGTGGGTTGTCTTTTCGTTTTGTTTAGGGTTTCCTTAGCTGTGCAGAAACTTTGAAGTTTAATTAAGTCCCATTTGTTTATTTCTCTTTTTATTGTTCTTACTCTGACACATGGGTCTGAGAAGATGTTGCTATCATTTATGTCAGAGAGTGTTTGGCCTATGTTTTCCTCTAAGAGTTTTATAGTTTCTGGTCTTATATCTAGGTCTTTAATCCATTTTGAGTTTATTTTTGTGTATGGTGTTAGGAAGTGTTCTAGTTTCATTTTTTTACATGTAGCTGTCCAGTTTTCCCAGCACCACTTATTGAAGAGGCTGTCTTTTGTCCAATGTATATTCTTGGCTCCTTTATCATAGATTAGTTGACTATAGATGCATGGGTTTAATTCTGGACTTTCTATCCTGTTCCACTGATCTATAGTTCTGTCTTTGTGCCAGTACCATACGGTTTTGATGACTGTAGCTTTGTAGTAGAGTCTGAAGTCAGGGAGCCTGATTCCTCCAGCTCCATTGTTCTTTTTCAGGATGTCTTTTGCTATTCTGGGTGTTTTGTGTTTCCAGACAAACTTTAAACTATTTTTTTCTAGTTCTTTGAAAAATGTCCTTGGTAATTTGATAGGGATTGCCTTGAATGTGTAGATTGCCTTGGGTAGTATAGTCATTTTGATAATACTGACTCTTCCACTCCAAGAGCATGGTATGTCTTTCCATCTGTTCATGTCATCCTTGATTTCTTTCATCAGTGCCTTATAATTTTCAGAGTACAGGTCTTTTGTCTCTTTGGGAAGGTTTATTCCTAAGTATTTGATTCTTTTTGATGCGATGGTAAACGGGATTGCTTCTCTAATTTCTCTTTCTGATCTTTCATTCTTGGTATATAGAAATGCAGTTGATTTCTGTGTATTAATTTTGTATCCTGCAACTTTGCCAAATTCATTGATGAGCTCTCATAGTTTTCTGGTAGAGACTTTAGGATTCTCTAGGTATAGTATCATGTTGTCTGCAAAAAGTGATAGTTTTACTTCTTCTTTCCCAATTAGGATTCCTTTTATTTCTTTTTCTTCTCTGATTGCTGTACCTAGGAAATGCAGCACTCTATGCAATAGCCAGGTCATGGAAACAACCTAAATGCCCATCAACAGAGGAGTGGATAGGGAAGATATGGTACATACACACAATGGAATGTTACTCAGCCATTAAAAGGAATGAATTACCAACATTTATAGCAACATGGATGGACTTAGAAATTATCATGCGAAGTGAAACCAGTGAGACAATTAGACAGCAACACCCAATGCTACCGCTTACATGTGGAAACTAAAAAGACACAATGAACCTTCTTACAGAACAGACAGTGACTCACATACTTTGTAAAACCTTGGTTTTTCAAATAAGACAATCTGGGGGGGTGGGGGGATGCACTGTGGGTTTGGGATACAAAATCTGTAAAATTGATTTGTGATGATTTATGTACACCTATAATTGAAATAAAATCCTTTAAGAAAAAAAATAAAAGAGAAAATAACTAAGGTAAAGGTCTTAAAGTAGAAAGAAGTTTTGTACATTTGAGGAACAGAAAGATAGATGTGTATCTGGAGATCAGTGAGTTAAAGGGGCTGTCATATGAAGTGAGGATACAGGGTGCAAATCTGATTGGGCCAGGGAGGAGAGTCTGGAATTGTTTCCTTGTACAATGGTAAGATATTAAAGAGTGTTAAATGGCATGGGTGGGTACAGGCTGTGCCATGCCAAGATCCATGCTTTTGAAAGATCACTATGGCAGGAAAAAATGTTATGGGGGTAAAAAGAGAAACAGGAAATTTGATGTTGACTGGGCAAGGTAAATGGATTCTGAATGTGAGATAAGGAGGAATGGAGGATGAGTTGAAGTTTGAGGCTTGAGCGATTAGGGGATGGTAAATATGAGATGGAGAAAATGGTGGAATGAGTAAAATTGGGATAGAAATTAAGGTTTTATTTTAGAAATGTTAGGATTAAGGTCCCTTCTAGATATAAATGTGGACACGTCAAGTAGACAGCTGGGTGTATGAGATTAAAGTTCAGGGGAAAGGTCAGGAGTGTATTTGTAAAAATTAAGGAGTCCATGAAATAACGATGGTTAAATCCATAAGCCTAGATAAGACCACTGAAGAAGAAATTATGGTTAAAGGAGGGAAATAGTTAAGAATTTAGCCCTTAGGCACTGTAAAATTTAGAGTTAACTACAAAAATGTGTGTAGTAAGGTAGAAGCAAAATCATTAGAATGCAGTAAAATCCAAGAAAAGCAAGTGTTCACAAAGTTCTTTAATTCATTAAATATTTATCAAGCACTTTATATATAACAGTGTCATAGGCACTTAGTATACATCAGTGGATATTAAAATGGATAAGAATCTCTATTCTTTATTATTATTATTATTATTATTATTATTATTATTATTATTGTTATGGCCACATCCATGGCATATGGAAGTTCTCTGTCCAGGGACTGAATCCTTACTGGCCACGCCAGATCCTTTAACCCACTGTGCCAAGCCAGGGATCAAACCTGGTGCCCTCTCGCAGTGAACTGAACCACTACAGTCAGATTCTTAACCCACTGCACCACAGCAGGAACTCCAGGATCCCTGTTCTTATGGAGGTTATGTTCTACTGGCAAAGGTAGACAATGACACTAAAAATATAATAAATTTAAAAACCGTATACTGCAGAAGATTTTTTCCCTATGTCAAAAGTTTGTTTTTGTTGTTTTTAAGTAAAGCATATTAATAAAGATCTAGAGTGCTGGGAGTCATGAAAGAAGTTGTTTGTAATTTAAAATACTGTGGTCAGAATAGAAAATGATTAACTTGTCAAGGGCCATTGAAAGAGTAAAAGGAAAACTGAGGACAGAACAATAACTTCTGGATTTGAGGTAATTGATGACTTTTGACAAGAGTAGTTTCAGAGTATGGTTCAGAGTAGATCTGGGGGGAAATTTCAAAATTTGAAAATAGAGATAGTTACTATAGAAAAATCTTTTCAAAATTAGCTTGGAAAGAGACCAAAAAAACCCTCTGAAAATGTTATTTAAGAAGGATATGAAGCCAAAGTAACATTTTTCTAACGTCGGAAGGTATGAAAAAAAAGGTGGGTAGGCAATGATCCAATGTAGATGAAAAGAAATTGATGGTACAAAACAAAGGAAAAATGTTCAGGGATGAAGCTGTTGGGAAGGGGAGAGCAGCTGGTATCTCAGAGTTTGGTGAAGGTGATTGATTGCTTTGGATCTGAGTTGATAAAAGTCATCCATTAACCACTGTAACAAGATAGAAGTCAGGGAATGTGGCAAATTTGGGCAGGTGGGTGGGTATAGTATAGCCGGAGAAACTAGATGAACTTCGTCTTATTATTTCTACTGATTCTATGGTCCATGAGTGTCAGACCCTGATATTTCATTTCAGGAGAATTCCATGGTATGCTCGTTAGCTGTCAGTCATACTTCTCTTCTGGGTTAAAACCCAGGAAGAATAGAAACAAGAAGCCAAATAGGGAAAGAAGTATCAGCTTTATTCTTTTCAAGCAGTAGGAAGTGAGGGAAATTGTACAGTGTGTATGGTTAGATACTTGGATCTAAACTTCAAAAAGAAGCCTGAGATGAAGACAAAGATTTCATAGTGGTTAAAACTTTGGACTGAATGAGATCACCTAGGGAGAAGATATGATCTGAAAAAAATTAGAGAACTGAAAATAGACCCTAAGGAAAAATCCTGTTGGAAGTGCATGAAGAAAAAGATGAGCTAAGAAGTAACCAGAACATTTACTAACTCAGAATTCAAACATCCTTGGTTATAGTGCCAGATATCAAAGAAAAATGAACTAAGAGAGAAGGATATGGACAGAGGAATCTTAGCTTGAATTCTAATAGATCAAGGACTGAAAGTGAAGGAGGAAAGGTAGGGAGGTTGAGGTTGGTCTATTCTTTCAAGAATTGTGGCTGTAGGAGTTCCCATCATGGCTCAGCGGAAATAAATCTGACTAATATCCACGAGGACGCAGGTCTGATCCTTTGCCTCACTCAGTAGTTTGTTAAAGAGCTGGTGTTTCTGTGAGCTGTGGTGTAGGTTGTAGACGTGGCTCAGATCCTGTGTTGTGGCTGTGGCTGTGGCTGTGGCTGTGGCCGGCAGCTACAGCTCCGACTTGACCCCTATTCTGGGAACCTCCATATGCCACTGGTGTGGCCCTAAAAAAAAAAAAAAAAGAGAGAGAGAGAGAGAGAGAGGCGCAAAGAATTTTGGCTGTAATAGGAAAGAATGGGAAGGAGAATAATTAGAGACAGTGGACTTTTGTCACATACGTTTTACATATATTTTCATGGAAGAAATTTAGTCCAGTTTATCTGCCAAGAGTAATAAAAAGTAGTTAGGGGAGTTTGCAGACATAGGACAGAGAGAAAGATCAGTGAAATGGTTACCTCAAGGGTGAAGAAAGATGGCAGCACAAGAGAAGATGGCAGAACGGGCCTCAGACAGATCAATGTATGTAACTTGGTAGGTGTTGGTAGAGGAAACGGCTCCTACCTGATGAAATTCTCAATTTTCTAAGTGAAATTGGAAGTAATGAGGAACAGAGCATATTAATAGAAGGAAAATAAAATCAATGAGATTCTTTTCCCCAGGTGGTCTACCCAAACCTGGCCAAAACTCAGGTTAAGTAAAGAAAGGAACATATGAATCCAAGAAATGGGACAGTAGACAAAAAGGTACCTGCAGAAATAAGGAGGTCTCCTAGAAGAAAATTCTCACATCATAACTAAAAATTACTCCCACGTCCCCAGTCTCCTATGAAGAAATCCATGCCTAAGAATCTCTAAGATTAATTCATATTTTTTTAAGAAGCATATGTAGAAAGTATAAGACATAAGATTAACAAAGAGCAGATAGATAATAATGGCTTGTGTCTATATAAGCTATGCCTTGAACAAGATTTTTAAAATGAGAAATCGAAAGAATGTTTTCCTGTTTAATCACTAAAACAAATCACATCAAAGTAGTCGCAATGTCTGGTATAGTCCTATAAGGATATTACCATACACAAAGTATATGAAGTACAGGCATTTAATACTTTACTGAGATTCTTATTGATGAACTGAGGAAAAGTGGACTTGACTACTAGATTTATCCAGGGGAATTTATACCAACAGAAAGAACGCCAATTCATAGATATTAACCAGTAGGAAATTCTCTAAGTAGAATGTCAAAGAGTATAGTTTTCAACCTTACCCATAACAAATATTTTATCAATGACGTAGATGCCATAATTTAGAACATACTTTTGTGGGGAAGGGAAAGTTAACAAATAATGTATATGTGTGTTAGTAAGACAAAAAGGAGAGAAAGAAGGAGAGGTGGAGGAAAAAAGGGAAGAGAGAGACAGAGAAAGGTACTGGTAGATCAAGATATATATAGTATCTATCCACTCATCTTCAGACCTCAAATCCACAGCCACTATTCTCTTCACAGCCATCATAGTTCTTGTCTGAACCAGATTACCACCACCCTATTTTCTTGACTCCACTTTTATGGTTGCAGTTTAGAGAAATGTAAAATTAAAGGTAAACAGATTAGGCATGGGAGTATAGGAAGTACTGATGACAGTGTAGAATTTTGTAAAGATTGTGGCTTTTGGGCCCTGACAAACATGGACTTCAATTTTGATTCTCTAGTTACTAACTGTACGAATCGGTCAATTTATTTTATCTTACTGTGCCTCACTTTCCTTCTCTGAATAGAAAGAATGGTTTTCATAGATATCCCACTGAGAATTCAATGATACTATGTAGATAAAATGCAGTGTAGATGAAACCAATAATAAGCATTGGTAAGGATACGGAGAAAAGGGAACGTCAGCACACTGTTTCTGAGAATGTAAATTGGTGCACACACTGTGGAGAACAGAATGGAGATTCCCCAAAAAAGCTGAAAAGAGAACTACCATATGAGCCAGAAATTCCATGCCTGGGCATTTATCAAATGAAAATGGAAACACTAATAAGAAAAGATATATGCACACTCTGTTCTTTATAGGATTATTTACAGTACCCAAAATATGGAAGCAACATAACTGTATATCAATAGGTGAATGAATAAAGATATTTTTATATGAAATACATTAATATATATAATGGAATATTACTTGGTCATAAAAAAGATGAAATATTGTCATTTGTGATGTCATAGAGAGACCTAGAAGGTATTATGCTAAGTGAAATAAGTTAGACAGGAAGAAACAAATGTCATATGATTTTATATGTATGTGGAATCTAAAAAAACAAAACAAATAAACTTAAGAAAACAGAAACAGACTCATAGATACAGAGAAGAACAAACAGATGTTTGCCAAGGGGGTTGGAAGAGGAAAAATACAGATGAGGAGATTAAGGGGTATGCACTCCCATTTGTAAAATAATTGAGTCACACTGTATGAAATGTATGGTGTGGGCAATATAGTCAATAACAATGTAATATCTTTGATGGTAATATATTGTAACTAGACTTATCACTGTGATCACTTTGAAATGTGTAGAAATATTCAATTCCTATGTTTTATAGCAGAATCTAACATAGTGGTGTAGGTCAATTATACCTCAAAACCAAACGAATGAACTCATAGAAAAAGAGATAAGATTTGTGGTTACCAGAGGTGAGAAATTAGATGAAGGCTGTCAAAAGGTACAAATTTCCAGTTATAAGACAAATAGGTACTAGGGCTGTACAACATGATAAAGATAGTTAATACCGCTGGGAATTACATATGAAAGTTGTCAAGAGAGTAAATCCTCAGAGTTCTCATCACAAGGAAGAGGATTTTTTTTTCCATTTCTCTAACATTGTATCCATATGAGATGATGGAACTTCACTGAACTTACTGTGATAATCATTTTGTGATGTCTGTAAGTCAAAACATTGTGCTGTACACCTGAAACTTATACAGTGCTTATATTAATTCTACCCCAATAAAACTGGAAGGAAGAATACTTAGGTGATTTTTTCTTTCCTATGAAATTGTTGCAATGAACACATGAAAAACTGTTATAGAAACTGACAGTGATTAGCTTCAAAGGAAAGATAGGACAAGAGACCTGTCTGCCAAAAGCAACTATCTTAATTCTTCAATATTTACTGTTTCAAGTATTATACATTTTAAATTTTAGTTTAGATAAAAACAATGGCCTACAGAACAATGGTTAATATATCACATAATAAAGATTTAGACTCAGGAAAATACTTTCTGACAGAATTTTCAGGGGATATATTGCCAGGGGATGTAGTGAATTTTCAGGGGATATATTGCCAGGGGATGTAGTGAATTTTCAGGGGATATATTGCCAGGGGATGTAGTGAATTTTCAGGGGATATATTGCCAGGGGATGTAGTGAGATTCCAGTTATTAAAAATATTCCAGCTGAAGATGGGAAATACCAGAGCTGAGTGTGTAGGGTGGAAGATGGGACAAGATGGCTATGACATTTCTTTCCATGATCTGATTTTTTTCTCTCTACAATTACAATATAATCTCCCTTCTGTTTGCTGCAGTTCATATTAGTGATTGAAATCTAAATGTATTTTTAGGGAATTCCCATTGTGGCACAGTGGAAACAAATCCAACTAGGAACCATGAGGTTTCAGGTTTGGTCAGTGGGTTAAGGATCCGGCATTGCCGTGAGCTGTGGTGTAGGTCACAGACACAGCTCAGATCCTGAGTTGCTGTGGCTGTGGCATATGCCGGCAGCTGTACCTCCGATTAGATCCCTAGCCTGGGACCCTCCATATGCCACAGGTGAAGCCCTAAAAAGCAAGAAAAAAAATTTTTTTTAAGTTTTTTTTATCTTAATGGAGCTGCAATATCACCATGCACCTCTGACAGCAGGTTTGATCACAGGTATGTCATACAAGGAATTATGAAATTTTGATGCCTTTAACTTTTTTTATCATTTACTTACTAAATTCGCACCTGAACACATATTAAAGCAATTATTTTAACCTATTTGACACATACATCACTCTCTGAAAAGACTATAATTTTACTGATAAAATCATCAACAGCTCTTTTGCCCTGTTTTACTTCTGGAAAATCTTAAAATAGAGTATTATCTTTACCCCCGAAAGTCTTTAGACTGAACTCACCAAGAATGCACAGACTCAGAGTGCTGTTTTTAAAGCTTACAAATACATATTGAGAAAAGAATAGAAATAAAGACATCTCTACTTTCTTTTTAAATGATCTTTTTTTTTCTTTTAAATTACTGGTCTGAGAAAAAAAATCACTGCTATGCTTGGCATTTCTGTTTACTGATGCATAAAAAGAAATTGTGTTTCTAATCTATAGCTGTTTTTCTTCTTCTGTTTACCTCTCTTTTATGACAAGAATGAAGATAATGACCAAAATATATGCAATGCTTAAATGTTGTCAGATATTCGTCATATTTATATTCCTTACCGACTCCACTGTCCGTCGTGATTTAATACTACATTAAAGTCAAACCTGTGAGGGCATCATAAACAGCTCTTGTTTAAAGGGCATTGTGAAGGAGAGCCTTTAATCTGATTGATGAAATAAATGGAAAGTAATCTATCCTCTATTCAACAGCTTGTTGATGATATGAAAGAATTCCTACTCAAGCAAGCAAGGCTTTAAAGAGAAAGACCTCTTTCATCCTGTCAGCCTCTCATTTTTAGAAAAAAGTTAAGTTTTTCATCATGGTTCAGGGGAGTCCTTGTAAAACGTTCATTGAAAATTTAAGAGCAATTACAGTGTCAGACAGCTAGAAAAATTGCTTTTACTGAGTGAGAGTTCTCTGACAGATGCATTGTGGGAGAATTGATTCTTTCTAAGGGATAAGTGAATTGTCATTGTTAGGCTCTTCTCGTGACATCTAGCTAGATGTCATCTGCTTTGTAACAGAAGATTTGAATCAGACAACTGTACTCAACACTAGACTGTGTCTAGATTAGTTCTGCAAAGAAATAAGGCTTTGCTCTGCATGGCATCAACTGAGCTTTTAAAGATTACAGATGAGCAAGGGTTTCAAAAAAAAAGTTAGAAAAAATCAAAAACAAAGCTTTATAGCCACTTCAGAAAGCCTGGATGTTTAACCTGTAAGGAAGTCTGTCAAATCCTTGTGGAAACCATATAGAGAAAAGATCAATAGGATACCTCCTGGCTCCATTAGCTTGATGTAAAAGAGGGAGAGGGAAGCTGCTCTTCCACAAGAGAAACTACATTATTCCAGGGATTATGCGGGATCAGTTCACTTTGCAGAGAAGAAGAAGAGGAAATGAATGAAGATTCTTGGTGGGCCAGGACTGGAAAGAAAGGGCTTGTCAGGTAATATAACTGGTGATAAGAAAGTGGCTTATTAACTGGGAGGTGTCTCTAATTAGATGTTCATTTGCATAGGGGAAGGTGCCAGTTCTAATCTGGAGTGAGGCTGGATGAGAGAGACTCAGAAAAACGTCTGTCACTCTATCGGCTGCAAGCTAAATCTAACTTAATTAGCGAATTGAGTATCTGCTCACTATTTACATTGACTTTTAGAGTGAAGGACTCTACTTGCTGTGGCAAAAATATGCATTTGAATCGATAAAATAATTCTCTACGTGTTATAGATTTTCACAATCTTATGCAAGTTAATTATTGAATTAGGACGAAAATACTCAGTTCTGTCCACATGGGTAAAAATATTGTGTGACAATGTTATAAAAGAAAAAAAGTGTTTTAGAAAGATTATTTCCAAAGTGAATTTATTTTCATTATTTATTATTTTATATTAATATTATGTATTATCAATTTTAGATTTTAATCAAATTTGTTTTTAAATTTATTTTTAACAAACACTTTTCTTAAAATTAGCTTTTGAATATTTTCTGTTAAACTGACACGGACAATACTGCTGGGTCGGTAAGCCATGGGTAATTTCAGTTTGGAGGAGATGGTTGTCACTGGCCAAAATATATCTGATTATTCACAGAGTAGTTCAAAAATTCATAATTTTTTGTATAGTTGTGTTTCTCCTTTCCAGTAACAGCTGTACACTTAATATCCAGTGACTTTAAAATAATGTTTTTAGAAATTTACCTCAGCTTTAGCAAAGTAGCAAGAGATTAACTCTCTCCCTTTTCTTTAACTTATTTAATTTATCTAAAGTTTCTTTAGGCCATTAAAACATTCTTTACTATCTGTAGAAACATAAACTGTCAGCACAACCTTTGCAAAAAAAGCTTTGTCTTCCCAAAACAGGGGCCTGTGTCTGTATTCCTGTTTCAAGCATTCTTGCCATTTATGTTTCCTTGAAGCCCTTTATCAATGTTTATTTGAGTCTGCAAATGAATTGATAATGATTTCAATAGGGCAAATTCACATTCCACTAGGAGAGTGCAGTTAAAATTAAACAACACATAAATCTGACTGCTTTTATTTCTGGTATTTTCCTTTTAATATCTCTACCCATTTGTTTCACTCAGGTTGGCAAAGTGCATTTAAGTAGTTTACTAACAACTGAATTATTTCATGCATCTCTACCTAAGCAGTAATACATTATTCAGTGCTTTGCATACATAGAGGACTGTATGTTATCCAGTCAATGGTATTACAGTTCAAGATGTTTGGCATAATCACACACACTCACAATACACACTGGGTTTAAAAGAACTTGTTTGCATAGAATTTCATAAGTGTAAATCTGACGTGAGATAATGCAATTAAACTGAATGCCACAAACAAACAAATGTTGTATCTATCAATTATTTAGAAACTAATAGACAAAAAAGATTACTTTTTCTGCTTTCAGAGAGAACATTCCCCGTGTGATCAGGTGGCTTACAGTTAACAAATGACAGAAGTAAACTGAATAGATATTTTACAATATATTGTAAAAGATTATCCAATTCAAAAGTTTATAAATGGAAGCATACAATTCTTATACATAAAATATATGTGTAACTTCTTAGAAAACAGTGTCAGATATTCCCAGTTCCAAAGCAAAGGCACTTGAAAAGGGGTAGAGCTATGTTTGATCATGTGATCTGCGTACTCTTCAATACAACAATGTGAAATAGAGAACAAACATAGTCAAGAGGAAGTAACTCATTAACAACTGAGCAATTTAACATACTCATGAGAAAGCAAATGAATGAACTTGTGAAATTTATTTTATCAGTAGTCTTAGGTATCTGTAAGAAATGTATTATGATCATGCATTCTGTTAAATAACATCAAGTTATTATCCAGGGGAAATTTGATTTCATTTCTGTTTTACCTTTAGGCTCATGTTACCCAAAATCCTTTCTGACAAAAAAATTGTCAGCGATTAAGGAATAGTACTTCTCCTTTCAGATGCCTTTAAACATACTTAGATGAATAGGATCCTTGAGCTTTAAACAATTTATGAGAACAAAGCAAATTTTTTCATTGAGGACAAAAATGATCAGAAAACAATGATTTTA
Source organism: Catagonus wagneri (assembly GCA_004024745.2). Classification (NCBI taxonomy): domain Eukaryota; kingdom Metazoa; phylum Chordata; class Mammalia; order Artiodactyla; family Tayassuidae; genus Catagonus; species Catagonus wagneri. The sequence continues at coordinate 18,360,445 of PVHT020000166.1, forward strand.
ATAGGTACATTGAGATTTTTTGAAAAAACAAAATTATTTTTTTAATCTTGTACCTTAATATAAAGCAAGAATCAATAAGTATCAGCTGATGATTTACTCCCTTGCAAGTCTAATGCTATATTACAATCGTCACCATTGAGCATCTTATCATTGGTATAGACAACCTACTATATAGTATCAGGGAGAATTCCATGCAATTTCTGAAAGGCATGTTGGAAAAAATAAAACCCCCAACAGCTATTTTGAGACTTTTATAGAGACTCCATATTTATAAAGGAACAAAATAAACACTGTGTAATATTTATGGTGGGAATGAATGGCTTTCCTCTAGCATTCAGCTGCCTGAGCTGAATATGAAATAAGTCATCTGTATCTATGTTTGTATAACTTTACCATCTGTAGCAAAGTATATTATCTAGTGTCACGTTATGAAAGTTTCAGTGGAACAGGCTTTTTTCTTCCCAATATGTATAGAAGAATTACTTTAATCTTTTTCTTCTATGAGAAAAGATAAACCTTATCTGCTGTATATACCTGATGAAACACTTATCTATTCTGATAATTAATGAATCCATTTTAAGCACATGTTATTCTATCCATCTTTTGTGGTTCAAAAATGGATGACAGTGTGATTATGTCTTTGTGAGATAAGTAAATGTGTATATTCTTAGATCATCTGGCTTTCAAAACACCAGCAAAGTAAAACTGTGGCAAATTAGTTGTCTTTCTTAATCTGGACTCCAAATATGTAGCTCCATCTTTATTATTGAATGAGGGTATATTATATCATAGGTGATTAAAAAGATCAAATTACACTAAAGTTGAGTATACTGATGACTTATTATTTTATATGTTTATGTATTTTCTAGAATGTGTACGATAAAACATTCCTCTGGGCAGAGTTGGTATCCATAAGAGCAAAAGATACAGTTAACTATTCATTCATCTGGGAGTAAAGTGTTGAGAACAGCAGGCACATGGACCTCCTTGGAGTGCCACTAGTGGCAGTGGTTCTAACAAGCAGTAAATTAGAACAATCAACATTTCTAACAATGTGGCCTTTACTCTAAGTGCAGCTAAAACTGTGCCATTTGCAAGCACAGCTATGACCTTAGTTCTAAAGAAGTCCAAGGAACACTAAAGAGTATCTAAGAGTTAGAAATGTTTATTCTTAAACTTAGAAAAATTTCAGCTACCATTTTATATGCCCATATTTTGCCTCCCTTAGAAGTGTCTAAGAAACCCGCTTTGCATACTGAAGAAAATAACCCCCCCACACACCAAAGTATTTCTCTAGCATACTCTTTCTGCATCCCATCCATTTAAGTAATGCCCTATCTAAAATCTTCCCTAAGTCCATAGAGACACTTGGCCTCTGCCTCACTTTGCCCTGTGCTTGAAATTGAAAAATACTAACCTCTGGAAAGCATTATAATAATGTTCCAAAATATAGTAAGAGTGGATGGCATAAGAGGTAAAAGTATGTCAAATGAAAAATTGTACCAAAAATTGGACATCAATGTTTGATAGGTTGGAGTTAAATACATTTTAAAAACACTTTTTTCTCATATTTCTCAGTGTATAATCTGGAGATTTCTAGTTACATAGACACACCCAGGCTGTAATACACAAATCCACATCAACTGACAGAACAGCTTTCACATAAATCAGTTGAAAACAGAAACAAAAGACAAAATATGCCCAGCTTGTCCATTTGCCTTTAGTATATTATGGAAGTTGCAATGTGTTTTCACCAAAATGTATTTAATGTGTGGGTAGCGGGGTAGAGAAGAGGGCTTAATATATACCAAGACTAACTAATCGTCTCAAGTTGCTTATGTTGAGCTCACTCATTTTTAAAAAAAATTAATTAGTATGATGAATTCCTTAGCTTTGAGCCAATCAATTAATCATTTTAGGAATATATAGGCAGTAGAGTGAGGAATGATTACAGCAAAAGCAGTTTAAACTTTGAGTGTTCACTTCTTGAGCAGTTTTGTTATCATCTTCTGTTGTAATGGTATGCTACCATTGGGATTTGCTTTCCCAAAGTGATTAAAGAAATAGAGAGATAGAAGGAAGGGAACTGGTTGCAGTGGTGATAACAGGCTATCTCTATGGGTTATATTTAAAACTGTGATGACACTAATTCTTCCCTTAAAAATACATTGTTCTTTGTGATGTGTCTTACTGACCTTAAGATTGACAAATAGTGTGTAACATCTACAATTTCTTATATAATTATGTTAACTTTTATTTTTCCATAGTTTCAAATTATGCCTGATGTCATATTAGAGTATGTCAAACATTTTTCAATGCTGGTCAAGTAAAGCTTAGGTTATGCAGCATTTCCCAGAGTTATTTGACTTAGAGACTTTATTCGAAGAATGTCTACTTGAACAATATTTCAATGCAACACATGTCGGAAAATGCTCTCCTATTATAGCAGTAGGTGACAAGGTCTGTATTTTGCAAGAGACACTTTGTACATACAGAAAGAAACTTGGGAGAAAAAAAGTAAAGCAGTATGTCACAGTGCAAATAGTTCTAAACTTTGGAGAAAATGCAAAGCAAAAGAGTTTTCCCAAGACTTGACCTTGCTATGGAATACATTCTAGAAGTTAGTTCTGAAAAAAATGACTAGCATGGTTGTAGTTCTGTATTTCATGAATATTAAGAATTCACAGAAATGCTCTTTTTCTCCCTTCTTCCATTTCTCTTGGTCATGTATTTGGAAAGAGATGTTTTAAAATAATCTCTTTGCTTCCAATTAATCCCTCATCAAAAGCTGTCCTACTTTGCACCGTATTAAATTTTGAAGACACCCCATATTTTAAAACAATATATAGACAGTGACTAAGATAAATAGTGAGGATCATAGAATCTCTTAGGAAAGTAGAAATCATTATGTCCTAGAATGCTTTGCAAAGGTCCCTAGGAAAAATGGGACTTGAATGTAGCAATTGAACAAATGTTTAAGTAAAGGAATATCATGGTCAGGAATATGCATGAGGGGATCTTATTTTTAAAGGCTGTAAATATATAAACTAAAATGATATGACAGTGTGACCATTGTGTGGCTTTTGGTGTTAATTTTCAATATTTGTTCACTAAAGTGTTGATGAAAATCTAAGCCAAGTATGGATGAGGAGAATGTCCCTCTGCTGCCCATCTCCTGTCCTCTTCTGCTTTGAACACTGATTCTCCTTCGTGTTCTCCTTTATCAAATAAGATCGTAATAGGTGCCCATTACTCAGATCCTTAACTTCTGTCAGGAACACAATGCCCAATGATAAATGGTTTCCTGGGATTTAATCAATCTATTGATTGACCTGAATTCTCTTGATCTTAAATCTCTAAATTTCCTCTTTTGCTAAACTTTTCATTTGCTGCACATACACACACACACACGCGCGCGCACGCACACACACACACACACACACACACATTTACTTGCTATCAAGCCTTCAGCTTTCAGAAACCCTCTGGTTTCCAGAATTAGTCTGAAAGGAAAAAAACCTAAGGAGAGTCTCAATAAGCAAAGTGCCCCTAATATATCTAATAATTATAAGTATCGTTCCAAAATGGTGAGAAAATAGAGGCTATGTTTAGTGAACTCTGATCCTTATTCTTACAGAATAATGTGGGACATTGCATCGGATGGTGAAATCCACAATTCATGTACAAAAGTCGTACAGTAGACTGAGGTTTCAAGAAGGGAAAAAGCGATCATTTGGTATAGTAAGTGATGGAGATGAGAAACAGTGGTGGCAACTCTGACCACAAGGAAAATGACTTACAGTTGGGCTGGTGGCAGCAAGAGCAACAACAGTTTCTTATTCCAACCAGTGCCAGGCAGCAAACCGCAGACACTCTGACAATGGAAAGTGTTAAAAGATAAAAGATAGAGCACTTGGCACTTGAGCAGATAACCAGATGCTGGGGGAGCAGCAGCCAAATGCAACCTGATACTTATCCCCTAAAGGGCTTCGATGTGTCATTTGCAGGCATGCCAAAGCCTGGGCTTCAGCAGCCTTGACAATACATGGCAGTACAGTGAAAGACAACGCAGAGTTTAGTAATGCAAACCTGGGTTTGGAAATAGGCTCAGTTACTTTCCTAGCTTTGTAACTTTGAGCCAGACTCTCAGGGCTCTTCTTCCACATCTGTAAATTAGGAATCATATGATATCTGCTTCCTGTGTTTATTATAAATATTAAATGAAATGACATATGTACAGTACAAAGTGAAAAGCACATAGTAAGCACTTAGTAAATAGTATTGTTGTGTTATTTAGCCCTGGGTTCCTGCCATTCACTGGAACCATTGATTTTTTATTATGAAAAATACTTTGGGAAATGTGACAATAAATTACCGTTTAATGAATGTGTTGCTTAGAAGTAATATTGAACGTGTACCATGTGAATTATTATTTAAGCAAAAACTGCAGAACTTCATTTATCTATTAATTATCTGGGAGAAGATATCCCAGATGTGAGTGATTTCCCTGATAACTGAAGCTTATCTTTTAATATTTGTAATATATTTTGGTCAGTTGGTGGGAAAAATCCTTATAAAATGGACTCTTCCATATTTCCTTGGGAAAAAAGTCAACAAAATGAATGAGATGTCTGTTTGAGGAAGATACAATGATTCCATAATGGCTACCATTTACTTCCATTTGAAAAATACTTTTATCTGACTTTAGGATTTTTTTCTTTGTCTCTAATCCTTGCTTCTCTCCTGTCATCAAGTACTGGTTAGTCTATGCCTCTAAAATGCAACACCATAAAATTTCAAAGCACGTGTACTACCATCCTCCTAATTCAAATGTACTCATTCACAATAAGTGTCATCCATCAGATACAGATTAGAAAATTATAACTAGTGATCTTGTTTAGATTTTTGGTAAAATGCACCAAAATGGGATTTGATAAAGAGATGTGAAGATAGGAAGCTACTCAAGCTTTAGTGTAGTGAGTAATCATATTTATTTGACTTCTCAATAAGACTCTTTTTTTTTTCTCATCTGTGTTTCTTAGATGTTCCAGATAGGCCAGATGAATGACCCCCAGACAAATGAATTATGACTACCTATTTGCTATAGTTTAATTTAAAAAATTGGCTTGTCTGAAAACTATATGTTCATTAAAGCAAATAGTTTTTCCTGTTACATTTGTAGAAAAGACTAAATAATTTTGCAAACATTTATGCAACAGCTTATAGTTGTGTTTTTCAAAGTGTTTTCTGGGAGAAAGTAATTGACAAAAATTCACAGCATGTGGAGATCACCCATATGGTCTGGAAATTTATGTTATTCTTCACAATAGGTCAGCTGACTGTGTCAACAGTGACTAGAATAAAAGATCAATCTTTAAAAAACTCCATCTACAAATCACACATAGACTATCCGATATTCTGCTGAGCTTTTAGAGTTCACATCTGCTGTTACAAAGTTCCTTGACCTTGGGATTTGGCAGCCACCATGATTAAGTTTGTATCATATTCAGAGTGAGTCATAAAAACTGAACCTGTGTGGCTGAAACAGGTCAGTGTCTCTGAATTTCTAGACACATTCCATACATCCTGAGTAATGTGCAAATTTGTTGTTTCTAAAATGTCCGTCTGATTGCGTTATTCCCTTTTTAAAAATTTTACAAAGATGAAACATGGTGAAGAAGGTCCTTCATTATCAGGCCACAGATTATCATCTAGCTCTGTACCCTTCACCCCAACTCTCCCAGCACCCAAAGTGAACTGCAATTTATAATGATATTTTCCAAGTATAGAGAAGAAACTATGACTTCCAGGAGTCCGCAAGGGGAAAGCTAATGGATAGAGGTAAATTTCACTTTGTATAGTTACTGTAGAGGTACGAAGGAGACATCTATAGATGCAGTGTATCAGATTCTTGCAATACATTTGACAATATCCTGATGACATCTTTAGTACTTAGTATTCCACATTTCACAAAGCATGTATCTAGTATGTTTAGGAATAATATCAAGGTTTGCCTGTGCATTCAATAAGATTTTATGTCATGTTCTCTGTGCTAAAAATGTGTGAATAACAAAAAATAGAATGTACTCTTTGTTCTCAGTGAACTAAGAGAAACACACCCATACACACAAGCAAAGCAAGAGACTATGTACATATGTATGTGACAAATCCATTTGGAGCTATTAGCTTAAAGAGAATATGTAAAGACTCTGGAAAGGCTTTTTATCCATATTTGAATAAGGAAAAATATTTGTTGGTGAGGGAAGGCTAATACATTTTTCTAGGCCAAGGAAATTAAATGAGCCAAGATTTTAAAAAGCTAAAGAAAGTTGGTACAGAATGAGATGAAATTAACTGCTAAATGAAGATGTGTGAAAATTCTTGATCCTTTTCATTCTATTTCCATTCTTATAAAACTCACTTCTATTCATAATTTGCACAATGCATATTCCACTAGATTATCCACATCCTTACTCTGTTAGTCACTCACAGTCCTGAAAAGCTTTCGGCAGTACTTTTATCTATAGCTTAATGATGAATACTTAATCCTCACAATGAAAATATGAAAAAGGAAGACAATGTCGTATACTAATATTTTTGTATCTTGAGGAAAAATGAATTTGGGTGACGTTAAAGTCCAGAACTCTAAAGGAAGTTGATTAATATGCTTGGTGAAAAAATTTGACACAGTAAGAATACTGTGTCACACACATACCCGCTACTCTCCCTACCCCAAATCAAAATCTTTTGCAAAATTAAAAGGCTCGTATTTCTGTATTCTGGAATGATTCCACCCCATATCCACCTGGAAGAGTGGAAAGTCCCCTTCAATCATAAATTTTGGTAGCTCACTCCACCATGACAATAAACTGCTTGTGAGATTTTCCTTTCTGTGTTCAGACTGGTTGCAAGTGGCCACTTTCCAGAAATTCCCTGCCAGGACAGGATCACCTCACACTCAAGTCAGGACATAGAACCCTCAGACCCAAAGCTGCTCAGGACAAATAGTTATTTGGTATCAGTCTCAGACAGAGGAGCCTGAGCAATGTCTTTTAAGTTAGGAAAAGGAGATAGCTAGAAAGAGAACCAGTCAGGAGCTTTCAACCCAGTGATGTCATGAGCCATTTCACATTGGAGGAATTAGCGGGGTAAACTGTGGGGCACAGAGAGGAATCCACCAAAACAGAAAACCTGGGATAAGATAAGAATCAATGATGGCCTGAAGAGAAAAGCAAGTCATGGAATAGAAGCTCCTGGAAGCAGAAAGAGGAAGTCCCTTGTTTGTCAGGCTTGTTTGCCTTTTTTTTTTTTTTGCCACACCCTTTGCCAGGGATTGAACTCATACCACAGCAGCAACTCCAGCTGCTGCAGTGATAATGTCAGATGCTTAACCTGTGACACCACAAGAGAACTCCTTGCCCTTTTTTTTTTTTCTTTTTTGGCTTACCTGAATATTTTAGGGATTTTATTTTGTTTATTGGGGATGGTATACACATATTGACTTGGCATCTGTGTACTTTTTTTGAAAATTATAGTTGATTGACAACGTTCTGTCAATTTCTCCTGTACAGCAAAGAGACCCAGTCACACAGATACATACATTCCCCTTCTCATATTATTTTCCATCGTGGTCTATCCCAAAAGACTGGATATAGTTCCCCATGCTATACAGTGTGACCTGATTGCCTATCCATTGTAAATGTAATAGTTTGCGTCTACTAACACCAAACTGTCAGTCCATCCCACTCCCTTCTATCGTTGGACATGAACTGCAAGTCTGTTTTCTGTGTCTGTTTGTTTAATACAGAGGAGCAGCTGCTTACATTTCTAGAAGCAGACCTTGACAGTGCTGCCTCTGTGCGTTTCCTTCCAAGCTTATTGAAGTCCTGTCTGTTCCCAGTATGTAGTCTACATGTTTATTTGGGGGCATTTGCTGTTCCTCAAATATGGAATCCTGGTACCTTTCTCCTTGCCCTCTGACTAGTCGATAGCTTCATGTGTTTCAGTTTAAGTATCACTTTCACCACAGAATTTTTTGACTGCTGCTCCCCACTTCAAAACTTGGGTTTGATGTTCCACCACGGCACCGTGTTCATCTTCCATAAGGCAGCTTGCTGGGGTCATGTAGGCGTTTGTCTGAATCTTCTAAGAGACTAAGATCCATTGCAGTATAGATGCTGACCATTTTGTACCTTCACTGTTGAGTACAGCATCCAGCATATGGTAGCTGTTTAGTAAATATTAAGTGGATGAGTGAGTGAATGGAGGATTTTTTCCTTAGCCTGTGCATGGTTTTGTTACAAAAAAAACTATAATGATAATCATAGTGATAACCAATACTATGCTCTATTGTGTACCAGACTATGGTGTGTTAAACATATTCATGTAATATCTGATTTAGTCCCAAAATTATATGTTAAAGACTATTATTATCCTCACATTACAATTGGAAAGTTGAGTTGAAAGAGTGAAGGGAAATTTCCACTGTCACACAGCTAATAAACTTGGAAATTAATATTTCATTTGAGGTCTGTATAATTTCAGAGGCTGATTCTAACCTTAATTTAATACTAATTGTTTCCAGCAATTTCCTGATACTTTCAAAATGCACTGATGAAAATCAAACCATTATTTATTGAGAATTTACTACATTTAAATAGGTATGCATGTAACTTTATAACAGCCACCACCTTTCTTCCCTCAGTTATTAGATTCACCGTTACAAAATTAGGAACTGTTGTCATAAGCCAAGTCGCAAGGCCATCAGGTTGAAAATAAAAATGTTTCACAGAGCAAATTAAAGTATGAACTCTTATTCACTAAAATTTAATTCAATATCAAATGTACAAATTGCCTAATCTTTTTACTAATGAAGGGAAGACATTAAGTGTAGGTCCACCGATGACTAAGTCCAGAGCAGCCTTCAAGGAGTGTGTGTAAACAGGGTGTTTAAAACAGTGGAATTACAGCCAAATCTGGTTCCAAAGTCAGGAGAATTGCTATATTCTGCATGCAGCCTTTCTTCCTGGTATCGGAAAGGTGGCATGAGAGCAGGAGGTGGGTCTCGGTGGGAGCACCTCCAGCCCAGCCCAAGGCTGGTCTTTCCAACTTGTGGTCTGAAAGGAAGTGCAGTTTGATGGCTCATCTACCACCTGTTGCCCTCACGATAAGTGATGGTGAGAGCCTTGTAGACTTTCTGATTACTAACTCTTTAGGAGGAACCATTGTGAACAGGACTTTTTTGTTGTCTTTACAAAGAGATCCATTCTGTAGATTCTTTTGGAAACATACAGAAGAGCTTGGGTATCAGAATTGTGAAGAAACAGAATCTTCAGCGTTGGTTGAAATAGGGGGATGAAGAAGAGCAACAGGGGAAAAAAATCTCGAAAAGTCAACTTGCTTATTCCAATCTAGAGTTTTAGGCACCTGGCACGTTAATAGCTGTGTTGTCTAGTATCGTACATAGCCTTTAGCCAGATATTGCTCTTGAAAATTTGAAATGTGACTTGTCCAAATTGAAATACACTTTGAGTGTAAAATACACACTGGGTTCCGAAGACTTGGTATGAAAAGGATAACATTTTCATGAATAATTTTTAAGTTGATAACATGTTGAAATAGTAATTTTGGTATAAGGGTTAAATAAAATGTTATCAAAATTAACTTCATTTTTTACTTTTAACTTTTTTATTTTTAACTGTAAATTTTCAATTTATGTATATAGCTTTCATTAGTGGCTAACTTTATAGTCTATTAGATAGTACCAACTTATAGGATGGTTACATGTATTACTTTTGTTTAATCTCCCTTCAGCAGGATATTTAATGTTCTTTGATCTCTAGGGAGTTTTTTTGATTTAGAGAGTCTTGAAATATTTAAATGAATTACAAATAATGTTGTCATCAATCCTGAGAAATTTTACTCTTTATACTTCAAAATAGTACATAAGAAGGTTCTTCTTATATGTCAATATTTTACTTAATTTGACTTTTTACAGTTTAACTCAGCAATTGTGAACTAAAGAGTGAATACTTGATAACATCCAGTGTGAAAAAGCTAGAGAAATTATAGTGGCCCTTAATACCAGCAGCTATTTGTTGTCTATGAAAAGAATGATCTAAAGTGGAACCAAGATGGAGGTGAAAACACAGCAATCTACAAAACCAATTATCAACTCCTCCTGATTGCTACCATATTATCATAAAGTGTATTTTATCTGATAGAGTATATTCATTAGCAACATGTCAACATGAAATACAGGGTTTTGTGAATATTTGTGTACAAGTGTGCATTAAGTTTGAAAATGTTCACGTGGGCCACATATTTTCAAGTTTTTTAAAATTAAAATTACATTATTATACCTTTTAAGGATATTGATTTTTTAAACTTTTTCTATCAGTCTGGGGCTCTGTTGGAAGCAGAATTTTCCCTGGATTCTTTCAATAAAGAGATTGAATAAAGGGCAAGGAAAACAGAACAAGGAACAAACACTCGAGGCAGCAAGACATCATTACCATGGCCAGGGCTGATGGAATAAGGTTGTCAGATAGCTTTACCAGAGTTAAAAAAGATTTTGAGCCAAGGAGGAACGTGTCCTCTGAGCTACCTGTGGTCTGAAGCATAGAGCCAAGCAGGGAAGTAAAGGAAAAGTATCCTAAACTCTTTCCTCTCGCTTTACAACCCACACTATTGGAAGAGCCCAGGTGGAAGCCCACCAGCTTCACACACAAGCATTCAGAGAAGGGTGGAGGAGGAATAGCAGACAGGGATAAAGTAGAAAATAAATAGCACATTTATGAAGCACTTCTTATTCAAATTATTTTGTCTAAGGTCTAAGCACTGTGAATAGGTGTAGTGACCAATGGGGAAAATGAAGTGTATGATCAATCCTAATAGAAAAGTTGTTCATTAAATAAGAAATGCTACATGAGATTGAAGAGCTTGAATACCAATTTAGGCAGTGGTAATGGAAATCGGAAGAGTCATAATACTATGGAAGGATAAAGGAATAGATGGTAGATGTAGAGAGATTGAAGTGCTTGTTTCTCTTCTGATTAATTTATTAATACAAATTATAGTGTATTGTAATGAATAAGAATTAAAAGACAATGAGGCCTTAATTATACATCTTGAAAATGGGAAATGTATAATTTGGGAGAAGCTGCCAAAAGATTAGAATTTAATAATTAAAGAATACAGTTTTCAAGTTCTGACACTTGACATCTATTTTGATCGTATTAGTGATTTGGGGTTCATTAAAACTCTGGAGAAAATTCTAAGTCTGAAGTATAAAGTAGCGTAGCATCATATACAGTACCTTGTATAATCTAATTTTATAGCCAAAAGGAATTTTAAAAACAGAAACATATACATAATATTGTCTAACACTGGCCTCTTAACATTACTCATACTGTGAACGACCTGACCTAAGCTTGAGGATGGCCATTGCCTTCCAGCCCCTCAGATAAATCAGTGCCCCTCTCTAGGAAGCCTTCCCTAAATATGCTGCCACTCCTAACTCATTCTTACTCTCAGGTGAGTGTGAGATCAGCATCTCATAACAATATGTGCCATAGATTGCTAAACTAAAATAAAGGCTTAGAAAAGTAGATGAATAAACTATTCATTCTGCCAGTGTTTGGTTGCGATTTTGTTATCAGTTGTAGTTGCTTACCCAGGGGCAGCAGTGCTAGAATTCTATGTTGTTGAATAAGAGACTATACAGACCATTTTGGTATTAGACTGAAAGCAAGAAAGCTAACACTGTATTTTGATAAGGCTAATCTCTGTTCTCATTCTGCTAGAAGGTCACAGTAATACTTTCTGGCAAGGCCACCATTTTTATCAATGTTTCTTTCAACTCCCCAGAAAAATACTCCATTGGGTTCCAATTTATCATCCCATCAGTCCTGGGGAGATTATTTTAACTTGGGCAATTTCAGTATATGTACCAGCAGCACCCCAGCACCTGTGGAAAACCTCAGTCATGCTGTATCAAATGTTTGGTTTAAAGCAACATCATAAACTTATTATGCAACTGCAGTCTTTGAAATGTAACCCTAAATAACAGGACAATTGACCCACTGAATGGCGTTATTTAGGATAAGGGATCTTTTCATTTCTGATATCTTTAAATTATTAATTCATGGAATTCCCTTGGTGGCAGAGCGATAATGAACCTGACTAGTATTCATGAGGACACAGGTTTGATCCCCGGCCTCACTCAGTGGATTAAGGATCCAGCGTTGCTGTGAGCTCTGGTGTAGGTAGCATATGCGGCTCAGATCCCATGTCACTGTGGCTGTGGCTGCAATTCCCAATTAGACCCCTAGCCTGGGAACTTCCATATGCTGTGGGTGCAGCCTTAAAAGGACAAAAAAAATCATTAATTCTTATCTATAGCCATATAATGTGGCTGTATTTTTCTGTTCAATATCACCTAGACCTTTCCTAATCATAGAAGATTCTAAAAATACATAATCACCCCCCCAAAAATAAATTTAACATCTCAGGATTCTTATTCAGTAAGTATAGAGTGGAGTCCCAGACTCAGTATTTCCAAGAAACCCATTTTCCCCCAACCCAGAGGGCTTCCATGATCAGGCAAAACTAGAAAAACACTACAATTAGAAAAACACTACGATCGGCAATATTTGAATTATATTATTTTAAAGGTGTCCTCTGAACCACTTAATTTTACTGTTTCTTAAAGAAATGAATTTTTCTTAAAAATTGTGATATATTTACTACACGTAGTGGGGAATAAATGTATAACTAACAATTTACATTTTTAAAAAATAAGATTGCATATTTGTGCTTTCAGTTGGCAAAACTACTGACCTAGGCTTTTTGTGTTTATAAACGACCATTCTTAGAAACAAACTTTAAATGTTTTCTCTTGCATTTTATGGAAAAAAAAAACTTTCAAGTACGTCAGTCATTCAGAGGAGCCGCCATTTATCTCATATGATCTCTATGTCAGATATTCTTCACATACATTTTCACCTCTTCATGAAAAGGTGTGCATCGATATGCTTATATTTACAAATAAGGAAAGCAGGTCTCAAAAATTTGAGTAAAACCCCACAGTGAATATCAGAACATCAGTCTAAAACAGACAGTTCCTGTGTATGGCCTTACTTTGTGGGAAAAATACTGTAGCAAACTAACTTACATGTGAAACCAAATCTATAAGGAATTTTTCATCCGTGTATTTCTCTGGGCATTCATTTCCATTATCTAACTATGGTGATTTGATATTTAACTTAGATGTATAAATATACAAATAACTTAGTTACATAAATATATATGTCATAGAAATATGACAACTGATATTTTTTTAACTCAGTCATCAGTAAAGAGGAAATGCTGATGATATCACTGATTGTGAATGGCTATTAGGATGCATACACCAGAGAGAAAAATATATGCTTAAATTGATCCCTAGGGGACTGTCTTCCTGGAAAAAATAAGAATATCCCCAGGGTTCATAAGCAAATCAATGAATTTACAATTATCTATTGAGATGTTTAGAAATACAAGGAAGGAACCACACTGTTTAAATAGTATCAATTTTTAAAATTGCCATGCTTTTCAGACTTTGCTTCTGCTGGTTATATAACCATTCCCTCCTCAACAAAGTAAACAGAGAAATAGTCTTGATAAACTTTTAACTTGTCAGCAAAAAATACCTCAAAACTATAGTATAACTGAAGTATGCAGGCCTATACACACACACACACACACACACACACACACACACACACACACATACATACACAGAGAGATAGTTGCTGATGAGACCTAGTTTTCATGCACATCTTTAAGAGTAATTATTTGATTATAAAATGGTTCTTGAAATTTATTAATTGCTCTTTTATTGATTTGGGAGAGCTTTTTTGGTACTAACCACTAAAAAATATTTTTGCATCTAAATAAGCTAATTCTTCTGTAAGAGAAATTTCTGGATAATTACATAGGAAGTGCAAAAGAAAGTTATTCTCGCTAACATTATTTATTCTATTTTTAATTTGTTTTTTAAAATTTATTCTATTTCAATAAATATGTGAAACTTAAAGCATTCATTTGGATGTTAATTTTGCCTGCTTTACTAAATTAAATTAGTTTTCTTACTTTTATTCAATATAATTGAAATTGCTGGATAAATCATGATAATGAAGTGTGTCTGTAACTGTATCTAGAACCAAAGAATTTTAGACACAGAAAACACCTGCATCTCCGATTCCATCCCTAGCCTGGGAACTTCCATATGCTATAAGTGTGGCCCTAGAAAGCAAAAAACAAACAAAAAACACTCTTTGGAAAAAATATTTGCAAATATCTATCTGATGAATAACTTGTATTTGGAATATATAAAAACTTTCACAAATCAATAATGAAATTGCAATTTCATTACAACCATAAAAGAACTAGGAATTAACTTGAAAAGATACTTCACAAAGGAAGATAAGTGAATGGCAATAAGCACTTGGAAAGGTGGTCAAAATTCTTAACACTAGGGAAATGCAAATTTAAACCACACTGAAAGGCCATTTGATACCCATAAAATGCCTGAAATACAAAAATAACCCCTGCAATTAAATGGTGATGGTATAGAATAACCAGAACTTTCATGCACAGTCAATGGGAGTATAAAATAGTACAATATTTTAGATACTTGGAATGACAAAAAGTTAAGCATAATCTCCATATGAGCAGTTCCACTGCTATGTATTAATCCAAGAGAAATGAAAATATACATCTACAATAATGACTTGTGTGTTTCTAGAAGATTCAGTCATAATAATAAAAACTATAAACTTCTATGTGTTCATTAAGAGGAGGCAGGATGGACAAGTTGTGGAATATTTATACAATGGAAAACTACTCAGAAGTAAAATGGAATGACTTACTGATTCATAGTTTAGCAAAAATGAATCTGCACACATTATTCTGAGTGAAAGAAGCTTGCCCCCAAAGAATACACTCTGTATGATTCCATTTATATGAACTTCTAGAATCAGCAAAAGAATATGTAATAATAGATATAGGAAAATTGTGCGAAGTGGCATAAGAGAAAACTACATCAATAGTGGGTGGCAGTTAAATTGAACTATGTGCTAGTGAAGTGTGCATTTTTGAATATCCATATGATACCTCAATAAAACATTTTAATTACAGAAATAATAAGAATGTTTAAAAAGGAGTTCCCCTGTGGCACAGTAGGTTAAGGATCCAGTGTTGTCACTGCAGTGACTTGGGTGCCTGCAGTGATGCAGGTTCCATCCCTGGCCCTGGAACTTCTACATGCCACAAGTATGGCCACAAAAAAAAAAAAAAAAGGAATATTTAAAAATAAAAGGAAGACATGAGTTAAATCATTAAAAATAAAAATATAGATAAAATTCACTGACCTTATTTTCAAAGGAAAGCCCTGAGATATGGAATAATAAACTATCTAATGTTTATTATATTAAGGACAATTAAGAAAACAGATCATCACTTTGCATTCACCTAATTAAATGTTTAAATTTTAAAGTTAAATGTCTCTTCAACACTCAGTAACAACAAAATGGTTAGTCACAAGAAGTAGAAAATATAAGGTTGGTTTCAAAGTTTTGGTCCCTATTAAACATATAGGAAAGTGAACTAATATCGATACAACTTTGACAGTAATATGTTCTGTATTCCATACTCAGCCAAGTTATAATTCCTGGATGAAAGCAATGCAAAGACATTTTCAGATGTATCCAAACCCAGAGCATACTTTACTCAGGTGTTTAACAGACCTCAAGAATATTCTTTAGAACATTTTTTTTCCCTCCAAATGAGTAGTGAGAAAGAAGAAATTAATGAGGTTTATCTCCAAGTTAAATTACTGAAGATAGCAGTAAGCAGGAACAGTGAGGTGTGGAAGAAAGTTCTATTCTATAAAGGTAGATACCTTTGTATAGTGCTATTCTTAACTTTGATAACTCGGTTTAAGAAAACATCACAATTTTAATATAACCATATACATTTTTACCTAAGTGACCATATTCCAAGATATTTAAGGAGGTAAAATTAGAGAAAATGACATTAAAAAAACCCAAGCACTTGGAAAATTTTATATACTGGTTGTATATAATAAGTGACAATTAGTCAAAGAAAAAAGTGGGTTAATGTTAATAGTTTGAGTATAAACATACATGTATATCAGATTATGAGATGCAAACAAAGCTATATAGAGAACAAATGTAATTTACATTGTTTTTTAAAATAAATATTTTAAAGGTTTACTCAAGAGAGGAAAAACAAGCAAAATCTAAATAATTCAGAAGGATGTAATTAATGGAGGTTCAAGTGGAAATAAATTGCAAAACAAAATCATGGCAATGAAAAATAAAAGTCTTTTATAAACAATAATATAAAAAACTGATTAATCAAGTTATTTCAGAAACAGAAAGGATATATTTTAACAGTTATAGCATGTATTTTAAAATGAGATTTTTTATAAGAACAATTGATGCTCATACATTTAATAATCTCAAGAAAATGGACAAATTTTCTTTAAAAACATATAAAAAGCCAAAACTAATTCAATGAGTATTTTTAAAGAAAAAGCTTAGAGCAAAAAAAGGAAACTTTTCAAAAACTTAGCACAAACAGAAAAGCATCTCCAGAGACAGATGCTTTTACACTTAAGTTTTCAAGATACAGATAATGTCTATGCTACACAAATTACTGAAAAGCGTAGATTAAAAAAGGAAAGTTGCCAAATTCATTTTTTTATAAAGCAAGAACTGTTCTGAAAATAAAAGCTGACAAAGATATACAGAATAGAAATCTGTATCCAATTTTTTATGACTGCAGACTGGCAAAGTCTTAGACTACAATAAAATGGTCTTTAGTTCAAGAATCAAGCTATTCACCATTATGAAATCTATTAATAAAATTTATCACATAGACAAGTCAAATATGAAAAATAATATAGTCTTTCCAATTGGATACTCAAAAAAAAAACTACGACAAAATCCAAGAATCATAAGTAGTATAAGTTTTTAATATATAGAAATAAAAATGCTTCCTGAACATGATGTAGACTATCAAAGCTTGGTGCAAGAGACAATGTGGGATTTAATCCAAAACTTCAGAAAGACACCATTACTATTGAACATTGTTCTGAGTCTAGCTAGTAAAACTTGGAAAGGAGAAAGCAAAATAATTATTTGCAGATGATATGATTTTAAATCCGGGAAACCCAAATATAAACCCAAATGTATGAAAGATGTAAAGCAATTTAACACTTGAACCTCACTTAAAATGAAACTTGCATAGTGAAAACCTAGAATACAAAGGCTATCTTTGGCTAGAATTATAGTATCTACTTTTTTTGCCACCTTTTGCTGATTTCTAAATTTTCTTAATGTGTGTGTACTCTAAGCAACAGAAATAAACATATAAACAAAAAATAACAAACGTACTTATAACACTAAGAAAACTGGCAAGGGGTGGGGAGAATTCCTTCCCATGATTCTGAAATCATTAGCAGCTTTGTACATACATGTTTATGACAAGCACACACACACACACACACACCTATCTAAACATTTCTGTGTATGCGAATTCATACTATCTATAATGATGTTTTTCAACCTAGAGTGTTATTGACTTCATACATCGTGGGCATCATTTATATAAAAACATGTATTTATCTTAATCACTAGATCAGCAGCCAGATATCTGGTAGTTTCTTGTGTGGGTTTGCTGCAAAATTCTCAACTAGTCCCTTGTTAATGGAACTTAAATTGTTTCCAGGTCTTAATTTCTAAATCTAATTCTTTCAGTAACCATTTTTGCACTTACAAAGTATAGTAACCTATTGCTATGTAACAAACTACCACAGAATATAGCACCTTAAAATAGTAATTTTTTTTCTTAAGGTTTTGAGCTTCAGGAATTACAGGTGATTTTTTTCAGTTTCATAGGATGTGAATGGAAATTACTCAGTAGCATTTAGATAACCAGATATGCTGGTCTGGGGTGCAAAGCAACTTTTCACTTATGACCGGTGCCTTGACAAGGAAAGCTGGTCTCTACTGGAACAAATGACAGGAGTGCCTACATGTATATACACTTCAGCTTTGCAGTCTCAGAGTAGTTGATATTTCAGCAACTCAGAGCTCAAGAAAGAATTGTTCCAAGAGGACAAGATGGAAGCTACAAGCTGTTTAATGACCTATACCTAGAAATTCCATATCATCAATTTTGCTGCTTTCTACTGGTCAAGGAATCCACTACAGCCAGCCCAAAGTTAAAGGGTGGGGAATTAGACTCTATCTTTCTCTAGAAGTAGTAGTAATTAACTGTAGCCGTCTTTAAACACCAACACAGAGAGTCTATCTAGCATACCTTGAAGTGTATTTTCAGGGTCAAAGAGTAAATACATTTTAAATTACTTTCCAAAATAGTTTAATTTTCCCAGGCTAGGGATCAAATCAGAGCTGCAGCTGCCGGCCCGCACAACCCACACTGCAGTTTATGGCAACACCAGATCCTTAACCCACTGAACGAAGCCAGGGATCGAACCTGCATCCTCACGGATACTAGCCAGGTTCATAACCCACTGAGCCACAACGGGAACCTCCCCTAATATTTTATACCGAACAAATTTTAAAGAAATTTTAGAATGCACTTTCAAAACAGACGTGTGTTAACTCCTAAGAGGGCTCCACAAAAACTTAAGTTCTGTTGGGCTTAGTGAACACATTAAGAGTCAACTGGTGATGTGAAACATGCAGATGAGCAAAGGAAATACGAATTCCAGTATAAAGAAAGTATCATAAGATTAAGAAACATCTTCAAGATAAACAACGGATTCATGCTTATCGATAAAGCTCCCTGAAACTCTAAACACATAGATTTTTAGATGGTTTGCAGTACTGTTCAAGACCGTCCCTTAAAGACAAATAAGTGATTTATTGTGCTGGGACATAAAGCTTCTAATGATAGGATTAACCATATTATAATTAGACCTCTATGAGACAGTAAATTTCTTTGATCTCTGAATTAACTTTAAATCACCTCCATGGATTGTTCTATAGACTTCCATATTTTTTCCCTTCCCAGAAACTGGAGGGGATTAAGAAAAATTTGGAATCTTCCTCCCCTTAGATGGAAATGCCACCCACACACTGGACTCTCTCCATCTAAAAGTGTCACTTGAAAATAACATCTGCCACAAATAACAGAGAACTCAATAGTGACTTAAAACATTTATTATTAACAACAACCTGGGGATGTGTGGTCTCAAGACAGATATTTTCAAGGACTCATTTTCTTTCTGTCCTTCCACTCCACTATTCTGAAGTGTTGGCTTATTGTCAACATAATTATTACCTCATGGGGTGAAAATGGCTGCTTTAGCTCCAGATATAATATTCACATTGAAAATGTTTGAAAAATGGATAATGAGCACTCCTTTCATGTTACTCCCTTTTATAAGGTAGCAAAAATCTTTGAAGCTCCCCATTAGGCATCTCATTGGTCATACGTGGTCATCCTTGCCCCCAAGGGAACTAGGAATCTACACAGATTCAGAAGATGCAAGGGTGCTCAAGAATGGCCATTTCCAAGCTTGCCTAATACTAATGTGTATTAAGGTAGACCTGGCTTTCCAGTGTCTGTTGTGAGTTGTTAAAGGAGAAAGAGATTTGGTGGGTATGACTTTCTATTAGTGAACAAACAATTCTGCCATACAAGACAAAAGTAATGCAGGTTGAATCTTGGGATACATTTGAAAAAGTCCATTCAAGAATGCTTCTAGAATTGGAAGAAGTTTTTTGTACGTTACATATGATCCAAGCTAATTTCCAGTACAGACCTAACAAGTAATGGAACCCAAGAAAGACTTTCTTAGTCCATATCCAAACTCACTTTCTTGGAAACCTAAGAAGGGTGGATTTTAGTGAGCTGGTTGTAGATTAGAGAATTTAGAATTCTCCCTCTTCATTCCTCCTCCTCTAAATCTGGCCTTAGTATCTGCTTTCCATTTGTAAATTCAATTCATGATTTTTTTTTTAATTGTTGGAGCAAAGGACAAAGGAAATTATCAGACAGGGAAATGACAAAATGTAGAGGAGAATACAAGAACTTTGGAGATCCTGGAAAAGTAATTAATGTTTTATTACTGGATCTGCTGCAAATAATGAAATCTAAAGCTCTTGTTTAACTTTTTAAGTCTTAGTTTCTGCATCTATAAATGAGGGAGTGGCAAAAGATTGCATTCTGGGCTATACTTTATTATTTTATTATGACTTTGTCACACAGCAGCCAAAAGCAGAATTAAGGTTCAGGAAAGCTGGCTTATTACTATCTGGAATCACATCATCAACCACCTTCATTGAGCATGAAGAGCCAGGCAGTATCCAAAGCACTATATATAGCTGATAGCATATAACTCAATCTTTACAATAATCCAAAGCTCTAAATTTTATTTTTATCACCCATCTTTAGAGATGACACAGTTGAGATTAGGAGTGGTTATTTGCTGATAATTTCTTGGAAATTTACAAGGCCAAGAATCAAATAAAGTTATAATTGATTACAGAGACTAAGTACTTATCCATTACACCATTGATTAACTGATAAAGATTTCATTGAGCTATGAGATTAGTGTAATTGTTTTGATTTTCAAATAAAACATATTCGTGAAGATAGCACCAAAATAAGAACGTACCAGATCTTGATATGTTGCCAATATACTCTTGCCAGAGTGATCTAACTGCAGGACCTGTGTTCACTTTGAATGCTTATAAGCCATCTTCACAGATTCAGAAGATGCAAGGATGCTCAAGAATGGCTATTTACAAGGTTGCCTAGTACTGATGAATAGTAAGGCAGACTGATTTTTGGATAATTTTCTAACTCCACTACCTGAGAAATAAACTTTAAAACAGAAAAAAAAAATGAAGAATAGCCTGTGATAAGATAAAGTCGCTGAAGGATTTACCATACTCCCCACATGCATGAGGTAGATTAAAACTAGGCCTGCTTAAAATATTTTGTTCTAGTTCTGTGAAGAATGTCATTGGTAATTTGATAGGGATTGTATTGAATCTGTAGATTGTCTTGGGTAGTACAGTCATTTGGATAATATTGATTCTTCCAATCCAAGAGCATGGTATATCTTTCCGTCTATTTGTGTCATCTTTGATTTCTTTCATCAGCATCTTATAGTTTTCAGAGTACAGGTCATTTGTCTCTTTAGGTAGATTAATTCCTAGGTATTTGACTCTTTTTGATGTGATGATATATGGGATGGTTTCCCTAATTTCACTTTCTGAACTTTCATTGTTAGTGTATAGAAATGCAATAGATTTCTGTTTATTAATTATGCATCCTGCAATTTTACCAAACTCATTGATGAACTCTAAGTTTTCTGGTAGTGTCTTTAGGATTTTCTCGGTATAGTATCATGTCATCTACAGTGATAGTTTTACTTATTTCCAATTAGGATTTCTTTTATTTCTTTTTCTTCTCTGATTGCTGTGGCTAGGACTTCCACTGTTGAGTAACAGTGGTGAACGTGAACATCCTTGTCTTGTTCCTGATCTTGGTAGAAATGCTTTCAATTTTTCACCTCTGAGAATGATGTTACTTGTGTGTTTGTCTTATATGGCTTTTATTATTTTGAGGTAGTTCCCCTCTATGCTTATTCTCTGGAGAGAACAGATAAGTAGTGGGGTCCTACTGTACAGCACAGGGAACTGTGTACGGTCTTTTGGGTTAGAATATGATAGAAGATAGCATGAAAAAAAGAGAATGTACCTGTATGTATGGCTGTGTCACTTTGCTGTACAGCAGAAATTGAAGGAATATTATAAATCAACTACACTTTAGTAAAAAATAAATTTTAAAAAAAGAACTGGCCAAAGAGACAATAAATAAATAAATAAATAAATAAATAAATAGTTTCAGTAATTCTGGGGGAAAAAATGTAGGCTTGGTTAGAGCAGAATGAGAGGCAGCAAATCAGAGAGAGCAGGTACAGCAGGAAGCTTGTAATAGCTTTAGGTGAGAAAGAAACAGATCCTTTGCCAAAGCAAATTCATGCCAATGTTACTTCTACCCAAAATGGGTTGGCAGTCAGCCTGCAGTGTTCTGTTTGGGGCCAGATTCCCATGTGGGGACAGTGTGAAACTGCTACTTACATGCTCAGAAAGTAGTAAAAGCAAGCCTGGTTCTTTTTCTTTCGCTGGTATAACTGAATAGCAAAATATTTTTATTTTCTGTGCAAGGCTTGGAAGGGGGCTTCAGACAGCTATCAAGAGACATTTGCACCTGAACAGAAAAGAAACCAATCCCAAGGGGGAAAAAGGGTGTTGAAGTGAATAAAAATGTACCCCTCCATTTAATGGCAATTTGGGAAAAATGTCTGTTTTCAAAGACAGGACCTTCTAAAAAGCTGAGAAACTAGCTGTGCCCGGAAGTAAACACCTGAGGACTAACAAGCAAAATAGCAAGTGGAATGATTTGTGAATAAAGGTTTTTCTTTCCTGTTTAAAGGTAGATTGGCAAATACATTTGTGTTTTCCGTGGGGGAAAAAGCACATCCACTGAATGGTATTTCAAAACATACCAGACAGAATTACAAGTTTAAGAGCCATTTACACCCCTGTACATCAGCAGAGCAGTTCTTTTATAGCAAGAACCACAACTCTTTGAGTTTGAATTTGAGGATGAGAAAAGAAGCAGAGCATAAAAATTAGTATCTCCATTGACATAACCATAGCGTAGAATCCACCAAGGCCAGCAGCTCAGAGGTGTGTCTAAACAGTGCTTTGCTTGCCAAAGGCCTATTGGAATTAGGCGTGTGAGCTTTTGACCCAAGTAGCAACCAGATGGGCCATAAACAGTCTAGAGATGGGATGGAAGTGGGGATTAAAAACATATATGAAAGGACTTTGTCCTGCAGTTTCTACTGTTACTTTGTTTTTGCTTTCTTGGAATCCCCTGGCTGAAAAAGGAATAAGAAATGAGTTGAAAAGGCTCACTTTCTATTAATAAGGTTAACTATAGTATCTTTAAACCCTGAGCTTCTCAGCCTGTGTTGCTGGTCTGATAGATATGGGACAGAGAAATGTTAGCAATAATGCGGCTTCCTCACATTCTAAGATCTTGAGGTCGAGTTAGGTGACTAGAAAGATGATGTGATGTTGAAGATATGAGGTAGGATAACCTTAATAGGTATTTTCCTGAAATGGAAATGCAGCAAAACAGGCTTATGTAGAGAATTTCCAGGGTTATGTAGAGAATTTCCAGTGCTACTTAATTTTTTTTACAACCCGCACCAACATCTTCTAGTTACTTGTCCTTGTTGGGAAACTAAACTGATTTCTTTTTCATAAATTAAACCCATACATTTTAAAACAACTCTGAGTTTGTTAGTTTTTCCCAACAATTAAAATATATTATTTATCTGGTGGAAATGAACTTTTGTCTCCTTTTTATTGGAATGCTTTAATTGGAGAACACAAACCTGTGCCAGTTTTCTGTATAAATTAGGTGGTTGCTTCAAGGGTATGATTCGCAGGGTATCAGAAGACTCCCCAAATAAAGATGCTGCTTTCTGTATTGCTTGAGTGCCCACTGTTTGGTTGGGCCATGATTTACACAATCCCACTTCCAAATGTCCTTTTTTGCAAGGCAACTGCTATTCCTGAGTTGAATAAAGCCCTGGTATAAAAGAAGTTATCCAGTGATTTATTTTCCCCCTTATATAGTCGATACAGAGAGAAAAGTCCCTTCTTCCACTATTCCCTCAGGCAAATTCATTTTTGCCTTTCAAAATCCAGTTCAATTACATGACTTCAGCATTTCTACATATAGGTAAATCAATGGCTCCTTTTTCTTGGCCACCATAGGCATTATACTCACCATTCTCACAGCATGTGTTGCCATGTTTTATAATTTATTGTTTATTGATATCAGTTTTTCCTACTGGATTATGACTTCTTATAGGCTGATGAGAGGGACTGGCTCTGATTCTTAGTTATCTATATATTCCCGGAATCTACTATAGCACTCTAATACATAGCAGATATAGAAAACTGTTTCTAAAAGTGCCAAAACCAGGTAATTCCTACTTTACTATTTGTCTAGAGTATAAATTAGTCCTGCATCTAACCCTGTGTGAGTTCAGTCAAAATGGTTAACTTGTTTATTCCACACATATTTACTGAGAAAAATTCAGGAAAACTTATGCCTCAGATATGATATAATCAAAGTATAGTTGTGTATCGAAAGGGGAGTGATGCAGTCAATCTACCTGGGATCTACCCGTTAAGGGATTGCATTATCCATTTTTAAAACAGCAATAAGCTATCTAAATACAAGTCGGTTTTTTATTATTACCATGTGCTGGTAATTCTAAACAAGTTCAGTGATAAAATATCCCTTCTGGCCAGAGAGACTACTCTCATGACCTCTTTTCCTTGGCACACCACTGCCAAAGTGTATTGTCCTCTTTTACATTTATTCTTATTTTCCAAAGCATACTCTAGTTTCTCAAGTTCATCACCAGTACAAAAATCACAGATTAGTCTTTTAAGTAGTTAACTGGCTTTTCTGTTCTACTGAATATAAAATCCAGTTGGGAGATAACTTGAATCTCTATTTTTAGTCTTAAAGTGGCTCCATTTTTGTTTTTACTACAAAGTGGGTGAATTACATGATTAATTAGAAAATACAAGTTAAATTATTTCTCTTTTGGTCCCACTAAATTCACCGTCAGCAAGTAGGGGGTTATGAACCCAACATTTATTTCTTCAATGTTATTCCTAATATATAATCTATCTTAATTTTTTAAATTTTGCCATAAAACTGTGTCTTATCTATATTGGCAATTGACAGAAGTATAGGAAATGTGTCATTTGTAACTGCCCAGCTGTCCCAATTTGTATAGTCGCTCTGCCAATGGTGGACACCATAGGAGAAATCATGCAAAAATCTTTTCAAGGATCTATACATCCCTGCTGCTGAATTATGTGCTTGAAGAGACAAAAGTAGTGTCTCTTTACCTTCAAGAAATCTATAGTTTGACAGTACAGATAGAGAACATGTAACAGGTAACATCAAGACAAAATTTAAACAAATGAATTACGTATGGCTTATAAGAATTACCAAACTGAAGACACACAGACAATTGGTTGCCAGTTAAAGGCTATGTCATTGAGAAGGTTTTGGCATCTTTGCTGATAAGAACCTTACGGGTTAGAGGCCTCCTCTTTCTTTGCAAGTCCATCTTGCATCTTTCCTTCAAAAATAACTCAAACACTGTGACAGGTTAATATTTTGATATATTAGCCAACAGGCTTTCTCCCTGTAATTATGTGTACCTAGTGACCTTTCCCAGAACTCACACAGCTAGGGTCTTCCAAGTTCATTTCTCAGGGAAAGGATATAATAAGAGAACTCCAGAGCCAACAGAAGAGTCAAATTACTGGCTTTTGAGGAAGCCTGGATTTACAGATGGGAGTGAGAGGCATGGGTCCAGAAACCTCAGAGAAGTAAGAAATGGCAACTAGTTTGGTCCAGCTGGAACAGATGATTTGTTGTAGAATAATCAAAGCTGTACTTTGAATATACTATGTGTCAGTGTTTGAAGGCTGAGGTAGGTAGATTTGGATCTAGTAGGAATTGAGAAATAGCATCATATACAAGGCAAGTACATTTAAACAAATCATCTAGTTCTCCAAAAGTCCAAGGGCAGCTGGAGTGCTCATTCTTGGCCAGCTCTCCCTCCCCAAACCTTCTGGCACTATTCTATCACTAATATAACTGATTGAATGCTGGAGAATGGAGGAAAGTTCAGATATATCTGAAAGAGAGTCCTACTGACTGTCCAAGTTTATATCTGGATGGAAGCTCTGAGAATGGGCATCTGGGAAAATGTCTTACATCAGTGATGGAAGGCTGTCTCTGCCAATTAAGTTATCATGGAGAATAGCTAATGATGGCTGAGAACAAGCTCTACCAGTTTAACCTGTAAACAGGGTAGCCTTTCACCCAGATGCCTCCGTCTAGAGGCACCAATGCTCCACTGGTAGAAGAGCCCCCTTAATTATCCACTGATCGCTAATATGCTGTTCTCTAAGGAACCTCAGCAGATTGAAAGGAACAGCACTCAAGTCAAGCACTAGAGCAATGTGGTTAACTCGGGACCCCTGAAATCTGTCTGTGAGACTTAGAATACTAGCTCTTCTCTAAAATCAGAGCAGTGTGATCATGAACAAGTTAATTAGCCTCTGTGTCCATAAAATTCTATAGTGTCCTTATGAGAACTAGAAATGTAAGCACATGGAAAATACTTAGGACTCTTGGATACATGGCTGCAAGCTCCTGTTATTAAAGTTCTCATTGTGCAGCCCTTGGCTGACATGAATAAATAATGGACTGTCACAAGCCCTTTTAGTAGGCTGAACAATGTCCCTCAAGTACATCCATGTCATTATCCTCAGAATCTGTGAAGGTTACCTTTGAATGAGACCTTTGAAAGAGATAGTAGGTATAATTAAAGTAAGGATCATGAAATGGAAAGATTATCCTCACTCAGCTTATGGGCCAGTATAATGGTATGGCCTTTATAAGAGTACCCAGAAGTCAGAATCATAGGAGGAGGCAGTGGGATGACAGGGCAGAGGATGCAGTTACTCTGTTTAAGGCAGAGGAATGGCCCAGGAGCCAAAGGATAGAGGCAGCCACTGGAAGCTGAAAAAGTTACAATAGTTATAATTTTAATGCCCTCGATCTTTGAATAAAGTTTGGCAAGGTAATTCTATACCCATTTTATAGAAAAGACAGTGATTTTAGACAGAATTTTTGACTTGCCAGAGATTGTCTACTGAGGGAAATGGGCACCACCTCAGAACTGCCTAAGTCCAAACAGAATTCTTTTCATGATTCCAAGGATTTCCTGTGGAGACTTCTATCTCAAGGCCCCATCTTAAGGACCACCAGTTACTTTGTTACATATCTGTATATGGACCATTATTTACTCACTCACTTCCAGATTCTAGCTTAGTTTATTTTCACCAAATTGAATCCAAAAGTGGTAGCGAGAGAAAGCCACTTTCTAAGACATCCACAGCTATAATCAGCAGCTAAAAGGATCAAGAGCTACATTAAAAAAACCTGAAGTCAGAAAAGATTTGATTTCCAAGTTGGTCACACCTCTGCTATGTGACCAGAATTCTCTTGATTCCCCTTAGCTTTAATTTCCCCATTGGTAAATCCATTACTTTACAAGGTTGGGGGTAAGAGTAAATGCTACAATCCATATTAAAATTGCTTACATGCCATGCAAATAATTTCAATTGTGTTTAATTGTTATTGACAGCTTATTACATGCCTGAAATTTTCCAACCATGTGACATGGTTTATCTCATTTAATTTCCTTATTATTTCTACCATGATTTCCATAACTATTTCTTCTTTCCCCCTTTCTCTTTTTTATCACTTTCTTGTATTTTACTATCATTTCTCCAGCTCCTCTTTCCCCATCCCAATGAGTTCTTTTATAGTATCTAAGTTTAGGAGCCACTGAACTAAACACCATTATAAAAATGTAATGACCCTAATTGGAGACTGCTCACTGATTCCAGGTATAGAGCCCTCCCCAATATAGATTTTCTACAGCATGGGAGTGTGGGTGCCCTTGCTTGCCCCTGAATGCCCACGAACAACACAATGCCATGCATTTGATATAAAATTTGTTACAGAACTTGAGAGCTCTCACCTGTGTTCCTGTGCGGTGGCATTTAACCATTTCTTCCTTATGTAAAGAAGACATACACAAAGTCATTTTAGAGTATAAGGAGAAAAGGTACACTTCTTTAGGGAACCAAATAGAAACACATTCTTCTAAGTGTAAGATGGAGCTATTTGGACCAGTGAGTGTCAGCTTTCCTCAAATGTCAAGAACTCCCCAAATCTTCTGAAGATGTAATCAAGATACAATTTGGGATGATAGGACATTTTCGTCCTAGTGCCTATTTTCATTCAGGAAAAGCTGACATGTCATCACCATTTTTGATTCAGACGGATGTCATGTCTTGATGCAGCAGGAAACATGCGAAGATGACTGAACAAGAGGTTTAGTTCAGTCCATTCACCTGTAGAAACATGTCTGAAATCGTCTCTTCTGACTGAAGTAATTACTTAACCTGAAGCATTTAGTGGAAATAGAAATCAAGTGGTTAACTTCTGTGTCTGCTGAGACCACCCACAACTTTTTTTCTCTGATTGTTTTGTAGACAAAGCACCAGTGACCACCATAGATACGAGTCCACCAAGAGGTGGTATCAGTAAGCAAGTTAACAGAATTCAAGGACATGACATTAACTGGATACATATGGAATTTTTTCAAAGCCACTCTTAGTAAAAGATATGCAAGTTATCTAATTCTTTTGCTCAAGCAAAGTGGACTGCTATACAGAGTACTAAACACAAAGTAAAGGTTCAAAGAATTGGCCAATCTGTGAGCAAGGAAGACAATTTTAAGTTAATAAACAGAAAATATAAAAATGGGTTTTGTCTTCATATGGCCGTAAACAACTGTTAAGTTCATAATGACAGAAATTTTTTTTTTTTTTTTTGTCTTTTTGCCTTCTCTAGGGCCATACCTGTGGCACATGGAGGTTCCCAGGCTAGGGGTCTAACAGGAGCTGTAGCCGCCGGCCTTCGCCACAGCCACAGCCACAACAATGCGGGATCCGAACCGCATCTGCAACCTACACCACAACTCACGGCAACGCTGGATCCTTAACCCACTGAGCAAGGCCAGGGATTGAACCCACAACCTCATGGTTCTTAGTCGAATTCGTAAACCACTGAGCCACGACGGGAACTCCAGAGAGAGACCTTTTTGAAAGTAAAGTTTAAGAGGTATTTAGGAGAATAAAAAAAATGATACTAACAAGTTTTAAAAATGGGTAAATCATAATCATACGCATGGGTGGTTTGGGGTATCAGAAGTAAACTATATTGTAATTTCAGTTATTTATGATTTGCACGTTCTGGTTTCTATGTGATGAGAAATAAACAGCCAAATGAATATTTGGTTTAATGAACTCATTCAGACACTATAAAACTGCAATCCTCTAAAAACTGTATAAAGTGGAATGGCAAAATGTAAAATATACATATATATTTTTTAACCTTTCAAAAGATATATATGCAAAGAAAATATAAACTTAAACTTTCTTTGGACTGCAAGTGGCTAAGATTTAAAAAAAAAAAAAAAGAACCACAAAAGAGGCCGAGTAGGTGCAAAGCTGTTTTTCTTTCCTCCTAAAGCAGATTAACTAGTTGGGTATTTCTTTGAATAGCTTAAAAGGTTCAAGTTATATCTGGCAGGGTGAATAGGTAATGATATATGCCTCATTCACCAAAGAAACAAATGTTTTGTTTCCCAACTCTAATTCTGTATTTTGTAGTAAGCTAGAGTGATATAATATACACTAGTATTATTGTAAAACAAGAGTTTATTACTTGGCTAAGTAAGTTGATCTTTGGAAAAGTGTACAAGTGCTTTGAAATAAAATAAAAACTACTTAATCCAATCTTCTCTCATACAATTTCTTTCAAGGAGAACAGACACAGCCTGTTAAAATAACAAAGAATGTAGAGTTTCCATTCATGGACAAAGTGTCCTCATTCAAACTCCCACTCTAAGCTACCTTGCCCCTCTTCTCAACTTTCTTTGCAGTAGGGAAATGTGATTCCATGAAACCTCCGGGATTTTGTTTTATGTTAACTGGCAGAGCTTTTCACGTCTCACAGAACTGGTGACACCTAAATGACACACACTTTGGATTGTCCTGTTGTGTGGAAAAGGCAGATAAAGGGAGGAGGAGAAACCTAAAACAGGTGGGCCAGGGCAATGCGGCAGTCACAAATGTTCCTGAAGCCAGGGCCAAGCTTAGGATCTTTGGGGAGATAAAACAACTGCTTCGGTGAAATTATTTCACAAGACATGTTAAATTACAAACCAAGTCCTGAGAATTCTCCAAAATCTGGCTGCTCTAGACTGAATCTTTGCAAAGGAAAAAGTTGAATCTTCAGAATCTTTAGCCAGTATGTGAACAGAGACTAGCATAATTTAAATGTAATTAGTAGACCACATCTGGCTTGCAGAGGGACCGTGGAATTGTGTCTGCATTTCCACAAGACAAAGACTGGTGTAAAATGCCAACATGTCCAGCAGTATGGGGGATAAGACTGAATATTTTGGAATGGAATTCTATTTGACTGATTATCTATGTTTTGCTGGAATTCAGCTCTATATATTTACTTGGTCGTATTTATCTATTTAGATTCTTTGTAAGAAATCATGAACGATGCCTGTTTTCTAATTTCAGTGATTTATAGCAATAAATTTCATACCGATTTGATCAAAATATTTCTACACCTTCTGACTTTCTGACTTTCTAGCAATATGTCTTTAGTCCTTAATGTATTCATTCCCAAAAGACTTTTTTAAAAGTGTGTTCAAGTGAAAAAATCATAAAAGGTTGAGATGTGATTTCCACAAGATCACAAAATGTAAAACAAATGTCAAAGTAAATTTTTGCAATTGCCTTTGATTACAGCATTTTGAGATTCTAGAGCATTTTAGGAAATTCTTAAACCAGCATTTTTTTTTTAAGGAAACATAACCTCCGTTGAACCTAACCACATTTCTTTCCCCTCCTGTCAGTCAGTTCCTTGTATTTCTTTTGAATCACCGTTTGTAAGACAGGCCCCTAGGGCAGAAAGCATTTGTTGGGCCAGCTCCCATTATAGAAAGACTTTTCTGAGGGCTGGGATCCTCTTCAGCATTAAGAAAGCAAGGCTTCTTCTAGGAGGTCTGTTTTATCAGCCTCCTTGTTCTTACTGTCAATATGAGTAGCTCACAACTTCTGAGAAAAAGAATGAAATCAAGTGTGAACCAAGGAAACAAAACCAGAGCTTTTATATAGTCAATGAGAATCTTTCCTTTTCTGAAAGTTCAGTAGTGGCTAGAGTTACTAATGGGACTGATCACCACCAAAGCATATCTGTATCATTGGCTGTTCCCCCGCCCCAGTTCTAAGCACAGTCGTATTATACTACAACAATAAAATGCCTCCTTTCAGCTAATGAGTTCAAAACTGAATCTAATCTTGGAAGTTATACGAGTAAAGCAGCAAGGTTCATTCGCATTTAGGATAGCGTTTCTGTGTATTATCACAAAGGGAGAGAGCCAGGTGGAATTAAAATGCACAGCTACTGAATCGCTTCTCAGTTCCACCTCCTAGAAAGCACTGGTTCTCTCCAGTTCCACTCAATCAGCTGCTGATTTGACATTATGATTCTATACAGAAAGTTATAACTTTGTTTATCAAACACCATAGATTCCATGAGGATTGTAATTTTGAACTTAGTCTATTTGTGCCAAATTGCCTGAAAATAATAGAGATAATTTAACATAATGAGTACAGTAGTTTCAGATAAATTACCCCTACAGAACATTAATTGTATTCATTAAACAGAAAGGGATAAAATTCCAAGGTCATATCTGTTACGGTTTTATTTTTAGAAATCATCTTCAATTTCTTTCTTTTTAATTCATAAGACAATAATTTAGACAATGAAGAGATATTTAGCTAGTTAAATGATTGCATTAGATTGTTATTTCTAATTAAAATTCCACTTAAATTCACCCAAAATCACACTCTAGTTATATTCCTAAGATGTTTCTTTTTGCATTGCTATGAGTTTAAAATCTCTTTAGTATCTAAGCAATAACAGATTATTCAAGTTTGAATTTTTTCTAGTTTTCTAGTTTCATTATCCTAAATGAATTTATATAAATGTAAATATATAGAGAAAAAGTATACTGAATTCTTCATTGGGAAGTCTAGAACATACATTTGGAAATTAATGAGTAGTAAAATTTAAACAATAAATATCCTTAGACATCTATGAAATTAATTTAGTCTTTTTATTACTATAATTGTTGAATCTGAAGGATTTACCAAAGTTTAATCAAGGGTGGGATATAACTTTAATGACTGGACTGAAATGTGATTTTTTTTTTTTTTTTAACAGCCATACCTGTGGCATATGGAAGTTCCCACACTAGAGTTGAATGGGAGCTTCAGAGCCGCAGCTGCTGGCCTATGAAACAGCCACAGCAATATCAGATCCTTAAGACACTGATCGAGGCCAAGGATGGAACCCGCATCCTCATGGATACTAGTCAGATTCTTAATCCACTGAGCCACAACTGAACTCCTGAAATGAGATTTTTTTTATAGAAAAAGCTGTGAATTGTATATCTTTTGACCTGAGGTCAATCTATGTTGGCTCAACATAAGGAAGTAATATAAATTATAAACTTGATACTTTTGGTACTGGGAAAGTCTAGAATATTTGGTGCTGAAGCAAGACTGGTGATTCATGCTTCTCAATGAAAAACCTAATATAATCCTGAGATTCTCTTTTCTCACGTTCCAGGTTCAATATGTAAATTTCTAACTGCTCATTCAATTACTCTAATTAAAAAGTGATGTCTTAGGAGGTCCCACCACTAGTCTCAGCTTTAGTTTTCAATCCATTGTTATAAGTTGGATTAATATTTACTGTATTTACGTACACACTTAGTCTTATATACTAAAACCAAAGTGTTAAAATCAGCATCTTACTCTTGAAAGCCTAAACCAGTTTATCAAAATGTCTCTTTGCTCTAGTCTGAATTACCTGTTTGCTTATGTAACAGGCATCTCAAACTAATACAGCAAATTTAGAAATTTTGACTTTCAACTCCTATTCTATTCCTCCACATAATAAATGGAGCCAATTGTTCTAACAAACAACCAAACACCAGCTCCTTGATTCCTCTCTTTTTCTCCCTCCCAACATAAATCAAGCAGTCCTGAGTGACCTTGAAAAATATAACCCATTTCCATCAACTTATCATCTCCTTTGGTAACTCCCTAGTTACCATCATCTGTTGCCTGGATTCCTTCTATAGCCAACCAGTTGGTCTCCCAAGTTCCCTTCTGGTCCTCCACTCTACATACTCTAGGGAATATTTTTTTTGTAACATAAGTCATATGGTATCTTCCGCCTATTCAAAAATTTCCAGGAGCTCCCAGTTACCCTCAATCAAACAAAAATCCTACAGTGCCTTGTATGATCTGCCACAAGATCTATCTGTGACTCAGATTTTCACTGTCCCGCTAGTTCACCATGCTCCAGAAATTCTTGCCTCCTTGCTCTTCTCCTAGTAACCCAACCACGTGTGTTCTTCAGGGCTTCTGTCCAATGTCCATTTCATCTATCAAGAATGTTCTTCCGCCAGATAGCTTCATCTTCTTTCCTCAGTCATTTCAGGTTTTTACTCAATGTTTTACCTCCTCAGGGAGTCCTTCCAGGATTATTCCAAGTAAAGTAGCAATTAACAATCCTCCGCTCCACCTCTGTCTATTCTCTTGCCTGCCTTGTTTTTCTTCATAGCATTTATCACTGTCTGAAATAGTAAATAAGTATTTCTTCACTTGTTTCAACCTGTCTCCCACACTAGACTCTAAGGACTATGAGAATGGGGACTTAGTCTCCTGTGTTCAATCCTCTATCCCAACAGTTAGAATAGCACCGAGGATAAGGTGTAGATGACATAAATACCTATTCAATAAACAGAAGAATGAATTTTTCAAGTGGACCCAGTGAATCTAGCCCGGACATAGGACATAATTTTTTTTTTTCTTTTTAGGGCTACATGCGCAGCATATGGGAGTTCCCAGGCTAGGGGTCAAATCGAAGCTATAGCTGCCAGCCTAAGTCACAGCCATGGCAACCCCGATCCAAGCTGCATCTGCAGCCTACACCACACCGCAGCTCACAGCAACACCAGATCCTTAACCCACTGAGCAAGGCCAGGGATGGAATCAGCATCCTCATGGATAGTAGTCTGGTTCCTTACCGCTGAGCCAGGACAAGAACTCCTCCGTTTTGTTTTGTTTTTTTAAGATCACTCTGGCAGCTGTGTGGAATATAGGCTTTAAAATGAACATGGAGTTAGGAGGTATGTTAGGAAGTTCCCAGAGAAATGAAGCCAAGAGATACTAGTACGTGGGAGTAGGAGACAGTAGTGGACATGAAGAGAAGTTGGTTTCATTGGTTTTGAGTAATGAACTAGATATATTAGAGGAGGGAAAGAAAGGAATCTAGGATCACGACTAGGATTTTTGGCTTGAGTGACTGAGTGTATTGTGTTGTTGTTTACTGAGAGGAAATGACAAGTAAAAAAGGTCTGAGGCAAGTGTATGGAATGAAGAGGTCCTTTTGTTTTGTTATGTCTTTGCTGCATTTAATTTTAACTGCCTCTTAAAGGTCTAAGTGAAGCTGTCAGGTAGGCAGTTGGCTATACAAATGTAGAGCTCGAGACTGATGAGCACATCATTAATGAAAGAATGCTTTATGGAAGATTTTCAAATTTTTCTTTGTCAGAACACCAAGGTTTTATGATTGCATGAATTAAATAAACGTGGTCTTTATTCAATAAATAGAAAAAATGTTAATGCAAGAATTTGCTCGAGTGTAAATTTTATCCTAATGTATTTTTCCACTTATCAATAGTGGAATCTGAGAATATGTGTATATATATATCTTATATGTATACATACATAAAATGATATTCATATATATCATTATATATACTTTTAAATATAGATACATATGTACATATATATTATTTAATGCTTTGTTATATATTTAATTTTTAGCTCTTCATAACTTTCTACCAAGATGGCAATGTCTTTCAAGTAATAAATCACTTGAATAGCTTTGAGAGCCACTCTCCTAGGGTTTTGAAGAGGTGTCCCAGGTTCTCAGTTGTGAAAATCTCTAATATTCTACTCTCTATTAATCCTCTTTAGAGACTTTGGAAGCAGGTTGTGCCAGATCCAAAAATATGGAGTAGCTATAACACCATTAAAGCTAACTGTGATCCTGAACTAATGATCCTGAAATTGGCCTTTGGGACAATTTTAAGAATGTCTATAACTAAACTTGCTTTAGAAAGTCGTTTCAATCACTTACCAGTCACATGTTGCCATAAAGACAGAATTATATATAGAATTAGATCTTACCAATCACATGTAACCATAAAGATAGAATTATATATAGAATTAGAAATGAAGAAAGAAAGAAAAAAAGAAATGAAGAAAGAATTTTCATAAAGGAAGAAAGTACTACCCCTAAGAAAAGTGAAAGTAGCAAAGAGGAGATCGTAGATAGTTTTTTTTATTGGTTTGTTTGATGGTACATTGTTAATTCTAAATGAAGCTGTTCCTCACCTCATAATGTTCACACCTGGTCCTGTAAAAAAATTGATAGCATTTTATGGGCTATGGCTGTCAGTACTTCAATAATTTTGACTCATGTGTAATTGACGTTACTGTTTGAAAATAATTTAAGGGACATTTATATCTTATTCAGAAAAATTGTATTTTCCACATGACTTCTCCAGCGTTTTTAAACTGTTTTTAATTCCCTTGTTGGGAAATTTATAAAAACTTTCCCTTAAAAAAAAAAAGGCATTTCAAAACATCGATCTCTTTTGCCTGAGTCAAAAAAGGTATATCCAGGTAGTCTGATTTTTAAATCCTAGGAAAATAATCTAGAAGCTATGTTGACAAAAAAAAAGAACAAAATGATAGATTTGTAGATTACATGTAAAGGTCCTTTAAACTGACTTCCTAGCTAACATATCAACATGGAAAAATGCCTGCTTCTTCATTTCCACAGCAAAACCATATTCCCCATTCTTAGATATCTTTTAAATTATAAAAACAATTTTAAACGTATTAAGAATTTATACATATTAAAAAACAATTCAAGCACTAAGAAATTATGAATATTAATGGTATTATTGACGTGAACCTGTACCCAATCTCATTTCTCTCCCCAAAGGTAATTACTCAGTACTTTTGTGAGCAATCTGTCAGATTACTTTTTAAATATATAGTTTATATATAGTACTAAATATGTATGTATATATGTAATAAATCCATTTAGAAATATATTATATATATGTATATTATATATAATACCTATTTATTTATAAAAGAATTATATTGTACGTATTGGGCACCTGCTTGTTTTCAGCTTAACAAAATATCTTCAGTTTTTTAAGGCAGATTTCATTTTTTGTATTTATTGCATAGCTTAAATAATACAATTTACAAAGGATACATAGTGCTTTTTGCAAATAGCTTGTGATTCCAAACTTTGGTGCTGTACAGTAAACAATACTGTTACCTTTTAAATCCTTTTACTTCCTGAGGTGCGGAGACAAACTTATAAAGAAATATATATAAGCTCTAACCAAATACCTTTGGTCAAACAAACAGATGGATAGACAGACAAATTAGGCAGGCAGCCTTTGCAAAGGATTCAACAGTTGCCTTGTCTTTGCTATAAAGTATTTTAGGAAAAAAGTGGTATTGTACAAAAGGTCCCAGGTGGAGTTGAATTAATGACTTTTAAAAAAAGATATTAATTAATACTTGGGCTAAACATTCACACTTGTCACGATAAGCCTGACTCTTAACCTTCTTTGTAAAGGAAGCAACTGTCTTGCTTAAATGTCATGGTCAATAAATGTCCTCTCAGAAAAGCAGAATTTCTCTATATCACTCTACAGTGTCAAATACATAGTGTATACTGATTAAATTCATGTACTATCCAAAAGTGGTGCATATGTAGGAATAAGCCATGTAAGCTTATTCACCAAGGAAACTCTGTGATTCATTCTTACTCCCAGAACAGGACTCTTTGTAAATACAAATTTAATCCAGAAATTGTTAACAGATCATTCTCTACAAATTGTGTAAATATTACTAACATGAGAAAACCAGGCATGACATAGAAGCACCTTTTTATCTCTAGACACATGCAATGATAAAAAAATCAGATTAAAAACAAAAGATGAGACTAGTTAAAAGTCAGGAATAAAGCAAGCATTGTCACTTGGAATGCTTCCTCTATGCAGATTACTATACGCTTCTTTCATACTTCTTATTTAAAAAGTAGGTAGGAAGCCATTTAGGAAGGCATTGGGGGTGAAATAATACAGCATCATTATGGAATGAATGTCTTCAGCTTGAAAATAACTCCTATTGTTCCGTAATAATACAGCAATCTTGGTCACAGATCTCAACACCGATATAAGATTTTTCAGGACAAGAACTATGAAAACAATGTAGGTGAGAATGGTTTATATCTATTTTGGATGACAAAAATCAAATTAGGCCATCCACACCACATGTGAGGTGACAGGAAACAGAGCAGTTTCAATGATTTCTCAGTGAGGATGATGGAAATTTATTGTAAGCTGCTATGTGGATTACTGAGAGCATTTGAGATATAAAATCAAGAAATGGACTTCAACTGTCATAGAGGGATTTATTTAAGATTAATGGCAAAACTATTAAATACTGAGTTTCAGAAAAAACTTGGAATTTCCTCCCTGATAAGTGTTTAAGTACATGGTGGTGAGCTCTTTGTAGTAAGTATTTTTACAACATCCCTTGCCTGTGAATGCCACTCCCTACTTTATCATAATGTTATCCCATGAATTCTGTCCTTGCTGTAGGTCCTCTCAATCTATCAGCTAACACTAAAAAAAAAAAAAAAAAATTTCATTTAATTTTTATTGCAATCCAAATTTACAGAGTTTTTAACCAGCCAGTGACACAGATTACGAGCAATATCTATGTGTGAGACATTGGAAATGCTGAAAGATGAGACATTGAGTTCTTGCTGGTTTTGCTCAGTGGGTTAGAGGGGGAAAAGGAATTGTTTTCTAGAGAATATTCAAAATGAAAAGACTGAGTTAATAGCATCATGTGAGTTTTCCTAGTATTAAAAACCAGTTATGTTTCCTAAAAATTCTGGCAATTAGTTATACTTGAGCTAACATTCTTAGAATTTTCTTAATAACTGCTCATTAATATACCACCTTAATCCAAGATCAGAAAGGTTAACTTTACAAGATGATATGGCTATAGGTCAATTTATGTTCTTTCTGTGTTTTTAAAGCTACAGATGCATACCTGCTTAAGGAACTACGAAGGTAGTTAAAATACTAAATAGTCTACAGATTCTCTGAGTGTCTTTGGAAGAACGTCTTATAAACACTGACTAGTATCGTCTCACACATCCTTCCCAGTCACACTGCATTTTCACAAGTTTGTACACATCTGCAGGCTGTTAATCATGAGTTTGGTTGTAATCTGGGAGGACTATAGCCTCAGTTGGAATCAATGCTCTTTCATAAGTTTAATGTATTTATCATGAGGTTTAAAGGCAAGGACCATCTTGCTCTTATTATGCTCGTAATAGCAAATAGTATAAACACTGGATGTTTAATAAATCCATACTGAATTGAAATGACTTCAATTGAATTTAAGAATGTATGCTTCTTTATTTATCATAAACATGAGTGTTATTAGTTCCCAACTTATTAGCACACGCTTTCTTCAATGTTTCTCAGATGTCTAATGTATCTGTCTGCTTTAAGTTGGGGAGGAGAGTCACCGAGAGGAAGTCTATGAAGAGGGCTTCTAAGAGCCATAGCAGGGGGAGAGTGAACTTAGATTGGAGAGGAGTAGTTGGTTTGCAATGCAGTCACAACAAAGGCCTCACTGAACACCACAGACGGTTCCAGATCAGATGGTCCCCAGTACTTGCCCCACCTTAGAGCAAGAGAGTTGGCTTTTATACTTTTTCATTGACCGATCATGGATTCAATTTGCCTCCAGAAAAGGGGCCATGATCTTGGGTGAATGAGCATTCTTCAGCCAAGGGCAATTCTGGAAGAGTCACTCAGTTAAGAGCTGTCAGTCCGAACATAGCCAGAAGCTGGAAGAGGGAGAACTTCACTCCAGAAGGAGGTTGGGATGGTTTGCTCTACCATTCACCACATTATTTTCATATGCATTCTTTGCAACCTGATTTCTCCACTCACTACTCAAAAACGGGGGGCAGGGGAGTGGTTAAAAACTCATTGCAAAATTCTCCACCCTTTGTTTCTACACTTCATTGTTTTTCTTCCTACACCAGTTGCTTTCATTCTCCTTACATTCTTTCTGTTAGAATATTCATCCTCCTGCAGTCTCAGTTTTTAGGGTGCATGTAGAGTACATCAAATTAATGCCTCCAATTTGTCTACATTTCCATATGATGCTTTTATCTCCAAACATATACTGAATATTTTTACTAGAATGTTCTAGTAAATGTTCTCTCCTTTTCTCCAAAGGAAACACTAAGAGAATTTTAAAATAGCAAACCAACGTTATCTTCTTAGAAGTAAAAACTAATGTCCTTTTCTTCCTATTACAGTTATCATCACTTGATGTTATAATGTCAGTTCATGCTTTTGTTTTTTCCCCATAAATGAATTATTTCTCCTAATACCTTCATCTATTCCAGTGGACCTTATATCCGCCTTATAACTAATAATCCAAGTTATTTTTATAATAACTTTATATTTTATAACTATCCCCTTATAATTAATCTCCAAAGTTATTTTTCTTTCTTTCACTTTTATCTGGTAACCAGCCCTTGGATACTAATTCTTTGTCTGTAATTAGTCTCTTCTTTTTTGTGTTCCATTTCCTTTTGTTCATAAGATGTTGTAAATTACTGTAACATATTTCAAAGTGGTCTTCTTTTCTAAAACCTTTTCAGCTTTTGGGAATTCATTGTATCCAAACCATAATTTGGGAAATCAGCCTTCCTACAGCACATCTTCAGTGTAATCTTTACTGTCAGAAAGCTTCCATAATCTTCCAAAGCCAAACAATCTTTAAGCTTTAACAATCTTAAAGCTCAGGGCTATCAAAAAGCATTTAAAAAATTGTTTTATGAATATATATTGAGCAATGACTATGTGACATGAGCTTTTCTGGTCACAGGAGTACAGCAGTGAGCAATGGAATTGCATCTAGTGAGGAGGTGAGACAGGCCAAATAAATTAATAAAGTTATACACTATGTAAATAATACATTTATAGTGAGAAGTGCTAAGGGGAAAAATAAAGCAGGAAAAGGGATATTCAGTGTTGAGATGAAGGGATGTGATTTTTATATAGCATAGAATTAATTGAAATGATAACTACTGAGTAAAGTCCTGAAAGAAATAAGAGTAGATGTCCTGTGGGTATCTGGAGGAAGAATACAGGTAGAAGGAACAGCAATGCAAAGATCTTGATGAAGGACCTTGTCTTCATGTAACTGAAAAAGAGGCAAGAACAATGTGATCAGAGAAGAATGAGTGAGGGGAAGGTACTAAAATATGAAGTCAGAGGGGTGCCTGATCAGTAGGACTTTGTGGGTCAAGGTGAAGAATTTAGATTTTACTCTAAGTGAAAAGGAAGTCTTCGAAAGATTTTTTTTTTAATTTTTTGGCTGTGCCTATGGCACGTGGAAGTGCCCCAGCCCAGGACTGAACCTGTGCCACAGCAGTAACCAGAGCCATAGCAGTGACAGTGCCAGATCCTTAACCCACTGAACCACCAAGGAACTCCCATTGAAAGAGTTTGAGTAGAGTTGTGACATGATGTGACTTTCATTCTAAAAGTGACTTTGCTGAGAATGCACCGAAAGGTAGAAGCACAGATTAGGAAGCTACATGAATCCAGGGAAGAGATCGTGGTGGCTGGGACCAGGGTGGTTGGCAGCTGTAAAGATGAGAAGTGCTTGTATCCTGAGTCCATTTTAAGGATAGGTCCAACGGGATTTATTGATGGGTTGAATGTGTGGCAATGAAGGGAAATGGATATCAGAATGAAGCTATCATGCTATATAGCCCAGGGAACTATATCCAGTCTCTTGGGATAGACCGTGATAGAAGGTAATATAAGAAATAAAACCAATATATATATAATGTGTGTGTGTGTGTGTGTATATATATATATATAAAACCCTGTCACTGCTGTACAGCAAAAATTGGCA
Source organism: Catagonus wagneri (assembly GCA_004024745.2). NCBI lineage: Eukaryota > Metazoa > Chordata > Mammalia > Artiodactyla > Tayassuidae > Catagonus > Catagonus wagneri. The sequence goes on from PVHT020000166.1 coordinate 18,401,466, forward strand.
CACAACATTGTAAATCAACTATATCTTAATTAAAAATAAAAATTTTAAAAAAAGAAAAAAAGAAGGACTATATATGGCAACAATCTGAAAAAAACAAAACAAACAAAAAAAATAAGATCTTACTTGTATAGCGCAGGGAATTAATCTCCTGGAATAGACCATGATGGAAAATAATATTTAAAAAATAAATATATATTATGTATACACACACACACACACACACACACACACACACGAGTCAATTTGCTGTACAGCAGAAATTGGCACAATACTGTAAATCAACTATACTTCAATACAAATGTTTTTAAATAAAAAAGAATGAATCTGATTCCCTGAGCAACTGTAATAATAGAGCTATAATTTAGGAAAATGGAGACTACTATGAGGGAAAAAGATGGTGTTGATGGGAGGTAAAATATATTCTCATAAATAGAAGCTCATTTGGGGATATTTTCAGTTTTATACACTTTATTAAATAAACAGGAGATGGTAACAAGTAGGCAGTTAATAACTGAATGTGAAATTCAAGAAAATAGAGAGGTATTTTTGGGAGATAATCAGCATATATGTAGCATAGAAAGCTATGTGATTGAAATTGTACTACCTCTGAAATATGTATAGGAAACCAGTTTTTAAAAATTAAGAGAGAACATCCAGAAAGGAAGAGTCAAAACCATACAAGCATTGAGTCCTGCAAGCCAAGTGGTGAATTTATTTCAGAGGGGAGGAAGTGCCTAGTCTGATGAGAGGTTGAGTAAAATGATGACCATAAATTGGTCATGAATTTATACTGTGGAAGTCATTGGAAACTATTAATGATAAGCCTAATTTTTTCTTCCAAACAACTATTTCATAAAAATTTACAAATAATTGTTTTCCAGTCAGATTTGCCTACACAGTGCCTTATGAAAATGACTTATTTGCTTATGATTTTTTCTGCACCCTTAGATATATACTCCCCAATTTAAAAAGTTGCTTTTCAACCTCTTCAAAAGCTATCCATCTTTAAAATTATAATTTTATCATCCATTAACCATCCTCTCCAGCATATTTTGTATTCAATGTCTAGGACAACAGAGAGTTTGCTATCACCCTCAGAATCACATATTTATCAATTATCATCTAGAAGATATTGTTTGATGGAGTATAGATTGCATATACTTTTAATTAGCAGACTTCAAGGATATTTGGACAGGATTCTGTGTGCTTCTGATCTTGGAGTCTTTTTTTTATTTTTTGGTTAAGCTTGTGTCTAAGTCAGAAAGCCCATTACATTTTAGAATTTTTAAATTTAAATAGTTGAAGTTCTCATTTTTGTAAGTCAAGCCTTGCCTCCTTTGAACTTAAGCTACCATTACTAGTAAGTATTTTTGTGACAAAAAAAAATCCTCCTCTTTATTTTGTTGGTCCTGTAAATGTTTAAAAATAGATGGCTATCATGTTCCTCCAACCAATCCACAGCACCATCATTCTTTCCTTTTACAGACTAAACATTCCCGTTTTTTCTAAACATTCCTTATGTGACACCATGTCTAGCCCTTTTACTATCTTGGTTGCCCTGTGTATTAGGTCCAATTTGTCAATGTCTCTCTTCTAGAATGGCAAACAAAACTCAGTCCAGCACTGCGGTATGTTTCATGTCCATGTACACTGCAGTGAGAATCTTCACCTCAGTATTCCAATCACTAAATTGATTAAGGTAGTCTTAGATTTTAGATTCTTTTGGTCTACTAATAACTTTCTCTTGGCTGTTTCCACTGATTTAAGTCAGCTAACAAAATGACTACATTCCAGTACAGATACAATTGAATTTTTTTTTTTTTTTTTTTTTTTGCTTTTTAGGGCCTCACACGCGGCATATGGAGGTTCCCAGGCTAGAGGTCTAATTGGAGCTACAGCTGCCAGCCTACACTACAACCACAGCAATGCCAGATCCAAGCAGCGTCTGCAACCTACACCACGGTTCTTGGCAACGCCAGATCCTTAACCCTCTGAGCAAGGCCAGGGATTGAACCTTCAACCTAGTGGTTCCTAGCTGGATTTATTTCCACTGTGCCACAACGGAAACTCCACATTGAATTTTTAATCATAGTTGAAGTTACATTTGTACCCATTATTAAACTTCCCATTATTCCATCTTTTCTCCATGATATTTATTAACAGTTGCTAGTTGTTTGCAAATTCCCCAAGTCAAAAGCATATAAGGTACACAACATTTATAGCAACATGGATGGACCTAGAAATTATCATGCCAAGTGAAACCAGTCAGACAATTAGACAGCAACAGCCAATGCTACCACTTACATGTGGAAACTAAAAAGACACAATGAACTTCTTTGCAGAACAGACAATGACTCACAGACTTTGGAAAACCTTTGGTTTTTCAAACAAGACGATCTGGGGGGTGGGGGGATCCACTGAGGGTTTGGGACACAAATGCTATCAAATTGACTTGTGATGATTTTTGTACACCTATAATTGTAATAAAATTCATTAAGCAAAAAAAAAGTATAAGGTATTATAAACTGAAATAAGTTGAATGACATATTAATGATTCTTAGAGTCATAAAGCATAATAAGGTCAGTATAAAAATGATTTCTTAAATAGGAGATTAAAAATGTATAGATGAAAAGATGTAATACTCACAGTTTAGGTTCAAATCCAAAAATATTTAAGTGGTAAAGAAAAAAGAGGGGGGAATTAAAATATGTAAAATCCTTATCTTCCAATGAATGGAGAGCCCCCCATATGTATGTATGTATGTGTGTGTGTGTATGTACATATATATATATATATATATATATATATCTTTAAATTAATCTTAATTTAATAATAACAATCATACAAGTCTAGGCATTTACTAAGAATCATTAAATTTGCACTTATGATGAGTAAATTATAGTAGAATAAAGCTACCAAAAAAGCATTCCTGACAAAGGACTTGTATGCAAAATATATAAAGAATTCTCAAATTTTATAAGAACTATTTCAACTAAAAAATGAGCAAAAGATTTTAACAGATACTTTGCCAAGGAAGATATACCAATGACAAATAAATGCATCAGTATATCAAATGATGCAGAACCCCTAGTCTTCACAAAAATGAAATTTAAAAAAAGGTATCACAACACATGTATTGGAATGGCTAAAATAAAATAAATAAAAACTGAAAACCAAGTACTGGAAAAAAATGCAGGACAACTGCAACAACCATACAGTGCTGATAAGAATGCAATCTGATATAAACACTTTGAAAAACAGTTTTGTAGAACTTATGTCTACATAAAAACCTGCATGTGAAGTTAAACATAATTTTCCCAGGCAATCCAGCAATTATGCTCTTAGGTTTTTACTTGATTTGAAACTTATGTCCACATAAAAAAAAATGCATACAAGTGTGAATAACAGATTTATTCCAAAAACTGAAAGCAATGAAAATACCCTTCAACAGTGAATCTATAAACAAACTGTGATGCATCCATATAATGGAATGATATTCGGTGATGAAAAAGTATGAACTCACAAGGCACTCAGAATATGGATGAGTTTTTTTTAATTTTTTTAAAGTGATTTTTATTTTTTTCATTATAACTGGTTTACAGTGTTCCGTCAGTTTTCTACTGTACAGCGAGGTGACCTGGTTACACAAACTTTTATAGATTCATCAGAAGTGATTAGACATAGTTCCAAGTGCTATACAGCAGGATCTCATTGCCCATCCATTCCAAAGGCAATAGTCTGCATCTATTATACCCAAACTCCCAGTCCATCCCACTCCCCCCTCCCCTTGTCAACCACAAGTCTGTTCTCCAAGTCCATGAGTTTCTTTTCTGTGGAAAGGTTCATGTGTGCCATATATTAGATTCCAGATATAAGTGATATCATATGGTATTTGTCTTTCTCTTTCTGACTTACTTCACTTAGTGTGAGAGTCTCTAGTTCCATTCATGTTGCTGCACATGGCATTATTTTATTCTTTTTTATGTCTGAGTAGTGTTCCATCGTGTATATATACCACATTTTTCTAACCCAGTCGTCTGTCAATGGACATTTGGGTTGTTTGCATGTCTTGGCTATTGTGAGTATGCTGCAGTGAACATATGGGTGCATGTATCTTTTTCAAGGCAAGTTTTGTCCAGATATATGCCCAAGAGTGGGATTGCAGGGTTATATGGTACTTCCATGTATAGTTTTCTAAGGTATCTCCATACTGTTTTCATAGTGGTTGTACTAGCTTGCATTCCCACCAACAGTGCAAGAGTGTTCCCTTTTCTCCACACCCTCTCCAGCATTTGTTATTTGTGGACTTATTAATGATGGCCGTTCTGACTGATGTGAGGTGGTACCTCATAGCAGTTTTGATTTGCATTTCCCTAGTTATCAGTGATGTTAAGCATTTTTTCATGTGCTTGTTGGCCATCTGTATATTTTCTTTGGAGAAATGTCGATTCAGGTCTATTGCCCATCTTTCAATTGGGTTGTTGGCTTTTTTGCTGTTGAGTTGTATAAGTTGCTTGTATATTTTAGAGATTAAGCCCTTGTCAGTTGCATCATTTGACACTATTTTCTCCCATTCTGTAAGTTGTCTTTTAGTTTTCTTTTTGATTTCCTTTGCTGTACAAAAGTTTGTCAGTTTGATTAGGTCCCATTGGCTTCTCTCTGCTTTTATTTCTGTCACTTTGGGAGACTGACCTGAGAAAACATTTGTAAGGTTGATGTCAGAGAATGTCTTGCCAATGTTCTCTTCCAGGAGTTTAATGGTGTCTTGTCTTATATTTAAGTCTTTAAGCCATTTTGAGTTTATTTTTGTGCGTGGTGTGAGGGTATGTTCTAGTTTCATTGCTTTGCATGTAGCTGTCCAGGTTTCCCAGCAATACCTAATGAAAAGACTGTCTTTTTCCCATTTTATATTCTTGCCTCCTTTGTCAAAGATTAATTGACCCTAGGTGTCTGGGTTAATTTCTGGGTTCTCTGTTCTGTTCCATTGGTCTGTGTGTCTGTTTTGGTACCAGTACCATGCTGTCTTGATTCCTGTGGCCCTGTAATATTGCCTGAAGTCTGGAGAGTTATGCCTCCTGCTTGGTTTTTGTTCCTCAGAATTGCTTTGGCAATTCTGGGTCTTTTGTAGTTCCATATAAATTTTTGGATTTTTTTTTTCTAGTTTTGTGAAAAATGTCATGGGTAATTTGATAGGGATTGCATTGAATCTGTAGATTGCTTTGGGTAGTATGGCCATTTTTACAATATTAATTTTTCCGGCCCATGAGCATAGGATATCTTTCCGTTTCTTTGATTTCCTTGATTAATGTTTTGTAGTTCTCAGCATATAAGTCTTTCACCTCCTGGGTCAGGTTTATCCCCAGGTATTTGATTTTTAGGGGATGGATGATGTCCCTAAATTGATGTCACTAAGTGAAAGAGTAAGTCCCAAAATGCTACCTATTCTGTTATTCTATTTACATAATATTCTTTAAAAAGCAAAACTATAGAGCTTGTAAACTGGTAAGTGCTTAACATGGATTGAGGAGGGAGGGTGATTGAATAGAAGAAGCACAGAGGATTCTGTAATGTGTTGAAATTATTATGTTACTGTAATGTTGAATACATGACACTAGCATTTTTCAAAGCCCATAGTAGATGACACAAAGTATCCATCCTAGTGTATGCACAGTTTAAAAAATCAAATCATTTTAAGAGTTCAGGATATATCAGTATGGAATTTATAATGGGATAAAAGAATCTATGGTTTTGTTTGTTTCTTTTTTTAAATGATTTTTTTTCCATTACAGCTGGTTTACAGTGTTGTGTCAATTTTCTACTGTACAGCAAGGACCCAGTCACACATATTTACATATATATATTCTTTTTCTCACATTATCATGCTCCATCGTAAGTGACTAGATATAGTTCCCAGTGCTATACAGCAGGATCTCGTTGCTTATAAATTCCAGAGGCAGTAGTTTACATCTATTAACCCCAAATTCCCAGTCTATTCCACTCCTTCCCCCTCCCCCTTGGCAACCACAAGTCATTTCTCCAAGTCCACAATTTTCTTTTCTATGAAAAGGTTCATTTGTGTCATATATTAGATTCCAGGTATAAGTGATATCATATGGCATTAGTCCCTCTCTTTCTGTCTTCTTCACTTAGTATGAGAATCTCTAGTTCCATCCATGTTGCTGCAAATGGCATTACTTTGTTCTTTTTATGGCTGAGTAGTATTCCATTATGTAAAGAATCTGTGTTGCAAATATATAACATATCCTCACTGTAAGGGGTGGGGAAATTTTCTTTCCTTAGTAACTATGCAGATGGGTGGAGACTGTAAGGCTAAAGGTAAAAGGAACTGTACATAAATACTATTGCACTTGATAAAGTTGTTTCCCACAAGCATATAGATGAACAGTTCTGTAACCCCTATCCACATATGGAACTTACTAGCAATGCAGATGGATGCAGAGTGGTGGAAGCCAGATTTCTCACTATAGGAAAGGGAAGGTAGGTAAACAAGGGCAAGAGGCTAGAATGATCCATGTAGTAATGTACAACGATAGTAGGAGACATCTTAATTAACTATGTTTGGCGTAATAGAGTAAATTATATAGAGAAGTATCTATAGACAGGCTGTAAATACAAAGGTTCATATGCACACATATATCTCCTTATTCTATCCATTCAGAGGACCTTCGAGCCACTAGGTCCACATTCTGGTTTCAAATACCATTCTCCAACGAAAAGAACTAGGCTTCCTTGGAGAAACGTCTGAATCTAAACAAGGACAGGGAGTATACAAAGTGTACCAGGAACAGTTTGTAATGCCAGGAAATAAAAATTTCTGAGGAAAAAAAAGTGCAGTTCCAATGATGGGAGTATGTCAAAGGCACACAGGAGCCAACCAAAAGAGCTCCTAACGGCTAAAGCTGGAACAATAGGAATGACAAGATAATAACCTGAACCTGAAGTATAAAATAAATATTCATGAGTCCATACTGATATAAATAAATAAATAAACTGAGGAAAGTGGACGAATATATGCAGAAAAAAAAAACCTTGAAATGATTTAGGTAGATACTTCCCTATCAAAGGGGCTAAGCATAACTCCCCACTTCTTCAATTTAGACTATGTTCAGTGGTTCATGCAAAGAGTACAGCATGGGGAGTTCCCGTCGTGGCGCAGTGGTTAACGAATCCGACTAGGAACCATGAGGTTGCGGGTTCGATCCCTGCCCTTGCTCAGTGGGTTAACGATCCGGCGTTGCTGTGAGCTGTGGCGTAGGTTGCAGACGTGGCTCGGATCCTGCGTTGCTGTGGCTGCGGCGCAGGCCAGTGGCCACAGCTCCGATTAGACCCCTAGCCTGGGAACCTCCACATGCCGCGGGTGCGGCCATAAAATGACGAAAGGCGAAAAAAAAAAAAAAAAAACAAAGAGTACAGCATGGAAATATTTATCTATTTATTTATTTGTGTGCCACAAAGAATAAGTTTTACTTTGCAAATTAAAAGCAACCAGGTTGCTAGAGGAACCCAAAATGGAATGCATACTATGATAAACGAATCTAAGCATGGTAAGTGGGTCCCATAACATCACTGAAGGGTTGCTGAAAGGAGCTGAACCAAGTAATTAAAAAAGAGAAACTGTATAGTGAAGAAACTCAAGGAACACTATCTCAGCTAGGCGATCAATAGTGATGTCATAGTAATAATCTGCACTCTTATTATGACACAATGAGAAATAATAGTTTACCTCTGTGGTCTTCCTCCCCCAAACCCCGCAGCTCCTGCCTAATCATGAGAAAAACATCAGACAACCAGAATTGAAAGACAGTCTATAAAATATCTGACCCGTACTTATCAGAACTGTCAAGGCTATCTAAAACAAGGTGTCTGAAAAACTATCATAGTCTAGAGGAGCCAAAGGAGACCTGATGAGTAAAAGTAATATGATATTCTGGATTAGACCATGGGTCAGAAAAAGGACATTAGGTAAAAAGAAAGAAAAATGTTGGCTAGTGAGTCAAAGGGCAGTGATGAGTTAATTATCCTTAGTGCTTCTAAGCTTATGGTTGTTCCTTGTGTCTTTGCAATTGCTTTACCATTGTGGGGAGTGGAAGGTGATCATTAGGAAACTGCAAATTATTCCTTACCAGAAAATCGAACCCTATTCTTTAATGTAGTCTGTATATACCACTTAGATCTCAAATAGAAGGAAAGAGGATAAATAAAAAGTTGTCCATTGTTCTCAACCCACTCTCAAAACATTTCTTCATGTTACACTCAATTCCTTACACATTCTCAAGGTTTCACGACTGTACTACAATTAGAATCCTCATGGTTCAGAAAGGAATTACAGAATATTTCATGAGTCCATTGAAACGTAACAGGGAGGAAGATGTTGCTTTTCTATGTGAAAATCTGACCCAATCAATAAATAAGTAATTTTGGTTGAGTGAAACAAACCATTTCCATTTGACAAGTGTAGAAAATGTTTAAGTTATTTTAAAGTTCTAATTGAGTTACACAATATTACATAGGGCAACACTTGAAAAGCATCAACCAGAAGCAACAGATTCTGAAAAGGTTATTAGTTTTGTTCTAATCACTATTGAAACATCTTGATTCCAGAATCCTGTCCAGGGCAAAATAGTAGAACTTCCTGATTCACTCTGTGCCCCATTCCCAAGGCCTCATGACCTAGAAAATACACCAGGAGTTCCATTGTGTCTCTGTGGTTTAAGAACCCAACATAGTATCCACAAGGATGCTATTCAATCCCTGGCCTCAGTGGGTTAAGGGTACAGCTTTGCCCACAAGCTGTGGAATAGGTTGCAGATGCAGCTCAGATGCAGTGTTGCTGGGGCTGTGGTGTAGGCTAGCAGCTGCAGCTCCAATTCAACCTCTAGCCTAGGAACTTCCATATGCCACAGGTGCGGCCATAAAAAGAAAAAAAATACACCAGTTATTTTGTTTATAATAGTGTGTATTTTCAAGCTAATCAATACTTCACTAATAAGACTCTTCCAAGCCACAACTAAACTTGCACGTGTTTTTTTTTTTTTTTAAATCAAAAAGTGTGTATCTTTGGGACATTTCAATTTCACTTTCACTGCAAGTAACAGTAGTTATATTCCAATAATGGCATGTGGTCCTGGAATGGGAACCACTGCCAGGAGCAAGCAGAGACCTGAATAGTGCAGATGGAGAAAAAAATGGCCATTCTCCAAGTAGCAAATTTCCTTTAAGCACATGCTCTCAGAGCATATTAAAAAGAACTAATGTCTGGTTAGTGTTTAGATCACCTTATAAGATCTCACAGGTAGGCTACTGTAACAGCTATAAAATAAATCCACAGGAGATTTTGATCTTGCTTAGATTAGTCCTTTTGCCCATCACCCAAAAGATCTCACTTGATTTCATTTATAAAATGTAAAGGTCCCACACTGGGACCTTTCCACTTGTAGATGGCTCATAGTGGGTGGCGCTGTTTCAACTTAAAAACTGAGAAGCAGTAATGTATGTGACAAAAATCTTCTATTCAAAGCCTTGGAAAACATAATACCTCATTCCATGATTGGTAATTGTCATGGAGGTACATGAAACGTTTTCAAATTGGATTCTTCTATGATCATTTTAGTTAAATTTAGAAAGTATTTTGTGAAACTTGGCCAGATGAGTCATAAAATACTACAATCAGTCAACGCGTATTTTGGTACAGCCATGAATTGTTCTCACTGTAATAAAATAGATAAATCTCTTAAATTTTTGTAAATGTATCTATTTCAATATAGTAGTATTTTGCCCATTTTCCCAAAATAAATAGAAAAAAACTAAATTCTTTCCAAATCAATTGTCAAGAACTTCTTCCCGTGATCTTTCAGTGAAATTAGGTATAGAATCTTCATACAAATTAGTATAAATTTAGGTAAAGATCTGATCTCATTGGAGTCTTATCCAAACCTACAAATCTTCCAAAGTTCATACATCACCACTCTAACTTGAATTGGGACTTCCAGCCAGGAGCAACAGAGAAAAAGAGCCAAGTGAATTATAATACCTAATAGTGATTGCACTGGGAAGAATTGGTTGAAAAGCTGGGCCTGGAGCCAGGCAGCTTTTAGGTACTAACACCATACAAACAAATCATGGTCTCTAGTTTCAGCATAAGTTATAGGAATATTCTTTAGAACTTACAGAAGAACTGAAAAAAGTGTGGCTTAACTTTCATTAAAACTTGACAGAAATCACTGTTTCATCTGTCAGTTCTCATACTGCTTTGGAAAAGCCAGTATTGGTGATTGTTAGCTCTGAAGGGCCTAATGCTTTACCTAAGAAATGTTCATAATGACACATGCTTTCCATCCAAAACCATATTACTGGCAATAAACACTTACTTACATTTGAAGCTTCTGGTTTTCAGTATAAGTATTCCTTTGTGGACAGAGATATTAATTATCCTATAATTACAACTTGAAATGCTGTATAGGCAAATCAACTTAAAAAGAAAAAAAAAAATACTACATAAATGATTTGTATAAGGACTCAGTGATATAGTTAGATGTGAAGTACATTTTCTCCTTTGATTTAAGACCTCACCATTACTTTAATCAGGCCTAGTAAGACATATGAGATCCGTTCAGTTTTATATTACATATTTTTAGCCTTCCCTCTCATTTACTAATCATGTGATCACATAAACCCAGATTTCTCCCTAGAAGTAAAACTGCAAAGAATGATCACCCCATCAAATGGGCACATAACTTTATTAGTCATCAATCAAAATAAAAGCTTGAAATTATTCAAGAAATAAAATAATGAGTATGTATTAATATTAGAAATCTTGAATCTATTTAGAAAAAAAGAATTTTATTTCACACTAAATTTAGATTCCATTCAGTTCCCACCAAAGAAAACCATTCTGTTTATGTTCTTTACCTTGATACTGTGATAGGTAAACTATGTGTATAAAGTGAAATCAAAGTATATAATTTTTCTAGTTTTTAAAATTTTATTGAAGTATAGTTGTTATACAAGGTTGTGACAGTTTCTGCTGTACAACAAAGTAATTCAGATTCTTTTCCTACAAAGATTATCACAGAATATGGGTAGAGTTCTCTGTGCTATACAGCAGATCCCTGTCGGCCAATCATTCCATATACTTCAGTGTGCACATGCCAGTCCCAAACCCCCAATCCATCCCTCCCACCCTACATGTCACATTTGGTAACTGTAAGTTTTTCAAAGCTTATAAGTCTGTTTCTGTTAATATTTAATTTTTAAAATAATCTTGGATGGCAAGGTGTTTTTCAAGAAGATAAAATGTAAACAATTCATAATTTACTATAATTTCTTTTTTAATATTATATGATAAGGAATTGTCATAAGGTAAAAAGCCAAATGATAAGGAAATAATATTTTCAACTCATGAGAGGCAAAGTGCTATTTTCCCCGATATTAAAAAAAGAACTTACAATTCAATAGTAAAAAGGTTCTCAGAACAGTAGAGATATGGGCAAAGAAATAAACAGGCAATGGAAAAAGAAATACAAATGGCTAGTCAACATAGCAAAAAATACTCGTGAGCTCTCATAATTAAAGAAATGCATATCAAAAATGCAGTACTCTTTTTTTCATCTATAACACTGATTAAAATTTCATAAAGGAATAAGAAAATAGGTATTTTCATACTACCCTAGCTATTGATAAAATCTCTATGGATGATAGTTTGTCAATCTTGAAATTTGAAATACTTAACATTTTTGACCCAGCTTCTTATTCTAAAATTTGTTCTGTGAATATATTCCCCACTGCTAAACATGCAAGGACCATGGGGACATATTTCAATTCTAATGATGAGAAGTTGAAAACAAGCTTAGTCACTAATAGAGAACTGGTTAAATAAGTCATGGTACATCCATGTTTCTAAGCAACAATGTGTGTTAAAATGGAAAATATCCAGAATATATTATTTAGTATTAAGAAGCAAGTTGTGAACAGTATGTATTGTAATTACATACCATAATTCAGTCTGTAATAATATTTTAAAACATGCATGTGTGAATATATGGATAGAGAAAAATCTGTTGGCAGTAGTACCTTTGGGAAGTGAAATGAGGACATGGAGAGTTTTTATTTTTTACTTACTTTCTTCAATACAGTTGAAATATTTAAGCATCTCTTATACAAATACTAAATTTCATTTCTTATTCTTTCAAGAAAGTCTTAAACTAAATTATAATTTTTCTTCACCCCAACTTCATTTTCATGTATAGACAAATATTTTAAAATTACAAATATTTAAACGTCATGGAATCTATTTGAAATCAGTTTTGTCTTTAAGTTTTTCTACAGAATGTCTACATGCTTTTAACAAATTTATTTTCTCTTCACAAGTGCTATATTTTCTTATACAGATTTTTCTGATTTCTAATGTAAAATAAAACTCCGTCTGTACAAATACACAGTTTTGACATTATAGATTAGTTTTCTGTATCATGGTTAACTTTATAGTTGGTGATTTAGGACAACTTTGGAATCCAGGATAGTATCCCTTAATATTGAAATTTCATACATATAAAGTAATATCAAATAAATTTATCTATAAAACTGAGTAGGTTTATATTTTAAAGCATTCTCTCTAGTTTTGTTTTTTCACATAAGGGCAATTTTGTTTCACATAAATGTCATTCATATTAATTATGCAATAATCTTAATTGAACATAATAGAATGAATACATTGATATGTGCATTCTTCTAACCAATGTCTGCAATCATGTAGACATGGTTGACCTACCTTTTTTTTGGGGGGGGGGTTGACCTACTTTTAGTCCAAGTTATAGATCGTGTTTTTGGATTACTTTAGGCCTTCAATGAAGGCAGTACCATTTTTGCACAGAATGGTCCCCTTATTGATGGGGACCAATACCTACTTTAGTCCTCAGATGGCACCATGTAATGTTTTCTTTAAGTAAGTGCCTATGTATATTCTTAATGAACATTTTATGGGATTAGAAACTAAGGTACAGTAAAATAGTACAAAAGTTATATATAAAAAAACTCCACAGGTTTAGGCCCATGTGATAAAATAGAAACATGATGAGAAAAACGCAGTGTGTGAGTGACCTGACTGACTGCTGGGAAGTTTATCGCATGAAAAGTGTGATAATAGAAGTACTGTGCTTATTCAGTAGATATTTTAACCTAGTCCTAAATTAATATTTCAAAATAGTAATTATTATGAATTGTAAAACCTGTATCAGTACTCACAAGAGTTCTATTATAATATTTCTGTTAAAATCAAAACTTAGAAATAATACCTTTAGAAGGAAATTGTATTTCTTTTCAGAAATATAATCTATTCTTCTTCAGATAAAAAGAATAAAGATTAATTGAGTTTATCTGGAAATCCTAATCAATACCTGTTTGGTTATCAGTTGTTAAAGAAATGACTACAAATATTGAGACTAATTATCTTGAATGATAAAATGGCATTTTAGATTTATCTCAGCATTCATATTACAAATCAGTTTGTTGGACTCAGCTCTGTACAAAACAATTTGATACCTAAAGTGGCTTTTGATAACTCCCTAATATTTTCTCTACCTGTGAAATACTTAGTGCTAGGCATATATTAGCAAATCATTATATACTCATGGAATGCAATAATCTTAACTGAGCATAGCTACAACCCTAGAAAGAATTATGCAATATACCAAGCATCCTGATACATCCTTCTGAATTTTAATTTCTAATTTTTTTAATTTAATATCTTTGTTTATTACAATTAAATGCACTCAGTAAGAGTACGATATGCTTTTAGGAGTTTTGGGGGGGTTGTTTTTGTTTTTGTTTTTTTTAGTTTTCTGGACCTTTTATGTACAAATATGTATGAATCGACCTAAAAAAATAATACAGTGAAGTCAACCCATGCACCATCCAGTGTTCTAACTCTGACAAGAGGCTGGGACAGAAAACAATGAAGAACTTGGTCTTTTCAAGTCAGATATCAAGGCTTAGAAAGCCAGCTCTAATACCTACTAGAGCATGATTTCCTTAGTCATGCAATAATTATTCATCGAGAGCTCCTATGTGCCAAGCATCTCATCATTACATCTTCCACACAAATTTATTGAGGAATTAAATATTATAATGGTTACTGATAAGGCAATCCACATAGTGTCTGGCTTTCAGTCAGCATTCTACATGGTTGCTACTATAATTTTATTATAGAAAAGGATTTCATCCTTCTTGCAATCAATTTTGACTATCCTAAATGGCTCCAAAATCCATCTTCATTTCCTATACTGGTAATCTAGCATAGACCTGTTGGGCATAAATACATCTAAAACGTTTTCAGGTTATTCTGTTTTCAGCCCATACTGTCCCTTTAAACTTTGAATTTAACTTTATTACTCACTAAATGGAGCTCTTTTCTCTTAGTTTCCCATGATCCACCACAGTGTGTCACTGTATATTTAGAATAATTCAAGGTCAATGGACAATTCTTATTGACTAATATTTATCAAATACAACATGCCTCTCTGAATGCTTGTACTTTTTATACACTGTTTCAAAGATTTGAATTCTCTTTGTGTAAATGAGGCAAAACCTAAGACAATGGGGACGGTTGGGTCAATATAGTAACATCATCTAACACTTTTGATGAGTTTCTCTGTGTAAATTGAGGCAAAACCTAAGGCGATAGGGAGGTTCGGGTCAACAAAGTAACATCCTTGAACACTTTTGATGAGTTCTCTAATTATATTGGTTCCAAAACAGACTTTACTACACTTTGAAAGTGAATGTAAACCCTGAGCCAAAACCATAATGAATACTTGTGGTGAATGCTTGTGTTACTAGGAATAAATTTGTGACAGGAATAAATTTGTGACAGGAATAAATTTGTGGTCTACCTGGGAGACCAAATCATCATATTAAAAATCATTACAATGTTTCTTTGCAAATGGATTGAATGTCAAGAGATCTGGAGTTCCCTTCGTGGTTCAGCGGTTAACGAATCCGACTAGGAACCATGAGGTTGCAGGTTCGGTCCCTGGCCTTGCTCAGTGGGTTAACAATCTGGCGTTGCCGTGAGCTGTGGTGTAGGTCGCAGAAGTGTCTTGGATCCTGCGTTGCTGTGGTTACGGCGTAAGGCAGTGGCTACAGCTCGGATTAGAACTCTAGCCTCGGAACTTCCACATGCTGCGGGTGCAGCCCTAAAATGACAAAAAGGCAAAAAAAAAAAAAAAGAGAGAGAGATCTGAGTTCTAGTCCTCTCTGATGCTAACCAGCTGTGCTCTTCACTACCTGATCCAGAGATTTTTACATCTATGAAAGTGACGTTTGAACTAACTGAATTTGATTATCTCATTCAGATCAAAGATTTTCAGATCCTTATGATGAGCAGGGCTGTTCTCTGAATGCTTTAGCAAACAGCTAAAATGATCTATAGACCCAGATTCTTCAAACTGTACTCTGCTGCTTCGAGAATTTCTAAATAGCTGCAGAACCACTGTTTGATCCAAAGCTACCAATTGTCAGTAAGCCACCATGCAATGGTTATAAATTATGTATTTAAAAAATACAGAGGTCAGTATTGGAGTTCCTGTCATGGCACACGGTTAGTGAACCCAACTAGTATCCATGAGTATGCAGGTTTGATCTCTGGCCTTGCACAATGGGTTAAGGATCCAGCACTGCTGTGAGCTGTGGTATTAGATCCCACGTTGCTGTGGCTGTGGCATAGGCTGGCAGCTACAGCTCTGATTCAACCCCTAGCCTGGGAACCTTCATATGCCACAGATGTGGCCCTAAAAAGCCCCCACCAAAAAAAAAAAAAATTCAGAGGTCATACTAAGTGCCAGACACTCTTCTAAGTACTCTAATAAATGTCAATTTATTGAATCCTCATAAAAAAATCTATGATGTCAGTACTACTGTATCCCCATTTTAGAGATGAGAAGACTAACATAAGTAACTTTCCCAAGAGCATACAACCAGTAAGCCACAGGGCAGAGATTCAAATTAAGGCAGTGCAGTTCAGCATATGTGCTCTTAACTATTATTCAAAGTACTCCTCTCGGGAATTCCCATCGTGGCTCAGGGGTTAACGAATCCGACTAGGAACCATGAGGTTGCGGGTTCGATCCCTGGCCTTGCTCAGTGGGTTAAGGATCCGGCGTTGCCGTGAGCTGTGGTGTAGGTTGCAGATGCAGCTCGGATCCCGCATTGCTCTGGCTGTGGCGAAGGCCAGCGGCTACAGCTCCTGTTAGACCCCTAGCCTGGGAACCTCCATATGCCGTGGGTGCGGCCCTAGATAAAGCAAAAAGACAAAAAATAAAAAAAAAAATAAAAAATAAAAAACAAAGTACTCCTCTCAGGTTCGTAAAGAAGTACTTCCCTTCCTCCAACTACTGTATTAAACTAGAATCCAGATCTATGAATTTCGGTAGTCACAAAAATCTTTTACATTCCTCAGAAATTTTACAGTCATCTTCAGACCACCAGCAAAGAAAAGCACAGAGAAAAGATTATACAGACTATTGAGATGAAGCCCTCAGCAGTGGAAAAACATTTTCAGGGCCAAAGTTTTTGCAAGTAAAACTCCAAAGAATTGTTAGTAAGCCGTTTTTGGTATGGTGAAACTAATGCCTTTTCCTAATGTCACGAGGTATGGTAACGTCACATTCCCCTCAAAATGTCATTATGTATATGCTGGTCAGTTAGGAGGGCCTAGTCTATTGAAATAATGATTCATTCAAG
The DNA here is from genome assembly GCA_004024745.2 of Catagonus wagneri. Classification (NCBI taxonomy): domain Eukaryota; kingdom Metazoa; phylum Chordata; class Mammalia; order Artiodactyla; family Tayassuidae; genus Catagonus; species Catagonus wagneri. The sequence continues at coordinate 18,418,222 of PVHT020000166.1, forward strand.
GAAGGTCAATTTTAAATAGGTTGAAATATATAACTTTTCTTTTAGAGGGAAGAGGGTAAGATAGAAAGAGGAACAATGTAAGTTAAATTGCATTGGCTATTTTGCTATTTTTTTTCCTGATGTATTTATGAGACAAAAAAATTTAAGGAATTAATTTCCTCCTGCAGAGAATCATTTGTGCCGCCTTCATCTATGTGATCAGAGGGAAAACCCAAGTGCTGACCCTCAGCTCATGCCTTTTCTGTTTATATAAATGCAGATAACAGCCATCGGGAAAACTTGCCTTCATGGTGCCAAAAGGCTAGGATTTTTAAAAATTGTCATCATTTTTTAAAAAGTCAATTATGTAGTGAGTTACAGCTTAAAAGTCTTTCTACATATATCCCCTTCATTTGGGCATTAATAAGAGTCATTGTAGATTCTTAATTTCTGTGCTCAGCCCAGAACTCTAGTTTACTGGAATTCCACTAGGCATCCTACTGTTTTAACTAAGTAGGAGTTCTCTGTGGCATAGCAGGCTAAGGATCTGGCATTGTCACTGCAGAAGCTTGTGTCATGGCTGTGGCTCAGTTTTGATCCATGACCCGGGAACCTCCTATGCCATGCACAAAACCGATGAATACATAAATAAACAAACAAACAAATAAGACTAGGCCCCCCAATCATGGGAGCAATTATAAGAGAAAATTAACTTTTGAAAGGATGATGTGACACTCAGGGTACTAAGTTTAATCTTTCCTCAGTGAATGGGAATTTTTTGAAACCTGTCCCACAGGTGGGAGGGAGCCAAAAGACAGGCAGTGAAGTACTGTGGTTAAATCCAAGTCTGGAGTCCCAGTGATTTGATTCAAATTTGGCCAACACTAGCTGTGTGACCCTTATTAAGTCATGCTTTCAGTAACCCTTAGTCTCATCTATAAAACAGAGATGACAACAGTGCCATTAACGAACTAAAGAATAGAAGTTACCATTCAGTCCCAGACCATTGATTAGGTAGGTATAAGTCATCCCTTAGCTTTCATCAATCCAGATCTCCTCCAAATCCAGTTTCTTCCCTGTACATTAGAGTTTGTTCTTGTTAATAGTCACTATTCCAACATGCATGGTTGTTAAGGGGGAACAGAAGCTGAGAACCTCTGTTAATTTCCCTTAGGTATGGGCTTTCATTGATTAGTGTCATAGAACATTAGCACAAAATAAAAATTGATCAAACTATAAAATATTTTACTGACCCATTTGTTTCTGTGTAGAAACATTTTAATGTCTCCCCACATCTCATAATTTATTTAAAACTATACATATCCTCTGGAAATAGGCCGGATAAAAGTGGGAGAAAGATTCATGCTCATGATAGGGGAAGCCTACTGTTACATTTATGAAAGAGTAGACTATAACTTCCCTGTTGTTATACTCACAGTGGAAACAATAAGGCTTATGCACAAAAACTAATGTGGGTTTAACCAAAAAGGAGGATCTGGACTGGGTCAGATTAAAGAAGATTGGAGCCTGGGGAAAATGAACTTTCAGAGACATCTTTTTGGATTTCAATTTGAGAATCTTCTGGTCCCCACTAGGGAAGGCAAGGCTCTGCCTCTTTTTGACATAGCACAAGTTTTAAGGATAGTCTGGCACTGATGAACTGTAATGTTGGAAGGCCTGAAATGTAAATGGTTGTCCTGCCACAAGTAGAAGATAAAACATGGTCACTTGAGAAGGCAATAAAAGAGACTCTAGAATAAGCAGACTAATCTGGAGACCCAGCTCTAATACGTGCTAGTTGTGTACCTAAGCAAGATATGTATTAAAGCACATTTCTGGAGTTCTGTTTTCTCATCTATAAAATAAGAATGATTATCATATAGGGTTGATGTGAAAATAAGTAAAATAGCATTTATAAGATGCCTCCTGCAATACTCAGGAAACAGAGAGTGTTCAATAAATGTCAGTTATTGCTGTTATAAGGTTATTATGAAGAGTACTCTAAAATGCTTATTTAAATGCTTCTATTTATATAAAGTAAAAATTCTTTTATCCATATCTATTCTCAACCACCTCACCATCAACCTCATCTGAGTTACTGAAATCTATGCCTAACCAGTTCTCATGTTTCCATCCAAGTTCATCTTCCATATAGTGTTCAGCATGACTTTTTAAAACCCTCCAGAGTTCCTGTTGTGGCTCAGTGGGTTAAGAACCCAACTAGTATCCATGAGGATGCAGGTTTGATCCCTGGCCTCCTCAGTGGGTTAAGGATCCTGCTTTGCTGAGGCTGTGTAGACTGGCAGCTGCAGCTCTGATTTAACCCCTAGTTTAAATTCCTAGTTTGGGAACTTCCATATGCTGCATGTATGGCCATAATAGTAATAATAATAATAATAATAATAATAATAATAAACCCTCCAGTGCATATTCACTGCTCTTAGAATGAAATCCAAACACTTTCCACTAAGCTTCTTTATGCTTAATGTTGTGCATGGAAAACGAAACTGCCTTAGGGCCTTCATTCTTAGCTAGTCCTTCTGCCCAGAACATTCTATCCCAGATCATCATTGTACGTCTGCCTCCTTCCAGTCACACACATCTCAAAAAAAAATGATCATTCTTCATCCTATCACTTTTATTCTCACAGTGTCTGGTTTTATTTGCATCATAGCATCTGATTATTTCCTCAATTATTTAGTTGCAATATTATTATATCCCTTATCTGTCATGATAGGAAAGACAGTGCCTCTCAAATTTTCCACCTCTACTGAATCTTTCTCATTAATCTGAAAGTATGTTATTTTAAATCCAATTTTGAATAAAAGAATCCTCTCTTGATTCTTTACTCTTTTCTACTTTATGGCAAAACTCCTTGAAAGAAAAAGTCCAAACTTATTGTCTTAAGAGTTTCTCTCCCATTTAATTTTCTCTTTAACCTGTTTGAATTGAACCTTTTCCCCCGTGATTCTCCTGAAATTAATTTATTGAGGTCATTAATGCTACCCACTGCTTAAAATCCAAGGATTGATTCTCAATTTTTATGCTACTTGATTTAGCATTCAGTAAGTTGATCATTCCCTCGTACTTTAACTAATCCTTCACTTGATTGGTAGGATTAATACTTGATTTTGATTCTCACCAGATTACCCTTTCTCAGTCTCATTTACTGACCTCTTCTCATCACTGTAACCTTTAAAAGTTGCAGTCTCCCACAGAGCAGTTAGTAAACCTTTTTCTGTTTCCTACTTATTTCACTTTGGTGATCTCTTCCAAACCCCTGGCATCATTATGCTCACGATAAGGACATTTTTATTCTCAATCCCAGACACTCCCTCTGAAATCCATAGTCATGTCCAGCTACTTCCATTCAAAATTAACATGCCAAAGCTGAGCTCATGATCTTTATGTCAAACCTATTTTTCGCATATTCTTCACCTAATAAAATGATAAGTTCGTGTATTGGGTTGTCCATGCCAAGATCTTTGAATAATTCTTGTGTCTTCTGTTTTTTCTATCTTCTGTTTCTTGTATCCCACTGCCCAGTGACCATCAAGTTCAGTTTATGCTTTACCTTCTGAATACATCTTGAACCCAGCTCCTTCTCTCCCCTCTGGTCTACTCCACTAACGTTTCTCTGTGAATTATTAAAATAGCCTCCCAAGTGGACTTCCTGCTTTGGCCTTTCTCTTTTCAATCTATTCTTAACCCATTAGCCGGAATGATCCTACAAAACTAAAACACAAATCTTATCCTTCCACCCCTCAAAGCCCTTCAATGGCTTTTTATTTCCATCTGAGTTAAAGCTAAGTCCTTATAATATCTACAGAGGTCAAAGGAATCAGCTGCCCCTCCATTCACCCCCGTCCCTCTCTGACCAGTCCCTAAGATGTCCAGTAACACTCCTTCTCCTTTGTCGTATTGGCACCATGTTGATGCCTAGTCTGGCAGCTCTTGCTGTTTCCTCTTCCTGCATGTACTTTCCCATGAAGCTCCGTGGCTCACTCCTCATCATGTCTCTTCTCAGGCCTTTCTTCAAATGTCACATTCTCTACGAGGACTCCCCTAATCACCCTGTCAAAAATTATAACCACCACACATCCCCTGTACCCCTTCCCTGCTTTATTTTTCTCTATTAGCACTGATTACTAACTACGTGATATTTTAGTTGTTATCTTATCTGTTTTAAAATTTTTCCTCCTCACAACACCCATGCCCAGTATTAAGGCTGAGACTTTTACCTGTTCTCCTACTGCTATCCCTCTAGGGCCTGAAACAATATCAGGCATATGCTTCATAAATATTTTGAATAAATAAATGCTGTATAACTAGTACCTAGAATATAACCCAGTATTTGGGAGGCAATATATAAATTCCTGTTGAATAATTATAGTTATCCGTTATTGAATACATGCTGAAAATTAATGCTGAATTTTAAACCCTGATTCAAAGTTCAAAATTAAAATAGTTGGAAGTACTGATTTACACAAACCTAAATTTCAAGTTTAAGTAGAATATTAGGTAAATTTCTATTATGTGTGAGCTCAGTTTTCATGTAGTATGGTATATTACCATTCAGTAACAAATTGTAAATGTTTCAAAGATCCATGTAGCTATTTTTAAGTTTCTCTTTGCTTTAGGTTTTATTTTCTATTTACAAGTAAATTTTATTTTACCATATCAATATTACCTTTCTTATAGATGATATTTCTTAATGGAAAAATAAAAATATCTCTTTATAACATACCTAGTTTTCAGTGAATACATTCTGCCTAGTGAAAGAATTCTGGGAATTCTAATAAGTGTGTCAATTTCCATTACTCCCAGTTTGAGTTGCATCCTAAAAATAAGTCAACAATATGTAAGCCGATTTTTTCTTAACGTCCTAGTTCCATTTTAGTGCACTCTCAAAACTGAGCTAGACAAAAGGAGAAGTATATGGTCCATTATGATATATTATAATTGCCAACTTTTACCTTTCAGAGATGGGCAATGAATAGACTATGCTTCACAATGACTCCAGTCCATCGGAGTATTTTAAGACCCTCTAAATATATTCATGACAACTGAATCCTCTTAGATATTAAGTACGCTCACACCACATGGACAGAGAGGAACCTCCATTTTAAAGTATTTAACAGGGAATCAAATATCACAAAACAAATAGAGTATCACTTTCATGGATTAGACAGTTCTAATGCTTACTCAGGTAAACTTGATTTACTACTTCAGTGCTCATGCCTGAAAGCTTTTAAAGGAGACTCATTTATTTTTTAAAAAATCAGAATACTCAGGACAAGGACATCTAAGTGATGTTCTCCTGACCACAGCGCCAAGTTACACAGAGAGAAATATATGACTCTATGACCGCACAATTTTCCATGCTGAAAAGATACTGCTCAGACTTAATCCACTTGTCCCCCTTCTTGTTATGTAAAGAACAAATCTGATTTTGAGAGCCCACATAAATTATTCTCTGTCATATTGTTATAGTGCTTTTCTTATTTTCAATGTTCATAGCTTACAGAAATCATTCTGTGATGTGCATTTCAAATAATGAAGGAAATTTTCTAAAATCAAATAGAGTTTTCAGGAAAATGGCAAATATCAGGAGATTTTCTTATAGCTCTATAAATCTATAAAATCAGGAGATATGTTCACTGCTTTCAATTTTTATAATGAATAGAAATCTAATAATTTTAGGTATATTTAGAATATGCATTGATCACATCAAATCTTTTTTCATTTGTTGACTTAATTATTCAAAAAACATTTAGGATTTATATCCTCCCCACTCTCATCATTGAAGTTTAATTATTTTGGAAATGAGGGATAAATTATGTAATAATTAATTATATGTTCACAAACAACCTCTAATTGCAAGATTTAAACATAGATATATTTTCTTCTGTTTAGAGGGACAGACAAAAAGGATATTATAGGTTTAAATAACTCAGCCAAGTGAAACACATTGAATTAGTTATTATTATGGGACTATCACTTACTACAGATTTTATTGATTTTGTGATATTGGAAGCTTCCCATTCAAGGTGAATTTATTTGTTTCTATTAGAATTTTTACCTATGGACATTGGCAAATATAAGACTGTGTTAAGTTATTCACCTTACAGCAATATATTTCAGGTGTTAGGATAAGCAAATTTATGCATAAACGTAGTTATACTGCTCTTTTAGTTCTTTATGTGTTCATGAATATAGTTTCTACTAGCAAAAACATTGCAAAGCATTTGTAAGTAGTATAGTATTAATTTATAGATATAAATTCGATTTTTTCCACCTTCAGTATTTGTCTAAACAACAGAAAGCTCTTCATAATGCATAAGTGTAGCTAAATTGAAGTTGTCCCTTTATATCAAAAATAACATACCTCTTCATAAAGAATGTAAAGTCCTATTTTTCCTGAATTACATTTTTGCCTCATCCACATAAAGGAAGAATATCACTGTTTCTATAATTATTGCCCCTGCCTAAGTAATCACGTGTACTTAAATAAATTAAAAAGCTCTATAAGGTATATTCATGCACACTAAAAAAAAAAAATCATCTTGAAATAAGATAGAAAGTCTAGTGGAAACTGCCAAATCACAGTGAAAGTTAGAAAATACAAAGCAGAATAGTAAACAGGAAGGGTGATTCTAAGTTCTGAAACTGGAATCTATATGCCAATGGGAATCAGGGCAGCAGGAATACATCTGTCCTCATCCCTGTAGATCAGAATTTATTATAAAAGTAGTCTAGCCAAGGCACTAATCAATGAGGCTGAGATACCAAAATACCAATAGGAACAAATTATAAGAGAATTTGAACTATAGGTGCCTCCCAAGGGATGGATGGTGAAGATATAGTATTTTAGACTCTAGAAACATCATTACATCTATGGTGAAACTGCAGTATTTAAAAACATGCTATTTGAGACTTTAACTTAAACTGGAACAATAATGCCAATCAATTAATAGATACTTAACAAAAGCCTGTGATGTGCACTTCGTATAGACAGTTTCTGCCCTTAGAAAGATTATAGTGTCTTTGAAGGTGTATTATGCATAGTCACAAAAAAAAAAAGGTAACAAGCAGTAACTTCTTTGGAGTCCTGCTAATGGTGGATGTATAACAACCAGTGATATAATATACTTTAAGAAGCAAGAATATATATGTTTCAGAGGGAGTTTTTTAAAATAAATAACATAACCAACAATATTCCCTTTCTTCAAGCCCTGAATCATTCTAAATTTCTCTTTCTCCCTTTCAGAACCTATTCCCCATATTTTGTTCATCTTGATTGCTAGAAAATTTTCCTGTATTTATATCCTTCCTTTTTCTCTACTCCATATGACCGTTGTCCTGATTCAGGCTTGTTGCAGTCATCAGTAACCCCCAAAAGGCTTGTTTTATTTATTCAACAAAAATTTATGGAGCACCTGCTTAGTCTGCAGGTGACTGTGGTGAATAGTGAAGGAGACAGATATTGTTCTGCAATACTGGAAACTGGAAACTTCTTCCCATCACTTCTGAAAAACAGCAGCACATTGCAGCTAGATGTCAATTTAAAATACAAACATGATTGTGCCCTCTCCCCACTGAAAACCATTTAATGCCTTGTTACCTACAGCACTAGCTCCAAACTCCCTAAGATGGATAGAAAGCCCCTTCTGTCCTGACCGGTCCCTCTCCAGCTACAGAGCTTCACCTTTCTAGGCTCAGTTTTTCACTTCAGACTTGACACTCCAACAATTTCAAACTCTTCATCTTTCTGAAAACACCAAGAAACTCCTGCCTTTTGCATAGTTTCTTTCTACTAAGAGATACTCACTACATATTCTTCTCTATTGAGCTGAGCCATACCTCCTCCAAGTTGTCTGGTTCAAATTCCTGGAAGATCCTGATCTGTGCTCCCAGCCATCCTGCATGAATTGTTACTTTCTAGAAATTTACCTCTGCATTGTAAAATTATCTGTTTATTTCTCTGTCTACTTTGAGAGACCATAAAATCCTCAAGGGCAGGAAGGGTCTCTTATCCATACGTGTAACCCTGACCTCCAGCACTTCAGGGATACTCAACTAGTATTTATTGAATCCATTAGAACTTGTCACATGCTATCCCCTAAAGACTGATTACATAGCTTTTGCCAACTTAAGTTAGTTGATCTAGAGGACTGCATATCTTTTATCTATACTACATACAACACAGAAAACCAGGAAACAAGGGACGCAATGTATTTACTTCCCCAGATGTTTGAGGGAACCAATGTAAATGCCCTGGCTTTTCTTATCGTTTGAGTATAATAGCTGTACATTTATCTTTTCTACATGAGGGCTGCAACCTCAGGAATGGTTGTTTCATGCTTTGGTGTAGTGTTGAGGGACACAAGACAGTTACAATGAATACAGGACTTGAGAACCCACCTGGATCCTCTACCAATTTTTTTTAGAGTGACTAAGTTAAATCAAAAGCCCCTCCATTTCTAGCCTGAGATTGGTCCCTCTAATTATAATTGACCCTTAAACAATATAGGGATTAGGGTGCCCACACCTTTGCATAGTTGAGTATTCCATGTATAACATAGTGTTCTCGGTAATCTGAGAATCTTCCATATTCATGGTTCCGAATCCATGGATTCCACCAACCACAGATGGTGTAGCACTGCAGTATTTTCTATTGAAAAAAATCCATAGATAAGTGGACCTGCACAGTTCAAACACATGTTCTTCAGACATCCACATAAATCAAACTGCTCTGTGCTCCCTTAGTATGTCACCCTCTCCCACTCCTCTAGATCCTGAATTTCCCTCCTTGTCTGAATGTCTCCCATACACACATTTTTACCCAGCTTTCAAGCCGGTGAGCTTTCAGTGAGCTTCTCAAGGCACAGCTAAAGTATTCGTTGACCCACGAGGCAAACTGGTTTATTTATTAAATCTTTGTACCGTGTATATGTTTCTACTATTGCACAATTCCGTTATATCCTTACTATTGATTTCATTGCACATTTTTCGTTTTCCTCATTGGGTAGTAAAGTCTTCACACAGATTCTTAGCCCAGATCTCAGCAAAGAGCTCATTCTTGTAAATGCTTGTGGAATCCAAGAATGAATAAAATTGTATCTTAATTTGTTAAAATATCTACATTAAATCTTTTTGTACCAAAATATATTTTATTTACCTGAAGGAAGAGAAGATATTTTAAATAAACACTATCAGCCAAATAATAAAAAGCCATCAGTATGTATGATAGTTTTTCTTATTCAAATCAATGCATTGGCATTAATAAGCCTAGTTTTTAATTAACAGGATATTTGTATTAAATATATAATTATTTTAATTTTCATTCTTTATGATGATACAGGTGAAAGTGAACAAGCACTGAGATTCAATTAAATATTTGAATAGTTATTTTTTATTATAAATAGACTCAATTTTATTTCTCCCTACATACTATAGTATTTCCTCATAATAGAAAAGTTATATACTTCATATGATGCTGTTTAAAATTTGTTGAAGATTAGAAATTAACTGTCTGTAGAAATGAATAAAAATATGAGTTAATATGACTATGAGCTTTCCTAATCTTAGTACCACATATTGTTTTTTTTAATTACCTTATAAGCTCTTGTACATAATAAGTTATGATGAGAAGAAAAATTTATTTTATATAGCAGTTTACTCCCCTGAAGATGGAGGGAAAATAGATATTTATATATTGTGAAAATTTGCTAAATATTTAGAAAACTTATTATCAATAAAATAAATGTTTCTATTATAAATTGGAATCCACTGAACTTGTGAATTAAATAATTTTAAATATTGAAATTCAAGAAGCATACATTTAAAACTGGCACATATCACAAGAAAATTGAGGTTTATTTCATTTGTCTAAAAATTTGTTTAAGTATCATCCTATTAAAAGGACTAATGTTAGTAGACAGAAATGTGTCTGGGAATTGAAGATTATATTTTGTTCCTCAAATAAAAGTCACTTACACTCCAAAAAAAGGGGGGGGGGAGACATGGCATCTGTGAAAGAGATTAATCAATTTTTAAAAAACAATCACTAGATTCTAAAAGAGTACTCTAGGTTACTCCACCGTCTGTTGGATTTGTAGGGCCAAATTCACACCCTATATCCTCAAACCAGTCTCACTGAAGCCAAGTGGAGGACAGAGGTTGATCTATGCTCTCTGACATTAACCTTGGACATCATTTAATAAAGGCAAAGCATCCTGTTCTAACTGGGTCACAATTAGTCTGGCTCCTCAAAGTCCACAAACCCAGTCTTTTCTGGTCACAATAAAACTAATTTTAAAATGAAATGTGCGTCATAGGGTCACTGGCAGTGAAGGCAGTACCAAATAGAAAGGTTTATTTATGAAGAATTGCATTTTTCAGTAGAATTCTAATATGTAAGAGAATGTAGTCACAGTGATCAAAATACCATTCTCTCTTTTTTTCTCTCCTGTCATCTATCTATTTACCTATCTATTGGGAAGATGGAATGCATTCTAGACTAACAAAATTGAGGGAGATTTAGGGATCACTGTGACTCAAAAGAGGACTAAATCTAAGTGAAACCCAAGTAATTGTTTATCTGTTTTCAAAAAACTTCCCTGAAGTAGATTACAGAATTCAATTTAAGTATGTTAGCAACATCTAAGAGTGGGAGGTTTAAACCAAAGCTTGAAAATACAGTGAGGAAAAATTTATCAAATTTGGGTTAACAAGAGCACAACTGAATTACTCGTATCTAAAACATCAGTGGCACTCTTAAGAGTCTGAAAAAAGAAATGGGTAAATTCTAAACAGAAATCCTCAGTATTGATTCTTTAAGTATGTGAGCGTTCGTTTTCCACCATTACACTCCCTGCCCCTGCAGACCTTTTTTGATTCCTCCTCATAGTATATTTCTTCATTGCACTCATTCATCTATATGCTATATTTATTTATTTATGTTCTATTTTCTGTCTGTGCAATGCAAATCCTATATGCTCGTTTTTCTTCTAATGTATTCACTGTTTTAGCTCAAATGTCTAGCATGGTGCCTATTATAAAATAGGCACAGAACAAAGACTTATTGAAAGAAATAATTAACTAATTAGAAAATGCATTAGCAATTGTCTCATAAGACTGATGTCACATGACAGGCTTATACTCAAAATATGAAACATTCTATCTTTTGATTCCTAGTGAAGATATTTAGAACATATGGGAAAGAATATGTGATATTTCATAAATTAACTGAACAAGGTGACTGAGGATATATGTATAGTCTTCTTACAAACATGAAATGTTATTTTATTCCTTTAATAAACAGGTGCCAGGATAGGACTATTATAAAGCCTGCACTGAGTATGCAATTTAGAGAAAGAACAGAGCCAGAAAAGCTAGCTAGTGTTTGCATATCTGTAGATACTCTGTATATCTGTCTTAATGGTTACACAGATGACCTGATATTTTTTATAGTTGTTCTGGCACCCAGCCAGCATGTTACTTTGTCTTATTTGACTAAAAAAAGATAGTCCAAAAATTATTCATTTCATTTTTTCCTGGAATAAAATATTTCTGTTGAAGCCAAATCAAAGCATCAATGTAAGTACAGCTTGATGTAAGATTTAGCTTTCATGTCTTTTTGAAGGAAGAGAAATTGAGCAGTTGCATAGGATCATTAGTAAATGTGGCATACTGAATGGCAGTGACCAATCAGAAAAAAACAGGAACGGATAGTCCTAGTGAAAACAGCACAAACTGGAGGGTTTAGTGGCCTTTTGACAGGAATGCCAAAGGAAGCTTCTGACTACTTACAATAGAATGTTAATAGCTCACCGCCACTTCAACACTGACAGCTCTGAAGTGAGAGGCCACTAATCCCTGTTTGTAATATCCACAGTTGAAGAAAAAAATAAGTATTTCTTCTTAAGCATGGGATAAGCATTAACTGTCTAAAAATTTCGGGAATGTTCTACATGTCTGAAAGTCAGAGAAAAAAGAAAAAAGAAGACAGCAATGGACAAGGAATCAGTTTTTTTCACTCCTGAACCAAAATATATGATTAAAATGGAATGCAGTTTTCAAGACCAATCAGTTTACCAATCAGTTCTTACTAGAATAGCTGGATAGGTGCGATGAACAATTTCCATGTCAATTTTAATGAAAATTTAGCATCTATATGTACCAGTGTTGTGCTAAGGACAGTCTCTATGTTTTTAATTTCTTTTGAATAAGCCAGATCATAAAAAATCTTTGCTAGAGAGCTGATGCTTCGTATTTGAAATGGAATCTGTTCATTAGCTCTACATTATTTAGGACTATAAAAAGGAGACATTTTAACAATCCTGGGCTCAATTAGGAATCAACAGTTATCCTGGCAGAAACCTGGCATGCATATTTTTTTCTTAGTAAGTTTGGATGGCATTATTTACAATTAGTTCCTCAGGGAATGCCCTAAAATAAAGAAGTCTGGTTGTCATCATAACCTATGTACTAACTTTGTAATTCTCTGACAGTTCAGCTGTACATCCTTCATCTAATTTGATGGCTATACACTACTGAGTTAAGTGGTAGCCATTTCCCCCCTCAACTTTCAAGACACAGGATAAAGAGGGTATATTTAATTGCAATAACCAAGTTTCAACTTTTCTGAAACTCAGTTTAACCCAAAGGTGAGCATTGAAAAAGGCAGAATCAATAGTGTAATTACTATTTTGAAAAAAATCTCTTTTCCAAATATCTGTTCAATATACAGGTGAATCCAATTGAAATGATTGCATTTTTATTTCTATTATTAACCACTCCTTTTTAATTGAATGTTTAGGGGTTTTCCTTGGAACCTGTCTACTTGTTTGCCAGAACAAACCTAATGAGCCTACATACCCTAGAAGCCATATAAAATTTCTGCTTTTAAGGAATTGTGTAATACTGATGTCAAGGAGTTTTTAAATATCGTATAAGTGCAAAATAATAAAAAAGGAAGGCTGCCAGTTTGACAAAGAATATCTTAGAAAACTGACTAGTAATGCATTTCTATTATTAGATTTTATGTCAGAGTAAACTATAGGGTTAAATTTTAGAAACTAGTTAAATTCTTTTTATTTGTGCAGATTTTACTTATTGTTCCTTTTCCTTTCCTTTTAGTCTTACTTTAGTTCATTAGATGCAGTAATATCTCCCTTGTCTGTGACAATTTCCATTAATATCTCAAAGGCAGCTATTAAGTCTCATTACCAGAAAAGATTATAGAAGGATACTGCACACAATAACCGTGCAGATAAAGACAATAGTCCCATTTTCATTTGTTTCTTTGTTCTTAAGATGTAAATCAAACTTGAAGCTCTTTTTAGCCTGCTTTTCTCAGCTTATACTTTGAAAGCTTTTGGAGAAGGAAAAACCTCCACAGCTAAATAAATTCTGGTATTTGGATTATTCCTTTCTCTAAAGGCAACAAAGACGTTTACCTGCTGTCAGAAATTTGCCACGAAATCTCATTGTCATGAAATTCAGAAAAACTACTAGAGTTTCATCATTTACATAAGTTATTCTTGAGAATTAACTGAGGGCTATAATGAAGCTAATTAGCGGTTGTTGTAGAGACACTTTATAAAGTATGCACTACTACCAACAAGAGTCCATCATTCCATCAAAATACTTAAAATATTAATTCTTAGACAATTATCTAGGCATATCCATGAAAAATTACATCTGAGTAAAACTCAGTCAAACACCCAAGAAGTAAAAGTTTTAGAGGTTTTTAATCTAAACAGAGTCCCTTAAAATAAGTGTATCTGTGGCTCATAGAAGAAGTTTGAAATTGAGGCGTGTTAATCTTTTTTCCATTTAAAAGATGTTAAAATATTGATAATAATTATAAAATATCAACACCAATGAAATGATTTTTACCTACAAACTAAAAAATTGGCAAAATGAGAATTATATAGAGAGAGGTTGAGTATTTAACTCTAATTGCCTAAAGTCAAAGCAGGTTTTATCCTTCCGTATTTTTTAATTATTTGAAATAATTTACTTTTGAACTTCATTCTAGATTATAAACTCAATAGGCTGAAGATATAACCAGTCACTTTATATATCTCATACCTGTTACCAAGTATTACTAAAATTAATACATAATGAAACGAAAACTTCAAGTTAAATGTTATGTCCCATTGGCAATATTCATGATAAGAAATTCTGTTGAAGGAGGATGCTATTTTAATTATTTATGAATTACTATACTAAGAACTTTTTTTTTAATATAGGGCCACACCCACAGCATATGGAATTTCCCAGGATAGGGGTCAGATCGGAGCTTGGGCTGCTGACTAGATCCATAGCAATGCCAGATCTGAGCCATGTCTGTGACCTCCACTACAGCTCATGGCAGTGCCGGATCCTTAACCCATTGAGCAGGGCCAGGGATCAAACCGGCATACTCGTGGATAATATTTGGGTTTGTTGCCACTGAGCCACAACAGGATCTCCTGAATTTCTATACTAAGAACTTATAGAAGGAAGTCACACTGTCACTAAGACACTTCACCCTGGATTTCCCACCTTCTGTTTGTCTTAGAAGAATGCATGGCCCTTCTCCTTCCTGTGCTTCACTTTGGGCTTCAATCTTCACCTCTTTGTCCTTTCATCTCCCTCGTTTTATATTCCTTCTCTTACATTTACAACAGTTCTCACAACTCCCCCAGCCCTCTTTGCTCTTACATTCAGACTATCCGCCTTCTTAAGAAGAGTTAGTATTTGCTGTTTTGTTTTCTAACTACACATTCACTCATGCACCATTTACTGCCTGGTATCTGTTATCATCATCCATCCAGAGGTGCTCCGTTGTAGATCAGCATTGGCATCTCATTACCAAATTAAACAGCATCAGGGCAGTCTGTTCCTCCTTCATCTGCCATGGGACATGACAGAGGTGACTAGATTTCCCCTCTTCTTGCCTAATACCAGCATACTCTTCTAGTTCCCCTTCTTCAACTTCTTTGACATTTCCTCTTACCTCTGTGTATAAAGTTCGCTATGGTTGTGTGTTCAAGGTTTTCAGTCTTTATATTTCTTTCCATAATAACTCAAACCACTGTCCTAATTAACTTCAAAAATTCCCAGATGTGCTTCCCAAGTGCCTGCCAAGTACATCTATCTGAACATCATAGTATTTGTTCATAGAACCCTTTCTTGTGTAAGATGCTAATAGATAAGTCAAGATTATAAATATATGTAGTATAAAGCTGGATAATAATATTAATTTTATATATTATATTATTATATATTATATTCAGAGAGTCAAAGAGAGACCAAGAACCCTTGGTTCTTGGTCAAGGAAAATTTAGCACATTCTTAGGTCTTTGCAATGTGGATGAGAAGAGGGCTTACAAAAACAAAATCAAACTTCTTTTACTCATATTTTCTAAAATTTATTTAATCATAGAATGGTACTTTTTTAAAAAACATTTTGTGGATCAGAGTGTTCTGTGGAACACAGTTTATTTATATGTTAGTCTTTCAAAATCTGTACTCTAGTCACTCAAACTCTTAGCCCAGCAACTATAGATTATTGTCCTCTGAGAGTGTTTTCTAAAGAGATAGAGAAGTTGTATTTGCAATAATGGAGATAATTCATTAAAACACTTTTAGCCACATTCATCAGCATTTTCTTCTATCCAAATCCTTCAAATTTCTATCGCTTGGTTTCCCAAAAAAAAAAAACTTGCTCTGAGAAATATTCAATCCTGATTTTTAAAAAAGAACTGAGTCCCTTCATACACAAATATCACCTACAAAATTTCTCATGATGACAAAAAAGATTGAATATGTATAGAGTACACTTAATTTTGAAGTATGTGGCAATTGGTTAGATAAAATTTTGAAGTATGTGGCAATTGGTTAGATAAAATACCAGTGAATGAAATCAAGTTTAAAACCACTCTTACTCTGTTCTCTCCTATTCTTTCTTATTATTTATTATCCTACCACCTCCACCCAATTTTGTAAAAGTCTCAAAAATAACTCTGCTCTCATACATTGCCCTCTACTAGAGGACACTGGAAGAAAGAGAAGTAATGAGCACGAACAACATTTATAAGCTCATAGTTAACATTTTTGAGTGAAAAACAGCAAAACTCTTACCAAGCATCTGGAACTAAGACAACTTTTGCATAAAACTAAGATCATTTTGCACAATAAGGCTGATCTCAGCATCCTCAAAAACGGCAAAATATCAAGGGAGTAGCCCAAGACCCACATGGATTACTTAAGGAATAAGGAGTCAGATGAATAGCCTAAGGATTAGTGCTTTCTGTAATATGATAAGAGCGTGACAGTATCAGAACTCCGTTTAATATAGCATGATCTTTCCCTAGAAGAAAGCAAAGAAAGATTGTATTCCATCAAGGGGAATTACAAAGCTATAAATTACACTGTGTCACAGCCAGTACTATTAAATACCAAGTTTTTAATTAGCAGTCTTAATTTTGTTGTGTTACTAAGACACACTTCTGTGAAATTCAGAGGCACTTTTTGATGAAAACATAGCTATTCAGATATAAAATCAAAGAAGAAAAATCTCAGTGCCACAAATATGATGTATGATTTGGCAGTGAACAAAAACTAAATTATAAGATAAAATGACATATTTATATTGTCCTGTTTATAACGTGTCATGTTAAATGTAAAAGTTATAGTAATAACATGTTTCTGACTCTGAGAATTCTTTCCAGGAATCTTAAAGAAGGCATTAAGAAAATGTGCTCAACTGACTGTGTATTAAGAGAGCACACGACCACTTGTATATATATTCCCAATCTCTTAACTGCTATAATAATATTGGGGTTTAAGTTTATTTAAATTAAGAAGAATCAGTTATCTTGGAATCAATTCCACATCATGATTGCCAAAATAATTTCATTTCTTTCAACTTAGGGTACTATGAAAGTGAATTCATAGTTGACTTACATCCTTGAGAATCTTGAATAGGATCCTCCAAAAGACAAATGGAAAATTGTTTAAAAAAAAAAAGTCACAGGACATACTTGAGGCAGCTTCCAGTAGAGAAAAAACATAGGCTTTGAATTGGACGATTGTATCTGATCGATGTTTGGTCACTGACCAGCTTTGAGAACCATAAGGCTAGATCTCATATTTCACTGCTATTACTGAAATACATTCCAGATATGTTAAAGACTTAGACATAAAATCTAACAGCTTGAAATTATTGAGAAATACATTTTGTTTTTATTGTTTTTATTGTATGATATCATACATACACAAGAGAACATATAAATGTTTGAGAGTTTAATGTCCAACTAGAGAGCAAAAACCTATTTAATCATCATCCAGTATAGAAATAGATGATTGTGATTATTCCAAAGGTCCTTGGGGCCCCTCATTTCATAGTAAGCTGGTAAATGTTTAACAACTTGGTCTTACAGAGAAAAAAAAGGAGCCAAAAGTTCTGATTTGTAGCGTTTTCTAACTTTCATGCTCTAAGTGTTGGCAAATTTCAAGTAACAAGTGGTTAACAACCTTCTGAAAATTTAACATCTCCTCCTGCAAGCTGATAGGAGCCACAAAGGGCCTCAACTGCAGTGGGCCCAGTGTCACTTTGCCAGGTTTTACACTATATGCAAATAGTATCATACAATGTATTCATTTATGCCTTGCTTCTTTCACACAATATTTTTGTAGGTGCCTCTGTTGTTATACATCACTTTGATTCCTTCACTTTAACTGTGTGCTGTATAACGTTGCTTCCAATGAATGCACCATAAATTTTGTATCTACTCTACTTTCATTGACATTTCAATTTTTCTAGGTTGTGGCTATAATGAACAATGCTGTTATTGATATTCTAGTGTGTGTCTCCTGGTACACACTGATAAAGATTCTCTGGGATATTTTCAAGGAGTAAAATTATTTAAATATTACCAAACTGTTGTCCAAAGATATTTACTGA
The DNA here is from genome assembly GCA_004024745.2 of Catagonus wagneri. Taxonomy (NCBI): domain Eukaryota; kingdom Metazoa; phylum Chordata; class Mammalia; order Artiodactyla; family Tayassuidae; genus Catagonus; species Catagonus wagneri. The sequence goes on from PVHT020000166.1 coordinate 18,436,163, forward strand.
TTTACATTCCCACCAACAGGCAAAGGATTGCTAGTGTATCATATCATCACCAATACTTGGTACCATCAGATATTTATTTCTTAACTAATAAGGAGAATGTGTAATGGTCTCTCATTATTGTTTGAATTTTTATTTCTGAGAAGATTATTATTGAAATGAATTTCTTCATATTTTCCTTTTTTTTTTAAAAGCTACTCTAAATTATTTTCCTTTTTTAAAATTGGGTTGATGGCTTTATAAAAATCACGCAATATGCATATTTATTCAAAATACTAATGTTTTCTTTTACATGTTTTACAAATATCATCCGTTTTACAGCTAATATTTTCAGTCTATTTTGGGAAATGTTCATGAATAGAAATTCTTAATTTATCAAGACTTTCCATTATGTTTTCAGAAATCCCTTACCATCATGAGATAAGAGAACCATTCTCTCAAATTATTTTCTGAAGTTTGATAAATTTGCCCTTCACGTTTATGTTTTTAATCATCTAGTAATTAATTTTTTAGTATACTATGTGACCAGGGTACAATTTCATTATTTTCCATGTGAATACTATACAATAGTTATTGTTATATAGTGTAATCTTATTTTAACCCTTCAACAGATTTTTTGTTTTTCTTTTTAGGGCCACACCTGTGGCATATGGAAGTCTTCAGACTAGGGGTTGAATTAGAGCTGCAGATGCTGGCCTACACCACAGCCACAGCAACGTAGGATCTGAGCCGCATCTGTGGCCTACACCACAGCTAAAGGCAATGCCAGATTCTTAACCCACTGAATGAGGCCAGAGATCGAACCCACATCCTTACGGACACGTTTGGTTCGTAACCTGCTGAGCTGAAACAGGAACCCCCTATTATTTTATATATTCAATTTTGCCTAGGTGTATATCACGTATTACGTCTTTAATTCTTCCATGTCACATCTTTATCTAGATTCATATTTCTTATGCCTAAAGTGCATCCTTGAGAATTTCCTTCAGGAAATTACATTGGTGGTCTACTTTGTATTTTACCTTTGTTCTTAAAAGATAGTTTTGCTTATTGTGGGATTTGAGATTGGCATTTATTTTTAGTTTGAGGTGAAATTCTTTGAAGTAATTTGTCCTCTCTGACTGCTTTTAGTATCTCTTTGTCTCCTGTATTCAGTATGCCTTTGACATATCTAAATGTAGATTGATTTTTTTAATTTCTTCCTTAGAATTGGTTGGGATTTTTTAGTTTACATAATGTAGAATATTCTGAGTTATTATCTCTGCAGATATAACTCCGGTACATTCTCTTTCTTCTCTGGAATTCTGGTTAGATAAGTGTTACAATATCTCTATCTTCCTCCTCTCTTAACCTCTTTATATTTGACATCTTTACTTTTCCGTGCTGCATTCAGATTGGTTTCTGACAACCTGTCATTCCAGGATGCTATAGCTGTATCTACTCTGATAAACACATCATCATTATATTCTTAATTTTAATGATCTCATTTCTGTAATTCCTAAGATTCTGTTGGACTGTTTTCCAAATTTAGTAACTATTTCAGCTTCCTGTTCCCTGGCTATATTTTCTGGTTTTTTTTTTTTTTCAATTTTTAATAGAGTAAGCATAGTTATTTTACAATTGGTTTCCTCTATATCTGATAATTCCCTTAATCTGAAAGTGTTAAAGCTTTCTTATGGCAGTCTTGTTTCTACTGGATCTGAGTTCAGAGCTTTTTGTTGTTGTTTATTTATGTATTTATTTTACTTTGAGCTGTTCCATTACTTTACATAATTATTTGGACCAAGGATAAGCCCAAGCTTATGTTTTTCCATCCTCCTCTCCCACAAGGCCTTGGGAACTAGATCCTCATTTCCCTGGCTCTACAAATACCCAGAGGACAGAAAAAGCTTCAGTGTTCCTCTTACACCCCTGAATTCCCTCCTCCATGTGGAGTTTGGCCTCACCCTTTCCTACTGTGTGTTCATTATTTGATATTTTTAAGGATATTTTCAAAAACAGTTTTACCAAATAGAATCATTTTCATGGAAGAGAGTTTGTCCAAATACCTATGCAGTTAAAAACATAAAATTTTTAAAAAATTCTTGGGGAGGAAATGGATTGTCTAAGTACGAATTAAAACCTCAATACTGTAAAAGAAAAGCCTGATAAATCTGACTACCTATACATTTTAAAACTGTGTACAACAAACACTTAAAAACGGAAGTTAATTAATCCCTCTTTCTCTTTTTAATGGTTTGTCATGTAGAAGTTTTAAAATTTACATACAGTCATATTTTATGTATATTATACACATACACACACATATGTGTATGTGAAAGCACTTACAAACCAATCAGGGCCTTATGGATAAAGCATATTATTTGGAGTTTCAAGAAAGAAAAAGAGAAAGAGAAGCAAGAGGAAGGAAGGAAGGAAGGAAGGAAAGAAAGGAAGGAAGGAAGAAAGAAGGAAGGAAAGAGCAAATGGCCAAATAAAATGTAAAATAAATTCTTAGCTTGATTCATTATTAAAGCAGTGCAAATTACAAGTAAAACATATATCAGATAGCAAAAATGAAGAGATGGGGAAATAGGCTCTCTCACACTTTATTTCAGAAATGTAAATTGGTAAAAAGTTTTAGGAACAAAATTTGAAATAACTTGCAAACTGTTAAATGCATTCAAAAGTTTTAACCTAGCATCTTATATTTCAAGAATTTATCTTAAAGATACTGGTACCCATGCTGAAAGATAGATGGATTAAAATATTTTTGCAGCACTGCTTAATTGAAGAAGACAGAAAGAACTTAAATGACTATTTGAGGAAAGTAATTAAATACATTATGACACTGATGATGCATACAATATAATGAAAACATTACTAGAAGTAATCTCTTTATGCTCAGATGTAGAAAACCCACAAGATCTTTTGAGAATTTTTTTAAAAGATGCAATATGTATAAAAAGCATCTTTAAAAAATTTTTTTTGAAAGGATCTATAAGGAACCGTTGATGGAAATATCTGCAGTTGAGATCAAGTATCTAGTGGGCAGAAAACATCTATTTACTTTACGCTTGTCTTACTGTATGAATGTTGTTTTTTAAACCATGAGCATATATTACATTTATATTAAAAAATCCTTTTGGAAGAAAATCCAGAAACGTACACAATAACTTATGCACATGGATACTCACTATAGTTTAAAATAAAACATTGGAAAACAAATCTACTTTAAGTAAATTATGAAATTTACCTGTTGTAATATCATGCTTACATGATATTGTAATATCATGCTAGCAATCGTGTTTTCAAATAATTATGATAACATGGAAAATGCTCATAATATAATTCAAAAAAAAGCTGAGTACAAATACAAATATGTTAAACACACATATAATATAGTCTAAATTTTATGAAAAAGAGATGAAGTACACACATGTACACTCCTATTGGAAAAAAAAAAAGGTCCTCAAATGTTAAGAATCTATGTGTGTGGAAACATTTATATTGATTTCCTCCCTTAATAGTTATGTCTATTTTTGAAGTTTTGTGTAATGAAATACTCATTATTTCATGAATCTATAGAAAACAAAACTATTACAAATGGCAATGATGATATAAAGGTTTAGACATAATAGGACACTCAGCAAAACATTATCTTTTCTTTCAAAAAGCACCGTTTTTCTAGTTTAAGCTCTCTAAAAGTATGTAAATAACAGAACAAATGTGAAGTTCTGCAATAGGAGAGCTGCATATTTAGAGTTCCACTATGCAAATTCGGGTGATCAGGTCTAGCTTAGGAACAGAGACTTTATCTACTTGGAATCATGATCCACCTGTTGCTGTTGTAACAAAAGCCTCAGAAAGCCGTACAGGGCTCCAAATGAATACACAGAACTGTATGTGTGAGGTTCTAAAAGGAATAAAGGTAATAAGTAATGAGTCATCTCAAAGAGGAACGGTGTGTGTCTCTTTAAAAGAACAAAAATATTGTTCAGGTGCATGCACACCTGTTTCCTCTCTGCTAGAGAAAGGGAATGTTGGAACTGAAAACTACCAGTTTAGTACACTTGGGTTTCCCCCCCTGCCAGTATGTGTTGTAAACATCTCTATTTCCTATCAGCTACTCAAAATGAAGAGGAAAATGCAAGAGAAAAGTAGACTGAAATAACAGTACGCAGGAAAAAAAATTGTTATTGCTGAAACTTGCCAAGCAATCACAATTAGGGAAGTAACTAAAAGATTCTATGATAAAAGTAAGTTAAACGTTCACGTGATATATTCTCACTCTATTTGGAAACACCACAGTTCTCCTGCTTTCCAGATTTTCTATTTTGCGGTGTGTTCTTTACAGAAGAAACAGCTATGGGCTAACTAGATATGTTTCAATTCTCTCTCTCGCCCTCTCTCTCTTTCTCTCCCCCACCCCCAAGAGAAATCTCCTAAATGAAAATAAACCTCTTTATTCATTATTTTTATCACAAGGTATAAATGTCCTCAGGCAAAATATGATGTGTTAACCATTATTCAACAAGTTGTGCAAATATTTTCTTTTAATCCTTACTATAAGCAAGTGTTCAAGAAATTACTCTCTTCTTTAATATTCTTAATTGCATCTAGTTATTTTCCATGAATTTTCATATTAAATAGCACCAATCATGGCTTTGTAGACAACTCAATTGCTTGCATAGAGAAGTTCTTTGAAGTTTAATGTTTATATTCCTTCCCTGCTTCAGTTCAGTTTTAAGAGAATAATCATATATCCACCTGAGAAAAAAAGTCTATCTTCAGCATAAACAGGGTTTGGAGTTCCCATCGTGGCTCAGTGGTTAACGAATCCGACTAGGAACCACAAGGTTGCGGGTTCGATCCCTGGCCTCGCTCAGTGGGTTAAGGATCCGGCGTTGCCGTGAGCTGTGGTGTAGGTTGCAGACGCGGCTCTGATCCTGCGTTGCTGCGACTGTGGCGAAGGCCGGCAGCTACAGCTCCTGTTAGACCCCTAGCCTGGGAACCTCCATATACCGCGAGTGCGGCCCTAGTAAAGGCAAAAAGACAAAAAAAAAAAAAAAAAACGAAAATCAGGGCTCAAGGAGTAATTGAGAGAAAAGAGTCCCTGAGAAAAGCAAAGCTGAAATCCTTCTGACCCAGGCTATTAAAACTAGTTTTAAAAAAACAAAAAAAAAGGTTAGAGTTTCTAATGTGGCTCAGCGGGTTGCAAATCTGACTGGTATCCATGAGAATGTAGGTTTGATCCCTGGCCGCACTCAGTAGGTTAAGGATCCAGTGTTGCCATGAGCTATGGTGTAGGTCACAGATGTGACTTGGATCCTGTGTTGGTGTGGCTATGAAGTAGGCCAGCTGCTGCAGCTCTGATTCGACCCTTAGCCTGGGAACTTCCATATGCTGCAGGTGCAGCCTAAAAAGAAAAAATGCAGAAGATTGGTTTCATTGCTTCTTTTTTTAAAACATTATTTTAAAATTATATTTGATTTGCAATATTAGTTTCAGGTATTCAACATAGAGAGCTTATATTTTTATAATTTTGCTCCATTTAACATTATTAACAAATATTGGCTATATGTGCTTTGTAATACATATTTTTTTCATTTTAAAAACTTTTATTGAAAGTATATTTGATTCACAGTGTTTGATAATTTCTGCTGTACAGCAAAGTGATTCACACATCCAAAACGATATATACACATCCATTCTTTTTCAGATTCTTTTCCCATACAGATAGATTATCTCAGAATATTGGATAGAGATCTCTGTGCTATACATCTAGTCCCTGTTGGCCAGTCATTCCATACACCACTGTGTGCATGTGCCATTCTTTGAGAAGGGAATTCCCTTACTGCCAGCAATGTCTATATCCAAAATTCACATTTCACAGATAAAAACTAAAGCTTCATATATTTTCACTGATTATGGGTTTAGCCTGTATTGCTTATATATTCCTTGTTGGGTACATTGTAAATAGGTCCATAGATTTTGAACAGATAACCCCTAGGATTGAATTCATTATTTACTCTTTTTTTCTGTATTATCTTCTTTTTGCTACTCTCAAATATTTGTAATAATCTAAAATTGTGTTTATTTTTCATCCTATTTCATAATTATTCATTAATACAGCTTCCTGTTGCTTCAGACACTCATTAAAAGTCTGTGTAATAAATGAATTCACGAATAGTTTGTAGAATGAATGAATGAAGTGATCCATAATGAATAAATGGGTACTTTGAGATAATAGAAGTCAGCAGTGTTATCCTCCATTTAATGACTTTAAAAATTTTTTAAATGCAATAGGATCTAGATACACTATTATTTGAATAGATATACAGACGGACAAATAGATACTTATACTTGAAAAGAAGAAAAATAATATTGGGTTTATTGATCGTTTTTTCCTCCAAGAGTGAAATTTTACAAATGACCCTAACATCTCCAGTAAAGGGGAAATGAGTTTCAGGAAAATTTTGAGACTGACTGGTACATTTAAGGGAATAATCTTTAGTAATGTTTGCTAAACAACTGTTTAAAACTAAACTCAAATCCATTTTTCTATGGATCTGTGTACTTAATTCTCCCTCATAAAGGTTACTTTTAAATGGAGAAATGTAGAAAAGGCTAATATTTGAAAGTGTAAAGGGTCATATTCTTTCAGAATCATGACACTTTTACCTTAGGATAATTTAAAACAATTTTGGTCATGTATATTTCCTTCTTGATTCAATTGTAGTTATATATTTGATTATCAAAAGACTTTATTAAAAATGTTTATATATCAAAAACTGACTTGCTACAATAATATGAAATATAGTAAAACTTAGCTATATGACATTCATATTTATTTGTCATATATTGTAATCAGAGATAAGTATAATACATAATTAAATACAAAGAGAGTAATTATCCTTAGAGGAGAAAGAAATGTAACACATTACCATGATTTGAAAGGAGTTTACAAAGAAAATGTATCCATAATTATAATTATTGTAATTTTTAAAGATCTTCATACCCTTCTCTAAATAAAGTAAATGAAATTAACATCAAAGTTAGGATTCTTAGGCTGTAGAAACATTAGTCCTTACAATTACTTTCGTCAACTCAGGAGAAAAAGAAGAGTTTGTCTTATATTAAAAATCGATGCCAGAGCAGTTTGATCGCTATTTTTTGGAAGAAGCTTCTGAATCAAATAATTTTAAATTTTCACAAGTTTGGGAAGGTGACTTTTTTTAATATCAGTATTGTTTGCTAACGATTTTTCTTTCTGAAATTCAATATAATTTTCCCACATAAAAGAAAGGAAGGTTGGTAGCACTCTGCAGCAAGATCTAATGTTCTTAAGTCTTTGCAAAGAAACCGTAGAAGGCCCAAGATAGTCAAATGGTCATTCTGTACCTTGTACCTATTTTCTCAGGTATCTGAAATATATTCACAGCTTGTAATGTTAGACTTCTAGTATCTTGATAAACGAACAGTGTTTCACATATGTGTAACCAATACTTTAGAGAATATTAGGAAATAAAAGAAGCCAGTACCTTATCAGGCATGGAGACAGTTCAACACTTTTAGAAGTGAACAATTGAGCAAGTTATAGAAGGTTCACTGTGTATAAAAAATTATACTCATAAATCCTCATTAGTTAAGACAGAGACAATTGCCTCATCAGAGACAATTTGCTGTTTCGTTATGAATATTTTAACTATAAAGAAGCTTTTCCTATAGAATCACATTAAGATAATTCTGTCCTTAACTACACCTTTGAGAAAAAAGTTGTTTTTTTCAGGTAAGTGAAAGATGTTGCTGATTAACTCATGCCCTATATGATAGCAGTAAACCTAGCTGGATTTCACTTGAGAATATCACTGCAGGTGAGCCTTTGTTAATGAGACTTGCACCAACTGTTTTTAACTCTTGGGAGAAACATAGACAAAATCAGCCTTGAAGAAGCAAAAAAAACTTGAGGAAATTGATAAATTCTGCTAAAACCCAAGATACTTAGAACTGTAGAAGGAAAAAAAGATTTTCTGAGACTATGCTATTTAAGCTTAAACTATAATTTACTCAGCATCAAGGAAAAGAAAAAAAAATGATTACTGTTGAAAAATGATTGTTTAATAATAGGAAAAGAAGAAAATAGGAAAACATTTTTTCTGAACAAAGATTTTACTGCATTTATGGTGTTAATAGAAAATCATCATTTAGTTTTTGCCCCCAAAACCATAATTTTTATCAATTTGTTCATACCATGAATTAATATTTAGTAATAATTATGTTGACTTAATATTGTGCAGTCATGATGTTAAGCTTATTTAATCACGCTAAGTGCATGAGCTTCTCAGGGCACCCTACCCAGCACCTAGCACAAGCTTAAACCATGGTTACTGTTACCAAGATGATAACAGTGAGGGAAAGAGATACTCTGAACCTGGACAATCCAGTTTAATGGCCTCTGTTCTTCTAAGTCACACTCAAGTAATAAATGGGGCTAAGAGCTAAGAAAAGAGAAGTAACTCTTATTACTCAATATCAGAACATAGTAAGTTTTACATAGTGGTTACAAATACTTTCAGAAAATGATTTAATACATGGGAGATAAAAATCCTCTGGATTTAAAATATAAGAATATTGATAAATAGGCCACATAACAGCAAGTAAGCCAAAGTAAGATTTCCTTCTAAAAGTACAATTGATTCAAATCAACTCTTCTGTTTCAACAGTTGTCATGTATATTACCCATGCTTTTCTAGCCCTACTAGGAATGACAAATGGGGAGTTCCCGTTGTGGCTCAGCAGGTTAAGAATCTGATGTGGTGTCTGTGAGGATGCCGGACTGATCCCTGGCCTCACTCACTGAGTTAAGGATCTGGTGTTACTGCAAGCTGCAGCATATGCCACAGATGTGGCTCAGGTCTGGCAGTGTGGTGGCGGTGGTGTAGACCTGCAGCTGCTGCTCTGATTCAACCCCTAGCCTACCATATGCCACAGGTGTAGCCATAAAAAGAAAAAGAAAAAAAAAGAAATGCCAATGGAAAAGCTACCACAGAAATTCACATCCCAAGCATAGCTACTGTTTAATAAAGAGCTCCTGGAAATCATACGGTATTTATTGTACAAAGTTTAGGGTTTCTTGGAGTTCCCAACATGGTGCAGTGGAAACGAATCCTACTAGGAACCATGAGGTTGCAGGTTCGATCCCTGGCCTCATTCAGTGGGTTAAAGATCTGGCGTTGCCGTGAGCTGTGCTGTAGGTTGCAGACGTGGCTCGGATCCCATGTAGCTGTGGCTGTGGCGTAGGCCGGCGGCTGTAGCTCTGATTAGACCCTTAGCCTGCGAAACTCTGTATGCCATGGGTGTGGCCTAAAAAGCAAAAAATAAAAATAAATAAATAAATAAAGCGTAGGGTTTCTTAAGCTCTTAAATCAGAGGGCTAAAATGAACTTCCCTCACAGCAAACTATTTTAAGCCACTCAGCTAAAGGATAACTAAGTTTCTGGTCTCTGTGCCTTAGCCAGCACTCATCTGAATACTACCCAACCTACTCAACCATCTGCAAAATAATTGGACAATTTAATCCAAATGTTAAGGTATATATATTCTGTTATCATATAATGAACTATGAATCCTGCAAATAAATAGTTTGTGACAAGTGTTTCAGTTTTAAAACCTTAAATATTTGAGATTTTGAATTGCATTCAATCTACATCGTATTTTTCCTTTTCATCAGAGCAACATTAATCCAAATCAATTAGTCCTAGTCTTCTTGTCTTTTTGTAATTGTTAAATTTTGCTTTCACCTAGCAAAATTATTATTTCTTTTTAAATATTAGGAGTTTTTTCTGGTTATGAATAACCAGGTAAGATCATGATTTTTTTTTCATGGTGTCTTTTCAACTCAGTAAGTACTCTTACTCTAGCCACACAGCAGCTTTCACGTTTGTGTTTTGTATCACAGGTGACATACGTAACACATGCTACAGGTCATAGGCTGAACTTTGTGAATACAGAAAATAACCAGTGCACAAATGGCCACTCTGTATGAGGGAAGTTCCCAGAGTGGAAGAGGAAGTGTCTCCTGGACCCTGCAGACAATGGAGTTAACACTTTGCTAGGCTCTCCTCATTATAATGAGAAAACTCCATATAACAGGATGTTTGTTTTCTTTGAAAAAGTCAAGGCACTTGAGGAATGCAAATAGACACTCTGGAAATGATTTAATCCAAAATAGGAAATTCTTTTTTTCAATCCTAGAATTCTGTATGACTTGTTTATTCTTAAGTTTCAACTTAAATGAAGTTTTCTTTTTCTCTGGCTATGCAAGTATGAGTCTAATATTGAAGGAATTATAATTTGGTATATATTAATGAATTAACACCACTCGTTCATAGTTTAGTGAATTTTAAAATGTAATGAATTAGTAGTTGTAATCCTATATATCCTAGAGTTCTCTATTTTATCAGTTTGAAATCTGAAGGATTCTTTTCTTTTCTTTTCTTTTTTCTTTTCTTTTTTGCTTTTTAGGGCCCCACCCTTGGCACATGGAAGTTCCCAGGCTAGGGGTCACCCTTGGCACATGGAAGTTCCCAGGCTAGGGGTCAAATCTGAGCTGCAGCTGCCAGCCTACACCACAGCCACAGCATCATGGGATCCAGGTCATGTCTGCAACCTACACCGTAGCTCATGGCAACACCAGATCCCTGACCCACTGAGTGAGGCCAGGGATTGAACCCACATCCTCATGGATCCTGTTCAGGTTCGTTAACCACTGAGCCACAAAGGGAACTCCTGAAGGATTATTTTCAAATTGAATTTTATTGGGAATTTTTACCACTAATTCAGATATACTTCAACAGGATTTGTATTTTGTAGTTCCCACCATGGTACAGTGGATTAAGAATCCAGCTACAGCAGCTTGGATTGCTGCAGAGGTGTAGGTTTGATCCCCGGCCCAGCACAGTGGTTAAAGGATCTGGTGTTGCCACAGATGCAGCTCAGACTCAATTCCTGGCCCAGGAATTTCCATATGCCACGGGTACAGCCCTTAAAAAAAGAAAAAAAATTTGACATTTTGATATTTCTACATGAAAATATGATTTATTATCTATCACATATTTGAAACAAGATATTCAGAAATATCACTAACATGTAGAAAAGCATTGAAATGACTAGTCACTCTTTACTACTCATAGATAGGCATGTATCTCAAATAAGCCTTCTTAAATTTAACCACTAAAATGTTAATGAGAAGAAAAAATCTTATCCTATCTGGAAACCAGAGTTTTTTAAAAAATTTGCAACATAGCAGTACTGGAAGAAAATCAACTCTTTTAATAGACTAAAGCTGTTTAAGCTCATGTCTTCATGCTCAGGTATGTTCCTCCCAACATGCTTGTTGTCACATATGGAAACTTGACTGTTTCTAATCCAATCCCACACCTTCTTTTTTGTGTGTGTGTTTCTTTTGATATCTCCAGTTTGGCAAATAATCTGACTCTGTCCACACAACTTTAGAGGATACAATGTTTCCAAAGCTTCTGCTCAACCTAGATTACAATAGCTGATATGGGCTTCTGAAATCTATGGGCTTTGTGTACACAAATCACAGTGGTTTCATGCACCCTCAAAGTATTTACAAGCATACCAATTATATATCATGTGTACATACAGACATATATAAAATCACACCAAAAATATATGTCCAAAATTTATGGTATAGGGAAAAAACTTGATATTAGGATTCAGACAGAATTCAGTTTAAATTCTAGTTTTGTCAGTCAGTTATTAAGTCTTTGATTGGGATCCTTTACTTCAGCTACCTCAAACTCAATCTCATCCTCTCTAAAATGGGAATAGTAGTACTCATATCTTGAGTTTATTAGAAGAATTAAAGGATAAAATATATGTAAACATCAAACTGTACCTTCACATGGTAGAGGCTCAATAAAAGATAACAACTATTATTATATATGTGTGTAATTTGTTCCAAGTAACACATAAAATTATAATCAAAGATTATCACCTCTTCAGCAATATGTATGCCAGCATCCATTGGACAGTCAAGCACATTCAATATTAACATATCTACACTCAATATTAAGCACATTCAATAGTAACATACAACTTAAATTGCAAGTCAGTAATTTCACTATTTTATACTCATACCCTTAATAAAATATCTCAAACTTCAATTCTTTTACTAAACCGTGTATGCCAGCTTTTTAAAAATATCAGTCAACTTATCAACTTAAAAATAGACAATAGAAAGGGAAAGAGGAAAGAAAATCAATCAATACCTTGAAGGAAAAAACCTCAAGCATTGTTATAATAATTTATTTGCTACTGAATTTTATGCTTTCTATGTCAGTGTTTTGTAGAATACCTTCACATACGAAGATGGAGTCTTTTATTAAAGATGACATCCTCATGGTTTTTAAACGTACTGTCAGCAATTCATGACCAAATGTATGCTCTGGAGGAGACAATTTTATCCCAGGACTATACTCTAAATTAGAAAAATTGGCTACAAAATCCATGTGCTTCAGATAATCTATATTCTACTTCCTTTGGTGATGATTTTAAATCTAAAAACAGTAAAAATGGTATGTTAGTATAAAATAGCAGTTTTGATAAGTGTGTGACATCAGATAATGAGCTTGCAGTATCTGCACTGTGCGGTATAATTATATTTATGCCCCAAACTTAGGTTAGAAAGTGCTAATTGCAAAAGTGAAATCACAGACTGAATAAATGATTATTCACAAATATTTCTTGTAGTTTATAGTTTCCTAAAATGTTACTTTAGACTAGGTTAAACACAGTATCTAATTACTAAATGCTAAGCTTTATGTTTATAAAATATGATTCCTATATTTTCCACTTCAGCAGGAAAAGTGGTTATCTATGTGTAAAATCATGATGATTGAGTTAGAACAGGCTCAGCAGTTCTGTAAAAAATCAACAAGAGTCAAATAAATTATCTGAAAGAAACTGAGAATTCTCCAAATGCTGTGATTATATGAAACCCCTTTTCCTATTTTCTTAAATATTGATACCAACATATACATCTCTAGGAAAAAAAATTCCTTTGAATGGAGGAAGACACTTGTCTTTACTCAAGTTCATCCTAAATTTCTCCATAAAATACTGACATGGGCTAAAATTTTTATTTCATTCTGTGAAGTCCACTCTCTTATGTAGTGATTAGAGAAAGAGGAGGGAATAAAGACCAATAAATAGAATTCCAAAAAAATAAAATTTGTTTTATAAAACATCGGTAGACCTTAATAATTAAAATCTTGAACATATTACAAGGAGACAATTTTCTCCACTCCATTGTAGCTTTGGGCTTCGCGCACCATGTGCACGGCTGACTGGTTCATTCTGTGGAGATAAACCTCAGCATGTCACCATTACTTCTTCTGCTAGTTAACAAATTCCACTGGGAGGTAGAAATTTCACAAATGTCTCTTTTCTATATTGTGCACAATATTTTCTTTCTTAAGAACAACTGACTGATTTGTAATAATCTGTTTTGACAGTAGTTACATAGAAATATTGTGTTAAATATTTTTAGTCATGAGGGGGTATGGACATATGGATATGGCTGTGTGGGTCTTGTCTAATTATATGCATTATACGATTTACTATTGTGGGGGACATCTTCCATTCATTTAATAATGTTTTTGCAAATTGGCAGATAGCATTTGGGCTAAAAGACACACAGGATATTTGCAATGAAAAAGGGGGAAAAAAAAAACTCCTCTGCCTTTTCTCTCATGTAGAGCAATTTGTCAAGTAATTAGCCAACCTAATTAAATTTTTGTAGCACTAATCAAACGAATATGCTAAAATTTTCTTTGCACAGCCAGTTTGCTGTCTGCTTGCATTTAACTTGATGGTTTGAAAGGGGCTCTGCTCAGTCTGCCACTCCACTTAATAACCTAATTTGCATTTTATATTGGTAAATCAAATTAAGCACCAGTGGCTTTTAGTATGATTGACTGTGGTCAGGCCTGTTCAGATGGGACTTTTTCACAGAAAATTAGGCACATTTTAATATGACTGAGGCAGTGCTTTCTGTGTTCAGCAAACGGCATTCACTCAGTTAATTAAAAGTGCTCCTCCCACCACCCCGCTGCATATGATAGATTTACCCAGCTGGTGTGTCCATTTTCCTTTGTACAATTTCTTGATGGAAGTTTTTATTCCTAAATATAATAAGATTGTCTAAGCAACACTTCAAACCAATTTGCATGAAACATATAAACAATACTTTGTTAGAAAATAATTACTCCGAGAGGTGGGCACATCTGTGTGTGAATACAGGTCTATGTGAGGGCTCGCAGGTTTTAGCTTATCTATAGAGCAGCAGCAAACTTAGAACATGTTCAGTGATTGGTACATTAACATTGACCAATGCTGATGGATCAGACCTAATGTCATATTAAGGCATATTCCCACTTTGTTTTTTTGTTGTTGTTGTAAGACAACTCTTCACATTTTAGTGAGAAAAAAAAAAGATAACATAAATACAAGCTTTGAAACCTCCTTCATATCCATTAAAAGCAAGACCCAGTCTTTAGTCAGAGAAAACAATATATTTTATTATAAATGGGTATAATTTCCAGTGTACAAATAAGGAATGTGAGACATAGATTAGATTTGAATCTAGTTTTCAGTTTGTGCTCTAATATCTCGGTCTTTTGCATGTATTCTAATACCAGTAATTTATGTTTCCTGAGTGATACTTAACTCCATTAGAAAAAGGACTAATGGAATTTTCAACTCCACAAAACTAACAAAATTATTCTTTCCATATATTTCTCATTATGAAGTTTTTATTTGCAGTATTGGGTTGTCAAGAAGCTAGTTTTAAGATTTCTTTAGTAACATGCACTTGATCATGCTTTTAACAATAGAAACAAAACATCTTTACATGCTAAGCTTTTATTTGTCATAAGAAAACACTTTAAAAGGTGAACAAACTAATAATCTAAACACCAAATTAACTTGAATCTTCAGCAAGTGAGTAAAAACTTCTTCCACAGATTTGTGGAGTAATACTCTTTAGTTTGGGCCTTCTTTTTAGTCAATCATGCTGCCATCAGTAGTTTTAGAAAGGGCAAAGTCATGATGTACCCACGAAGTGTTCTGAGGTTAGGCAACAAAATTATGTCTGGAAACCTAAAAGAAAAATGTGCTACATTCTCATACCTAACCTTGGGCACTGACTTTTTAACAAGTTCAAGATTAGCACACTGACTAACACCAGGCTTCAACTGTCTTAAAACTGATCAATAAGATAATTATTTAATTAAAAAGAGAATTAAGGAGTTCCCGTCGTGGCTCGGTGGTAACGAACCTGACTAGGGTCCACAGGGACACAGTCCAACCCTGGCCTCACTCAGTGGGCTGAGGATCTGGCATTGCCATGAGCTGTGGTCTAGGTCATAGAAGCGGCTCTAATCCAGCATTTCTGTGGCTGTGGCATAGGTTGTCCGCTACAACTCTGATTTGATCCCTAGCTCCCTAGCCTGGGAACTTCCATATGTTGCAGGTGCAGCCTTAAAAAGATAAATAAATAAGTAAGTAAGTAAATAAATAAATAAATATTAAAATTATGAAAGAGATGACCCCAAACATGGCAATCACTGAAGACATACTTGGGTTTTCTATTTTAATTACAGTAATGGTGCATATGTTCAGAAAATTCAGTTCAGTCCATTTTCTTAAAACGTTATAATTCTGCAAGATAACTCCGGAAATTATATAATGGCAGTGCTTGGCCTAAAGGAAAGCCAAGTTTCAAACTCCTTAGTTGCTCGGATCTCCAGAGGTGATGGTTTCAAATGTACCTACAGGCTCCAAGCCCTTTGCCTCACTGGAGAAGTTGTCATTGTTTTTCTTGATGAATACACAAGAGGACCTCCCCTTATCCAGCACTCTATGAAGTAGAGAGCTCTAACTCCTTTTTTCCCTTCATGCAGATGATGTTTTTATAACATTTAACATTCTTATGGATTTCCAGTTCAACATCTGTTTAAAATGTTTGGACCAAAATTGCATATAACATTCAAAATTTCTGTGCACGAAAGGATGGATGACATCATGATATTTTATGTCAGAAACACATTAGGATGTAATATCATTAATATATTATGGCAATAAAATGTCAGTTTTTCTATAATTGTGACCACATAATTGTGTGCTCTATCCCTAAGAACTTATGGATCAATCAGAACATATTGAAGATTTACTGACCCTGGAGAAGCAGTCCTTCCATGCTTAAGGATTATTACACCTACTATTATTCTTTCTCTGAATTGTTGACATACAATCAACAAAAAAAAAAAAGTTACTCATTAGCTATATAAGTTTATTAATCCCTTTCATTTCTTCACCAAAGATTTACATACATGTATAATGATAATTCTTATACTTAGAATTTGTTCTGAGCTTAAATGAGGTAGGGAGATAATATATTTTAAGGAAGTTAGTATCTACAGTAGACAACAAATGGTAGGAATGTTTGAGTCTGTCATTTAAGAAGGACTAGACAATGGGGAAGATGAATTTGAGTAGTATCACTGGTTAAGTGAGGATGACAGTTCCTTTGGATAATATTCTGAGAAGAGAATATATCACTCAAAGATTAACAAGGAAAACCAAGTCAATCATACATATTCCAGGGAAATTTTTTCCATCAATCTCTATGTTATAAATTCCGAGTCATTTTTTTGTTTCCTTTGTATTCTAAACTATAAAAACTATTTAGTATCTTGTGTTTACCTACCATAGATCAGGCACTGTGTTAGATGCTTTTACATGCATTACATTGATCCTACTTCCTAGAGTTGTCATTATATTTCACAGCACCCAAAGGCTTGCAATCCTAGGAAATTCTAGTTTTCCAATCATATGACAATGCACCAAAATTTAAATGAAAAAAAATGCCTTAAATTCTATAGTTTTACCTAACTTTCATTTTGAAATAATAGCATTTATAGGAAGTTGCAGAGACAGTATAAGAGATCCCATGAACCCTTCACCCAGTTTCTGCTGAGGTTAAATATTATATGACTATTATATAATTTCAAAACCAGGAAAGTTACGTTGGAACAATTTGTATGTATAGTTCTATGCTATTTCACTACATGCAGAGATTCCTGTAACCACCACCACAATCAAGTTATAGGACAATTTCATCACTATGAAGATCTCCTTCATGCTGTCCTTTACTGTCACAGAGCCAGGGTAATACTGGCTTCATGAAATAAACTTGGAAGTATCTCTCCACTTCTATAACCCGGAAAACAATGTGTAGGATTGACGTTAATTCTTTAAATGTTTGGTAGATTTGCCTAATGAAAACTTTGGGGCCTGGAGATTTCTTTTTCAGGAGTTGTTAAACTACAGATTCCAATTACCTTGATTTGTTATAGGGTTTTTCAAATATGAATTATCCAATTCATATTGGGTCAGTTGTAACAGTTTGTACATTTCAAGGAACTGACCCATTTCATCTATGCTATGAAAGCCTGATATGTATTGCATTTTCATTGTCATTTAGTTAAATATTTTTTTTTTTCTGGCCATGCTAGTGGCATGCAGAAGTTCCTGGTCCAGGGATCAAACCCATGCCACAGCAGTGACCTGAGCCACAGCAGTGATGACACTAGATCCTTAAACTGCTAAGACACTAGGGAACTTCTCAGTTTGTTTTTTTTTAAATCTCACTTTAAATTTCCTCTTTGACTCACAGATTATTTAGGAGTATAATGTTTGCTTTCAAAGTATTTGGAGATTTTCTCCATGTTTCTGTTTTTAATTTTTATTCCATTGTGATTAGAGAACAAGCTTTGTATAATTTCAATTCTTTTAAATTTGTTAAGGTATGTTTTATGAATAAGTATGGGGTCTATGTTGGTACATGTTCCACGGGTACTTGAAAAGAGTATATATTCTGCTGTTATTGGGTGCAGTGGTCTATAAATGTTGCTTAGCTCCTGTCAGTTGATGGTGTTGCTGAATTTGTCTGTATCCTTGGTGATTTTCCCTCCACTTGTGCTATTGTTATTGAGAATGACATGTTGAAGTCTTTAACTGTAATCGTGAATTGGTCAGTTTCTCCTTTCAATTTTATCAGTTTTTGCATCATATATTTTGCAGCTCTGCTGTTTAATTCATAAACATTTGGATGGCTATGTGTTTTCTTGGTGGATTTATCCTATTATCGTTATATAATGTTTACCTCTGGCTCTGATAAGTTTCTTTGCTTTGAAGTTTATTTTATTGAATATTAATATAGCTGTTCAGCTTTCTTTGATTACTGTTTACATTGTGTTATCTTTTCTCCATCCTTTTACTTTTAATCTACATATATCATTATACTTGAAGTGATTTCCTTGTAAATTGCAGAGAACTTGGTGATATTTTATCTACTCTGTCTCTCAATTTACATATAATGAAATTATTGGTATGTTAGAGCTTAAGTCTGCTATTTCATTTTTTGTCTACAATTTTCCCCTCTTTTAAAAAATTCTGTTTCCTTATTCCTGCTCTCTAGTGGGTTACCTAAAAACTTATTAGAATTCCATTTGACTTATATGTTTTGTCTTTGTATAGCTTTGTTAGTAGTTGAGACGTACAAACACACACACACACACACACACACACACACACACACATCAAAGAGTATGTATATCTCTATATATATTGAGAACCTTGTCAGACGTAAAAATTTTACTTCAACTTCTAAAATAATTTCAAAAACTGAGGAAGAGAAAGTAAGTATACAGTGTTTATACATA
Organism: Catagonus wagneri; assembly: GCA_004024745.2. NCBI lineage: Eukaryota > Metazoa > Chordata > Mammalia > Artiodactyla > Tayassuidae > Catagonus > Catagonus wagneri. The sequence continues at coordinate 18,454,954 of PVHT020000166.1, forward strand.
TTTCCAATGTTTTTTTTTCATAGTTTTTCCCTCCTTTTGTTCCATTTCCTTCCTAGATTATTTCCTATTTTGTTAACCCTCTTTATCTGTTCTCTTAGGTTAAATTTAATTTGCTGGCTGCAAATTCTGTTGGTTTTATTTCATCTGAGGTTGTTTGAATTCCCCTTAATTCCTGAAAAATTTTTTCTCTGTATATAGAATTTAGGATTGACTGTTCTGCCAGCACTTGAAAACCTTTGTACCATCTCCTTCCAACCTCATGGATTCAGATGGGAAATCTTTCATTCAAAGAGTTTCTCCCTTATAAATAAGGGATTGTTTTACTCTCACCACTTCCAAGATATTTTTTCTTTCATTAGTTTTCACAAATTTAATTATGACATGTCTTGGCATGGATTTTTTTTTTTTTTTAATCCTGTTTGGTGTTTGCTTGGCTTCTTGGATCTGTAGATTTGTGGGGTTTTTTTGACAAATTTGGAAAGTTTTCACTTAAAATTTATTTGAATACTTTTTAGCACTACTCTCCTTCTCTTCTCCCTCAGGGATTCCACATATAAGAATCTTATATCTTGAGGAATAGTTCCTCAAGTTTTTTCCCAGTATGAATCCTCTTTGTTAGGTTGGGTAATTTCTATTGCTCTGTCTTCAAGCTTGTGGGTTCTTGCCTCTGTCCTTTGCATCCTGTTACTTGGCTCACACATTGAGTTTTTTATTTTTTTAATTTTATTATTATTATTATTTTTATTTTTAGGGCCACACCTGTGGGATATGGTAGTTCCCAGGCTAGGGGTCAAATCAGAGCTATAGCTGCCAGCCTACACCACAGCCACAACAATTCCAGATCTGAAGTGCATCTGCAGCCTACACCACAGCTCGCAGCAACATTGGGTCCTTAACCCACTAAGTGAGGCCAGGGATCGAAACTGCATCCTCATGGATACTAGTCAGATTTATTACTGCTGAGCCACAATGGAAACTTCATGAGCTTTTTATTTTTGTTTCTGTGCTTTTCAATTCTAAAATTTCCACTTATTTATCTTTTCTATTTATTTGCTGAAACTTTTTCTTTTCTCATTTATTTTAAGTATATTCCTAAATGTTTGATGAAACATTTTTATAATGGCTGCTTTAAAATCCTTGTCAGATAATTCTGTTTGTTTCATATCAGTGTAGACATCCAGCTTTTTCTCAATTCATTTGAGACTGAGGATTTTTTTTTTAATCTGGACATTTGAGATATTATGAGTGTCTGGCTATGATTTAAATATCTTGTTTTAGCCAGCTTCCTCTGACAAAGCCCTAGTGGAGAAAGTGAGGAACACCAGTGGATTGTTACCAAGTAGGTTAGGAAATCCAGGTTCCTCTCTCAACCTTAGGGGATACTGGAAGGGTGAGGGGCTGATAATTACTGCTGAGTAGGAATGAATTCTGACTCCCAGGTGGCTTCTACTGACACCATTGAGGGGGTTGCATCGTTACTTCTGGGTGGTGGTGAAAGACCTGACTCTCTCATAGGCCCCATCTAGCAATACACCAGTGAGGCAGGACCCTCGTTACCATCAGTTGGGTGTGGAAGTCCAAGTACAGAAACTGTGTGCAGTCTCCATTGGCACCACACCTTTCCTTTGGAGTAAAGAGAAACTCTTGAATTAAAGATTTCTTCATATTCCTGTATAACTGCCAATCATGAGCAAAAGAGAGTTGAAAATTCTATCCTTTTCTTCTGTTGTTCATTCCATTGCCCACCACAGCTCCACTCATTCTCTTAAGACCTATTGCTTTTAACAGAGCTTTACAAATGTGAGCCATATGCATAATTACGGAGTGATAAAGCTACATACATACCTTGCAAAGGAATTGTAGGTGATTGCTGGCATAAGGAGAAAATACTTTGAAAGGCAGAGTCCTCCTTGATCCTCTGACATCATTCCATGTGGAGAGCAGACAACTTTAGCAGTGAAGCCATGCCACTTAAAGATAATCCATGAGGGTGTTCCCACTATGACTCAGTGGAAATGAATCCAAAGAGTATCCATGAGGATACGGGTTCAATCTCTAGCCCCACTTAGTGGGTCAGGGATCCGGCATTGCCATGTGCTGTGGTGTGGGTCGCAGACACAGCTTGGATTCCATGTTGCTGTGGCATAGGGCAGCAGCTGTAGCTCCAATTTGATCCCTAGCCTGGAAATTTCCATATGCCATAGATGTGGCCCTAAAAAGCAAAACAAAAACAAACAATTTTTAAAAAATAATTGGTGACTGATAATGGACTCGCTCTGTATTGTTGAATTAAAATGTCATTTGCTTTTTAAAACTTAAAATCTCTATTTCTAGAGTTAATGACATTATGAGTTTACTAACTAAAAACAAGTAGCCTTTAAAGTGGTTCAATAAAACAAAAGACATTGAATCAACAAGAGTCAGATAATACAAAGAAATAAAAGTAAAGTGAGTAGGACTGAAGTCAGTCAAGGGGATCACAAGGCTTAGGGCTTGTTGTTATGTGAAATGATAACATGAAAGTATCAGAGCGGAAAATGTAAGAGTCTCTGATTTCACTAAGAATGAAATATGAAGGCCTTGTTTTTGTTGTTTTGTTTACACCACAGAAACACATCATCTTTTGTCTATATGAGATTCTGCTCTCCTCTAATTTTTTTCTTCTTCATTACCAAAATTCACTCCCATTCTGTATGCATTCTATTTTTATTTATTATAGGTACTTGGTAATATATGCCTTGTTGAATAACATAATTCATATGTAGTATCATGCTATAAATATTCTTTTTTTATGTTTTTTCAACCAACACCTTATAATTTATTCATTTTGCTATCTGTATGTCTAGTTATTGATTGTAATGCCATCATGACATCATATTGTTTATATCTACCTTCTTTTTACTTATCCATTTGCATAGTGATATTCATCAATTTTGTTTCTGTATCCTTAGTACCACAAAAAAAAAAAATTATGTAGCAGTTAGCTAGGCAGAAATTTCCCAATAGTGGAATCTTTGAATAACAGATTGTATGCATACTTACTCTCATCAAAACCTGTAAAATAAAAAAAAAACCTGTAAAATATGTCTTAAAGATTTATGTCAGTTTACATTGTCACATGCAGTGCATAAGAAATTGTCTTCTGTCATATTGTGGCCCATATTTGTATTGACTTTCTAATTTTTGATAATCATATCCAAATATCCAATTTTTGTGTTAATTTACATTTTTCTAGTTAGTTATGTGATTAATCATCTTTTCATATTTGTGAGTCATTTGGATTCTATTCCTTCTTCTTTGGCAATTTTATACTCAGTGTCTTGGATTTTTTTTCTTATTGATTTGCATGAGATGTTAAATCTTTGTCAGTTTTAGAACAATGCCTGATACAGTTTTAGAACAATACCAGCTTATTACTCAAATTCTCAAAGCTGCCCTTTTTTGAATAAAAGTCCTTAATTTTGATGTGTTTAATTCTTCATTTTTGCTTTATGGAATGTCTTTTGATTTGAGATCTAATTCTTTTTTTTTTTTTGTCTTTTTTAGGGCCACACTCATGGCATATTGAGGTTCCCAGACTAGGGGTCAAATTGGAGCTACAGCTGCCAGCCTACACCACAACCACAGCAATGCCAGATCCGAGCCGTGTCTGTGACCTACACCACAGCTCACAGCAGCACCAGATCCTTAACCCACTGAGCGAGGCCAGGTATCGAACCCGCAACCTCATGGTTCAACTCCGTGATCTAATTCTTTATAGTTTTACTTTTCACATTTAAGCTTTTAAAATGGTCAACAAATTTATTTTTCCTGTATAATGAGTTTTAGCTGTCCCTGAATCATCACATCCACTGCTTTAAAGAAATATTTTAATGGCACAATGAAATATAAAAGTAGACAATTATGGACTATTTTAGAAACAAAAGGAAACCAACATATGAGAATGATTGTAGCAGATAAAGAAGGAAATGTAGTTTATAATCTTCTAGATTATTAGGAAGGTGATTTTTGTTCTAAGAAGCAAATCCTTGTTCCTTTCCTATTTTACATCATTCCAGAAAAGAACATTTTATCCGATTTAAATGACAAAAATAGATTTAAAAAACAAAAATTATTTTTAAATGACAAAAGTGATAAAAATATAAATGAAAAATATAATGTAAAGGGCAAATTTGGATAATTCAAGCAAAATTTTTATCTGTATGTATTATATTTAAGAGGTCAATTTAGGATGTTATTTACTGATGTAATTACTTTTGTTCTTCACTTTATTTTATTTACATGGATCCTGACTCCAGGGAATAGACTTTTATATATCTATTTGGGTAAACTTTCTAATACCTTAAACTCATTAACTGAAGCTTAACATTTTACATCTAGTCCCCAGACATATTTTAGCCTTGCTAATGGAGCGTTTTACTTACACAGACCAAGTCTCAAAGTCAGAAAGTTTATAAGAATCAAAAACTTTAAATAATAAGTTTTTTCTCTATACATTTTTGAGAGGAAACTGTGAAATTCTATATATAATCAGATTTAAAAAAAGATTTTATCTGAAATATACTGTAACAAGGAAAAAGTATTTTACCTCAATTATCTGAATAATTGGTTCCATTTTCCTCCTCACTTTTCTAGTTTAGACTTTTCCTAACACAACAGAATAAATTTATGATAATAGAATTTTGAGGAGAAAAAAAAAGCAGGATTTAAGAGATTTAAAGAGTGTCATTAACTGAAACTCTGCAATCCCCAAAGACCTAATCTTTTCAAAGACTGTGTTTTTTCTTTAATGACATAAGTATAACAAATTTATTTCACTGTTTTAGGTAGGAGAAGAGCTTTCCTAAGTTTCAAAGTAAGCTCAACTGAGTGCTTAATAATGCCAAGTGGAGTGTTGTCAATTAATAAACATGTTTCCATTATGGACATACCAGAGAAGTCATAACATAAAATTTACCCTAGGCTCAAATAATTCACTTGCCTGACTTTGGAGTTCACTAGGTGATTAAAAATGATTTAACTGTACTATGGGTCCTGGCTTAAAACTGTCTTTTGTTGGTGTTTTACATTAATAGTTTTATAATGAAGACGTTGAACTACTTCAACCTAGAAACCAGTGTTGTGAAGCTCTCATAATAATACTTACTAAATGACAAGTTTATGAAAGCATATTAATAAGAGCAAAAAAGGGAAAAGAAAAAATTTCATTGCCCTCAAAAGAATTTACAATCTAATGGTGTGCAGACACGGAAATAATAGAAAGGAATGGCAAAGTTGATACAAAATGTAATTGCTAAAATCGTGTGTGGAATTAGTCAATTTGGAAGCTGTAAATTAAAACATTTGGGTTGCAGTGTGATTAATACATGCTGCCACAGCTGGGCTGTGAGTGATAGAGAGTCTAATCTTGGTTAGGCTAGGAAAGCACAAAAGTCCACTAAAAAAGCCATCTTTAAATTTGTTCCATCAGCAAAATCCAGAGTGGAGTGCCTTCATGCTTCTGAAAACAAACAAGCAAAAAGTATTTAACATAGAAATTATCTGTGCCAGGGAAAATGATCTACCCAGCCCTGAGACTTCCAGGAGAAGGAAACTCAACAAAGTTTGGAAATATAAGGCTTTAAGCAAGGTCTTATACACAAGGAAGAGTTATTTATAATTGACTCCTGGAAGAGGCAGTTGGATTGGAACTTGCTCATTTGATTTCTGGTAACATTGTGAGCCTCAGACATGAACTGATTTCACTTGCAGTCTCTCTAGATTTCAAGTACTGTCTATCATTACCAGTGGAAAATACAGTCCCACGATTGAGTAATCTCTTTGAGTTATAGGTAAGGAAGTATTCCTCAGGATAGAAAACTTCCACATGGAGAAGTATCAAAATGCATCTTTCATCAAAGGACATATTTTAGGCATCTTTCTAATGAGCCTAAGTCTAAACAGGCTGCAGTCCCATCCCATGCCTTCAAAGACTGCTCATTTACACAAGATGGATTATATTGAAGCCACCTTGTCAAGTTCATAAACGTGTGCAGAGGGAAGGAAACATATCCAGTAACTGTGGATTAAAGCACACGTAAGTGGAAACTTGCTAGGAAATCTTGATCATACCCCTCTATGTCATACATGAGTCTGTGCTCACTACACCTTTTAGATGTCATTTTGAATGACATTCCCAAATGTCTATGACAGGGCTCTTCAGCATTCCAAAATCATAGTATTTCTGCCATTTTGACATTCTTCAGAACATTTCTTCTACTAGACAGTAGAAGGTATTTACTGTTTTTTTTTTTTATAGGGAGTTCCCATAGTGGCTCAGCAGAAATGAATCGGACTAGTATCCATGAGGACGCAGGTTCAATCCCTGACCTCGCTCAGTGGGTTAAGGATCCAGCATTGGCGTGAGCTGTGGTTTAGGTTGCAGGCATGGCTCAGATCTGGCATTGCTGTGGCTGTGGTGTAGGCTGGTGGCTGCAGCTCCAATTCAAGCTCTAGCCTGGGAACCTCCATATGCTGTGGTGCGGCCCTAAAAAAAAAAAAGTAGTTACCAATTTCTAAAGTCAGGTAAAACTAGACAAATCCTTTCCTGAAAGCAAAATATGTAAACTGGCAGCTCACAGTTTCCACAGGTAACCCTGGCCAGTGAGCCCAGATGCAACACTCTGCTGAGTCCGAGCTAAACCACTTTTTTTTTTTTTTTTTTTTTTTGCTTTTTAAGGGCCACACCTTCAGCTTATGGAAGTTCCCAGGCTAGAGGTCTAATTGGAGCTGTAGCCGCTGGCCTATGCCAGAGTCACAGGATCCCAGCCACTTCTGCAACCTACACCACAACCAAGGCAACTCAGGATCCTTAACCCACTGAGTGAGGCCAGGGATTGAACCTGCATGCTCATGGATCCTAGTCAGGTTCATTACCGCTGAGCCACAACAGGAACTCCAGAGCTAAACCTATTTAGATACAACACATTTTTCATTTCCCTCTTGTCTTGGGTTGAATTATTGTGAATGTGACCTTATTTAGAACTAGAGTATTTGCAAATGTAAGCGAGTTAAGATAAGGTCATACAGGATTAATATGGAACCTGAAGCCAATGACTTGAATTGAATGAAGTAGTTTTGTAAGGAGAGAAAGACTTGAAGATGTAGAGACACACAAAGGAAAGAGGGTCATGCGATAATGGAGACAGAGATGCAGCTGCCAGCCAAGAACACCAAGGCTGGCTGGCAACCACCAGAAGCTAAGAGGCAAGGAGTAACTCTTCCCTAGAGACTTCAGAGGGAGCATAATCTGGGGTGGGAAGAACAAACATTTTCAATTCAACCAGGAAGGAACCTGAGTCAAGGCTAGATTAAATTTTTGCAAGTTTCGCATAATATGTAATTTTTCAATGGACCCAGTATGTCCTTCCAGACTCCAACTCATGGTAAGGCCTGAAGGCCAGTCTTTGTTTTCTGAAAGGCTATTAAAAAACAAAACAAACAAAAGTTTGCTCTGTGTTTCAGAAATTTGGTAGTGATTTTTTTTAAGTTGCTTGCCTGGTGAAGTTTCAGAATGCAACAAACTTCTTGAGGGAAAAAAAAAAAAAACTAGCCATATGCTTTTAAATTTCCTTTTGTCATCTCATCCTCACAAGCACGACCAGAGTTGTTTTGTCTGTCCCCAGAAGGTTTCTCTGTCCCTCGAAATGTCTCTAAGTCTAAATAAAGCCTGAATTCTCAACCTCCTGCCTATGCTTCACAGAAGTAGTTGGGAATTGTCAACTCACTTCTGATGTTTCCCCTCTAATTATCCCTCGAATCTTTGATGCTTCCTTACCTCCTTTATAGCTTTTTGTATCTTATTTTTATATTTGATCACGTGTTTCTAGTTGTTCTTAGTGGCATTGCTCTTCCGAAGCAAACTACTTCTGTCTACCCCATACTTTCTTACTTCTGTGATTTTGCTTATCAATTTCAAGAGACAACTCCAGATTTTTATCTCCAATTTTGGTCTTTTAGCTATTTTAATAACTTCATTCATTCACTTAATAATGTATTCCTCAAATAATGTGTTTTGAATTTTCTATTACATGCCTGGAGTTTTATTAGACACTAAGAATGCACCTATGTTTTCAGTTTTCAAACTAATCATGTTCAAATGGTGCTTATCTTTGCCAACGAAACCTCCTATCTCATTTTTATCAATTTTTCAATGATATCTTTTTTCCTTTATTAGAAAATTTAAAACTTGGGCAAATAATTATTCATTTAGCTCACTCTGTGATTCTGGCACTTTACTCCTCAAATATAATTCAGAACAAAATTTAGCCTCTGTTCTATAAACAGAAACATTGATTATTTTGAATTGTATTTTAATAACCATTAAGTTTGATCCGGACTTTTTAGATACAAATAATTTCAACACAGGACATCTAGTCAGTGTCCTAGTTGCTTTTCTGATCTGGTTTCTGCTAAAATTTCAGTCAGTTCTACCCTTTGTGAAGACATCTGACATTCCTGCCAGATTTCTTACCCCACTGGCCTCAGTCATGTCAAAGTCTTTATTCTACTTGTCTAGAGACAAAGTTAGGTTCCTTCACCTGGTCTGGCCTATTATACTTCATTACTGTCTTTCATTTTCCTGGATGTCTTTTGTTTAGTTCATTATTTCTGCCCTGATGTCATTTTCTGTGCTTACCTGTTTGGGCCATTATTTTGATGTCACTTACAAGAGATATTTTGGTCTTTTACGACTATTTCCAAAACCCATTGCTATACAGGGAAATTTTCTCTTCTACAAAAAGAGGTATAAACATTAAATAGACTTGCGATTGGGTGAGGACTATATTCACACATCTATTTCTAACACAAATATTAGAGTCCAAATCCAGATATCTTCAATTTAATCATCATTCAAAGCATTGAGTTTGTTGGTTAGTTTTATCTTATCATAAAGAAATTATACTTGTCTGTGAGGTAATCATTAGTGTGCTTTTCTCTGCTTCTGGTGGTCCTTTGAATATAGATTTGATTTTTAGAAATATACAAGGAGAATTTGGGGGACAGAATGCAGATTAAGGCAGATTCAATCTCTTGATCTTTTTATATGCACGTGTGAGTCTATTAAAACCTGCTGAGTCATTTCTAAATCTCAGGGAGTGCACTAGGTAAAATGAAAATGGCACCATTCCTGTCTTCTAGGTGCCTACTATATGTCTGAAGAATAATTCACATAAGACATATGTTTGCAAAGACAAAGATATGGGTGACTTGGGAACATATAGGACAAGAATCAAACAGCCTGTAAGGATGGCACAGGAAGACCACAGAAAGGGTCTTAGATTAGGAGATTGTCTAAGTAAAGCCTAATATATTAGTCAGGGTTCTCTAGAGAAACAGAACTAGTAGGATAGATAGATAGATAGATAGATAGATAGATAGATAGATAGATAGATAGATAGATAGATAAAAATCTTATAAAGAAGAAATTTATTATGAGGAATAGGCCATGTGATTATGGAAGCTGAGAAGGTCAAGATCTGCAGACATTAAGCTGGAGATCCAAAGGAACTGATAGTTTAATTCCAGTCTGAGTCCATAGGTCTGTGAAGCCAGAATGCTGACTGTGTAAGTTCAGTCGAAGTCCAAGTCTGAAGGCAAGAGAAGGACCCATGTCAAAAGATCAGGTTATCCAGTCACGTCCTATCTCTTATTTAGGTCAAGCCCTACATGTTAGATGAAAACAGTGCTGGGTATGATCTGTTGTTTGCTATGCAAAAAAATTGTAAATATAAAATAGCTGTTTTTATTAATGAGTTAAATTTTAATTGAAAATGTAAGATTTTAAACTTCAAACAAAATTTCAATAACAAGTTTGATTAAAAAAAAAGATGAGATACAAATATAGAGGAAATGATAGATGGTTAAAATAAGCAGACAAATAACTATCACACCTAGCAGTTTCCTGCTAGGGTAGTCAGAGAAAGAGCAGTTTTTGCAATTTTAAGAAAAGAAATGGTTCTTGAGGAAATAAGAAGAGGGACCATTTGCCAACAATAGTATGGGCTGTAATAACTATAACATGCTGTGAAGGCTGATGGTATCTTCTGGACTCTGGGGAACCAACGAGTTTATTTGAAGGAGTAAGATGTTTAGGGGCATTCAAAGGCTGAAATGAATTTTTAAAAACCAGGCTGAAACTGTCATTAATATTACTAAAGATTTACCAGCAGTGGAGTGGTGTGGTTTCTAGAAAATTCTGTCTCATGGTAATTGAAATACATATGGAGAATTTGTATGTGAGGAGGAAGCTTGACTAGAGCAAGAATCTGCAAACTATGGCTGATGGCCAAATCCAGCCCGCCACTGGTTTCCGTAAATAAAGTTTTATTGGAACCCGGCCACATTCATTCATTAATGTATTGTCTTGGCTGCTTTCAGGCTGCAATGGCAGAGTTGAGTCATTGCAAGAGACCATATGGCCCGCAAAACCTAAAATATTTACTTTCTGGACATCTAAAGGAAAAGTTTTCTAAACCCTGAACTAAAGAGAAGAAAGCCAGTTTGGATATAGATTGTTGACAAGGTAGATGGATGAATGAGTGAGCATATAAAAGATATAATGTGAAATGACATAATATAGCATAAATGCATAGTTACTGATGGACATTCTGAATCTGAGACCAATTAAACGGAAGTTTTTAGATACGAAACTGACACCAGCAAAGTTAGATCATATATTTATTAAGCATTGCCCAGCGCAGTCCTGGGTCCTTATGAAAATATATAATAAATGGAACACAGTTCTTTCCGTGGAGAAAATTCATTTCAAATAAGAAACATCTTGTTTTACTTAGAACAGTAGATGACAGAATATAATAAAGTTGTAAATATTCAGTACTGTTAAGTTCTGTTAAACTTCTGAAAAAATATGCAATTCAAACTCTGGTCATCGAAAGAAAACAAAAATATGAGGTCAGGAAAACTAATTGCTTGAAAATATTTCAGCCTCTGCTCCAACTTGGATATCATGTATGATGTAACCTAAAATGTTTTCTTGGACCCGTTAATGTGAACTGCTTTTAAGCAGAATAACTAAGTCTAAACAACTTGCAAGAACTGCTCCAGGTGGGATATTTTGTTTCTTAAGTTCATATTATTAACATTTCTTCATCTTTTATGTATTTTTCTGGCAGGCCCACAGGGAAACAAGACTTCTAGTACAGTAGTTTGTAAGCCTAGATTGTTTAGTGCTTTGTTTAATGGTTTTTTTTAATAAGTATAGTTTCTTCCTGTTCTGTTTTTTTGTGTGTGATCATTTTGAGCAATGGGTAAAATTATGAACTTCATTCAGAAATTCCCATAAGTTTTCAATACTTCAGTTTTCCTAAGATGAATTTTATTTCCTCTATCTTGTAGTTTGTTACTAAAGGGGCTTTATGAATACATTTTTAAAATTATAAATGGAGTTCACAGAAGTCCACAAAAATTATTCATAAGTAATTATATAATTAAGTCTAGCTTAAAGAGTGTGTTATAAATTGCCTTGTTTTACTATGCGGTATCTTGGTGAAATCCTCACCTTAAACTGGATTTTCACAGTGCAGACTGAGAAGTTGCTTGGGTCACTCTGTTTATTTGCTTTAATTTTAACATCATCATTGGCAAAACCACGGAATGTGATTATAAGAGGAAATAGAACTGAATGATAGGTATCGATTAATCAGTAATTATTATTATTGTTATTAAAATAAATGTTTTGTACAGGAGCTTCACCTCACGTTGTATACCATGGATTTAAGAATCAAAAGTAAAAGATATATTTTTAATAATGTGAGCTTATGATTATACATTTAATGAATGCTTATTTTAAAGAATTTGGATTTTTTTTTCATTTGTAAAGAGACGTACTAGAGTATCATCACTTACAACACTACCATTCAAAAATAACTACTGGGTTTTTTTTTTTTTTTTTGGCTTTTTAGGGCCGCATGTGTGGCATTCGGAAGTTCCCAGGGTAGGTCTACCACCACAGCCACAGCAACACAGGATCCAAGTTGCTTCTGTGACCTACACCACAGCTCATGGAAATGCCATATCCCTGACCCACTCAGCCAGGCCAGGGATCAAATCCACACCCTCATGGAATACCAGTCGGGTTCATTTCTGCTGCATCACAACAGGAACGTCCATAAGTAACTACTATTGACATTAAGATGAATTATGTTATACTATTTTTCTCACTAAAATACATAAATGTAAAACTATACATAGAAATATATATGAATAGAGACATAAATATACATTATAAAGCTTGAATTATATGGTGCATCTAAATTTACCTTGATTTTTCACCTAATTTTTGACAGCTTCGGTAATGTGATTTTTTTATTTTTTTATACTAGAGTTGATTTATAACGTTGTGCCAATTTCTGCTGTATAGCAAAGTGACCCAGTCATATATACATACACATATATGTATATGTATATGTATATATATACACACACATATATACACATTTTTTTTCTCATATTATCTTCCATCATGTACTATCCCAAGAGACTGGATAAAATTCCGTGTACTATACAGGAGTTCTTTATTGTCTATCCATTCCAAATGTAATAGTTTGCATCTACTAACCCCAAACTTCCAGTCCATACTACTCCCTCCCCTCTCCCCCTTGGCAACCACAAATCTGTTCTCTATGACTGTGAGTCTGTTTATGCTTTGTAGATAGTTTCATTTGTGCCATATTTTAGAATCAAAAGTAAAAGATATATTTTTAATAATGTGATATATTTTTAATAAAGTGATGTCATATGGTATTTATCCATATATTTCTGATTTTCTTCACTTAATATGAGAATCTTTAGTTCCATCCATGTTGCTGCAAACAGAATTATTTAATTCCTCTTTATGGCTGAGTAGTATCACATTGTATATACATACCACATCTTCTTAATCCATTCATCTGTCTATGGACATTTTAGTTGTTTCCATGTTTTGGCTGTTTTGAATAGTGCTATATCAATGAACACAGGAGTGCATGTATCTTTTTGAATTATAGTTTTGTCCATATATATGCCCAGGAGTAGGAGTTCTATATTTAGTTTTCTGAGGAAACTCCATACTGTTTTCCATAGTGGTTGTACCAATTTATATTCTCACTAACAGTGTAGGTTCTCTTTTTTCCGCACCCTCTCCAGCATTTATTTGTAGACTTTCTAATGGTGGCCATTCTGACTGGTGCAGTTTAGGTTTGCATTTCTCTAATAATTAGTGATGAAGAGCATTTTTTCATGTGCCTATTGGCCATTCATATGTCTTCTTTGGAGAAATGCCTATTTAGGTCTTCTGTCCATTTTTTATTTCATTGTTTGTTTTTTGGTTTTTTTGTTGTTGTTGAGTTATATGAGTCATTTGTATATTTTGGAGATTCAGCGCTTGTCAGTCACATCATTTGCAAAGATTATCTCCCATCCTGTGGGTTGTCTTTTCATGTAGTAACAGCAGATTACAGCCAAAATAACTGCAAACCTCAAACCCTAATAAAAATGAGTATCTAGAAAAACGAAAGTCAAGAGAAGAGGCAAAAACACTGACATTAGAGAAAAACTCTGAAAGCAGGGTACAGCAAACAGTAAATTCAGTCTAATTCCTAGCCAGATAAACATTAAACCTCACACCAAATGCTTATCTACCTCAGTTTCTTTTACCTAACACATCATGCCTGGCTTGAACAGAAAATTACAACGTATGATTAAGAGCAAAAAAATACAGTCAGAAAATATAAAGCAAGCATCAGAATCATGTTCAAATATGGCAGATATTTTGAAATTATCAGACCTGGAATTTTAAAATAATCATGATTAATATGCAAAGGGATCTAATGGAAAAAAGAGGACAGTGTGCAAAAACAGATGGACAATATAAGCAGAAAAATGGAAACTAGGAAAGAATCAAAAGGATATAATGTAAATCAAAATCACTTCAACAAAAATGAAGAATGCCTTTGATGGACTCATCAGTAAACTGTACATGTATAAGGAAAGAATCAGTGACCTTAAAGATATGTCAATAGATACTTTAATATCCTAGAACTGTAGGAAAGTGGTAAAAGTCATAGTATATGTGCAATGGGAACACCAAAAGGAAGAGAGAGAGAGGAACCAAAATATGTTAAATATTTGAAGCAAAAATATCTGAGAATATTCCAAAATTAATGACAGGCATGAAAGCACAGACCCAGGAAGTTTAGAGAATAACACCAAGATGAGAAAAATACCAGAAGTATCTATGACTTTGAAATGCAGAAAATCAAAGAAAAATCTTGAAAGAAGCCAGAGGAGGGAAAAAACTTAACCTACAGAGGAACAAAAATAAGAATTACATCATACTTTTTGTTGAAATCCGTACAAGCAAAAAGAAACGAATGGAAATATTCAAAGTCTTAAAAGTGAAAACCACCAACCTAGAACTCTACATCCAGAGAAATTATTCTTCAGAAGTGAAGGAGAAATAAAACCTTAGAGAAACAACAATTGAGGAAATTTGTCATCAGTAGACATGCCTTAAAAGAAATGCCTAAGTTCTTTAGAAAGAAGGAAAATAATAAAATGAGAAATTCAACTCTGCCTAAAGAAAGGAAGAATATTACAGAAAGGGTAAATGAAGAGAAAATCTTTGCTAGCTCTTATTTCTAATTGATCTAATGAATAATATAATTTGATAAAAATAATAATAGCAACAATATATTGGTTTATTATAGTTTATGGATAAGTGAAATGAAGAACTGCAATGTAACAAAGAGTGAAAAGAACTGGGAACACTCTATTATAAGGTAAGGCACTGCTCATAAATTGGTATAATTTATTTCAAAGTGAAATTAGATTAGTTGTAAATGTATATGGAAAACTCAAAAGCAACCATGTACTTCATTTTAAGTCTGGAAAAATTCCTTTTTTTTTTTTTTGGCCTCACCAATGGCATGCAAAAGTTCCCAGTCCAGAGATCAAACCCATGCCACAACAGTGACAATAATGGATCCTTAATAGCTAGAATACCAGGGATCTTTGAAAAAAGTTTGAAAAGAAAGTATAATTTATTTAAATCATAAAAAAAGAGAGAATGGAATCAGATAAAATACTCAAAAGCAAAGAAGATGTGAATAAGAGTGAAAGACCAAAAAATATCACAGACAGTGAATAGAAAACAATTTCAAATATAGTAGATTTTCTTTTCTGTCTTTCTTTCCTTTCTTTTTTTTTTTTTTTTTTTTTTGCTTTTTAGGGTCGCACCTGAGGCATGTGGAGTTTCCCCAGGCTAGGGGTCGAATCAGAGCTGCAGCCACTGTCCTATGCCACAGCCACAGCTTGCCAGATCCGAGCCACGTCTGCAATCTATATCACAGCTCGTGGCAATGCTGGATCCTTAACCCATTGAGTGATGCCAGTGATTGAACCTGCATCCTCATGGATCCTAGCTGGGTTCATTAACCACTGAGCCACAAAGGGAACTTCATAAATATGTTAGATATTCATCTCAGAATATCAGTAATCATTTTAAATATGAATTCTCTAAAGAATACCAATTAAAAGACAGAAATTTCAGAGTGAATAACAAACAGGACCCAACTACATGTCGTCCCCAAGAAACTCACTTTAAATATTAAAGACACAGAAAGATTAAAAATAAAGTGATAAAGATAAATCAATACTAATCATAAGAAAGCTGGAATATCTATAGCATTGTACACAGTAGACTTAAGACAAGGGAAAATTATCAGGGGTAAAGAAGTCAATTCCCTAACAAGACACAGCAATCCTTAATGCATATGCACCTAACAAGAGAACACCAAAATACATGAGACAAAAGCTTATAGAACTGAGAAGAAAAATAGACAAATTCACTAATATAGTTGGAAACTTCAACACCACTCAATCAGTACTTGACAGATCCAGCAGGCAGAAAATCAGTAAGGATTTAGTTAAATGGAATAGCACCATCAGTCAGCTTGATCTAATTGACAATTATAGAATGCTCCATCCAACAACAGTAGAATACACACTCTTCTCAAGATCACATGGAACATTTACTAAGACAGACTATATTCCAGGTCATAAAACACGCCTTAACAAATGTAAAAGAATAAAAATCATACAATGTATGCTTTCAGACCCCAGTGAAATTAAACTAGAAATCACTAATAAAAAGATAGCAAGATAGCTGGAAGATCCTTAAATATCTTGAGATTAAGTAACATACTTCTAAATACTACATGGAGAAATGAAGGCTGAATAGAAATATTAAAATATTTTAATTAAATAAAATTGAAATACAACTTATCAAATTTTGTAAGATAGAGTGAAAGAAGTGTTCCAAGAAAAATTTATAGAATTGAAAATGCATATTAAAATTAATATCTAAAAATAAGAATTTCAACATCTATGTTAAAAAACTAGAAAAAAAGAGCGAATTAAAACCAAGTAAGCAGGGATTTCCCATTGGGACTCAGCAGTAATGAAATCAACTAGTATCCATGAAGATGCAGGTTCAATCCCTGGCCCCGCTGTATCCAGCATTGCCCTGAGCTGCAGTGTAGGTCACAGACATGGCTTAGAACTGGCGCTGTGGCTATGGTGTAGGCTGGCAGCCGCAGCTCTGATTTGACCCCTAGCCTGGGGTTGAATATGCCATGTGTGTGCCCTCCCCCCAAAAAAGAAAGAAATAAAAGAAAAGAAAAAACTAAGTAATAGAAAAGAAACAATACAAATTAGGACAAGAGTCAATGAAACTGAAGACAAAAAAATCAATCACAGAAAATCAGTAAAACCAAAAGCTATTTCTTTGAAAACATCAGTAAAACTGATTAAATTGTATCCAGGATAACCAAAGGGAAAAAAGAGAAGACAAATTACAAATATCAGAAATAAATGAGAGGTCATTACTACTGTCCTATGGAATATTATCAGTAATTATATTATCAATAATTATATGGCCGTATACCAGAAAACCTAGATGAAATGGACCAATTCCTTGAAAGATAATTTACCAAAATTTGCACAAGGAGAAATAATCTGAATACACCTATATTTATTTGGGAAATTAAATCAATAATTAATAACCTTCATAAACAAAAAGCACCAGGCCCAGATTAGTTCACTGATGAATTCTACCAAATATTTATGAAACAATGACACCAATTCCACATGATCTATTCCAGAAAATAGAAGCAGAGGGAATATTTCCTAAATCACAATGAGACCAATTACCCTAATACCAAAACCAAGCAAAGGCATGAAAAGAAAGGGAAGCTACAGATTGATATGCCTTGTGAATATGAACATAAAAATGTTCAACAAAATATTAGCAAATTGATTTCAATAATGTGTAAAAGTAATTACACACCATGACCAAATGGGGTATTTTCTACGTATACAAGACTAATTTAGTGTAATCCTCCACGTCAACATTCTAAGAAAAATCATGTTATCCTGTTAATAGAAGCATCAAAAGCATTTGACATAATTCTGCACTCATTCAGGATTTTTTATTTTATTTTTTATTTTTATTTTTGGTCTTTTTAGGGCCATACCTATGGCATATGTAAGTTTACAAGCTAGGGATCTAATTGGAGCTGTAGATTCCGGCCTGTACCACAGCCAAGCAATGCGGGATCCAAGCCTCATCTGCAACCTACACCACAGCTCATGGCAACTCCAGATCCTTAACCCACTGAGCGAGGCCAGGGTTGAACCCATGTCCTCATGGATATTAGTCAGGTTCGTTACCATTGAGCCACAGTGGGAACTCCTCATTCAGGATTTTTAAAAAAATGCCTAGGAAATTAGGAATAGAGGAGAGTTTCTTTGACTTGATAAAGAATATCTACAAAAAAACCAACATACAGTTATTATCATAATGAATGAGGAAAAACTAGAGACTTTGCTCTAAATTAAAAACAAGGCAAGGATGTCCTCTCTCACTACTCCTATTCAACATCACACTGAATATCTTAGTTAAGGTAACACGACAAGAAAAGCAAAGCATATAGACTGGGAAGGAAGAAATAAATCTTTGTTTGCAGATTCGTTATAGAGTATGTTGAAAATCCCAAAGAACTGACAAGAAAACCTCCTGTAACTAATATATGACTGCAGCAAGGTTGCAGAATATAAGGTAATTTCCATATTTCGGAATATATGTATTCTCTAAAAATGTATTAAATGCTTCCGCATTCCAGAGTATGTGTTGAATATAAAAAGGTGACTAGGACACTGTTGTTGCCTTCAAGAAGTTTCAAGTCAACTATGAAAATGTAGGTGGCAAAGGAATATCCTGAATATCTTTATTATTTTTTAGTTTTTTCCTCCCATTACAGCTGGTTTACATATTTCTGTCAGTTTTCCAACTGCACAGCGTGATGACCTGGTTACACATACAAATATGGATTCGTCACAACTGATAAGACATAGTTCCCAGTGCTATACAGCAGGATCTCCTTGCTTTTCCATCCCAAAGGCAATAGTCTATAACTATTAACCCCAGACCCCCATCCCATCACACTGCCTCCCCCTCCAGTTTGGCAACCACAAGTCTGTTCTCCAAGTCCACGATTTTCTTATCTGTACAAAGGATTATTGGTGCAGTTTATTAGAGTCCAGATATAAGTGATATCATATGGTATTTGTCTTTCTCCTTCAGACTTACCTCACTCAGTATGAGGGTCTCTAATTCCATCCATGTTGCTGCAAATGGCATTATTTTATTCTTTTTTAGGGCTGAGTAGTATTCCATTGTGTATATATGCCAAATCTTCATAATCCAATTATCTGTCAATGGACATTTGGGTTGTTTCCATGTCTTGGCTATTGTGAATAGTACTGAAATGAATATGCATGTGCAAGTGTCTTTTTCAAGGAAATTTTTGTCCAGATATATGCCCAAGAGTGGGATTGCTGGGTCATATGGTAGTTCTATGTATAGTTTTCTAAGGTACCTCCATACAGTTTTCCATAGTGGTTGTACCAGCTTACATTCGCACCAACAGTGCAGAAGGGTTCCCATTTCTCCCCACCCCCTCCAGCATTTGTTCTTTCTGGACTTCTAAATGACGGTCATTCTGACTGGTGTGAGGTGGTATCTCATGGTAGTTTTGATTGACATTTCTCTAATCATCAGTGATGTTAGGCATTTTTCCATGTGCTTGTTGGTCATCTGCATATCTTCTTTGGAGAAATGTCTATTCAGGTCCTTTGCCCATTGTTCAATTGGGTTGTTGGCTTTTTTGCTGTTGAATTGTATAAGTTGTTTGTATATTTTAGAGATTAAGCCCTTGTCAGTTGCATCATTTGACACTATTTTTTCCCATTCTGTAAGCTGTCTTTTAGGGGTTTTTTTTGGTTTCCTTTGCTGTGCAAAAGCTTGTCAACTTGATTAGGTCCCACTGGTTTATCTTTGCTTTTATTTCTGTTCCTTTGGGAGAGTGACCTGAGAAAACATTTGTAAGGCTGATGCCAGAGAATGTTTTGCCAATGTTCTCTTCCAGGGGTTTAATGGCCTCTAGTCTTGTATTTAAATATTTAGGCCATTTTGAGTTTATTTTTGTGCATGGTGGGAGAGCATGTTCTAGTTTCAATGATTTGCATGCAGCTTTCCAGGTTTCCCAGCAATACTTACTGAAAAGACTGTCTTTTACCCATTTTATGTTCTTGCCTCCTTTGTCAGAGATTAATTGACCCTAGGTGTCTGGGTTTATTTCTGAGTTCTCTATTCTGTTCCATTGGTCCATATGTCTGTTTTGGTACCAGTACCACACTGTCTTGATTACTGTAGCCCTCTAATATTGCCTGAAGTCTGGGAGACTTATGCCTCCTGCTTGGTTTTTGTTCCTCAGAATTGCTTTGGCAATTCTGGATCTTTTGTGGTTCCATATAAACTTTTGGATGTTTGTTCTAGTTTGGGAAGAATGTCATGGGTAATTTGATAAGGATTGCATTGAAACTGTAGATTGCTTTGGGTAGTATGGTCATTTTTACAATATTAATTTTTCGGGCCCATGAGCATTTAATATTTTTCCATTTCTTTGTATCTTCTTTGATCTCCTTGATTAATGTTTTGTAGTTCTCTGCAAATAAGTCTTTCACCTCCTTGGTCAGGTTTATTCCCAGGTATTTGACTTTTTGGGGAGCTATTTTAAAAGGCAAAGTATTTTGGTATTCTTTTTCTAATATTTCATTGTGAGTATACAGAAATGCGATTGATTTCTGAAGGTTAACCTTATATCCTGCTACTTTGCTGAATTTGTTGATCAGTTCAAGTAATTTTGGGGTTGAGTCCTTGGGGTTTTCTCTATATAGTATCATGTCATCTGCATACAGTGACAGTTTTACCTCTTCTCTTCCTATTTGGATGCCTTTTATTTCTTTTGTTTGTCTGATTGCTGTAGCTAGGACTTCCAATACTGTGTTGAATAACAATGGTGAGAGTGGGCATCCTTGTCTTTTTCCAGATTTTAGTGGGAAGGCTTTCAGCTTTTCTCCATTGAGTATTATATTTGCTGGGGGTTTGTTGTAAATGGCTTTTATTATGTTAAGGAATGTTCCCTCTGTACCCACTTGGTAAGCGTTTTGATGATGAATGAATATTGGACTTTGTCGAATGCTTTTTCTGCATCTCTTGAGATGGTCATGTGGTTTTTGACTTTTCTTTGGTTAATGTGGTGTATGACGTTGATTGATGTGTGTATGTTGAACCATCCTTGTGCACTTGGGATGAATCCCACCTGGTCATGGTGTATGATCTTTTTTATATGTTGTTGGATTCAGTTGGCTGAAATTTTGTTGAGAATTTTTGCATCTAATTTCATCAGACATATTTGCCTGTAGTTTTCTTTTTTCATGGTGTCTTTGTCTGGTTTTGGAATTAAGGTGATGCTGGCATCATAGAATGTCTTTGAGAGTGTTCCTTCTTCTTCAACCTTTTGGAAAATTTTAAGGAGGATGGGCATAAGTTCCTCTTTGTATGTCTGGTAGAATTCACCTGTGAAGCCATCTGGTCCTGGACTTTTATTTATGGGGAGTGTTTTTATGACATATTCAATTTCATTTCTAGTGATCACTCTGTTCAGTTGATCTATTTCTTCTTGATTCAGTTTTGGCAGGGTGTAAGTCTCTAAAAATTTGTCCATTTCTTCTAGGTTGTCAAATATGTTGGCGTACAATTGTTCATAGTATTCTCTCATGGTTTTTTGTATTTCTGCAATATCCATTGTGACTTCTTCTTTTTCATTTCTTATTTTGTTTATTTGGGTTTTTTCTCTCCTTTTCTTGGTGAGTCTAGCCAGAGGTTTGTCAATTTTGTTTACCTTTTCAAAGAACCAGCTCTTGGTTTTATTGATTTTTTTCTATTGTTTTTTGAATCTCTATTTTACTGATTTCCTCTCTGATCTTTATGATTTCCTTCCTTCTGCTGACTTTAGGTTCTTTTGTCCTTCTTTTTCTAATTCATTTAGGTTTTTTTGTTCTTCATATTCTAATTGATTTGGTTTAAATTGTCCATTTGAGATTTTTCTTCTTTTTTGAGGAAGGCCTGTATTGCTATGAATTTCCCTCTGAGCACTGCTTTTGTGGCATTCCATAGATTTGGATCAGTTGTGTCTTCATTATCATTTGTCTCGAGGTATTTTTTAATTTCCTTCCTGTTTTCCTCATTGACCCATTTCATACGTTTTATAGTAGCATGTTGTTTAGTCTCCATGTGGTATGTTTTTTCTCATTTCCTTTCCTGTGGTTGATTTGTAGTTTCATGCCTTTGTGGCCAGAGATGATACTTGAAATGATTTCTGTACTCTTTAATTTGTTGAGGTTAGTTTTGTGCCCCAGTATATGATCTATCCTTGAGAATGTTCCATGTGCACTTGAGAAGAATGTATATTCTGATGTAATGTCCTGAAAATGCCAATTAGGTCTAACTTTTCTGTTGTGTCATTTATGATCTCTATTGCCTTACTGATTTTCTGCCTAGAGGAGCTGTCCATTGTTGTGAGTGGAGTGTTAAAGTCTCCTACTCTTATTTCTTCCCATCTATTTCTCCTTTTATGTCTGATAAGTACTTGTTGTAGGTACTTGGGTGCTCCTATATTAGGGCATATATAACGATGACTGTAATATTCTTTTCTTGAATGGAACCTTTAACCATTAAACAATGTTCTTCTTTGTCTTTCTTTATTGCCTTCATCTTAGAGTCTATTTTGTCTGATATGAGTATTGCTACTCCTGTTTCCTTTCTTCTCTATTGGCATGAAATGTCTTTTACCATCCCCTCACTTTGAATCTGTCTGTGACCTTTGCCCTAAGGTGAGTCTCTTGTAGGCAGCAGATTGTAAGTTTTTGCTTTTTTATCCTGTCGGCCACTCTGTGTCTTTTGATTGGAGCATTCAGTCCATTGACATTTAAGGTGATTACTGATAGATATGTATTTATTGCCATTTTAGACCTTGTTTTCCAGTTGATTCTGTTTCTCTTTTCTTCTTTTCTTTTTTGGGTTGGATGGTTTCCATTTATTTTATGCTTGCGTGCTTTTCTTTTCAGTATTTGTGGACATGATGTTCCATTTTGATTTGTGGTTGCCCTGTTTTTTAAGTATGTTAACACCTTCTTATATCTGCTTGCTGTATCCTGATAGCCATATAGGCTGAAACACATCGTTTAAAATTTTTTTAAGTTAATTAAAAGTGTGTATGTTTTCTTATACTCCCTCCCCATAATGTATGATTTTTTTTAGTTTAATTTTTTTTAGCATCTTAATATTTAGGTCTGTATGCTGGCTTATTCGATTGATTGCTCTCCATTTGTGATTTCCTCCATTCTACTTCTTACTGTTTACTTTTTCTTTTTCCATTGGAACCCTTTCACCATTTCTTTTAGAAAGGGTTTAGTATTGCTGTACTCTTTAAGCTTTTGTTTGTTGGAGAAATTCTTTATCTTTCCTTCTATTTTAAATGATATTCTTGCTGGGTAGAGTATTCTAGGTTGCAATTTTTTTCCTTTCAGCACTTTAAATATATCTTGCCACTCCCTTCTGGCCTGTAGTGTTTCTGTACGGAAATCAGCTGACAGCCTTATGGGGATCCTTCATAATTAATGCTTTGCTTTTTCTCTTGCTGCCTTTAGGATCCTCTTTTTAGGTTTAATTTTTGCCATTTTTAATATAATATGCCTTGGTGTGGCCCTGCCTGTTTGGGTTCAACTTGTTTGGGGCCCTCTGTGCTTCCTGCATCTTGATGTCAGATTCATTCATGTTTGGAAAGTTTTCAGACATAATTTCTTCAAATATATTTTCAGTCTCCTTTTCTTTTTCTTCTCCTTCTGAAAATCCTATTATGTGTAACTTGGGCTGCTTTATATTATCTCATAGGTCTCTTATATTGCTTTCATGTTTTTCACTTGGTTTTCTGTCTGCTGTCCTGACTGTGTGATTTCCATTCTTCTATCTTCCATGTCACTAATTCGTTCCTCTGCATTATTCAAACTGCTCTTCATTGCCTTTAGCTCAGTTTGCATCTCTGCAAATGAGTTCTCTAGCTTTTCTTGGCTCCTCATATTTTCCAGTTGCTTTCTAAGGGAATCTGCATTGCTGTTTGCGTCTTCTCTTAATTCCTGGATATTCACCATTAATTCCTCAAGTATTTTCACTACCTCCCTTCTGAACTTCATTTCTGTCAGACTGCAGAGGTCTGTTTCATTGTTGGCTGCTTTATTTGACTTGTCCTGTTCTTTTAACTGGGAATGGTTTCTGAGCTTCTTCACCTTGCTTATGGTTTTCTTTTTCTGTGAGTTTGGGGAAGCCACAATGTAGTCTTGCAAGGCTACTTCTAGGCAATAGCACCCCTTTTTATTTTTTGGTGGGGTTACTATTTATTTTTGGTGTGGGAGTTTGAATATTTGGCGTCTCTTTCTTTGGTGTGAGCAGGCTGTTATCTCCCTGGTGCTCCATGTGTTTTCAGGGAGAATGAAGCAGTGGGTAGGGCCAGCATTTGGTACCTGGTCTCTGGGCTCTCAACAGCAACAAGGACCTGCAGGAAGGTGGCAGTGGTTACTTCTAGTTGCAGGGCCCTGGGAAGTGGTAATGAGCTCCAGGTATATCTAGCGGGTGTCCAGAGCAATTGGCAGTAGCAGCAGCTAGATGTGTGAGTTCCCAAGGGACTCATACTAGCCACAACAGCTAGTGTTCAATTGCAAATCCCTCCGCTGAGGTGATTGGAACTTCAGATGGTATGTGTTCAGGGACTCCTAGTGGTTGCGGGCCATGATCATCTCTAGAGCCAGTGATAATTATGGTGGTTTCACCCTCCACCTGTAGACCATGCATGAAGGAACTCATCTCAACCCACGTAGGAGGTCCCGTATAGGTTGTTCCTAGTTGCAGGGTGCTGGGAAGTGATAGAGACCAGACATGTGGGTACTGCCCAGACCACTTAGCAGTGGGAGCAGTGGGGTTGGTGTGTTCCCAGCAGTGCAAGAACACCCACAAGTGGTGTTCAGTCCCAGTGCCCTCCTCTGTAGTGCCCTTAAGGTTACTGCGGCTGCAGGTGGTGCCTATTCTTGGACCCCTAGTGGTAACCTGTCATTCCCACCTCTGGAGCCAGAGATAACTGTGGTGGTTTGCCTCTGCCTCCTGTGGACCATGCAGGAAGTACCTCATCCTGCTTAGCCCCTATAGGATGTGCTGCACAAGGTGCTCTTAGTTA
This sequence comes from Catagonus wagneri, assembly GCA_004024745.2. Taxonomy (NCBI): domain Eukaryota; kingdom Metazoa; phylum Chordata; class Mammalia; order Artiodactyla; family Tayassuidae; genus Catagonus; species Catagonus wagneri. The sequence goes on from PVHT020000166.1 coordinate 18,479,682, forward strand.
CAGGTTCCTGGGAAGGGACAAGCATCTGGTCACTACCCAGAATGTTCAGCAGTGGTGGGTGTGCTCCCAGGGGAGCAAGAGCAACAGCAGTTGGTGTTCTATCATAATGTCCTTCTCTATGGTGCCCTCTGAGGTGGTTGTGGCTGCAAGTGATTTTTGTTCAGGTGTCCCTGTGGCAGTGGGCCACACCCTTCTCTGAAGTCAGGGATAACTGTGGTGGTTTGCTCCCACCCCCTGAAGGCCACCCAGAAGCATCCTGTCCCACTTAGACCACAAAGGAGATGCTATGCCAGCTGCACCTAGTTGTATGAACTTGGGAGGGGTTTGGCAGTGGCAGCTGCAGGGAGGGTGTATCCCAGATGAGTGATGGTAACAGTCTCTAGTGTTTGGTAGGCCCCGTGTCACACTTAACCCCCCATGCCCTTAGTCCATGCTAGAGGTGCCTGGTCACCAGTAGGCTGCACAAGAAGTGCCCAGTCTCCAGTACAGGAGCAAAAGCTTTATGAATGGCTGTGCCAGAGATGCTGGACCACTGTGGACAAGCAAGTAGCCTCTGTGTTCTGGGCAGTCTGTGCCCCAGGAAGCCTGGTCCGTCGCAGTCTAGCAAGCTGCTTCCCGTCATGGGTGAGATGTGCAAGAGACACCTGATCCACAATAGTCTAGCAGGGGGCCTAGGTGGGTGTGTCCAGAAGACACCAGGGCAACAGCGGTTTAGCAAGCGCCCTCAGGCTACCTGGCTATGGGTGTGTGTGGGGGGAAGGGGGGTTGCTCTTGAGTCAACCCGCCCTTTGCAAGCTCCCCTCAGGCTGCTGGAGGCTTGTGCTTGATCCGCCCCGCCCTCTACACTGGTTCAAGGTACTTCCTATGGCATTCAACCCCTCCTCCTCTCCTCCTCCCCAACAATGGAGCCTTGACTCTCTTGCAGGCCCAGACCTCCCAGGTTCCCTCTGACCCAGCAGTCCACTCCCCAGCCCGTAGAGTATCGTTCCCCCACCGTGGTGCACTGTTGCTTAGTCCCTTAGGCTGTCTCCACACAGCTAATCCCTGCCCTCTCCTGGGGACTGACCTCTGGTGCCTAAGTCTCAGCTCCCAGCCCCCACCCGAGCATCTCAGGCTGTGGTGTCTGTGCAGGTGTTCAGATGATCTGTGTGTGAGTCTCTCACTCTGCTTTGCCTTTCTCAGTCCAGCTGCTGCACTTTTCTTGGGCTTTGAGGTTCCTCTGGATCAGCTGACCTTTCCGTCGGTTAGGTGGCTTCCCAGCGTGTGGGTTTCTTTTCTCCTTCACAGCTCCCTCCCTGGAGTGCTGGTGCCATCCTGATTCCTTTTCTCTCTCTCTCTCTCTCTCTTTTTTTTTTTTTTTTTGCTATTCTACCCAGTTATGTCAAGAGTTTCTTGCAGTTTTTGGAGGTTTAAGTTCTTCTGCCAGCATTCAGTTTATGTTTTGTCCAAATTGTTTTACATTTAGATGTGTTTTTTTGATGTGTTTGTGGGACAGGGTGAGTGTGACCTCTTACTCCTCTGCCATCTTGCCCCAGCCTCCCTGAATATCTTATTTTAAAACCAGCTAATCAGACCCCATGACAGGCAACTGTGAATCTGTAGGGCCAGTGTAAGCAGTCTTCAGTTTTTATAAGTAAACCTATGTGGCACACTAAGCCCATACTTATAGAACCCTGGTCTCAGGATAGGGGGTGTGAAAACTAGCTTAAAAAAATAAGATGCAGGGAGTTCCCGTCGTGGCGCAGCGGTTAACGAATCCGACTAGGAACCATGAGGTTGCGGGTTCGATCCCTGGCCTTGCTCAGTGGGTTAACGATCCGGCGTTGCCGTGAGCTGTGGTGTAGGTCGCAGACGCGGCTCGGATCCTGCGTTGCTGTGGCTCTGGCGTAGGCCGGCGGCTACAGCTCCGATTAGACCCC
>PVHT020000166.1:18481700-18500269 GCA_004024745.2 Catagonus wagneri
TAGGTTGCTGTGGGGGCACAGATGGGAACCAATAGCAGGGAAAGGAAGGTTTCGTAAAAGAGATCAAAAGACTTATCTACCCAAAGAAAGAGAAAGAGTAAGGCTATTACAAAAGGAAGTATCCCTTTCAGAGGCCCAGAAGAAGAGATAGGGAATCTTATAGGGAGCCAATAATTCAATTTGCCTATCAAATATTATGGAGGAAAAAATATGAAAATGAAAGCTACAGTTGGTGGGAAACAGTTATAAGTAGCCTTGCATACGATGCATTAACGAGTTTGAGCTTCATAGTGAATGCAAGGGGGTCACGAAATGGTTTTTAAGCAGAAGGATGCAAGTCTCAGATTTCTGCTTTAAAGGGAATGTCATTTGGAAAATAGATTAGAAAAACATAAACTTGGGACTTTTGCCAACTGAAGCATGATGAGTTTCTTAAGCTTTCTTAAATTTTTGTAGGAAGAGAATAGTTTCTAATTTGGATGCCACTTAAAATTGATTCCTGTACTGAAATTCATTATGTCATTCCCTGTGTCATACCTTCCGTGTTTCCTGAGGGGTAGAAGTTATCATTATTTTTGTCACTTGAGCCTTCCCAAGATTTTGATATTTACTCATTTCACTCCCTCTGATGATCGTGTGTATTACACTTGGGATAAAAGAAGATGGTCAATAATCAGCAATAAATGAGGCACTAAAACTGGCTACATATAATGAAAAATATCATCACAGGCACTCCCCAAGCAGTCCAAAAGATCAGGGCACCTTATTAGGAATGCAAAACCCCAGAAAATATGGAGCCTTCCTTGCAGAATTTAATTCTTATCACAAAATTAGGGCAAATACTAAATCAAGATAATTCATGATAGCAAATAACAAATATCAGATGAGTGGTACCAGCAATGAGTGCCTCAGAAACTTCCACATGCAGACTAACAACTGGGGAAGAGGATGCGACTTGCAAGAGGTTTTCTTACCGGGACCCTGAAAGAGAGACAAGTACAGAAGAGAAAGGGTGACATCAATAAAAGGCAGTCGGAAGGGGAAGACTAGGGACACGTTTGAAATTGTTTCTGTTCAAAGCTACTAAGTATATTGCTTATGCAGTTTTCTTTCCCCCCGACCCATGCCCTCCCACAAATGATGAGTTTTAAAGGACAGTTTTTGTGAGACCCACCAATCATTTTAACATGATGTAGCTGAACTGGAGAGGAAACAGAGATGCAGCACAATTCAACATGATTTGTTCTTTCTGAGCGTTATCTTTGTTTTATTCAGTTTTCCAAAAACTTAGAGACTAGAGCCTAGTGCATGGTAGATATTTAACAGAATGCCCATTGAAGAAATGAATGAAGCCAAGACTTATTTACAAGAAGTCCAATAATGGGAAGTTCCCATCGTGGCTGAGCGGAAAGGAATCTGACTGGCATCCATGTGGATGCAGGTTTGATCACTGGCTTCGCCCAGTGGGTTAAGGATCCACCGTTGCTGTGAGCTGTGCTGTAGGTGGCAGATGTGGCTCGGATCATGTGTGGCTGTGGCTGTGGCTGTGGTGTAGGCCATCAGCTGTAGTTAAGATTCGACCCCTATCCTGGGAACTTCCATATGCTACTGGTGCGGCCCTGAAAAGACAAAAGACAAAAAAATAAAAATGAAAAAATTAAATAAAGAAGTTGCATAATGAAAGTTACTATAATTTTAAATCCAAAATTCAATTGTATGAAGAAAATACTTATGAATAAGAACTCACTGCTTTGAAAGCTTCTTTAAATACAGATTTTCAAGAGAGAATTGAACAACTATTCCATTATTTTTAAAAGAGATTCCAAATTATTTTGCTATAAATGTCTTTTTTTAACACAGATAAGTTTTTTTTTTTAAGGAAAAGATTATAGCAAAAATAACCAGGAGAAAAATGATCACAAATGTCTATCAATGAACAAATAATATCATGAAAAGGAAAGCTTACTGAAACCTTATTTGAAGGGCTGAGCTCTCTGTTCTTGAACATGCCAAATCCCCTTGCACGGACCCAGTTCTGTTTAATGAAACCATCCTCCTTCCTGCCCGTTCCGGCCGCCCAAACAACTTAACTAGAAGCTGGAGCTTCATTGTAACCAGAATCCCAATTTGCACACACTGGAATGTACTGAAGTAATTCTGGTCTTTCATCTTATTTAACTACTGAGCTTAGGTTTATAGAAATTCATAATTGCTATTCCACACTTCACGAAAAACATAAACAAAATTAGAAACTCTGGACAGCAAAGATAATAAATGTTCAAATGGTGCCCTACAGATAAATCATATAGATACAGGATTTCAAACATCAGCCAGTGTGTGGTTCCAAGTCCTTTGAAAAGAAATAGTTCCTCTGTGACAAGCTGATGTTAACATTTTAATTAATGAGAAGCCAAATTTTAAAAAAATGCTTATTCTCTATTAAATTATTTTCTAAATTAAGTCATACTAGGTCTGTGTTTAAACTCTATTTTCCATTAATAAATTTCCTTTAAGCTATATACGTAGCTTTCAAAATGTTGATATTTATATCACTCACTAAAGTATATTCTGAAAACGGCACTTTCTCTAAAGTGCAGACTGCTGTAAGCTTTATGTTAACTGAAATCCTTAACTACCACTTCAGGGTCATGAAGTTGATTCTCATAATAGAAAGTCCTTTTGTTAATTTTTACTTACAAATTTAGGAGCACAAATTCCATACAGTACTCTGGTTCATGCCTCGGGTAGCCCAGTGGCAAGAAGGAACTCTTGCTTGATGTATCTTTATTGTTTCTCTGCCACTGTTATGGCTACTAAAAGGTCAGCCAGAGCTTATGGCACCGAAAGGTCATTTTTGTTATTTTAAAGAGAGAAGTTTTGACATATGATATATTATGAAGAGAACAGACACTAACTGATGTACTGTAATCCTAATCCTCCACATCTTTTATTTCTTTCAAACAAAGAAAAGGAGTAATTTTGGTTTTAATCTGAGAAACAAAAAAACTTTTAAAAACATTCAAAATATAAAAAGAATGAGTTACGTTCCCTGTGGCCCACTTAACAAAATGTATAATTTTGGTAAAAAGAAATTGGTGATCTAATTACAACATTTCAGCTCATTTGCATCACTCCTTTAGTTTTTGCTTATCCATGACACATGCTTTGATTTTTGAGTATAGTCCATAGCTTGGGGAAAGAATTTTTGAAAATTATAGGCTCATCACTAGCAGAAAGGGAAGCCAGTTCTTCTTTCATAGCTATCTTCTCCACTTTAAGACAAGAGACTATGCAAAAATCTGAACTTGGATCCAAGAGTGGCCAATATAGTGGTCATAGGAATGTTCTTTACAAACAAAAAAATAATATATCAATGAGATGAATTCAGAAATCTTACAGTTGTTGTGATTGTTAATTATTAGCTGAGAAAAAAAATCCTGGGTTTGTATCATTGAAGATCTAATGGTATCATTACAATCTCTAAATACTAAATAACAGACTTGAGAAATGATTTTTTTTTTTTTAAGGGCTGCACTCGCAGCATATGCAAGTTCCCAAGCTAGAGGGGGTCAAATTGGAGGGGTAGCTGCCGGCCTACACCACAGCCACAGCAACGCTGAATCTGAACCACGGTCCAACCTACATCACAGGTCACAGCAACGCCGGATCCTTAACCCAGTGAGCGAGGCCAAGGATCAAACCCACGTCCTCATGGATGCTAGTTGGGTTCATGACTTCTGAGCTACAACAGGAACTCCAGGAATGGACCTTAATCTGGACTCTGAATAGATTAGGTTGTATAGGAAACCTGTGAAGACTAGAACAAAAGTTTATATTAGTGGGAGCAAATCCATGGTTTTTGTCATATTCTCAAAAGGAACTGTGACAAAATCCAAGCTAAAAATATCAGCAGCTGAATTGTGATGTGGAGGCCAGAAATTCCTAAATAGTCCAGTGCGCTCCCAAGAAACCATTTGTCTTTCATTCACATTTATTACTTACTTCTTTGAGTAATAAAATTAACAATTTATAGCGTGATTATTTGGGGATAGACACTGTGCTGAGTGCTTCTATTTTGCTTCATAAATTATCTGTAAACATTTCACGTATTATCTTTAATTCTTACAACATTTCACGTATTATCTTTAATTCTTACAACAACCCTGGCAGTTGTATTATGATCACTATATTTTAAATGAGATAATTAGAGCTCTGCCCTTTACCTTAATACTTGAATAGGACATCTAGACCCTACTTTTCAAACATTGTTAGTAGATGAACTTTTTTCTCCAAATGAAAATTAACATAGAACCACAAACACAGTGAATACATAAGACTGTAATTTATATGGATGCCTTTTTCTTAAAATGTAATATTTACTCTAAAGGCAATCAATAAGAATACTAGAGTTATCTTCAACACAAAAATTTGTAAGTAAAGATTGTAAATGAGAACCAGCAACATGACATCAGCTTCAATATCCAAATTATTTCTGTTTTATTTTGGATTGCGATAGGTAAAAACAATTTTGCATCACATAGAACAATAAGCAAGTGACAACAGTTTTTTTAACAGCTCATCCTGAAATTTTGTGATGCTCTTCAGTTTAACTCATCTGGAAGACTAAAAGAGAAGTAGCAGAAAATTTTTCAAGGTTGAATTACCAGCATTACCTAACATCTGTTCTCAATCCTTAATTGTTAAATTTTCAAGTTGAAATTGGCTGATGAACAGTTCCTCATCCATTTTAAATTATCATTCTTCGGAAAGTAATTTTCAAGTTGATCTTTTATCCATTCTGTGTTCAATAATGTCAGTTTCTAAATTTAGCCAAATCTCTCTATTTTGATCAAAGTTTCAAGTCTCTCTCTCTCTCTCTCTCTCTATATATATATATATACACACACACATATATAGTTTGCATTTCCAATAATAACGTTAAAGCTGTTTTGATTGCTGATACTTTATCTTCAATTTTCAGTATGTACAGTGCCTTTGATATAATGCTAAATAGAGCTTCTCTTGCTTACTCCAAATTTATCAAAATATATATGAGAGGGAAGCAGTGTTATATGTGAGCTAATTTTAGTCAACAATGTTTCTGTATTAAAAAACAAGAATGTTTCTTGTCTTATTTGAAATATTTGTACTAACATCTTGCCATGGAATAGTTAATTTCCATTCTTTAAAAAAAAAATCTAAGTTTTAAAACTCATTATCACTACAAATGGCTCTGAAAAATCTGCAATTTAAAGATTGGATGTTGGAGTTCCCGTCGTGGCTCAGTGGTTAACTAATCGGACTAGGAACCATGAGTTGTAGGTTCAATCCCTTGCATCTCTCAGTGGGTTAAGGATCTGGCGTTGCCGTGAGCTGTGGTGTACGTTGCACATGGGGCTTGGATCCTGCGTTGCTGTGGCTGTGGCATCAGTCGGTGGCCGCAGCTCCGATTAGACCCCTAGCCTGGGAACCTTCATATGCCACGGGTGTGGCCCTGAAAAGACAAAAAAATAAATAATTAAAAAAATAAAGATCAGACCTTAATGACATATATCATTTTTATGACATTTATCTATCGCTATTATGAAAGATGATGCATCTTAAGGACTAGTATATTTATCTGTGCTCCAATGATACAAAACCTGAATGCATATTTCTGCTACAGCTTTTAGAAAACCACTATTTGTGCATTCTTTCCCACTGTCCTCACTCACAGCCATCATCAGATCTTTGTCAACGTAATGACAAAACTTTAACTGTTCTTGCCATATTATGTACTTTTCCAATGTTTTACAAGTTGAGACTTTATATTATACTCTGTAATACATTGTACAAAAATTACTGCAAAATCTGTGATACTCCTTCCCTTGCCTAGTTATATCATTGTGATTTCATATGATATTAGACTTCTGTTTACTAATATCTTGAATGTGCACTCTTGAATTATCTCTTGAGTATCATGAGGCAACAGTACTTACTTGTATGTTCATCACTATCTGTCAACTTCACATACTTGTTGCAATGTCTATAACGAAAAGCTTAAAAACATTTTCCTAATAGTGCATGATTCTCCTTCACGTCTCATTGATTAAGTTCTTTTGAAAAACAAATCCATGGATGCATTTCAATAGACATACTGAAACTTAGCTGGATACATTTTTATAAGACTATATTTAACATATCTGTAAAGAAATTGATAATATCATTTTATGCTTGGTTATTTATGCTTCAAAATAATTTAGCAGGAAACATAGGACAATTTTGTAAAATATTGTGAGACTCATTTATCCTTTAAAAATGAGCCCTTTATAGATAAAAAAGTGACTTTTGTGTCTTCAGCTCATTTTCTGTGAGTTTTTAGAACTGCTTCATTGGATGCTTATTGGTACAGATGATAATAGCTGCATGTTTAGTTGACACGTATAAATATGGTTTCACTAGTCACTTCATTTTGAACCTAGGCAAGCTCATCTAATCGATTGTTAAATTTATTTTTTTAACTTCCCCTTTTTAAATAGTTTCAAACAATATGATTTCAGAGTTCCTGTTTTGGCTCAATGGTGGTAACAAGCCCAACTAGTATCCATGAGGATGCAGGTTCAATCCCTCCCCTGGCCTCACTCAGTGGGTTAAGGATTCTGCATTGTCATGAGCAGCACTGTAGGTCACAGACGTGGCTCGGGTCCTAAATCCTATGTTGTGTGGCTGTTGCATAGGTCATTAGCTGCAATTCTGATTCAGCCCCTAGCCTGGACACTTCCATATGCCACAAGTGTGGCCCTAAAAAGCTGGAAAAAAAAAAGAGTACAATTTCACTTTACCTTGGGCCCATGTAAAAATTTAAAATTTAAAATAACTACAAAAGCACAACAAATCTAAATCAATCCTAAACATAGAAACAAGACAAGTAAAATAAAAATGTAAGTTTTGTGCTATTACCCTCTGAGCCTATTGGGATTAAATATCATTGTATACATACAAGATATTGGCCAATCTGTCACCATTAGCACTGATACAAATAAATATTTCTGAGCACCTATCATGTGCCAGGACTGTGCTACATAATGGAGATAAAACAAGCAACTAAAAAGAATAGTCCAGACTCTCATTATGATCATTTTAAGTAAAATGTTTGTGTCTCCTCTGAGCTATCTCAATAGGTGACTGAACAGGGATTTTTTCATACCTTTCTTTTAAAGTACAGCTTGGTCTTCAAAGAAATTTAGCAGATACCAATATGTAAATTAGATCTTCCAATCAATATCCCTCCTGCCCACTCAGCTTTCCTCTCAGACAAGGTTCTGAAACCCTCTAGGAATCTGTGAAACACAATTTGAAAATCACTGCTTTGGATTTACTCTCACACAGGATTTGAAAGCTCTCATTTACTTTAGAATCAGGTGTATCAAGCACACACTCTATATCATAGATAATTTTCATTGTATCAATCGATTTTCTATAATGGAGTGGTTTTTTCTTTGCAAAACCACATTTATAGTTTGAGTCACTGGCAAACTTGACAGGTTCATTAAATGTGTTACTTACAAATATTAATTTCATACAATGTTTATTTCAAATGGAAAGTTACATAGAACCACATCATTTTTGTTTTCTGACCACATGAGCACCTCGGAAACTAGCCTATTGACTTTACATGGCAATTCTTCAATCAACATTTGTTGAATACCCCCTAATCAAGTCAAGTGATAGCTTAATCAATACATATTGTCATAATTCATTATAAGTTACAAATGATATTGAAATAGGTTATCAATGCCTTTACATATTGCTCATATATCTTGATAATTTATAGATAACATCCCAAAAGATATATCTTAAGAAGTCTATCAGAAATTGTACTACTAAAATAACTGTTGAAATATTGAACAGTAAAATAATAAAACATGATTATAATTTAATAATATATACTCAGTTAATAAGTCAACATTTCTAACAGATAGCTGCAGGATATGGTATTCCTATAAGAAATAACAGTTACACAATGCATATTTTAAAAGAATAAAAAGGAAATAAAAATATATGTCAGTGCTATTAATATAAAAACAATATAATATAAAATAATATAAAAACAAGCTCTGTGCACTAGTATTTTCCAAGGGTAAAGGATGGAGCAGAGAAAGAGATGTGTTTACTTTCATGTTATTTTCCTTTTTCTCAGTACAGTTAATTAGAGATTTTTCTTAAACATGAAAGTGGTTTCCTCTTTCACATCAAAATGATGTTGAGAGAAAAGATGTCATATTAGCCTGAGTGATAAGACAAGAAAGATCACTGAGATGATTAAATGATGACACTGGTAGAGCCTTGACTGTACCATTATGCTGCATGGTTTAACCCATACTTAACACAGTAATCAGGTGAGTATGCAAACGTGAACTCATCCAAAAACAAAAGTGCTCTAACTAACATATTAAGTTTCGCTGATCCTAAAAGAACAGCAGGTCTCATTCCAGTCTTGTTCATTATAGGTTTGCTCTGAAGGAGAGAGGTGGCCAGACCTGTCAGGGAGGACTTGTTTGGTCTCTTTGTGTGGTATTTATAGCCTGGTCTGGTTAATGTCAATCTTCACTTTATTGGTATTCTCTTAAATCCTGAAATTTTACCCAGACTTTTACATAGAAGCCAAATCTTTTCATAGAAAACTCCATGAATGTTTTCAGCAATAAAACTCCATGTATATTTTCTGCATCTTCCTCATACTTTTTATTTTCCTATTTACCCATCTATTTTGATGCTCAGTGTAAATTTCATCTAAGATCTCAAGTTCAACTTGAGTATTTGCTGTTTATATATATGCGTGCTTTCTCCCCACTCTTTAGCAACCAAAATAAACAAAAACCCATTTTCAGAGTCACAAAGGCTGAGTCTTTTCTGATAGCCAATGTTAGCAATGAAAGTAGAAAAAAACCCGATCAATCAACTATGAGGGAGACAAGAATTTGTAAGCAACAGTTTATATATCAAATAAAGTTATTGCATTTTCCATTGGGGTGTATAAAAATCAAATAATTTATAACATACAAAAATCAGGTCAGATTTTATTTACCAATGCCTCTTTATTTAAAAATAAATAAATCTTTGACATCTCTTTTTAAAAATAAGTACCTGGAATACTCTTAATACCTAAGTTCCTTCACTATCATTCTGTCAGCACTTTATCTTTCTCCTCTACTAGTCTTAGTTTGATTACGATAGATTAAATGTTAAGAAAGTAAAACAGATTGTGTGAAATATATTAGTAGGAGTAAAAACAATAAAATAATATATTAGGAGTAAAAACAATAAAATAATATATTAGTAGGAGTAAAAACAATAAAATAATATATTAGTAGGAGTAAAAACAATAAAATAATATATTAGTAGGAGTAAAAACAAAAAAGCAACCTACATAAACAGGGTACTGAATTCTAATTTATTTATTTAATGTTAGTAATATATTGATATCCTTTTATCAAAAAACATGGGGGATAGAGATATTTTTAGGAATGTAGTTAAGTAGAAACTGAGGGTGATTTATTCCATTAATGCTGCTTCAACCACTAAAAATGAGCCTGTTTTAAAGGCAGCACCATTATGAGGAATTATCATCTGTGATAATACAAAATATTTGTTTTGAAGTTGCTGAGGAGGTAGACAGAGGTTAAAAAAAAGTTAATTGGAAATGTATCTTTGTTGAGTCCACTTTTATAAAAAAATCATAAGATTTTTAAAGATAGTTCTACTTCAATTCTTGGGCCTCCAAGAACTATTAACAACATTTTAAAAATTAACACCAAGAAAGTCTTCATATTCTGTATATACATTCAACAAAGGGTTTGTTTTTATAGATGTCACATTCAATATTCTTTTGCTTTCTTTTTCTCTAGGATTTAAAGTCAATAATATATTAATTCTTGTTTTGTATGGCTGTTTTGATAGCTACCTTTGATAGATATTATTTATGCCAATGAAATAAATCAAGTTCTTGTTTTCTAATTTTTTTTCCCTTCTGTATGCAGAAGTTCCAGGGCCAGGTATCAAAACCATACCACGGAAGTGGGAACTCCAGATCCTTAACCACTAGGCCACCAGGGAACTCCCTTAATTTTTAAAGATTAAATTTTTATACTTCATGTCATTATGTCATTTAATTTTTAAATCATAAATTACTATACAATGTCATTGAGTTAACTGAAGAAGTTTCCAGTGAGTAGATTTGTAGTCTTTCTGGGTTTTTAGGAGCACAGACACATTATTATTTCAAGATTTTTCATTCTTATTCATGCATTCAATGATATGAAGAGTTTTGACTGTAAATGTCTCCATGGCCCTAAAAATATATATCTTCCCACTGATTAATTTTAACACCAAACCCTACCTACCTCTTCTTACATGACTCAGATCTGCCAATCCTTTCCCATCCACCTCTTTTAGTTATTAATGCATTTCATAATTTCCTCTCCTGTGACCCAGTGTTTTCTTCTGATCCCAATCATTTTTATCCCAAATGCCAATTTCTTTTTCAAATGTGGTACTTACAGGTGTGGTTAAAAATATCTAAATTGGCATTTACTCTTTATCATTTTATCCTGTATATCCTGTCAACCATATAGCAAGTATTACTGGTTTAAAAATCTTTCTTTCAAATTCTAACTACCTAATATCTCTATATAGAGACCAACTTCTAAGTTACCTGTTGCCTAATACACAACATGCCAAATCATTGAAAATACTCATTATTTACTTCATAAAATGTCTTCATTTCCCAAGGATTTTACAAGTTAAGTTCTTAATAATAAACTCTCCACTTGCATTTGAATGTAACTTGCTTTATTTTTAAAACCATTTTCTGGGAGTTCCCATTTGGCTCAGTGGTAACGAACCTGACTGTGATCCATGAAGACAGATCAAGTGTTGCCTCCAGCTGTGATACAGGTCACAGATACAGCTCCGATCTGGCTTCGCTGTGACTGTGGTGTAGGCTGGCAGCTGCAGCTCTAATTCAGCCCTTAGCCTGTGAACTTCCATATGCCGTGGATGCAGCCCTAAAAAAAAAAAAAAGCAAGTACATATATAACATATATATGAAATCATTTTCCAAAACTTGTAAATTGAACCATATTCCCAGTTGAAAATTCCAAGTAGACAAGGTTAAATATGAAAGGGCCAAAAAGAAAACCCTAGGGAACAAATAATAGTGTAGTTGTTCCCATATTATGGACCCCAGAGTTACTGCAAAAGATCCGAAGCTCTAAGCAATGCTTTAATAAAATTATAATTTTAACATGTATTCATCAAATTCAAAAGACTGTAAATACTCTCACGATTAATAAAATTGAAAAACGTTGAAGATATTTTACACTGTACATAGCTTTGGCTTGTATGTATTTTCTCAATCAATACGCACTGTGAGAGAGTTCCCATTGTGGCACATTGGAAATGAACCTGACTAGGATTCATGAGGATGTAGGTTCAGGCCTCGCTCAGTGGGTTAACGATCCGGCGTTGCTGTGAGCTATGGTGTAGGCTGCAGACGCAGCTCAGATCTGGCATTGCTGTGGCTGTGGTGTAGGCCAGCAGCTACAGATCCAATTCTACACCTAACCTGGGAACCTCCATATGCCACGGGTATGGCCCTAAAAAAGACAGAAAAAAAAATGCATCGTGAACTTTTCAGGATCAAATGGGATTTTTTAAATTTCTATTTAAAAAAGAGGTCTTTTTATTTGGAAATTATAAGAAACACTTACTTAAAGTTCATATTGTTGATGCAGACAATGTACCTGAAAATAGATCTTTACTGATGAGCAGAGCTATTACTAATCTTCAAGTCCAAAGACAAGGCAGCAGAAGCTCATGTTCTGCTTTGAGAATCCAAGGGGATCAGTGTCGTCCAGCAACATCTTTCATATTCTTTGTAGCACAAGGTTTGGACCTCTAGGCTCTAGTTACAGCAACTGGTGTACCGGGTGAGTGACTTTTCACCTCCAGTCTGAAAGATTCTTGAGATTTCTTTTTTTTCCCCCAAGACTCTCTCTCTCTGAGCTTGCAGCCTGTCTGTCTGGGGACTGCCCTGACGGCTATGGATGCTTCCTGCCTGTCCACAGCTCTGCCGTCACGTTTGAAGTGGTGTCTTGGTGTGTCAGTGAGCAGAGCAGTCTGTAAAAAACAAATTTGTTTGAGAATAATGTTTTTAAAAATCTCTCATAGAACTTCAAAGACCACTTCAGTTTTCCAAAACCCTTTGAACTAGCAGCATTTCAGAGTTAGAGTGAATTTCACATTATTAAAGTTTCACATGAAAAAGCTGGCCATAAAAAGACATTTTTTAAAATAAGCTCGAGTGTTTGTTGAAATAGTATAAAATTTTGTATCTGGTAACATCTAAGTACTTATAGGTTTCCTGAGTGGAGAGTTGAATTAACTATGGATAACCTAATGCAAAACAACACATGTAAGAGAAATAGTGTAAAATATTAATTTTGCATATGTTGATTCATGCTGTAGCATTGATTTTGATGATGAAAGAATTTCAGAATATCAGGTGTGACATTTTTCAATTAAGTTTAACCTTTAGAAAAACAATGTGACAAAACTTGTCATAATTAACTGTATTTTATCACTGTATCCAAGTCTGCCTTTCTTTAAAGTTAACCTTCCCACATATAATCTTCTACATAAAAGCCTCATAAAATATTTCTTCATATAACTCGAAGTCTACCACCATTATTTTGCCCTAAGAACACTTGCCCTGCATTTCTTTGTCTGACGTCTATTTTTTCCCAAGGAACCAGCTGCTACCTTCATATCTTTATTACATCTCTGTAGCAGTGAAACTACACACTTCACTGCACCCGTCTACACTCAGGTTCTGGAACATCTCTAAATTAAGGACAACTATGAGCTTTGGTTCTGCCAAGTCTCAAGATTTGAGGGGAGAAATGGTTATAAGTGTCAGGGTTAACAAAAATAAAGGAGTAAAATTTAGCCTGGAACTTTATTTCAGCTGAAAAGTTATTCTTGATATTTTCTGACTAGTCTGTCCATTGAAAACATTTACTTTTTCCTAATTTTCATAGCCAATAACCTCCTTTCTTCCTGAAGAGTATGACCTGATACTTCTGCTCAAAATCCACAACATTCCTGGAACTTCCTTGTTGCTCCTGGAAACCCATGTCATTCCTGCTGTCTCTCATAGACTGGATGCATTTTAATTGTTTAAAGGTCTTCAAAAATTGATTTATGTTTTCATTATGGAAATATTTTTGTGGTTTGAGTAGAAAATATAATAACTGTGATGTGAAGGAAAGGGACAAGGGAGTCTAAGAAAGGGAAAAAATTAGTTTAATGTAACATCTTTCTTCTCTATGGTCATTTTTTGTAATGTATCTTATTTGCATCTATTTCCAGGAAAACAAGGTTGTCATCCTCAACTGCTTTTATTCGTTCCTTAATTATTATGGCCACCTGAGGTGGGGTGAGGGGTGGAGTTTCCAGCAGAGGGAGAATCAATACATTAAAAATTGTTTTTTATATAATATTTAGTAATTGTCTAGCTTTAGTTCCTGAAATTCAAATTCTTAATGTCTGAATACTTATTAACATCTGAGAAAGAAATAAAAACTTCTTTTGGAATCCAAAAGTAAACATCCTTATATAAATATAATATTTTTAACAACACTCAGAAGTGTTTGAGATTTTATACGGTGTTAAAACCCATGACCATGAGTTCCCATGTGGCTCAGCAGGTTAAGGAACCAGCATTGTCACTGCAGTGGCTCAGGTGGCTGCTGTGGCACATGTCTACTCCTGCCTGACTGAACTGAAGGTAAGGACTGAAGGCTTTGACATCTTGTTGCTAGAGACTAAGACCAAAAGTCTAGCCCCAACCCCCAGCAGGCAAAAAGGCTAAAAGTGTCTTTCCCTCCATTGCTTTACAGTTGAAGACGAGGGTGAAGACTGAAACTTGGAAGTTGAATCATATTATCACCGTGTTTTACAGACGGAAAGCAGTTTCCAGGTATTCCAAATTCTACGTTTTACAAATAATGGGTAGATATTCTGATTCAACAGAACAGTGATTTTTCTAGGCTACCACAACATTTTTGTATTTTAAACATTGAACTGTTTACCTACATTCTAAAGCAGCTTTTCAACTAGGTTGCCTTTCCCTGATCTCCCCCTTCTATATCTCATTTTACACATGACTTCCAGCTGAATACTCCTGAACATTAATTTGATCATGACACTGGGATACTCTATCACCCCACATATTTCTTTTCTTTCTTTTTTTTCTTTTTTTGGATCACACCTACGGCATGTGAGGTTCCTGGGCTAGAGGTCAAATCTAAGCTGCAGTGGCAGCTGCAGGCCTATGCCACAGCCAGAGCAACACCAGATCCAAGTCACATCTACGACCTATGGTGTAGCTTGCAGCAATGCTGGATCCTTAACTCACTGAGAAAGGCCAGGGATAGAATCCACATCCTCACGGACACTATGTCAGGTTCTTGACCCACTGAGCCACAACAGGAACTGCACCCCCCATCTTTCAATGACGCACTAGCGTCAAAGAACAATACTACCTTCCTGGTGGGATGCTCTGTCTCAGAGTCCTGTTCACATTCTACTTCCTCTGTGATGCCTTCCTTGGCCTCACCAGCTCACAAATGACATGTCCTCAGGATTTACTGCTTAATCCAATCCCAAAGAAATCGTAAGTCAGTAATGGATGAAAAAACATTTTAGAACATATAATACATTTTGTATGTTGTATGTTATTGTGATTGTCATTTTCTTTGGCATTCCCCATAATGCTTTGTTACAGGAAAGTATGCATGTAGACATTTAAATATATGATACATTAATTAGCCTATATGATCTTGGATATCGTACTAGATTGTCATGATAATATGATGAAGAAGATGATGATGAAGGGAAGAAAGACAAGAAAGCACACAGCAAATGTAAACTGTATGATAAATGCAAAACCAACATAGGAGTTCTCATCATGGCTCAGTGTGTTAAGAACACTGTGGTTCAATCCCTGGCCTTGCGCAGTGGCTTCACAACCTGGTGTTTCCAGAGATGTGGTGTAGGCCAGCAGCTGCAGATCTAGTTCAGTCCCTAGTCTGGGAACTTCCTCGTGCCACAGGTATGGCCCTAAAAAAGAATACATATATGTATGTGTGTGTGTGTGTGTATATATATATATATAATCCACGTAACTGGAAAGTTCCTGGACATCACTTATGTGCTTTTTTTTTTTTGGTGCTTCTCCCATTTTTCTCACTCAATGGCCTTATTCTATTTTAGCAGCCCCCATAAGTTAGCTCTGCAAACACTCAATTAGACTTTTCATAAGCAAAGCATGGCTTCATATTCTCATTGTCCATAATTTTTATTAAAATCTACCCATTCTTGTTCTAGTTTTTGGTCATGAGAGTTCACTATTGTCTGTCTTCTTCTCTGCATTCTTCTCTGGTACAAGATCTAATACAAAAGTTCTGGAAGACCTTACCTAACCCAGATGGCCAGCATTTGAGGTGCAATTACTGAAATGCTGTTTCGGAGAAGGGCTCCCTATGTCCTTCACTTCTTTTACTTACCTTCTGAAGCTATTCTCGTTGAT
Source organism: Catagonus wagneri (assembly GCA_004024745.2). Classification (NCBI taxonomy): domain Eukaryota; kingdom Metazoa; phylum Chordata; class Mammalia; order Artiodactyla; family Tayassuidae; genus Catagonus; species Catagonus wagneri. The sequence goes on from PVHT020000166.1 coordinate 18,497,332, forward strand.
TTCATCCACAAGCATTAGCCAAAGTAAAACAAAACTAGAAAAGAAATGGAAAAGCTGTTAAGGAATTATCTTCCAAAAGGACTTTTGACAAGATAGCTTCACAGAGGAATTCTTTCCAAATTTCAGTAATTGGACACATTTTACGCTCTAATAAAATAATTCTACCTTCGTTTCCTCCAACAGAAAAAAATATATATATATAATTCTAGAGCATACATACACTAAAGAGCCTTCATATTAATTTAATGGTAGCCATAAATTCAAAATATGGCATAGATGAACAAATACAGACACTTTAACTTATTGCCTATATATAACTTTAACTTATTGCCTATATATAACAAAATTCCTAAAGTAAACATAGAAGTAATTTTTTAAAATAATTTACAATAACTAAATAGAACTTGTAACTAGAATGGAAGAAAACGTATTCATATAACATATAAATTAGTTAAAAGAAAAAACTCAATGTAGATTAAAAGAAAAAATTTAATTTACTATACATTTCTCCCAAGAACAAAATAAAACAAACTTTTAGTAACCATTGGAAAAATGGCTCTTTCCTCGCTAAAGAATAGTTAGCCTAAGCTAATAGCCGATTTTATGTTTAATGTCTGAAAAGTAAATTTAGGAACAAGACCAGATATTATAAATGTAGATTTTTGGCAAAGTATTATATAAAAAACATAAAGAAAGGATATATCTACTGGAAAAGATAAATAAATATTACAGTTATTTATTGACACAAAACTATCTAGAAAAATACTACAAATTGGACAGAAAACGTGTTAGAACTAGTAAGGAGGATTAGCAAATTGACAAGATGTAACAGAAATATAAAGGGAAAGCCTTTCCTCTATAGTAACAATAAATAGTTAAATTTATATAAACATTCCATTCATAAGAGTAATAAATATATAAAATAAAAGGTACAATTTCAATAAGAAATAGACAAAACCTGAAAGAAGAAAAGTGTTAAAAATACACTAATAAATGTAAATGGAGACTTCAATAAAAGGTAAATTTCTAGTTTTGGGGTGAGCCACACGTGTACCACCAGGAAGGACCCTAGGCCAGACCAAATAAGGCTGAGCAAGACGATTGGCCAGAGACAACCAGGAAACTAACCCCACTCCCGTAACATCTGAGACTGCCAGCCACGTGGCAGAGCAGTTCTCCTGGTTCCCTTCCCCTACTGCTTCCTGCCCAGACACCCCTTCCCAATAGTCTCTTGCTCTATCAACACATGTGTCTCCTCAGACAATTCACTCATTCTGGGACCCTAGAAAAGGCCCCCTTTCTGCAACAATTTCAGTTATGTAACTTTGTTACAGCTATTTAGATTTGGCTTCAACAACTCTGACTCTCACTTGGTGAAATCTTATGTATCAACCAAATAATTATACTCTGGAACTTATTTTTCCCCTAGGCAGTTTATTCTATTTCTTTTTGCTCTTTCCTAGTGATAGTCATGCCCTGGAATTCCTTTATAGATGGAACTGCAGGCTGTATCTTAAAGGCTGTTTATTTTTTAATGAAAATCATTAATTACATTTATTCTTTTTAATTTTTATTACTTTATTTACAATGTTCTATCAATTTTTGCTGTACAACAAAGTGATCCAGTTATACACACACACACACATATATATACACACATTTTTTTCCTTATATTTCATCATGTTCTATCATGAATGATTGGATATAGTTCAATGTGCTACACAGCAGGACCTTATTGCTTATCCATTCTAAATGTAAGAGTTTGTATCCACGAAGCCCAAATGCCGAGTACCTCCAACTCCCTCCTCCGCTCCCTTGGCAACCACAGGTCTGTTCTCTATGTCCATGAGTTTGTTTCTGTTCTAAAGATAGATTCATTTGGGCCATATTTTAGATTCCACATATAAGGGATATCATATGCTATTTTTCTCTCTCTTTCTGACTTACTACACTTAATATGAGCATCTCCAGTTCCATCCACGTTGCTGCAACTGGCATTGTTTTGTTCTTTTTTATGGCTGAGTAGTACTCCATTGTGTATAGGTGCCACATCTTCTTAATCCATTAATCTGTTGATGGACATTAAGGTTGTCTCCATGTCTTCAGTATTGTGAATAGTGCTACAATGAACATAGGGGTGAATGTATCTTTATGAATCAAAGTTTTGTCTGGATATATGCCTAAGAAGTGGCATTGCTGGACCATATCATAGTTCTATATTTAGTTTTCTAGGTACCTCCATACTGTTTTCCATAGTGCTGTACCAGTTTACATTCCCACCAACAGTGTTAATTTTATTTTATTTTATTTTATTTTATTTCAAATACAACACTTCATTTCTACAGGAAGGCAGTGCTTCCTAACTGTTTATCTTCCTTACCTAAATTTTTTTTTTTCCATTATAGATGCTTTACAGTTTTCTGTCAATTTTTCAACTGTACAGCATGGTGATCTGGTTACACATACATATATAGATTAATCACAAGTGATTAGACATAGTTCCCGGTGCTATACAGCAGGATCTCCTTGCTTTTCCATCCCAAAGGCAATAGTCTACAACTATTAACCCCAGACCCCCATCCCATCCCACTCCCTGCCCCACCCCCTTGGCAACCACAAGTCTGTTCTCCAAGTCCGTGATCCTCTTTTCTGTAGGAAGGTTCATTTGTGCAGTCTGTTAGAGTCCAGATGTAAGTGATATCATATGGTATTTGTCTTTCTCTTTCTGACTTACTTCATTCAGAATGAGGGTCTCTAATTCCATCCATGTTGCTGCAAATGGCATTATTTTATTCTTTTTTATGGCTGAGTAGTATTCCATCGTGTATGTATACCATATCTTCCTAATCCAATCATCTGTTGATGGACATTTGGGTTGTTTCCATGTCTTGGCTATTGTGAATAGTGCTGCAATGAATATGCGAGTGCGTGTGTCGTT
>PVHT020000166.1:18509812-18522153 GCA_004024745.2 Catagonus wagneri
TTTTTTCTGATAAGTCTGGCTAAGGGTTTATCAATTTTGTTGATCTTTTCAAAGAGCCAGCTTTTAGTTTCATTGATCTTTTCTATGGTTTTCTTTGTTTCTATTTTGTTGATTTCTGCTCTGATCTTTATGATTTCTTTTCTTCTACTAACTTTAGGTCTTGTCAGTTCTTCCCTCTCTAGCTGTTTTAGATGTTTATTTGAGCTTTTTCTTGTTTCCTGAGGTAGGCTTGTATTGCTATAAACTTTCCTCTTAGAACTGCTTTTGCTGCATCCCAGAGGTTTTGGAGTGTCGTGTCTTTCTTGTCATTTGCTTGTAGGAATTTTTTAATTTCCTCTTTGATTTCTTCGGTGATCCATTGGTTATTTAGTAGCATGTTGTTTAGTCTCCAGGTATTTGTTTTTTTGGCCATTTTTTTCTTGTTGTTGATTTCCAGTCGTATAGCATTGTGGTCAGAGCAGATGCTTGAAATGATTTCAATTTTCTTAAAGTTACTGAGGCTTGATTTGTAACCCAGGATGTGATCAATCTTAGAGAATGTTCCGTGAGCACTTGAGAAGAATGTGTGTTGTGTTGCTTTTGGATGGAATGTCCTATAAATATCTATGAAGTCCATCTGATCTAATGCTTCATTCAGGGCCTGTGTTTCCTTATTGATTTTCTGCCTGGATGACGTGTCCATTGCTGTAAGTGGGGTGTTGAAGTCCCCCAGTATGATGGTCTTCTTGTTGATTTCTCCTTTTAAGGTTATTAGCAGTTGCCTTATATATTGTGGTGATCCTATGTTGGGTGCATAGATATTTAAAATAGTTATATCTTCTCCTTGGATTGATCCTTTGATCATTATGTAGTGCCCTTCCTTGTCTCTTAAAATGTTCTTCATTCTAAAGTCTGTTTTGTCTGATGTGAGTATTGCTACTCTGGCTTTCTTTTGATGCCCGTTTGCATGGAATATTTTCTTCCATCCTCTCCCTTTCAATTTGTATGTGTCTCTAGAAGTGAAGTGGGTCTCTTGAAGACATCATATATATGGGTCTTGTTTTTGTATCCATTTGGCTAGTCTATGTCTTTTGGCTGGGGCATTCAGTCCATTAACATTTAAGGTAATTATTGATATGAATGTTGTTAGTGCCATTTTATTAACTGTTTGGGGTTTTTCTTGCTCTTTTTTTCTTCCCTTATTCTCTTGTTGTCTTCTCTCACAAGATGGCTATCTTTAATGTTGTATTTGAGTTGATTTTTCTTATTTTTTTTTTTGTGTATCAATTGTAGATTTTTGGTTTGCAGTTACCCTGACGTTTTGATATAGGATTCTATACATAAACGAGATTGTTTTAAATTTTTGGTCTCTTAATTGCACGTGCTTCTCCAGTGACCTTCATTTGTGCTCTCTTCTCATGATTTCTGATTTTGGTAGCATAATTGTGCATGAGTGATTTCGTGTCTTTACTGTATATATGTCTTTACTGGTGAGCCTTGCCATTTGTGTCATTTTTGTTTCTGGTTGTGGCCTTTTCTTTTCTGCCTAGAGAAGTACATTTAGGATTTGTTGTAAAGCTGGTTTAGTGTTGCAGAAATCTCTTAGCTTTTGCTTATCTGTAAATGTTTTAAAGGTTTTGATCTCTCCTTCAAATCTGAATGAGAGCCTTGCTGGGTAAAGCAATCTTGGTTGGACATTTTTCCCTTTGATCACATTAAGTATATCATGACACTCCCTTCTGGCCTGCAGAGTTTCAGCTGAAAAATCTGCTGATAACCTTATTGGGGTTCCCTTGTATGTAATTTGTTTATTTTCCCTAGGTGCTTTCAATATTTTCTCTGTCTTTAATTTTGATCATTTTCATTAATATGTGTCTCGGGGTGTTCCTCCTTGGGTTTATTTTATATGGTACACGTTGCGCTTCCTGGATTTGAGTGAGTGGTTCCTTTCCCATATTCGGGAAGTTTTCAGCTATTATCTCTTCAAGTATTTTTTCTGTCCCCTTCTCTCTCTCTTCTCCCTCTGGCACCCCTATAATACGGATGTTGGTGCGTTTAACATTATCCCAGAGTTCTCTGAGACTCTGCTCATTTCCTTTCAATCTTTTACCTCTTTTCGTTTCTGCATTTGTAATTTCCACTAATCTGTCCTCCACCTCGCTGATTCGTTCTTCTGCCTCCTGTATTCTACTGTTGACTGCTTCTAATGAATTTTTTATTTTAGTTATTGTATTTTGCATCTCTTCTTGTTTAATTTTTACATCTTGTATTTCTCTGCTCAGTGTTTCCTGTAAATTATCAGTCTTTGCCTCCAGCCTATTTCCAATGCCTTGCATCATCTTCAGCATCAACAGTCTAAAGTCTCTTTCTGGGAGGCTGATAATCTCCTCATCACTGTGCTGTCTTTCTGGGCTTTTCTCTTTCTCCGTTATCTGAGTTAGAGTTTTCTGTCTTTTCATTTTTGTAGGTTTTTGGTGTGGTGACCTTTTTGTAGACAACAGAGTTGTAGCCTCTTTAAATTCTGGTGTTTGCCTCCCCTGTGGCTAAAGTTGGTATGGAGGGGGCTTGCTGTAGGCTTTCTGATGTGAGGGAGTGATGCCTGCCCACTGGTAGGTGGGGTTGATTCCTGTCCCTCTGATGGGTGGGGTTTTGTCTCTGGATGAGATTAGAGGCTGGCTGTGTGCCTGAGGGGTCTTTAGGCAGCCTGTTTACTGATGGGTGGGGCTGAGATTCCACCTGGATTATTGTTTGGCTTGGGGCTTCTCAGGGTTGATGGGAGGGACTAGCTTTTCCCAGAAATGGCCACCTCCAGAGAAATGCAGGCTGATGAATGTTCCCGAGAGCTTCACCTCCAATGCCCTTCCCCCACAACAAGCCACAGTCACCCCTGTTTCCCCAGGGGATTCTCCAAGAATTGCAGTCAGGTTCCACCTGGATTCCTATGGAGACTGCTTTGCCCTGGGACCCAGTGCACGTGAAAGTTTGTGTATGCCTTTTAAGAATGGCTCTCTGTTTTCCCCAGTCCTCTGGAGCTCCTGCACACAAGCCCTGCTGGCCTTCAATGCCAGATGCTGTGGGGGCTCTTTCTCCCTGTGCCAGATCCGCGGGCGTGGGGATTTGACATGGGGCTCAGAACTCTCAGTCCTGTAGCTGAGTTTCTGTGATACACTTACTTTCCAGTCTATGGGGCTTCCCACCCAGGAGAGGTGGGGTTGTTTCTATCCCATAATCGCCCCTCCTACCTCTGGATGTGGTCTCCGCTGTGTCTTCTGGAGCAGAATATCTTTTTTGGAAGTTTACAGTCCATTTGGTTGAAGGTTGCTCGGCACTTGGTTGTAGTTTTGCTGTTTTTTGGGAGAGAAGTTGGGCTCCAGTCCTTCTATTCTGCCATCTTAATCCTAAAAGAACCTTAATGTTTCTTGTAAAGCATATCTGCAAGCAAGGAAGTCCCTCTATTTGTATAATTTCTCCATTACAGTTTAAATTTCCCTACTATTGACTCCAAACGACTTTTCTATTCCTGGACTTCTTCTCCAATAAGTTATGATTCTCCCTACCTATCTGTCTGTCTCACCAGTTTGGGGGGACAGTGGTTTGTTTTGTGACTTCCATTCTCTGATGAATCTAAGAAGAGCTTTGAGTTTGTTCAACCTTTTTTTTTCTCTCGTAAGAGAAAGAATTATGACATAAGCTCTTGACATGCAGCATTGGAAACCAGAAGTCAAATTAAGTAATTTTGTAAAGATGTAGAGTTAGCAAGTGGCCTTGATTTTAATTTCCTTTATATTCAAGAAGAAAATTTTATATTTTCTCTAGTTTTGCTAAACATACAATTTCTCTTTATTAAGAACTTGAATTAATGCTCTATTATACTTTCAATTACCACAAATTTTACACTTTTTATTGCACTTATGACTTTGCTGAAATCAATTTTTCAGCTAGCAAACCTTGTATATATACATAGTATATATACAGTTGTCGCAAAAATCAATTTTATGCTTCAGGTTTCTTGGCACAAATTTTGTTTTGGTGGTAAATCAGTAATATACCATGTAACTGGGTAGAGATTCAGAATCAAAAGTGGAGTAGAGTTCTCTTGTGGGTTAAGGATCCGGTGTTGTCACTGCAGCTGCTTGGGTCATTGCTACAGGTTCAGTCACTGTCCCAGGAACTTCTACATGCTGCAGGTATGGCCAAAAAAAAAAGAAAAAAAGAAAAAGAATTAATGATTTAAGTCAGACACACAGCTGACTTGTGGTTGGTTGCCAGCAGGGAAGGAGAAGGAAGTGGGATGGACTGGGTGTTTGGGGTTGGTAGATGCAAACTGTTACATTTAGAATGGATAAGCAATGAGGTCCTAAGGTAGAGCATAGGGAACTATATCCCATCTTCTGGGGGAGACCATGATGGAAGATAGTATGAGATAAAGAAGATGTATGACTGGGTCACTATGGTGTACAGCAGAAATTGATAACAACACTGTAAATCAACTATAATTAAAAAAGTGTAGTGATTTGGGCTTCATATTTTTAATGTTCTAGAGTAAAAGAGAATTGTTTTTTTAATTTAGATGCTTATCCCTGGGTTAATTTCTTAACTTCTCTCAGTTTCAATTTCTTACCTTGAAAATAAGAATAACAATTGTTCAACTTAGAGTTATTTTGAAGATTCAGTGAGATGATATGTACAGGGCTGTGATATTCAGCAAATAAATAGCCCTCAAGGAATTATTATTGTTCTGCATGGATCTGGAGGAATTTGGGGGCCAGTGGGAGACAAATCCAAGGTAGAGTATGGAAAATTATCCCGTGTTGCCCTTCTGTAGTGACATGGGCTGCTGTGAAGGCTGTTAGCTTTCTATTCCTGGAAATGTTCAAGCTAAGGAAAGATATTCTTCCCCCAGGGATATAGGAAAGGGGATTTGGGGATTTGATGATAGTTAACTGGATGACTTATAAGGGCCCACAGAGCCTCAACTGATTTAATTAGAAAAGCCATAATTAATATTTTGTTTATATCTGAGTCATCAAATTTAATTATTGGTTTCAAGACTTGTTTTCTTACTTTATTAAAGTCATTAGTTAGTGCCTACCATGCTATCAAGGAATATTAATTGATTTGAATTTTGCAGGTAGTATTCCTAGACTCATGAGATTATTGGCTGGCCTGTGAATTTCTTTAAAACATAAATTTCTTCTGTGTCAGATGGGTCGGGAATGTAATTTTGCCTATCCAGTGTTTTATTTTTAATCTTTTAATTTAAATTATTTGAAACTCTTAAGAACCACAATTATAGTGGTTTAGAATTGATATTGCTAAAATTAATTGGTTGGGACTGAGTGGCAATAGCTCTCTGGAAAGAACTTGTGCTCTCCAATTAGCCAGATTCCCTGTCACTCCCTTATGTCCCATACAGAGCCTTCTTTCATTCATTTTTGTTACTTATTCTTTCGAGGCATTTTAGTTTTCAACTTCTGCTCCATTTTATTTATTTGTCCTATATACACATATTGATTCCTCAATTTTTTAACTTCCCTGGTATGTTTAGGAGAGGGAAAAACTGGATTAAAATCAAAAGATGTTGAATTTCCAGTACTGTCTTTTGATATAATTTTTTAAAAAACCAATGAGATAAAAAGAGTGGGGGGCCTAAGTGCTCTAAGAGTGAATGATAGTGACTGTGAAGTAGAAAGGATGTAGAAAAAGAAAATATAAATTATATATCATGAGTCAACAAAAATGCTAAGTTTAAAAGGGAAATAAAAAGCCAGAAAAGTCAAATCTATCATTAGTTATATACATCGAGGTGGCAGAATTTGGCATCAAAATAATATGTTAGAGGAGAAATATGAGTGCTTTCAATTAAATTCATGAATGTAAATGTGCATGAAGGTTAAAAATATAGATTAAACATAAAAACAGAAATGTCTGGCTTTGGGGATTGGGTTGCAAATAAAGCAAAGTAATTGCACATTTAAAATTGTTTTTTAAGACACATATTTAGATGTATGCCTCACAAAAACAAAACAATATAGATATGGAGGAAAGTTTTGTTTAAAAAAACATGGTAAAATATATCTACTTTGCCATGTTTTACATTTATTAACATTCTATAGTGTCATCTACTATTCCTTGTTTGTTTGACATCTGGGTTAATTAACTTTGAACTAAATTATTCTATATTCTTGGCTCAAAACATACTATAATTCTGAATATTTATTTATTTATTGGTATACATAGCCCAAGAAAAAATGAATTTCTCAGTAACAGATAAAAATGTACATTAAATATAGATTATAAAATACTGATGAAAATCTGGAATAATATTTTAACTCCAAAGTAATTCTTAAATTCTCTGGAAAAGGATCGACTCTCATGGTTTCTCATAAGTAAATTTTACACAAAAACATACATAGGATATTAAATGATGCAAATACATTTGTGCTGCAGTAAGAACTATACTTTTTATTACTACATGTTATGCTATCAATAGTCACATTAAATCCTATTTAAGAGGCTAGTTCTAGTGTACGTACCTATTTTAAATGTAACTTAAATTTTTATAGGCAAAGTCCTTCAATGAGCAATGAAAAGATGATTAAAAAAAGACGGCTGAATAGAAAAACAGCCGGCAACAGTAATTCATTTTGGGTACAGTTTTACTTTTTATGAATAAGTCTGCAAAATATCAACATAAAGAGTCTACTTTAAAAAAAAATGAATACAGCCTTAATACTGAAAGCTGGTTCAAACAGTGAACATTTTCAATTTCTTATGACATGGGATTATACCCTTGTGGTTCATGCAGCACATGTTGTACTGGTTTTGATTTTACAATTCAAAAAAGGGGAGAGTACAAGGTAGATAATTTGGTTTCTTTGAAAAGAATCTGTGTCATTTTTATTTTTCTGTGCTATTTAGGAAATGATGAGGGCAATGCCATACAAAAGTGGTATCTGTCTTTATGGGCATTTCAAATTTCACGTATATTAAAATATCATTGTCATTAATAAATGCTCACTTTATATGATATGCTATCCAGAACCACTAGAAAACATTGTATTTGACAATAAAGAACTTTGTGATTAATGTAGGAACAGTATAAGGAATATGTAGCCCATATACACATTTTACCAGCTTATTCTGCCTCATGGAACCAAAGTGAAGACAATTAACATGTGTAACTGCTATAAGCAAATAAGTCTTATTTCCCCTAGCTTGAGAAAACAGAGCAAACAAATTAAATACATCAGAGTTTTGCCTTCTTTCTTACATTCACAGACCAAGGAGGCAAGGAGTGGTGGAAAGTCCTTTGAACCACCAGATAGCCAATTGAATAAACATGCAATCTAAAATAAACAAACATGGTTGGGAAGGCAGCAAGATGGCGGAGGAATAAGAGGTCGCACTCACCCTCTCCCACAAACATAAAAAAAACACATCTGCATATAAAATGACTTGCTCAAAAAATCAACTGAATGCTGGCAGAAGAACTTAAACCTCCAAAAAGGGCAAGGAACTCTTGACATAACTGGGTAGAACAACAGAAAAACAAAAAAGAGAGAAAAGCAATCAGGATGGCACCAGCACTCCAGGGAGGGAGCTGTGAAGGAGAAAAGGAACCCACATCCTGGGAAGCCACCTAACCGACGGAAAGATCAGCCAAGCCAGAGGGACCTCAAAGCCCAAGAAAAGTGCAGCAGCTGGATTGAGAATGGCAAAGTGGAGTGAGAGCCTCATAGGTCATCTGAACACTGTCACTGAAAAAAAAGCCCAAGAAAAGTGCAGCAGCTGGACTGAAATGGCAAAGTGGAGTAAGAGTCTCACAAATAATCTGAACACAGATCATCTGAACACTGGCACAGACACCACACAGCCTGAGATGCTCCGGTGGGGGCTGGGAGCTGAGACTTAGGCTCCAGAGGTCAGTCCCCAGGAGAGGGCAGGGATTAGCTGTGTGGAGACAGCCTAAGGGACTAAGGAACAGTGCACCACGGTGGGGGAACGATACTCTACGGGCTGGGGAGTGGACTGCCGGGTCAGAGGGAACCTGGGAGAAGCTCTGCGCCCCCAGGAGAGGCAAGCCTCCATTGATGGGGAGGAGGACAGGAGGAGGGGTTGACCACCATAGGAAGCTCCTTGAACCAGTGCAGAGGGCGGGGCAGATCAAGCACAAACCCCAGCAGCCCGAGGTAAGCTTGCAAAGGGTGGGGCAACTCAAGTGCAAACTGCTGTTGCTGGAGGCAAAGTCTGCTTGCTACACTGCTGTGGTCCATGTCTTCTGGACACACCCACCCATGCTGCCTGAATAGAAGCACCTTGCTAGGCTGCTGTGGATCAGGCATCTCCAGGTACAGCTCACCAAAGGCGGGAAGCAACTTGCTAGACTGTGGCGGACCAGGCTTCCTGGGGTGCAGACTGTTCACAGCACAGAGTCCGCTTACTTGCCCCCAGTGGTCTGGCATCTCTAGCACAGCCAGCCATAAGACTTTTGCTCCTGTACCAGAGATTGAGCATTTCTTGTGCAGGCTACCAGGGGCCATGCACCTCTAGTGTGGGCTAAGGGCATCAGGGGGCTAAGTGCGACACTGGGCCTACCAAGCACCAGAGACTGTTGCTATCACTCCCTTGGAAACACACCCTCCCTGCAGCTGCCACTGCCAAACCCTCAGGGCAGTGCCCAGACACTTGTTCTCTGTCTTCTACCAAGACCTTACAACTAGTGCAGTTGGTGTAGCATCTCCTTTGTGGTCTAAGTGGGACAGGGTGCTTCTGGGTGGCCTGCAGGGGGTGGGAGCAAACCATCACAGTTATCCCTGACTTCAGAGAAGGGTGTGGTCCACTGCCACAGGGACACCTGAACAAAAATCACTTGCAGCCACAACCACCTCAGAGGGCACCATAGAGAAGGACATTACAATGGACCACCAACTGCTGTTGCTCTTGCTCCCCTGGGAGCACACCCATCACTGCCAAACATTCTGGGCAGTGCCCAGACTCTTGGCCCTTCTCAGGAACCTGTAACTAAGAGCACCTTGTGCAGCACATCCTATAGGGGCTAAGCAGGATGAGGTACTTCCTGCATGGTCCACAGGAGGCAGAGGCAAACCACCACAGTTATCTCTGGCTCCAGAGATGGGAATGACATGCTACCTCTAGGGGTCCATGAATAGGCACCACCTGCAGCCCCAGTAACCTCAAGGGGACTACAGAGGAGGGCACTGGGACTGAACACCACTTGTGGGTGTTGTGGGTGTTCTTGCACTGCTGGGAACACACCAACCCCACTGCTCCCACTGCTAAGTGCTCTGGGCAGTACCCATTAGCCTGGTCTCTATCACTTCCTAGCACTCTGCAATGAGGAACAACCTGTACAGCACCTCCCATGTGGCCTAAGTGAGATGAGTTCCTTAATACATGGTCTACAGGTGGAGGGAACAAACCACCACAGTTATCACTGGTTCTAGAGACGATCATGGCCTGCAACCACTAGGAGTCCCTGAACAGGTACCATCTGTCGTTCCAGCCACCTCAAGAGTAGGGCATTGCAATCGAACACTAGCTATTGTGGGTCTCACTCCCCTGGGAACTCACAAATCCAGCTGCTGCTACTGCCAATTGCTCTGGACACCTGTTAGATATACCTGGAGCTCATTACCACTTCCCAGGGCCCTGCAACTAGAAGTAACCACTGCCACCTTCCTGCAGGTCCTTGCTGCTGTTGAGAGCCCAGAGACCAGGCACCAAATACTGGCCCCACCCATTGCTTCATTCGCACTGAAAACACATGGAGCAGCAGGGAGATAACAGCCTGCTCACACCAAATATTCAAACTCCCACACCAAAAATAAATAGTAACCTCACCAAAAAATAAAAAGGGGTGCTATTGCCTAGAAGTAGCCTTACAAGCCCACAGTGTGGCTTCCCCAAACTCACAGAAAAAGAAAACCATAAGCAAGGTAAAGAAGCTCAGAAACCATTCCCAGTTAAAAGAACAGGACAAGTCATCTAAAGCAGCCAACAATGAAACAGACCTCTGCAGTCTGACAGAAATGGAGTTCAGAAGGGAGGTAATGAAAATACTTGAGGAATTAAGGCTGAATATCAAGGAATTAAGAGAAGACACAAACAGCAATGCAGATTCCCTTAGAAAGCAACTGGAAAATATAAGGAGGAGCCAAGAAAAACTAGAGAATTCATTTGCAGAGATGCAAACTGAGCTAAAGGCAATAAAGAGCAGTTTGAATAATGCAGAGGAACGAATTAGTGATGTGGAGGATAGAATAATGGAAACCACGCAATCAGGACAGCAGACAGAAAACCAAATGAAAAAACATGAAGGCAATATAAAAGATCTATGGGACAATAGTAAGCGGCCCAAATTACACATAATAGGATTTTCAGAAGGAGAAGAAAAAGAAAAGGAGCTTGAAAATATATTTGAAGAAATTGTGTCTGAAAACTTTCCAAATCTGAAGGAATCTGACATCAAGATACAGGATGCACAGAGGGCCCCAAACATCAAGATACAGGATGCACAGAGGGCCCCAAACAAGTTGAACCCAAACAGGCCCACACCAAGGCATACTATATTAAAAATGGCAAAAATTAAAGAGAGGATCTTAAAGGCTGCAAGAGAAAAGAAAAGCATTAATTATGAAGGATCCCGCCATAAGGCTGTCAGCTGATTTCTGTACAGAAACGCTACAGGCCAGAAGGGAGTGGCAAGATATATTTAAAGTGCTGAAAGGAAAAAATTGCAACCTAGAATACTCTACCCAGCAAGAATATCATTTAAAATATAAGGGAAGATAAAGAATTTCTCCAACAAACAAAAGCTATAAAATGCTGAAAGTGTTCCTATAAAAAAAACGTAAGCAGTAAAAATTAGAATGGAGGAAACCACAAATGGAAAGCAATCAATCAAATAAGCCAGCATACAGATCTGAACATGAAGATGCTAAAAAAAGAACTTAAATAAAAAAAGACAACAAAATCATACATTATGGGGAGGGAAAATAAAATATACACACTTATTTTAACTTAAAAAAAATTAAATGATGTCTTTGAGCCTTTATGGCTATCAGGATACAGCAAGCAGATATAAGAAAGTGTTAACATACTTAAAAAACAGGGCAACCACAAATCAAAATGGAACATCACGTCCACAAATACCAAAAAGAAAAGCACTCAAGCATAAAATAAATGGAAACCATCCAACCCAAAAAAAGAAAAGAAGAGAAATGGAATCAACTGGAAAACAAGGTCTAAAATGGCAACAAATACACACCTATCAATAATCACCTTAAATGTCAATGGACTGAATGCTCCAATCAAAAGACACAGAGTGGCCGACAGGATAAAAAAGCAAAAACCTACAATCTGCTGCCTACAAGAGACTCACCTTAGGGCAAAGGTCACAGATAGATTGAAAGTGAGGGGATAGTAAAGACATTTCATGCCAGTGGAAAGAAAGGAAAGCAGCAGTGGCAATACTCATATCAGACAAAATAGACTCTAAGATGAAGGCAATAAAGAAAGACAAAGAAGGACACTGTTTAATGGTTAAAGGATCCATTCAAGAAAAGGATATTACAATCGTCAATATATATAACCCCTAATATAGGAGCACCCAAGTACCTACAACAAGTACTTATCAGACATAAAAGGAGAAATAGATGGGAATACAATAAGAGCAGGAGATTTTAACACTCCACTCACATCAATGGACAGCTCCTCTAGGCAGAAAATCAGTAAGGCAACAGAGATCATAAATGACACAACAGAAAAGTTAGACCTAACCAACATTTTCAGGACATTACATCCAAAAAAATCAGAATATACATTCTTCTCAAGTGCACATGGAACATTCCCGAGGGTAGAGCACATACTGGGGCACAAAGCTAACCTCAACAAATTCAAGAGTATAGAAATCATTTCAAGAATCATCTCTGGCCACAAAGACGTGAAACTAGAAATCAACCCGAGGAAAGAAAATGGGTAAATGACACACCACATGGAGACTAAACAGCATGCTACTAAAAAATGAATGGGTCAATGAGGAAAACAGGAAGGAAATTAAAAAATACCTCGAGACAAATGATAATGAAGACACAACTGATCCAAATCTGTGGAATGCCACAAAAGCAGTGCTCAGAGGGAAATTCGTAGCAATACAGGCCTTCCTCAAAAAAGAAGAAAAATCTCAAATGGACAATTTAAACCAAATCAATTAGAATATGAAGAACAAAAAAACCTAAATGAATTAGAAAAAGAAGGACAAAAGAGCCTAAAGTCAGCAGAAGGAAGGAAATCATAAAGATCAGAGAGGAAATCAATATAATAGAGATTCAAAAAACAAT
>PVHT020000166.1:18523153-18538462 GCA_004024745.2 Catagonus wagneri
AACGACACACGCACTCGCATATTCATTGCAGCACTATTCACAATAGCCAAGACATGGAAACAACCCAAATGTCCATCAACAGATGATTGGATTAGGAAGATATGGTATACATACACGATGGAATACTACTCAGCCATAAAAAAGAATAAAATAATGCCATTTGCAGCAACATGGATGGAATTAGAGACCCTCATTCTGAGTGAAGTAAGTCAGAAAGAGAAAGACAAATACCATATGATATCACTTACATCTGGACTCTAACAGACTGCACAAATGAACCTTCCTACAGAAAAGAGGATCACGGACTTGGAGAACAGACTTGTGGTTGCCAAGGGGGTGGGGCAGGGAGTGGGGTGGGATGGGGGTCTGGGGTTAATAGTTGTAGACTATTGACTTTGGGATGGAAAAGCAAGGAGATCCTGCTGTATAGCACCGGGAACTATGTCTAATCACTTGTGACGAATCTATATATGTATGTATAACCAGGTCACCATGCTGTACAGTTGAAAAACTGACAGAAAACTGTAAAGCAGTTATAATGCAAAAATTAAAAAAAACAATGATTGTCTTATTTAGAAGACCTAAATAAGGAGAAACATATTTTTAAAAGATTGGAAGAAACAATGACATTAAAATATCAACTGTCCACAACTTGATCTGTAGATCCAGTGCAGTCACAAATAAAATCCCAGCAGGCATTTTTGCAGTGTTAGGAAAGCTGACTTTAAATTTTATATGAAAATGCAAAGGAACTAAAAAAGCCAAAACAATTCTTAAACGATAAACTAAAAGAATTCACAATAGACAACTCAAGATGTACTATAAGACTGTAATAATCAAGATAGTTTAGTATTGGCAAAAGGATAGATGCATATGTCAAATGGGATATTATAGGGAGCTTGTAAATTGATACACGTGAACATAGGCAACTGTTTTTTAGTCAGACTTTAGTTTTTTAGAGCAGTTTAAGGCTCTTGGCAGAACTGAGGAGATTCTGAGACCATGTGGAGATTACTATGTATTCCCTTCCACCCCCACACATATATCACCCCCCATTGTTGACATTCCCCAGCAGAGAGGTAATTGTTACAACGGATGAACCTACATGGACACATCACAATCACCCAAAGTCCATAGTTTACATTATAATTCACTCTTGGTGTTGAACATTATACGCGTTTCCACAAATGAATAACAACATAAGGCAAAACTAGAGAAATCCAGATAAGATCTGTAATTTAGTTGACTGACTTGTAACAATGAAAATTTCTTAATTTTGATAAATGTTCCATGGTGTATAAGATGTTAACATTAGGGGAAGTTGAGCAAAAT
Source organism: Catagonus wagneri (assembly GCA_004024745.2). Taxonomy (NCBI): domain Eukaryota; kingdom Metazoa; phylum Chordata; class Mammalia; order Artiodactyla; family Tayassuidae; genus Catagonus; species Catagonus wagneri. The sequence goes on from PVHT020000166.1 coordinate 18,524,486, forward strand.
GTATATAAGATAAAGATATAAGGATATATAATAAATAAGGTCAGGCTATTGGGTGCTTTTTTATCTGTGTGAAAACATATAAAATGAAATAGATTTTTCCTTAAAATTCTTCTTGAAGGCAACAATAACATGTTATTGATTCAAATACAATAAACGGAATTAAATTGTAAATACTAATTCCACTTTACATTTTCTGAGCAATACTACACTTTTCTGACATATAATATGAAATTATCCAAATGAACAACTTTATAGGTCAATAAATACAATAGTCATTTTTTAAAAAAATATGTGTTGGATTTTAATAAGCCCCCAAAAGCTTACCAAACAGTATTTTACCGTTTACATAGATCACCACAAGGAGCTTTTCCTTTGCAAAATCATCCAAAATATGGATTTGTTGAAAATAGTTTCAACCTACACCTCAAAAATGATACTCTTTTCCTAAATTTTATTTTTCCAGCTTTGTAGGTGGAAATGCAATTAAGGAATGAACCTATAGACACTCCAGATGTGAAAGAATCTTTAACAGGAAGAGGGGTTAAGAAGTTAAACCACAGTGACAATGATGCATCAGAGGAAGGCATGTTCCTTTGCTTCAGTACGGTTTAAACTAGAAAACCTGTCACTTGGAAGAATAGATGTTCTTTGAGTCATGGGTGGCAGTGTAAGTCACAAGCTTATCCTAACTTTTTAGCCTGAAGCTGAAGTCCTTGATTCTCATTCTGACAATTCCCCTGCTGCATTCTGGCCTGCCCTGGTTATACATGCCATGGGGATTATCCGCCAGCAATTACAAACTTTCTTCTGTGTAGTTTCCTGATTTTTAAGTCAACTGACTTGTAATTTTAACGTTTTCCTACTGCTATCTTTAATCTCAGTTAAGATGGAATTCACAGTAGTCAAAATTAAAATCCAAACAAGACAGATTTTGAACTAAATGTGAAAAATACCCAGGCTGTTTTTAACACCAGTATTATGGAGACTGTGAGGCTAAACTAACATGCAGACATACACATAGATTCTTATGCTATGCTTTCGCTTTCTTCCATGACTATCGTGTTACAGCTAATAGAGAAAATCCTAGAAGGACATTGGAAGACTTGTTCCAGGGGAACAGCATTAAAGGTTGGGTTCAAATACGTTTGAAATCCTAAGTACTTGGAGACCCAAACTGAAGGAGACATAATTTGACCCATCGCATGCACGGCCAAATGAAAATGTTACAGAGTGAGAACATGAAGTTGGGCTCTTAGTTCAATATTCATTTTCCCAACAAAGTCATTTGGGATCCAGAGCCTCTTAGGACTTCCTCTTATCTTCTTGGGAAGCTTTTGTGACCTGAAGTGCACCTCGTGAGAAAATTCTTTGAGGTTGGACCTTGTGCCTTCCCCTCAGACCCTCCCACCAAGTGCAGTGCTTTTTCCCTGCTCTTCCAAGCCCTCTGGATTTCCCAGTGCGTGGCGAGTGCCTAGTCCAGGACCAGCAAGTGCTGCATCTCAGAACAGTTTACACTACCATGCCTGGAAATTCAAACTCCCGGCCGTCTACAAGGCTAAAACTTCTGTGGCCTCTGCATAATCGTTGGGCATTCTTTAGATGCCCAGCCCAAGCTTTCACCCATAGTTCTGGTCTGAAGGCCAGCCTAATTATCTATCTCCACAACCAGGTGCTAAACTCCTTGCTGTGTTCCCTCCTCTAGCTGTGTGAAGAAAAGTAAACAAATTCTGGTGTGGCTCAGCAGTGTCCACTTCGAACAAATAGACAAACAAAAAAATCAGAGAGTGATGAGACCTGAAAATTATGATAACTACACAACATTAATGCCAGAGAGTGACTGAGTTTCTATTTAGATGGTATGGAGAATCTGTCTTTGAGGAACAACTTGTAAATTGACAGCTTAAGAGAGAGCCTGCCTGGAGGAGTTTCTAGGCAGAGGGAACACCAGGACAAAGGTCAGTAGTCACAGCAGGGGGTTTGTTCAAAGAACACAAGAAGCCCAGCATGTCTGAAGGACAGTACAAGGGTGCTAAGAGGTATAGTTAGAGTGGTAGACAGGAACACAGGACATAGGACTTTATAAGTCAGAATATGGAATTCTACATCCAATGGAAAACCAGCAGCGTTTTAACATGGGCACACAATCTTATTTTTCTTTTAAAAGAATCATTCTGGGAGGTCCCGTTGTGGCTCAGTGGGTAAAGGACCCAAAGTTGTCTCTATGAGGATGAGGGTTCGATCCCTCGCCTCACTCAGTGGGTTAAGGATTCTAGCGCTGCCACAAGTTGTGGTACAAGTCACAAATGAGGCTTTGATCCCATGTTGCCACGGCTGTGGTGTAAGCTGAAGCTGCAGCTCCAATTCAAACCCCCTCCCACCCAAGAAAGACTCACTCTGGATTTTAGGGGACTGGATACAGGAGTCTAGAAGACAAGTTCAGAAAATACTGCAGTGATCCTGGAGACACCAGGTATGGACTCCTCCAAGTGAATGAAAAGTGTGCCTCTGGGATTCTCCTTTTCCTAACCTTATGCAGGTCACCAAAGCCCCTCCTGACTGACACATTCTTTAGCTATATTGATGTTTTTTCATCAGGTTAAAGTCAGGTCTTGCTGGGCTCTTTTTCAGGTGCTTTTGAAAATATCCGCTTTGATCCATAATATCTTGATTTATGGTTTAACTCTCAAAGAGCAAATTTATTTTCTAATTCTCAGAAGACCCTTAGTTACCACCTTCTCATATACTGCTTATAATATCAACTCCAAGTATGGACAAACTTGCTAGAAAAAAAATTTTTAAACAGTAAACAACTGATTCATGATGCAATTCAGCACTGAGAATCCAACCTAGCAATAAAACTCATCACATGCAGAAGCTCAATAAATATTTTATTGAAACTGATGTTGAATCAAAAAAAAATATAAGAATAATTCCTCTAAAATATCTGTAGATATTTTAGTAGAGGAGCTGGGGATATTAAAAAGTAGAGGAGCTGGGGATATTAAAAACAAAACAAAAAACACCTTTCCAGGTTCTTTCCATGCCGTTCTACAAAATACAATGAATAGCATTTAAATTATAACATCCTAAGAGCTATTGGAAACCTTGGAACTATTAGCATTAATAATAATATCATCTTAGATTTCCTAAGACTTAGAACCTTATTAGCCATCACTTCCTACATCACCAAGTCCTCTTTCTTTAGGATCAGAAGTCCCCTCTACAATGTTTTATTACATTCTTATGTGCCTCATATTGCTTCAGGAAGGGAGGAGAGACATGATTACACAAGAAATAATCCCTTCCCTGATGAAGCCACTGTCTACTGAGGAAGACAGACCTATATCCAGTTAGAATACAGTTTAAATGGGCCACTGTTGACCCAAACAATGCTTTGGGGTTAATTAGAAAAAAGTACTCTTTTATCAAAATAATTTACTTTCATCTGCCAAAATATTGTTGGTAATATGTGGATATTTTTAGAAAGAAAAAAGTTTACTGCCATCTGCCCAAAGTTTGTCTAAATAAATATACAAATGCATTTTTCTAAATAAATAACCGGTGTGAATGGCACCCCCTGCGTTACACCCATCCTGCACAACCACAGGCAGCAGTCCTGGTTGGCTCTTTGGAACAAGAGGATTCCAGGAGGTGAAGGAAGGCAGGACAGAAGAAGCTGCTAGTTAGGTCAAGGAATATTTCATGGAGGATGCAAAGCTGCCTACAGTTTGATCACCTTAAGCAAAACATCTTCAACAGTCCTTAAGATTACGTATGTTCACAGCACCTTTTTGTGACAGGTGAAAGAACAAAATCTCATTCTGGAAAAAGAAACACTGGACATGGAGAAATCCACCGGTTTGTGTAACATTACAAAGTCAAAGCCAGAATCCAGGTATTGTGACATTCCATTGCCTACCTTCCCACATGGCTATGCTGTTTTCTAACTTCCCATTTCTTGATAGTCCCAAATTTAACGCTTTTAAATATAAACACCACTTATTCCAAGATGGATCATTTTTAACACTTAAAACCGTGTCATTTCATGCAAATCAGAAACACTCAGCATTTTTTAAGCCATCAAGATCAGTACCACTCTTACCTTTCCAAGAAACCCAAGATTCCTGACATTACTGAATTTTTCCCTCACTAGCTAAATACACTGGTTCCAGAAGACTTTTTTCACCATTTTACTGGTGGCTTCAGTATCCTTTATGGGGAAGGAAAAGAGGGAGGAAAAAAAAAGGCTTTCAAGTAGTTTTAGGTAAAGAGTTAAAAATAAACAGTTCTTAGTAATCAAACGCTGCCTTTCCAGAACAACAACAGTGAAACAGCAGTAGGAGAGAGTACGAAGAAGAAAACAACACTAGCATCTATCCCTGTTTAATAATGAATTGAAATAAACTAGCCACCTCAGGCAACATGCTTGAAGCAGACAGGATTCCCATCTAGTGATAGGACTTTCAGGATTTACAAACTCCCAGAAGGGGGATGACTCTAGGGTTAAATGTGGAGAAAAACAAAAAGAGATAAGATCCCTACACAAAGGGAGGGCTACCTGCTTGCTTGTTTATTTGTTTCCTGGTTTATTTCTTTTGACCTATAATTCTGGATAATCTCAAATTCAAAACTACTGAATTCTTGAAATCACTATTCGTCAGTAAGCAACTTCCATCTATACCTGTTCAAAATGGTAATTCAGAAATGAAGAACAGCATTTTAGTTTCAATGGGCTGGTATCCTGTTGTTCTAACATCTTGGACAAAAGCTTTTTTTCTACTCTAAGTTTCTATAGGTAAACCCAGCCAGTCGTTTTATTTTCATCTTATCGTTTCTTCTTCTGGTCCTAGTGCTTACTTAAAAAAAAAAATCTGTCTCCTTCTTGTCTCTATCTGTCTGTCTGTCTCTCTCTCTCACACACACACACACACATACACACACTTAGCTGAATACCTCAACTCAAGGGGAGAAATTTTCATACAAATTTTCAGCAAGTAGGTTGTGTTCCACTACAAGTACAGCTTCTCTGCTCATTGTCTGTAATTTTCCATAAATTCATATGCCTTTGTAATTTTTCTTTTCTACCTTTCTATGCAAAACTTACCTTTAATTTGCTCAGTTTTTACTGGAAATGTGTTTACAATATTGGAAAGTTGAGGCAAATATGATGTCACTCAAAAAGCTATTCTCTTACTTTAATTTGATCATCTGGGATTATTAATTTTATACCTAACGCAAAAAGTATTCGCATTACTCCACAAAGTATTTAATAAGGATATCTTGTGTTCAATTTTTAAAAGATGACTGCACGCTTGATACTTTCAAGGACACTGTACTGCATGTGGCTTATCCTGATAGCTTTAATGTTTTCCATAGAGACAAGATTATTTTCTCTGATGAGAGTAGGAATGACTGGACTTGGTTTTGTTTATTTGCTGCATTGTACTGTTGATAAACATGCTGTTGTTAATTAAATTGTAAGAAACTAGAAATAAAACTGTACCTCAAAATGTAAACAAGATAAGACTGATGTTTGTTTGTTGGTTTGTTGGCTTACCAACCAGAGGCAGAAAGTTGGCTTTGTCACAGATTGCTGTCTTCACTCAGGAATACATTTCTTTCTAAAGGGGTGTGTGCAATTTTAAGTGTAATTAAACTGTATTATGTAAGTCAACTCTCTTGGCCATAGCAGGTTCGAAAGTGAAATAATTTCATAACTTGTTGGATAATCACTAAGCCTGAAGAGGTATCTTATCTGGGCACTAAATCAAGAGTATTAACCTGTCATGATTAGATTATCCAAATGCAAAATATGTACTATAGGAGAGATCGCTTATTGGAGATAAAGACACACACACACACACACACACACACACACAAACACACCAAACCTGAACTCTAAAGCCTTGACTAAGGTTAGATAAAATGTAAAAATGTCAAGCAGACTACATGAGAAGGTACTTCTCATGCTGAAACATTCTTCATGATGAGAATGCTTGGATTATGGTTGAATATAAACATAAATACTTCTCAATTAAGTAAACTTGTTAATACACACTAGTACCTTAATACCAATACTTCACTGTTGCTCAGCATTTTTAACTGTTAACAGCACTTTAACATCTGTTCTATCATTTCATATGTAATTTTATTCAACATAAAATTGCCGTTGTAGTGACTGTTAAACTGCAAATAATTTAAAGAAACAATCTGTATGGTATAGGGGCATTTCAAATAGCACTTTTTAAGTTCTTTCATATATGCAACATGGAAATGTTTGTATTAAAACTGATTTCTGAGAAATTAGTCTACTTCACACACATACATATAAACAGAAAAAAAAATATTGTAATTTAGGGTCGACTTAGGCAAGAGAAGAACTGAATAAGTGATAAGGGTAAAATACAGAGAAAAAAATTCTTTAAAACTTATGATATTTTCCCCCAGATATGCAATGAACCAACCAGTAAATTGTAATTATGTAGACCATGAAATGGTTGCCATCTTTTATTTTCTAAATAGTGTGGCCAGGCAATACTCCAGGCCGATTAAATTAGAATTTTGTGGGGTGAGATCAACGGCAATATAATTTGAAGTTGACCAGTGATTCTAATAAGGTCGAGAACTATAATGTGATCACATCATTTATTTTAACTATCACAGTTATGGAAAAATATGCATTTATGAAAACTGTATTCAAAAGAAATACCAGAGTTCCCATCGTGGCACAGAGGAAAGAAATCCAACTAGGAACCATGAGGTTGCGGGTTCAAGCCCTAGCCTCGCTCAGTGGGTTAAGGATCTGGCGTTGCCATGAGCTGTGGTGTAGGTCGCAGATGTGGCTCAGATCTGGTGTTGCTGTGGCTGTGGTGAAGGCCGGCAGCTGTAGCTCCAATTAGACCCCTAGCTAGGATCCTCCGTATGCTGCAGGTGTGGCCCTAAAAAGCAGAAAAAAAATACCATCTGTATTTCAATAGTCTCTATTTTTAAAAAATCTACATTTTACTTGTGTGAAAAATATAGCCCATGCAATCACTGACTGGATTTCATTTTGTCATGTAAAATGGAACTGAGTCATTCTATAGTACCATGGAAAGACAAAGTTTACAACCCACCAGCCCTGACTATTATAAACTCTTAATGGATCCTGTATTATGGAGGAAAAGATATCTGAGGGGATAAATGTCCCACAAAGCAAAAAGGAAATAGGTGAATATGCAAATGATCTAAAATGCCTAGAACTGGAAAATAAAAAGGAAAATTAATTTACACACATACCCTTTATTTTTTAACATATTTTTGACTGTTACTAAGCAGAAACACTCATCTCTGTGGGGAGTAGAGAGTATTTCATATCCGTTTTCAATTATCTTGAGTTTGAGAACACAATATTAAAAACTAATGACGCTACACTTCTATTTAAAATGAGCACCTCATCTCTGATATTCTTTGTCTTCATTTTTGACCTGAGTCACATATTTCACTCTGTCCTTTACCCAGAGTCATAAATTCTAAAGGAACATTATTGCATTCCTGTCAATCATTAGGTCAGCAAAAGCAGGAGACCAATGAGTTCTGCCAGACCTCAGTGTCTCAGTAAGCTAGTGAAAAAGAGTAAAAGACTGATTTCTGCAACGTTCTGGGACCAAATGTCAGCACTGTGGAGCTCCATCGCCTGCCAGAATTTTAGCAGGAGCACCAGAATGTGGTCCAGAAAACTGTAGACCAGTACATTGGTGTGTAGAGCTCTTGCGTCCAAGGCATGGATATATATATGTTTTTATTATAAACGATGATAACAATGACATGTAATCATATCTTCATTTACTTCCTGGCTTGGCTTCTGGGAACAAGTTCCCTCCCACTCTCATGATATTCTGAATAGAACTGATTATTGGCACCATTGCCAGTATAAACTGTGACCCAAGAAGTCTATCAGATGCACTAAATAAAGTTAAATGCACTAAATATGGATATCCCAGATGGCTGGATCCTTGAACAGCTAATTAAGGTACACTCTTGACTCATTTTTCATAAGAATAATCTACTCTGGACATCAGCCAAAAAAGAAGCTAGAAGAGTATTTTTCCTCATGGCTAAGAGAATAGATTGTGTTTATTCATTGTGATTAGCCAAAACAATTTATATGATTGCTCCCATAAATATAATTGTTTCCAAAAATTAATGCAAATGTTCTATCTAGTGCACCAGAAGTAGGACCATCTTTATGGAGTGGTTCCTGTATTAGGAATAACTATTACACATTCACATAGCACATTACATAAATTCTAAACTGAAAAAGTGCTTTCATACTTTCCATAATAAGCTATATTTTTGTAAAGACAGTTTTGTGTATCTTTCTGATAGAAATCTTTCGTTTTAAAACCAAAACAAATACTAAAAGAAAATCAGCATTGAACTTTTTAAAGGTAATTGGTGGATTTTTATCGACTAAATTTGACAATACTAAAGAGTAAACTTTATGGCACAGGACATGAACAACCAAGCATTTATACTTCACTCCCAGGGGTGAGAGAAAACCTTGAGATCTAGTTACAAGCTGATTATCTGAAACAGTTAAAAAAAAAAAAAAAGGTAGTGACAAATACGGATGCATCCTAATTGAATTGTCCACTTCATTTTGCTCATTCTGCAGTGTGAGCAGTAGAGTAAATCCTGGTTTTAGCTATGCAGGATAAAGGTCTATTTGAAGTTGGAGTCTATAGCTAGCTTTTCACAGTAAATTGACCTTGCTCAGCGCGGCCAATGTCATAATACTCTGTTTTATCTGGGCTGAGAGAGAAAATCGCAAATTGCTTCTGCATGATTAGTTCTGCCACTTCAAACGTGTTTCTTCCGAGTTGGCTTCCACACTTACTGCTAAAGATATGTGCCACTGGGAATGCTGATCCGACTGTGAACTTTGCCAATTAAATAACCCTTTAATTGCCAGTTCAAGAAAAGGTATTCGGCAGGGCAAAAAGGAATCTGTTAATTAATGGAACTTAAAAACACTTTTCATGAGCCATAAACATAAAAAAAAAACGTCTTTTTAAAAAATTACTTATTGTATCTTATGAAATACATTAAAATCAAATTGAATGTAAAATTAGACAAAGTTATAAAAGGAATTAAAAGTTGAGTTTGAGATGTTGACAAATATATTTAATCACTGGCATAAGATACACAGATTTTTTTCCCTGAAATGTCTGACCTACTCTAAGAATTTTAATATTATAACGCAATGAAAATTTATTCCCTTTACATATGAAAGTTTGTACCCGACTTTAGAAAATCAAATGAATACTGTTTAATTTTTCCCAGTCAAGAAAAAAAATCATTGCATGACCAATTGTTATAAAAGTATTAAGAGGCAGCCATTTCCAAATAGATAATAGACTGCATATTTAAAATAAAAACAACAACCATAATAACAACAACAAAGGAACTAATTATTTACATATCTACTTAGAGTATCAGGACACAGTTCTCTAAATAAACAGTTAATGTCAAAAAAAAATATGGTGCAAAAATCTGCTTTCCCCTCTGACTTCTTAAATCCCTCAGTGCTGATTTTTTAAAATCAGTGATATATTAATTTTATACCCCATCAAAATATAAACATAGTGATTTGATAATGGGCAGGAATTGCATCAAGCATCACAAATCCCATAACACGTAGTCAGGGTTGACTTCCCTGACAACACGCACCCAAAACATGATATCTCAAGAAATTACTTTCAGCTAAGTTCAAAGATTTATCTTCTACTTACAAAACCAAAACAATGAAAATAAAGCAAACGAGAAGCCTAGAATTAGTGAAAAAAATGTGGTTCCTTTGCTGTATTTGTGGTTTGCTTGTTTGTTAGTTTTCTTTACTCTGAAACTTTGAAGTTCTAAAGTCTCCTGGGGTCAGATGCCTATGCAAAACTGAGAGCTCTTGGTAACATGTCTTTAGTGAGTCAACTTAAATTTTTTAGATATTGGGAGTTCCTGTCATGGCTCAGTGATAAAGGAACCCAACTAGTATCCATGAGGAAGCAGGTTCGATTCCTGGCCTCACCCATTGGGTTAAGAATCCAGCACTGCTTTGAGCTGTGGCGTAGTCTGGCAGCAGTAGTTCCAATTCAACCCCTAGCCTGGGAACTTCCACATGTCGCAGGTGTGGCCTTGAAAAGAAAAGAAAAGAAAACAAAACAAAAAAAAAAACCACTTTTTTAGATATTATATTATATACTATTATATTTTGATATTTTTATATACATAATATATTTAAATTGAAAAAAGTGGTGGATATCAAACTAAAAGAATTATACAAGTGATTGAGGTTCACTCCCCAAATGTTCAAGTTGGAGACTAGACTCTATCCCTTGTGCCATCCTCTACCTCATTGTGCTGTGCTACTGCAGATAAAAGTTTAACTTGTATTTTAAAAATAAGATTTGTTGAGTGTTTTTAGGGAAGAATAAAAAAGGGGAATGCGAAATTCATGGGGCTGAACTGTGCTTAAGCCCTGCTATCAGATACAGATAGAAATGGCCCAGAATAGACAGATCCACTTAAAGGTGAAGAGAGAACTAGAAAGGTGTTACCTGACAAATAATTCTGCATATCAAAAGATTTTGCTAACCTGCCTGACACATAAATGACACATGTTGTCAACTTCTATTAATCTCTTTACAAATGATGACAGCCCCAAGAAACAACCACTTTTTCCTTAAGGAGCGAATGTTTTTACAAAGTTCTAAGCATTTTCCTGGGTCGGAAATGTACATCCTTATAAGTAATGAAAAAAATATAATGTCCTTATTTACAACCTAATTTGTGTATGTGAAAGTATTAGGTATTGGGTAAAGATGGTTTCCTTCTGTGGAATCATTATGTTGACTTTTTATGGGAAACAGCTTAAGTCAGTCGTAGGCATTTCATAGGCTTGAAGATGCTGGAATGCAAATATATTATTGTACATGTGGGAATCAGTTAAGTGCTATGTGAAATTATAACTTTTAAAAGGGAATTTTTAAATGCTAATTCTGGAATAGGAGTTGCTGTCGTGGCGCAGCGGTTAACGAATCCGACTAGGAACCATGAGGTTGCGGGTTCGATCCCTGGCCTTGCTCAGTGGGTTAAGGATCCAGCGTTGCCGTGAGCTGTGGTGTAGGTTGCAGATGCAGCTAGGATCCTGCGTTGCTGTGGCTGTGGCTTTGGCCGGCGGCTACAGCTCCGATTCAACCCCTAGCCTGGGAACATCCACATGCCGCGGGTGCGGCCCTAAAATGATAAAAGGCAAAAAAAAAAAAACAAATTCTGGAAGAAATTTGTTGAATCATCAGAAAAATACATGCTAATGTATATTGCTTACTAATGAATGAAATGTTTTCAAAAGTTTCCCCTAAACTAGAGAAGACATATAACACAGGGGTGCTGCCAATACGGTAAAACAAAAATAACACCAGCCAGTTCTGTGTTTTGTAAGGAAGTCTTCACATGGAGAAGTTGGGAGATTACATTAACATCGAAGAATTAGTGCTCACGAAGGCAATTTACAATAAGACAAATGGAGTTCCCTTAATTTTCCCAAACGATCTTAATTATTTTGTTATACTTGATGAAATCTCTGGTTTGCACTGAGAAAATACTAACGGTGGTGTTCTGCAAATAATCTGTTAGCAAAAAAAAAAAAAAAGAAAGAAATACTAAAATAAGCAAGATTACAAATCATGTCTGCTACATGCTAACTAGCATCCAGTTAGCCCATGCTGGTTAAACGGCCCATTTTCCTTAAAGCCACAAAGTAAGGTATCAGAAGGTCAGGAGTAGGATTATATCTTTACATGCTTGAACATCCCTACCTTGAGAAAAAAAAAAATCACCTTAGAATCTTGGACTCAGGCCACCATAGTGGCATTATGCCCTGGAGAAAGAACTACTTGCAACCTGGCGCTTATGAATAGACTCACCCTCCACCAGCTGAGCTATATTTAACCTAAGAGCATCTTCCGAGATAGGTATTCATTAAATTTGGTTCATGCTCCATTATCCCTTTTCATCTTTCTTTCCTACTTCACCTATTTTCAATCTACCTGTGAACAGAGTAAGACTCCCCTACCCAACCCCATCAAATCAAAAGGGGGGGGGGAGGAAAGGAAGTTAAAATAAAATAAAAATATTTTTTCTTCATTACTCTTTGAGTTAGGATTTTGTATTTCTCCTTCCATTTTTTGCCGAATTCCTTGAAGGGTGCTTCATGTACACTACCTTCGTCATTGGTTTCTTTTTAATCACCTGTTACCCTACAGCCCCATCATTCTATGGTAGTTTTGTTCTACAAGGTCATTCAGTCAAATGGGAAATCAGTTAGTGGTTTTTTTCCCACCTCATTCAGGTTAAGCTTTAATTTTTTTCAATGTGCTTGATCACCTCCTAAGAAAAATCTCTTTTGGGGGGCTACTATATACAACAGTGAGGATGGGACAGCACTGTCATTTGCCAGATTTGTCAAACCAGACACCACTTTCCATTGACTTTGAATTTTATGACAAGACACTCTTTCATTTCAAGAGTTTTCTTTTTAGCTTCTCCTTAGCTGTCTAAACGTATCTTCAGGGACTTTTCCACCTTGGATATTCAACTTTGACCCAAAATACTATATATGTAAAATACCCTGGATGTCTCTATGACTATAACAGTACTAAAATGATGCAGCTGACCACTGTTAAAAGTTATGAGCTATTTCTTCTTTTCAATTTACCTGCATGCAAGCTCTACAGTTGTCATTCCCATTCCTTTCTTCAATGGGTGCACCCAAATTTCTTTGTTAAGTCCACAGCAGTATTTCCATATATAACCTGAATCTCTCTACCTGCAACCTAAAATAATGAAAGCAAACCATGGGTTTATGTTGCTTCCTTCCCTCAACTCAGTATGGATGACACGACCTTCTCATTACCAAAACTCAAACCTGAACATCACCTATGATTCCTAATATGTTACTAATAATCCTTAGTCTGTTTTCCCATCTTAATACATTCACTTATAAACATCATTATGCCTTAAATATGCCAGGCTGAATTCATTCAAAAAAGAAAGGAGCAAAGTGTTTGTCTTTCTGTAACCAATTACTTAACTGGGGATTCGAATACATAAATAATGTATAGTATTTCAGATTAATATAAGGTCACTAACTTGGGGACCACGTAGAAAAGACAATTAGCCAGGAAAGACATCTCAGGATGAAAAACAAATTGTATAGGAAAGCAAATGAGCTTTTTTTAAAAATATGTTGAAGAGAAGCAAAAGCTGGTCTTGAACTTGGCAGGTAGAAGTGAGCTACTAGTATTGAGTTGGACTTTAAGGTAAGGTAAAATAGGATGATGTTTCAAAAGGAAAGATAAAGCAGTGCTATAAGAGAGGAGAAAAAAAGTGAAAAGATAATTCTGGACAATGCTGATATTTAAGGAGTGGGAAGAAAAGATAAATTAGGGGATGTGGTTAAAAGATGAAATATATGTTTCCTGGTCCAAGAAACTGTCCTTTTATTCCTTTTGTACTGCCATACCCCCTTCAGCTTTTTACTGCTCTATTATAGCACTTATTATATTATATTGTAAAACGTTTATTTTCTTCTCTCCCTCTCTCTCTCTCTCTCTCTCTCTCATTAGACCACCATCAGGTTCTTGAAGACAAGAAGTGTTTATCTTGTAGATAAACAAGAAGTTTATCTATCTCTAGAGCCTAATATATTGCCTGTAGCATAAAATCTGCTCAAAAATTTTATGGGATTTGGAGTTCCCGTCGTGGCGCAGTGGTTAACGAATCCGACTAGGAACCATGAGGTTGCGGGTTCGATCCCTGCCCTTGCTCAGTGGGTTAACGATCCGGCGTTGCCGTGAGCTGTGGTGTAGGTTGCAGACGCGGCTCGGATCCTGCGTTGCTGTGGCTGCGGCGCAGGCCAGTGGCCACAGCTCCGATTAGACC
>PVHT020000166.1:18538562-18700909 GCA_004024745.2 Catagonus wagneri
TGTATGGGATTAATTAATAAATGACACTATTATCAAAGAACCCAGGAAAGAGAAATATTAGAGAGGGATGATTTGATTACACAGTGGATAGAAAAAAATTAAGTGAGAAACCTGGACTTGGGAACTCAACTTGAAAGTCCCTGATTATTCTGGAAGGACAAGTTTAACTAGAGTGGAGAGAATAAAGCCGGATTGCAAGAGAATGAAACATCAAAGACAATTTAAGAGTAGGCAGGTAGAACCCTTTTGGGGATGGACTTGAAGATTTGATTCAGAAAGGAGTTGAGCGGCAGTTAGTGAAAGAATTATTTGCATCTCAGTCATACGGTTGGAGAATCCTCCAGTAGGGGGTCTGTGTTAAAGAGAAAAAAAAAAAAAAAGTAGATTAAAGTATAGGCAATTTTGAGCTCATGGGATAAGGAGAAAGGTCAGGCTCTAAACTGCAAGTAGGGCTGGAGATGAGAATTAGAAAGATCTAGAGATGTTTAGGAAGCATTCTGTAAGAAGACCTAAGACAGATAAGCGGTTCAAGAATAAGTCAGAGAACACTTTATGGCCCTCAGGCAGAGATGGCAACTTTAGCTATAGAAGATTTCATAGAATTCAGGTCAAGAGCAGATTTGTTTTTCTTTTTAGGAATAAGTGGCTAAAACCTTAAGTATGTTTTTAAGTAACAATAAGAGATTCATTAAAAATTAACAGGAGATTGATGATTCAAAAGAGAAAAGATAATCCAATGCTCAAAGTCCTAGGAGAGGACAGAACTTGGGGAGAAGGGTTATCTTTGGAGGGAGTGGGAAATTGGGAGCAACTTTTTTCTGAATATGATGAAATATTTGGTTGACAGAAGGAATAAACAAACATGCTCACAAGACTGAGGGAATGCAAAGTTTTAGTTTTTTATTTATTAATTTTTTTGGCCACAACCACAGCATGTGGAAGTTCCACGGCCAGGGACAGAACCTGTGCCACAACCTGAGTCACAGCATTGACAATGCCGTGTCCTTAACTAGCTGAGCCACCAAGGAACTCTGAAAAGTTTTAATTTATCACTGAATTAGGGATTGGGATTGAAAAGGGTGGGAAAGGAATTGGAAGGCTGAGAACAAAAGAAACAGTTTAAAATAACTTCTTTGGAGTTTCCATCGTGGCTCAGCAGAAACGAATCTGACTAGTATCCATGAGGACACAGGTTCGATCCCTGACCTCACTCAATGGGTTAAGGATCCGGCATTGCCCTGAGCTGTGGTGTACGTCGCAGACAAAGCTCAGGTCTGGCATTGCTGACACTGCGGTGTAGGCCAGCATCTGCAGCTCTGATTTGACCCCTAGCCTGGGAACATCCATATGCTTCGAGTGCAGCCCTAAAAAAAAGACAAAATAAAATAAAATAAAAATAAAAATAAAATAATTTCTGTGTGTATTTAGAAACGAATAAAAATGAGATAAATTTTCTGTGAGAACCACTAAAGATTCAGAGTTAACAATGAGAAGTCGTAAACCACCAAAAAAACATTAAGTTCAAATTCACTGTCATAGAATAAGGTTCTAGAAGTCAAGCATTCTGCTATTTCCTCTAGTTCAAATGTATATCTCCTCCTGCCTGTTAACCATAATTTTCCCTTAATTTAATTCTCTGGCTTCAGTTTGTCTTCTCTAATTCCTTTAACATAATGCTCTGAAATAAATCTTCCTAAGGCAGCTGATGTACCTTTCCTTCCTTAAAAAAAAAATAATAATGAAATACATACTCCTAAAGTTCATCTTGAAGAACTGAGTTGATCTGGCCCACAATGACCAAAAAAGTCTATATTCCATATCCACCCTATCCAAGCCATCTACTTCAGTTAAACCAGGCTACTTCCAGCTGTGCCAACATGAGTAAATGTTTCCATCTAGTCTCCGTCTGGTTCCACACTTCAGGGCTCTTGGTTGGGCCTATTCATACCTCAAGGTCCATTTCAAATCCATACTGACTATTAAAACATCAGCTTCCCCATTTCATGCCTATCTCTCTCATATCTGATCTCAAATAAAAAATATCTGTGACATTACCTTTCATTTTTATTTGTGTGTGTACTCTATTTTTTCATGAGTCTTTAGACACCTTAAAGACAGAAATCATGTCTGAAATCTCTTTGTATTAGCCACTGAAACAATATAGTTGTCTTGCCTAAAATTATTTTATTGTTTATAGATTTTACAATAAATTTGGAATGACAAATTTTGGAAGAATTAAAAACAAAGAATGTAAACACTTGATACACTTATAAGTGTAATAAATATTCCCAATTCAGATGTGAACATTTTTATATAGTAAAGTTTAGACGAGAACAACAAAAAGTTTAATCCCTATTTTTCTTACATCTATACTACTCTAAGTTTCTTGGGTTGGTCTTATAGAGAGAGGGGAATCCAAAAACAGAATCACAAAGGGAAAAAAACTTAAGAAAACTAATTACTAGGTACCTTGTTATTCATCCTTTTTCTTTGGTTAGAAAATAACCAAATAGCACACAGAAGTTCCTGGGCCAGGGATCAAACCCATACCACAGCAGTGACCGGAGCCACGGCAGTGACGATGACAGATCCTTAACCCACTGAGCCACCAGGGAACTCCATCATTCTTTTAAATGATGGAATAGAAGGTTACATGTCCACGACTGACCATAGAGGGAATACTCTGAGTGAGCATGTAGTTTTTTCTAATAAGCCCTATGGGTAAGTTTAGAAATACTTTAGCTATGTGCAAGATCACTGGGAAGTTATCTCATTGGAATTCTTCAAAATTTGTATTACTATAATATTAAGATGAGTCCACAGAATTTGGAAGATAAATACAATGTTAGAGCTCAAAACATAGATTTTGAAAATGAGGCTCAGAAAGATTGTCACAAACTCAAAGTCAGTGAATTGACTTTCAGCTCTTTGTTGCATACTAGCCTATTTTTGAGTCTTGAAAATGGTGAATTATTATGTAAGTATTATATGTTCACATGTGAAGTAAATCATAGCAAAAGCGATTTTTTAGTGGGGTCATTGAGTTTTCTTCCTTTCTCTTTTAACCCAATTCATAGGTATGTGATTGCATGTATATGCTACATACTTGTAAAGAATATATATTAGTGTACAAGTCAAGTTGCTCTAAAAAAAGACTCCCCAGTAAAATAGTGTAAGTGAAATAGATCTTTTCTTCTCTCACTTGACCCAGTTTGGGTGGTTCAGGCCGAGAGATAATTGTGCTGCAAACTGTCATCCAGAGGTCTTATTCCTTCCATCTTCACGCTCTGTCATCTCTTAGAATGTTCTCCTTCTCCGCATGTTTGGACCTGACCCACGATTAGTGTTCTAGTACATGAGAAAAGAAAAGAATGGAAACCCAAATAGCTTGCCCTCAGCTGGAGATAGCAAAGTTTGTGGACAGCTTTTCTGGTAATATAGGGGTGGTTTGAACTTAGCCACTTGGTCAAAATTGGCTCCAAGAGAAATGAAAAAATGTATACTATCTGAGAGGTCAAGGGCTCAGCTTACACTTGGAAGATTCTGAAAATAGAGAAAATGGAAAGAGCTGATGTGTTTAACCACAGTACACATTTGTGTACATGCATACATTTATTTGTTAATTTATTCATTTAATCACTCCAGAAACATTCAATGAGCATCAGAATGTGTAGAGGACACTGCGGATGGTGCAGAGAGAACTAAACTTGCCCCAGCCATGAAGCCACTTATAGAGTAATAGAGAAAATTGTGAAAATGAAATGAAGCTATGAGGAAAATCAACATAACTAGTAAGAGAGAACATTAGGTCCAAACTTTAAGCCACAGAAAATTCTTGATGACGGCAATTGCTTAATCTGTCTTCATTTATCTCCTTTCTATCTACATGTCTTTCACAAAAAAATTAAGTGATTTTACTTACTAAAAGAAGACTTTGTTGTTAAGAAAATAAGGTAAATAAAATTATAACTAACATCCAGTTAGAAACATTCTAAGAAGAAGTCTAAATTTATAAATATTTCAAGGAAGTCTTCCAGTTAATTTTTCAAAATATTTAGTGTTATTGGGGCAGCATTTCAAATATAGCAGTTCCAAATGATGGCTCCAGGGCCTTCCCCTCTCCTGTATTTGGGAGGGAGACACAGTGCAGAAAGCAAAAGGCATTTCTTCCCCCATTCCCATGTTATCTAGGCCTGTGTTCTGAACTGTCAGGTACTCAGCTGAGTGCGGATCTTAACTATTGCTTTGAGCTGCAAAATAGGCAGAAAAGCCTCCAGCCAGACACCTCTCCCTAAATACTTTATTTTCTTCAAATCTTGTGATTATCATCCATCATCCTTCCTCAACCAAACAGAAGATTCACCTATTCCCTTTCAGTATTTGTTCTTTTGTCTCTTTAAATTACATAATTTAAATCACTTAAAATAAATGTCTGGTGAATACACCCAAACTGGCAAAGCCTTCCTCATAAATCATGACATAATCTTTCCTTCAGTACGCTTCCCCAAATTGTTCAAAACGCCTATAAATTATGCAACACAGAGTATTACTTCCACGTATAAGAGGAAAGCTTCTCTCACTCACCCCACTCACACTACCTCTTCAATAAACAGAGACTGAGGATTTCAAATCTTGTTATTTTTCCCACCTACCCGCCAAATAAGCATATAATTATCTATCTGGTTGTAGAAAGCCTGATCTACTCAAAATTAAATAGACAGGAAATTCCTTGGTTCTGCTAAGAGGACAAATCAGAATCCAGCACATTGTAAGGAGTTTGGGTTCTGACTTGTGATGTTGAACATCAAGCATTTGATATTGCCAAGCGGCAAGAAAATTCTGGTAGTGTTCAGAGATATTTAACAAAGTAGTTCAAAAATATCTTTTCAAAATTTCCCTGGTGGCTCAGTGGGTAAGGACCTGGCACTGTCAAAACTGTGGCTTGGGTCCCTGCTATGGTCCAGGTTTGATCTCTGACCCCAGAATTTCTGCATGCCACAGGTGTAGCCAAAAACAGAAACAAACAATCAAAAAAAACAAAAGCAAAAATCTTTCCAGCTGTAGATTGATTAAATGAATATTTCTATCACACTTTGCTTTATACATTTAAAAAAATAGTTTGACCATGATGCATAATGTTATTTTATATGTTACTGATTATAGTTTCAGACATCATTATTCCAAGGATATTTATTGAGCACTGATTCCAAGCTGTGCACCTGGCAAATCTCTGGGAATATAA
This sequence comes from Catagonus wagneri, assembly GCA_004024745.2. Taxonomy (NCBI): domain Eukaryota; kingdom Metazoa; phylum Chordata; class Mammalia; order Artiodactyla; family Tayassuidae; genus Catagonus; species Catagonus wagneri. Next base: position 18,543,805 of record PVHT020000166.1, read on the forward strand.
TAGTGAAAAAGGGAGGCATGCTCTTTTATAAAGTCATTGTAAAATGCATCATTTCCGGGCTAGTTTTACTGTTTATTGTAAATACTTAACTCTGCTCGGAAAAGTTTCTTCCTGTAACAATGACAGAAATGATCATGCCCCTGATGACAGCAGCTTTCTTATTTTGTGTAATCGTCAGACAGTGAGATTCCCAAACTTTTTACAAAAATCAGGTCTCTTGAGGTATAACATAATAAAGGTCCTCTATTTTCAGTGTTAGATGGGTTTTGACAAATGTACATATGTATGTAACCACCACCATAATCACATTCAGTTTATCTTAAGGGAATTCGTATCCGCGCTGCTTAATTGAAGGGCATGCGGTAATGACTCTGGAGCAGGTGGGCACTTAGACATCAGCGCTGCCTCCTAACACTCTAAGTAGAGTCATTATGCAAAGTGAGTAACTCTAAGAGTGAGGATATCCTCAACAACCTCACTCCTACTTGTGGGCTGAAAACGAAGCATAAGAAGCCCAATTGCCAGATAATGCTGTTGCTCTGAGGCTTGTGTACAAACTGAAAGGTTGAAGTGCACGCTTTCAGCACTGGGATCCGTTCCCAGGGGCTATGCTCTCCCCTCCTCGGCTGACACCCGCCAAAGCAGCGCTGCTCCAACTTCGGAGCCCTCATCCTCACGCTCACCCTGCAGACAGGCATATTGTCCTGTCTGGAGTGTCCTCTTCACCAACACATTCCAAGCTGCTTTGGCTTGGGAGAGTCTAAACTTGGGCCTGATGACAGATAACTAAAATCTTTTAAGAGAACTCCCAAAAGGGAAAAAAAAAGGGAAAGAAGGACCTAGAGCTACATGTCACCTCACACTGTGTTGTCAGCTACTTTAGCTGACAGAGAAATACAATTCTTTCGAATGGAAGAAGTTTCAATGATAACCTCGTTGGGAAATGATATCAAAGGACAAAGGTGTCACTTTGAAATGTGTAACTTAGTACTATCAGCACTGTTAATTTCTCCGACCAGGTTAACTCTTAAAACTGCTGCAGTGTGGGTATCACTTATGCCCAAGACCAGTTTATCTGTAGGGTCCAAATTATGTGTATGCAGATTAAGCATAGTGCCTAGGTAGGAAACATGTAATATATTGTTTAGGTTTCAAGAGAGTTAAGGTAAAGGTACTTATTAAACTAAAAATATGTACTAGCTTAGTTGCCTTAAGTTAGATGTTAATTTTTGCTCCTCTTGGTTCTACATTTTCATTTGAGGGTCCAGGTTGTACTTGGAAGTAATTATTACTTACAAGATATTTAGCAGCAATTCTAAAAGGGACAGGTGGTTTTAGTTTTGCAACTGTGGAACAACTAACAGCCTTAGTGGAAGGCTGACATAGTCCTGAAAAACTAATATTTATGGTCAGATAAAAAAAAACAACTATTAATGCCTTAAGTATCTAGATAATTAGTCAAAGGCATGTAAGTAGATTTTTACCCATCCAATGGTTGGCTTTTTTTTCTATTTGTATAGTCAAAATGCTTTTCTCTTTGCTGTTATTTCTTTAATTTCTGAAAATTGAAGTGAAAAAAAAAATCAGGTCATATATCAAAATATTTTTACTGCCTGACTTAGATGAAAAGGTTTGTACCCTCCAGCCTATCATGAATAACAGACCTTTTACCTGACCTAGTCATCTCATGCAATTTTGAAGTATAAAGGTCTTGAATTTTTATAAAAACAAACCCGAGTTTCACGTTTGACATAGGAAGACTAAGATTATTTTATAATATACTATTTTAAAAATGAAGTTTGCTCTAATAATTTTATTGAAAAACTGCTATTCATAACTACAGAAATAATGTCATTATTTCATCTTGTCTCCTTTCATTAGTGAATTAAAATATTTCTGAAACAATTAAAATTATTAAGAAAGCACATATGCACCACTGGCTCTTTCTGTGTTAGTTATTTTTCTAAAATAGGCATAGTCAGTAAAACAATATTCATTTCTTTTTTTTAAAAAAAGGTTATTTGACTCTATCCTTAATGGTTCTCAACTTGAACTTAGATACTTCTAAGTTTAGCACAGACACCTCTTTATTATCTGATGTTAACTTTAATAGCAAGTGTCAAAATTCTATGGCCAAGTTTATGAGTGCATCAGCAATTCCCTATAGAAAGGGTGGGCGGGAATTTTTTAAATTAACCCTTTAACAGAACAAAAATAATCCAGAGTCCCGACTATTCTTCCACATTATCTACTCTCATTCAACATTCATTCAAGACGTATTTTTAAGTGTCTGCTACACGAAAAGATTCCTGTTCTCTAGCAAAATGCCCCCAATATTGACACTGACCAAGAAAAGCATGGGGAAATAGGAAAAGGCAAGGAGTCTAATTCTCTCTTAGATCTCCAGGTATTTGTTCATTTCTTTCTGTACCCATGGGTCCTCCTGAGTCAGAGCTGTAAGTAAACTACCTCCTGCTTGACCAAGAGTGCAGTGAACAAGCCACCTAGCCAAACTCACTTCTTGACCCCCCTGAATTTCTGAAAGCTGGATTTTTACCCTGAATCTGATCGGCAAGATGATGGTTCCATTTCCATTAAAATCATTAGATACAGTCTATTCACAGAACTCTTAAGTTAGAAGCCTCTTCTTGGGCTATTTATCTCTAGTGACAAATAATTATTCTCTACAAGAGGCATCTCTGTGGAATGAGATCATACCTATAGAGTATCAACATGATAGCATCTTATTGCCTTTTCTCAGAAAGAGCTGTTTACCAAAAAATCCAATTTCTCCAGTGTTGACTTGAATCATTGACTCTGTGACACCACCTCTAAAAGCCACTGGAAAAGTCAATCTGGCATCATATTCTTTATTACCAACTCAAGGGAAGTCCTTTCATTTTTAACTAACTCTGTTGTTATAATAATTTTTAAATAAATGCTAAAACTTTTCTCTATTTTCAATGAACACCCTATCCCGCTTATATCTGATATTTATATTACCTCATATCATTTTATCATCTAGTATGGACATACTGAATGAATGTATAAAATGATTTCTCAAAAGATTGTTTTTCCATATTCTCTTTTTAAAAAATTCACCTACACTACAATAACCAAAATTACTGTGGGAATACTTGTGCATTAGAACTCACTCTCATAGCCAAAGTACTTTTTCTTTAAAAAAACTTTTTAATTGAATTAAATTTTAATTTTATACCTCATAAAACCTACGAGAGAACTTTAGTTAGCTTCTTTAAAAATAAAACATTCCTAGGATTCAAGTGCCTTAGTCTATCATTCAAGAAAACGCCTAAGTTTTGCTGTTTCTAAAATGTAAGTACAGTTTCTAATATAGACATTCTTTTTGACTCTTAGAAATAGGTAGTATAAAAATAGAATTTTCTTAAAAGCCCATAATATTAAAAATAATAAAAATACTTAAGAATTCTACCACCATTATGACAATGGTACATACCATAACCAAGTATACAAAAATACACCAAATATACAAAAAATAGCCTATAATTTTGTTCATCTGTATAAAAGTAAATACATAACAGCCCTTATTCTAGAATGTTTAGAAACTAAAAACGTATTCTGTGTAGAAATTAATATGAAGCAAAGGAAATTATTTAATTCATCTATAGGAGAATATTGCCATTATTCCATATACTCCTTGCCAAGCTTAATACGATTTTTTTAAAACCTCGAAATACAGCTAACACCTGGGTACATCAACCTTAAAATCATTCTTTCTTAGGGAATTAAAAACTAAATACTGCTGCTATCTGGTAACTTCGGGCATCCTGAGGAGTCTGTATTCATTCACACCCTCATGATGATCACACAGTTTAAAGAAAGAAAGATAAACAACATCATCAAACATTGGTTAAATAACTGCTGTACTCATATAATAATCACCTTCATAAAAGTACATAACCTGTAAGTCGTCAATACTAACCATGGCCAACACTGAACCTCATTAATATGTAAAGTCCCAATGACATAAACATCACTATCTCTGTTTTACAAATGGGGAAACTGGGGTTTGGAGAAGATAAAGAGCTTGTCCAAGATCATTTCCCTAATAAGGATTTCAAGTATATTCTCCCTTACGTCAAGTCTATGTCTTTTACACAATACCGCCTTGTTCCTTGGCACCTCCATAAGACATAAATATATGTTTACTTTGAAATAAATACCTAAGTATCACTGATAGCATTAATAGTATCACATATCATATTCCGATTAACACAAAGAGAGAGTGTTTGACAGTTATATCACCTATATATGAATGCTTCATCACTTTGAGAATTTTTTTACAAATACTGTCTCATCTGTCCTTCCAAATCTTGTGATTTAGGGAAGGGCTTTTGTTAACATCTCTGAAGAATGAAGAAAATTGAGACACAAAAAAATTAAGTGGTCTGAGTAAAATCACACGTATAACTCAATGCGAAGTTTGGACCCAGGCTCTCTGTTACTTCCACTTAACATGGTATCAGCATTTTTAATGACAGCATAGTGGCTGTAAATAAAGTTAAATATTATAAGCTCTTAAGAGTAATCACAAAAGCATTGTTCATTAAAAACATTAAAATTTCAAAAACGGAAAAAATGCTGACCCAATGACATCATCCAAAATATTTTATTTCTAGGATTCAGGAAAACATTGTTTCAAAGGTTGGCTTAGAGAAATTCCTATTTGCTGGTACAAATTTTTACCCTGGGGCTTATCAGCTCAGATCTAGACAATATATCTGAAGAATGAATCAATTAATAGATATTTTAAGCAATATCAGTCTATACAACTGTTCTCTACAAAAATAAAGTCACACATCGACTGTCTAAATTTAAACATGTCTAAACCTTCATAGGGATTTCCTTTGATTGAAGAAGCTGAAAGAAATTCTGAAGGGGAAAAAAAAATTATTTCAGCAAAACTAGCTTCCATTATTTCCCTAAGAACAAGGAAGCTGAGATGCCCTGGCCTGCATAACTCATTACCGTCTGCATAAATGGTAGCTGCCCTGGGGCTTGAAAGATGTAGGCAACTTTTTTTTTTTCTTTTTAAATCTTTTTCTCTTCAAAAACTTTAGTACCTAATTAGTAGATATCTCAGATCCTTTCGGTGTAGGTCAGGGTTAAACCTGTGGGAATATATGCTGTAGGTCTGTTGTAAAATAAAACCTCCACTTTAAAACGTATCACCTTACATTACATGCAAGTGAGGCACTGCATTCTCTCTTTCTTCAAGGTTCTCCTTGAAGGGAGTATGCACTCTTCTGCTATGTATTCTAAGTACCCTCTGAAAGAAGAGAGAAGGATCTGGAAACGGAGTCCATTTTTCTACCTTGGCTTAAAAACTTCAGACTGAGAAAGGTGCTGTCTTAAGAGCATGTGTTTAAAAAAACCTTTCATACTTACTGATAAGTACTGATATGGATTTTTCATATGGAAAATATTTAGGTGGATTTTCACATTGGAAATTATGAAGGCCATTGCTCCTCTGTGAAACCCTTCTACGACTCAGAAGCCCTCACTGCTGTTTACTGGTTTCTGTGCTATTATTTCATGATAAACTTCTAGTGACTCAAAGGTAGTCAGTCGCCCAACACCTCCCCTGCACACAGGGGAAGCAATATCCCAGTATTAGTAGCATTCACATCTCCAAGCTATGGCACTACTCCACAGGCCTTCAGACTGTATCAATCACTTGCCCTCTATTATTCTGCACTTTTAATACAATGATCTATATCTCTTACATCAATGGTTTATTTACCTCAAGTCAAGGGTCTCTGTGGACAGAGGTCATGTCATCTGTATTACAAGCATCTCCCCTAAACACCTAGAAGTATCACATTTTGCAGAAAGTGGGAGAAAAATAAGTGGTTCTTATGCTGGTTTTCTGATTACTGACCGATTTCTTACTATGTCTTAGTCAAAGTGGACAAATTATCTAATATCTTCAATCAGTTCTGTTACCTAAAAATGAAGATAAAACTACTGGGCTCAGGGGTTGCTATAAAAATGAAATGTGTGACTGATCTTTGGAAAATATGAAATGCCATATACTGTAGTCATTTTGGTGATTAAACTCGCTTCAGGAGGGAATAAGGCTTTTGAAAAGAGGTGGGTTTTGTCCATTTTCTAGTTATAATTACAGAAAATTCATCTCTCAGGATTTTTCAAAATAACAGGAATCAAGTGAGAAATGGATAGCAATACTTTGGATAGGTTCACCATGCATGAATGAGTGCTTGCAAGTACCGAGTCTATTTCCAACTGTCTGGACAATCCCGTTTCCCAGCGGTGTCCTGCACACAGTGCATGTCCCCCTCTCCCATCCAGGCTGAACACTGCAGATCAAGATTCTGATCTGTTAACAGTTGGGGGGATAGATTTTTTTTCATTCCCAAGAATGAGCATAGTATCCTGAGTACATTAAGAGATGAATAATAATTATTAAAGAATCCAGTTCAAAGTAATTATCAATCTTCATTTTATGCTTCCTCGTCAGGTCAAAAGAAACCTACACCAAGGACTACAGTTCTAAGTTGTGTTGCACGTATATACAAAGTATGCATCTCCCTCACATGCTAATGAAAAATTTAGGGTTCCAAAGCGATTCACTTGGCCTAGTGACTTGAAAAAATTAATGTACATTCCAAAGTATCAATTTACATATCAATATCTCTGAAGGATCATTTGTAAACCTGTCAGGTTATTTTTGTCTTAGAACTGCTTGACCCTCCGTATGTTTAAGCACCTACTTAAAAAGTGAAACTTGGGTTATTATATTTCAAAATAGACTTCTTGAAATATACATCTATTTGCTCAAATTCTAGTTTAATAGACATTTAGCCATAAGGCCAAGCACTATGTTTCTGCTGACCATTTTTGTCCCAGTACCTAGAATAATGCCAAGTATATATTAGGCTTCAGCCACATCAGTAAGTTTCACAAATAAGCGAGTCCATCGTGTGTCTATAAGATACCATCCTAAGTGCTAGAGAATACAAGGCTAAAAAATGATGTTCTTGTGATGTGTGTCTGCATATGATAGCAGAAGTCAAACCCTAAATCCTACTGCTCTGACTAGAGGAAGGGCAGTCTTTGCTGGTGCTCCCTCCAGGAGTCAGTCAGCCAAGTAGGGAGAGATGGGGGCCAGTTCGGTCTTCTCCAGAAGGCTCTCTCGGCTCAGGTTTTCTAATTGTCCTGTCCTGCTCCACGGACCTCAGAACTCTGCTGCCAGCTTGTCTCCCTACTCCTGCTGGCTCTCCACTCAACACAGGCTACACCCAAGCTGTGCATTCTGTCCCTGCGTCTGACTCTTTTGGGGTGGGTTCTATAGCAGAGCCTTTAGGTCCCTAGTGGCACAAGTCATTGCATTTACACAGCGGTCTCCTTCCCAGGACAGAGCAGGGATGGCCAAGCATGGCAAGTCGGGCATAGCCTCCTAGTGCACAGGCAGCCACAGCCCCTTGTAACATTTCAACACTACCACAGTCAGGCTTTCTCAACTAACAGGAGCTTTTTCTCTTAGGAAGCTGCAATCTTCCCTAGCAATTGAGTCTCTCTAAAGAAACCCACACACCTTCAATCAGATTTGCATTTGCCTAAACCCCAACTACGGTCTGGGTTCATGCCCCCTAACACTGGGCCTGTGCAGATTATAGAATTTAGCTGGGCAGTTGTTTGTGGTCCTATGCTTTCCATGACAAATAAGGACTTCCCAAAACAGTCCATGCCATCTAGAGGCTGCTCTGCCCAGAGCATTCAACTTAGACCAGGAGGAGAACTCCTCGCCAATGTCACTGCCAGGCTTGTAGAGTCTGATCTCTGACCCAGGCTGACACTATTCCATACAGAGTGTGATAAATTCCATTATGCAAGTACACTAAAGGCATGACAGGAATGCAGAGATGAATGCTGGATTGGAGATCTGGAAAAACAGATCTCTCAGTTGAGTCTTGTAGAGTGAACAAGATAAGCAGATAAAGGAGGAAAGAGTTTTCCATTTGGAAGTGGCAGAACAGGAAAAAAAAAGGATTAAAGGTTGTAGTTAAAGAGCCAGAAAAGAATACATTAGTATAATAGAAGAAGGAGAAAGAAGACAAGAAACAAAAGGGCATTTCTGCATACACTGCACATCCACACAATGCAGATATTTAAAAGACAGAAACAAATGTATAAAGATTAAGCATAATCCTTCTAGGCAATTTTAAACATTTGTGATATACTGTTAAGTTAAAATGGTTTAAACACTCTGATCTCAGTTGTGGAAAAATTTGAAAATATTTGGATAGGAAAAAAAGTTGAGAGCAGATGTAAAGATTTGCTATCTCTGAGTGCTAGAAATATAATACACTATGTTTTTTATTTTTTGTTCTTTTTGTTTATGTGGAACTTGTGATATTACAACAGACATGTGTTAATTACGGGTTTAAAATAATGCTAGCAGGAATACACAGAAGTAGAGAGTTTCCAAGTATAGGTTTTCTGAAGCTGGTGTTCATCTCAAATTTTTACAAGGATATATTAGTATTGCAGAAAATAGTATTTCAATAGATATACAAATTTTATTGTTTAATGAGAATTTATTCGTATGTAAATAAAAACAATAAATTATTCTTCTTTTATGAAGTATACACTGAAAATAATAAATACAAAAAAAAGTAAATTTCTACAATTTTAATGAACTTCTCTGAGAATCCTGATGGACCGAGAAGATAAGGCCAACCTTAGTATAGACAGACTCTGGTCATGGTTGAGAGATTCTGATGAAGGAGCGCTCATATAAAAAGCCTCTCCCTTTCATCTGTGCTCTTTAGGTTAACAAAAATGCTTACTATACCCCACTTTTGAAGCAAAAGCTAAAATGTAAATGCTGTCACGAGATGAGCAAGACTTTCAAAGATTATCAATTACTTTAGCTTGCACTCATTTCCAGCTTCCTAGTGGGTCGAAGAAACTGGAAGAAGGGAAGCTGCAGCTCTGATAAGAATCAGGTGAGAGGGAACGGTTGGAAGCAAACACTGCTTCTTTTCTTGAGGCTCTGGTCACCAGCTTATGAGCTCCTGAGAAGAGGAAAAATGTCCTGCTTGTGTCTTCTTACTCCCCAGGGCCGAAGACAGTGTCCAGTGTGTGTCAGGAAGTCAGAAAGGGCAGAAAGGTGGTGGGGGAGAACAAAAGGGGAACTCCTCAGGAAATATGCTGAGGATCTAGAAATATACGGAGACAGCTGAGAACCTGGGAAGAGGCTGTCCAAAGGAAAATCATCTTTACCACTTCCCCCAATTCTAAAGTGTTTTGCTGCCCCATCCACGTCTTCCTGGATACAGAGTAGGATAAAAGAGGGAGAAAGCAGAGCAGTGAAGATGTTTGGTTACATTACTGGCAGACCAAAAAACAGACACACGCAAAGCAAGGCACAATGAAGAAAGGAAAGAGGAAGGGAAGGGAAGGAAAAGGAAAGGAAAGGGAAGGCAAAAGAGAGACTCTTTCCCACCAAAACCATTTTAAAAATCAACGTAGTCTATTACTTTCTAGGAAAACAACACACTTCAGCAATGTTTATTGTAATCAACTTAACTGAAATCTTCTAAAAATTCTTATTGTTTAGGTTTCTTTCTTATCTCAGAAGAAAACAACATATGAATTCATTACGAGTTGGAATAGGGATTAAGATTCTAAAGGTACTTTCTCAGATCTCTGACATTTAGGGCAAGAAATGAGGATAATCATGGCACACACATGCATATTTGTCAGGTAATGGGTAGGCTCCACACTCAAAACATCACTAATTTCCATAACTAGGCAAGTGTAGAGATTTGTCCTCTTGTATTAACTCAAAAATACCTATTACTATGGGATCAGAAGTTCAGAGATTAGTAAGCCTCTCAAATTTGGTCAGTTAAGACTCTTTATCCAGTTTCAACATCTGACTTTTCTTCAGCATGCAGTCATGCCCCCTATAAAGAACATTCAATACAACAAATGCATCTTAAAACCAACAAATTAAGGAGATCTTATCCACATTATAAAAGGGCTACCTTTGACTTTAAAAGTTTATATAATGCAGTTTAAATGATTTGTTGCACAAAAATTCAAACTCACTATAATAGTATAAAAAAACCTTGTGTGGGCAAAGTATGTTGCATCTGTATAATCAAATACATTTTCCTTGTTGTCAATATAATTTTTCCTCCTAAAATCTAAAAATTTGTGTTTTATATTTATGGAAAGCGTAGTCATATGTTAGATGGATGGATGGATGGATGGAGAGATAGATAAGATAGATACAGAAATTGAACATAACAAGATTAAATAATTATTTGTATACTAGAACAAGAAAAGAGAAATCAGTAGAGTTTTGTGATCAGAATCAATGTAACACATAAACGTAAATATTCAGTCAAGGTTCTTATCCAAAGAACAGAAGAAAAGGGAAAGGACTCTGACACTCTATAGGTGTTTTCACAGAATTAATTAAAGAATAAATGTTTATGACTTAAAAATAAATTCGCATTGGTCACCTAGGTTCTTAGACTCACTCACAAACTTTTATGCTTATTTCAATAGTTTACAACACTATACAATCCATAGAACTATTTAACTTTAATATAAAGGTATATATAGTTGCTGTTCAAAAAGAAAATTGATTTTATACATGTTCGCAACATCTTTCTTTCCTTTTCTTTTTGATAGTTCAGATTTAAGTCCTTCTTGAAACTATAAAACTGGGAATGTATAAAGTTTGCTTGTGTCTGGTTTCAAAGATGGTCTCTCTCTTTTTCTTTTCTTTCTTTCCTTTCCTTTCTTTTTTATGTACAAAATGTCTGCCAAGCCTGAAAATGATGCAGATCATGTTTCGATGTCTGTTAGGTGGCGCTTACCAAGCAGTCTGGCTCTGGTCAGGGATTTTTCAACTGCTCACTGTGGTGGAATTACAGTAGGGGGTTGCGAGTGGGGGGAGTAGGAGGGAGCCTTTGTCCCCGCTGCATTTAAAATTACATCTAATCTTATCAGGGCGCTCGTCATTGTTTCTGGCGGCCAGGAGCAGGTACAGTACTGCTTTTGTTCAAGTCAGTAGCTTTGCTGAATAAAGTTGAGGGAAAAGCCAAGACTAAATAATATTCTTTCAGGAACTCATGTGCTGATTGAAAAAATGCTTTGAAAGAGAACAAGAGAAAAAGGTGGGGGGTGGGAAGAGAGACAGGTAAAGTCACAAGAGGAAAGTATCAATGTAGTAAAAAAAGCAGCAGAGACTTCTAGAGCAGAAACTCTTACAGAAAAAAATTGTTCAAAACTACTTTTATTCTGTAAATCAGCTATACTGCAATTAAAAAAATTCCTTTTTTTCTTATCCACTAAAACGTATTGGCTCTTTTTTGTATAACATAATCATAAAATTCAGTGATAGCGCTATTTCTATTATTTGAGAAAACTGAAAGCTAATGTAAGACTTTTTTTTTTAATGGCACTAAGCTACAAAGCATGTTTAATCTCGCACAAATAAACATCGAGGGTCCCCCATTGATGTTGCTGACCTTTTAATATGCTAAAATATCAGTTGGAGAGTCTTTGTCACAATTCCCGCCCGAGTTGTACTGGACCTGAAATAAGTAAGTGGTAATAAATCCAAGTTCAGAAAACTTGCCCTTAAGAGCTCTGAACAAAGCAGAGACACTATAATTCTAATAACCAGAGCAATATAATTATCGGCAAGAAAAGAAACCCGCAGTTTTCCTTGTGTCAATAAAGATCGCAAGTTAATTCAGACAGAAATAATTGGCATTAAGATTTACAAGAGATTCCATTATTGTAATTTGAAAATTAAGATTACAAGTAGCTTGTTCAAACATGTTCCGTTTTAAAATCTGGTGAATTAACCTTAGTTATTTATAGACCTTCGCTGGAAAAGAGTGTCTACCCAAAATAACTGAATTGAATTGTTATCGTTTATAATTAAAAGAGATTTAACGATTTTTCTGAAGCTGAAAAAATATTTTTCAGTGTGCGCTTTCAGAAGATTAAAAAACAAAATGATTAACCTCCTGCTCAATAGCGATCCTACAGAAACTTTATTGTCTAAGATGCTCATCTTTTGTGGCTTCAGTGTATACTAATTATACTTAATATTACAATCAAGAAAGACCTCAAGCTATGTGTCATGGGGGGGTACAAATATAAATTCTGATTAAATGCATTTTAGTAATGTCTTCTTTCTCCATGCTATACTTACTGTTAAACAGAAAGTATTTTGACACTTTCAAAATAATGTGAGAAGAGAATGCAGTATGAAAACTGCAATTTAAGAGATTTTAAAATTGTAAAGGCACGTTTTATTCTTTGATAGATCACTGCAAGTTATCTATGACTAAAATTAACATTCACATTATTTTTGATGGATTAAAATCAAGTGTATACTAGTCAAAGTATTTGAAAGTTACAATGTTAAGTTCTTAAGCTGTCACAGTTTATTCACATATCCATTGGTTGTGTAGATCATCATAGAATCATTTGACTAATAGCTCCTGTGTAATCATTGTGCTAAGTTGCTACAGTGAATTATAATCACGATTTTTATAATAGTTTTCTTTAAATCAAATATAGTCAGATATTCTGTATACATTCTGTCATTTGATGGCAATTTGTCATCTATTAAAAACAGTACAATGTCATCGGTTTAAACGGGTCGGTTTTGAAAATCTTGAAGAAACTACCTTTATACATTTGCATTCACTTAATTTTTCAGTTAAAAAAACATCACATTTCATTTCACATTCAAAAATCACCTACTGCTATTGATGTTATATTATCTTTTATAATTTGTAGAAATCAGGAAACAAGTATACAAATCATATTTATAGAAGCCAAATTTACTAAATGTTCAATTAATAAATTTCACAATGTGGTTTAAAAATTATTTCGTGGCCCCTTAAAACGTCATTTTCCTGATTGACCTTTATTCTAGATACCTATTTCTTCTGCTCCTAAAAGTCCTTACATATCCTTGTACTACTGGATATTGTTTCAATAGCAACAATATTGTTGCAATTCACAAGAGATATGAAATCGTGATTCTATTAGTCATAGTAAATAAAGACTTCTTCATTTTAAAAATTGTTATAGAAATGGGAAAAGGGTTGGCTATTTTGTTTACTTAGAGAATTTCAAATTATGCTTTCCTTCCTTAAATCATTTCCATAAGTTTTACTATGTAAGTTACACTTTACTTTCCCTTTTCCTCAAACTGATCTTATACCTTAGTGTCAATGATAAACTAGGGCTTGAGATGAAATGCAGAAATGGGGCCACAGGGAGAGGAGAAAAAGATCTTAAAAATAAGAGTTGGGGGAAAATCTAGTCTTTCTGGCTGTTGCTAATTCTGCTCACTAACTAATTTGAAGAATCTTCTACTTCTGTGATTCCCCCCTACCCCAAGCTATCTTCTTTACTCCTCAGTTAAATATTGCAGAACTAGATTCACTGCAGGGTTGAAGTATGGTTGGGATTTAATACAATCAAGGAAAATCCAGGGAAATAAATTTGTGTATCTTCAACTGTATGTAGTTATGCTATACATCATTTAAAGATGATTAAATCTGATTATCATCGATTTTGAAAATAAGAAAATTGACACATAAGATGAATTACTTTTATCATGAACTATAGACCATCAATGATATCAGCCTGAATGCTAAATTAAAAGTCAGATTTTTTAAGAGATATGCTAATTGTTTGACTATCTTGCAGTCAGGAATATAAACTTCCAATTTAAAAAAATCCAATTAAAAAAATTCTCTTTAAGATGCCTTACATTATTTTTTTGAAGGGATAACTAATTTTGTTGTCTTCTTACTTACTGATTCTCACTAAATTTTCATCTCCTAGAATAAGGGGCCACATTTGCCCTGACTACTGCCATGGGGTCTGTAGTACCATGAACAAGTGTCCTAAATGATGACACTTAGGGCAAATCTATCCTGTACTAGATAGGACTCTACCGTCGACGACAGCGAAAATCACTTGCTCAAGGAATGTTCAAAATTAGTGACTTCTTAAAACTTTCTGATTTGATGAGGGGAAAGCTCAGACTTTTATTAAGATCTAATTCATTAATAGCCAATGGCAAAGTGTACTCATGACATACTACAAGTGCATTGTCTAGCTGTAGGTTTTCCTTCTCCTCTGCCAGGGCCCTATCCTAGCCCCTGCCCTCTTAATTTCAAGCTGGTGGCAGAGGAGTTTCTCAGGTCCAGCCACAGGCTTCTCTACCATTTTCCATCCCACTTTGCCTCTCTCAAATTCAACATGAAGAAAGTAAAATCAGGGGGGCAAGACTCAAGGTTTAGGAGCTCAACCAGCTTGGCCTTTGTGGCTCAATTAATTTTACTTCAGTTACAATGTGATGACGTGGTTGAAGAAACTTCAGAGATAGAAAACCCCTACTCCCATAGAAAATTATCATCTGACTTCCTGCCAAACAATTTAGATTTTTTTTTTTGCAACAAACCCCATTCATAAACCGGAAATATTTTTTCCAAGGAAATGAAAAATTAATAAAAATTCCAAATTACAAATGCAGATAATACTCAGACACGTGGCTAACAGGGTAAGTTACAATTCAAGCCTTAACAAATTCAAAATAGCAAAATAGCCATGCCATAGAAAAGGATGCTGTCAGACAAAAGCAAATTGTCATTCTGATATCAGGGGATGAAAAAGTCAAGAACTCAAAACTTGACAGTTCGTGGCTTTAGGTAGAGAGGGAAAAAAATCTTAATATTCTTCATTAACATTAGTTTAAGCTAATTAGGAAATTTCCCAATGTGAAAAATACTAACAGAAATGCCAGATAAAGTGTCACAATATTCAGTGACATAGTACCTATGTAATGCACGTTTATTTTACAAGTGCCTACTTGTAGATGTAAAAGTTGATATCAGATCCTTCTTGCTATATTAGACTTTCTTATTATATATCTCTAATACAAGTTTACCTGATGTTTTTCACCCATTTTCAGAAACAGACTTCTATTTTCCAAGGAAACCAGCTCCCAATAATTGATCCCATTTAGTGATAAATTTAAGTTCTGGCGAATTGAAAATAGAATCTGTGAGCTTCTTGTCTTTTCCACAAACACAGTGATTTATCAGATCTTCTTTACACTTATTCTGTTCATTTTCACTATAATAGCCCAATCAAAGCAAATGTCAGTTATCTTCTTAAAAGCACTGAATGTTAAATTATTTTTCCATTATTACCACACTGCATTTTTACATGGCAGTGTTTATGATACAGATGTACCACAGCAAGCTGGTTTGATCCAGCAAAACACAGTGAAGTATGCTGTGGTAGATGGTCTGTTCTGACAGGGGTGAAAAAGAAGACAGTACAAATGTGTTTCATGCATGAATGGAAGACGCAACCACTACAAAGCAACGGCTTCATAGCATGAAAATCTGAGCATGATCAACTCTAAAATTCCATTTTTCAACCTTGGAACAATTTAGGGAGAAAAAGTACTTTTCAGCTGGACAGAGGTGGAATGAGGGCTCGGGGAATCCTGGGTTTATTCAGTATTTGTTTGCAAATCTCTGCAGCAGCCTGACTGGAGGCAGAAAAATAGTAATAGAAACGAGATAGATTTATCAGAGGGATTATTTGCCTTTTCACTGCTTATATGGAAACCAGTTTTGTGTTGGTGAACTTTTATTCCTGTTTTCCTCTGCAGTATTTACCATACCATTTTATAAAATTTTTCCTCTTATGGATCTGAAGTCACTAATCCATGCTGGGAAAAAAAAAGTTTTTTTTCAATACTTCCAGCTACATGTGTTTTGCTCCTGAGCCAGATTTTAGGTTTCTGCCCACACTCTAAGTGAATTCAGGAGGGCTGCAATGCGTTGAAGTAGCCTGTTTGATGCTTTGGTTTTTATCCTTCAGCAAGCAGCCCATTGTCTTTGACTCCCTTCACAAAACAACTTTGACAGAAGCCACAGTGGAGAGCTTTCTGGTGAAGCTTCTCCGGGATCCAAGATATTTTGACTGACTATTTTTTGAATCTCCTGATTTTGTGAAATTTATACTCTTTCTGAAGGAAATAAATATCCCTTTTATTAAAATATAACCCTCAAAATTATAACAAAATGTTTCTTTTTCAGTCCAAAAGAAAATGTGTGTAAATTTTCAAGGTCATCTAAACCAAAATTATGTTCTGCAAAATAATGTGTTGACTGCTAGAAAAAGGTTGCCCTTTTTCTGTCTCCCACACTAACATTCCTCACGGCATTTAACCCTCTATCTTCTTGAAGTTGTTTAAGCATTCTGAAATTTAGTAAAAGTGCTTGATGAGTCTTGAGCAAAAAATAATAGAAATATACTTCAATGATTGTTATTTGGAAGAATATATCTTACCTCCCCTGAGGGCTTAATAAATACTGCAACTTTCTCTCTGAGTTTTAAAAATGCACTGACAGCTTTCCTAATGTTCCTTAATCAGCTTTAATTTCTTAGTGATTTTAGTTGGTAGAGTTATTGTACTTGGAAAAGATAAAAAGAATCATTTAGAAGGGTTTTTTTTTCTTTTCTTTCATTTCATCT
Source organism: Catagonus wagneri (assembly GCA_004024745.2). NCBI lineage: Eukaryota > Metazoa > Chordata > Mammalia > Artiodactyla > Tayassuidae > Catagonus > Catagonus wagneri. The sequence goes on from PVHT020000166.1 coordinate 18,560,419, forward strand.
TAAAAATATAAGGCATGGAGAGTGATAATGCACTGAGTTGCAATAGCTTTTGATATTCGCCCACCAAATTGTTCACTGGAAATACCAAAAAGGAAAATATAAAAAGTCCGTGTTTTATCCTATTAAAATTATATGATTTATTCTGTTTTGTCACATAGGTGGTAACCAGGAACTTTCAGCACACATCATGAGGCAAGATGAAGCCCTGAACAGACCTCCCCACAACATTTCCAGTTTTGTTGTGCAAGTCGCTGAAACATATGAAACTGTGTTTATTTCACCTGAGGAAATAACCTTTGAAGGAGACCAGGATAGCCCTGGGTTAAAAAACAGTGAACCATGGGATCTGAAACACGGTGTGTGGCCCATTGGCAGCCATTGCGTTCTCTACCCAGCTGGTTCTGGCCATTTCTGGACAATGTGTCATTGAAACACATGTATGTAACCGATTTTAAGGGCAAATGAGAAATATACCATCTCCTAACTTAAAGAAGTTAATGGGATACAATAAATTATTTTACAGTGTATATCCATCTAGATGGTCACTGAAAGGTCATGGCACAGTGGGTCAATGTATATTTGGGAAACTTTCCACAAATAACTGAATTTAGCCAACCTATTTCTGATTTCAGATGACCTCTAGGCAGATTTCCTGGAGGAAGAAAAATCTCAAGTAGTGTCTGCTTCAGGACCAAAGGACCACTGCATAGTGTCAAAGATCCATGTTTGAATTCTGGCTCTGCCCTTAATTTACTCAGCAAATACTTATTAAAAACCAAGTACCGTGGAGTTCTCTTGTGGCACAGCAGGTTAAGAGGCCAGCTTTGTCACTGCAGCAGCTTGAATTGCTGCTGTGGCATGGGTTCAATCTCTGGCCCAGGAACTTCCACATTCCATGGGTGAAGCCAAGAAAAAAAAAGCCTACTATCTTCCAGACACCATAGTTAACACTGGATATAAGACAGTTAATAGAAAATTATTGTCTTTTTTTGTGTACTTTTGAGTCTAGTAAAATAATCAGATAAACAAATAGACAATTATAATATAGAATGATAAAAGCTATAACAAAGAAGTACAGAATACGGAAACCTTCGGGAAGAGCACTGTATCAGTTTCCTACAGCTGCTGTAACAAATTGTCAAAATTCAGTGGCTTAAATCAATGAAAATTTAATAAATATAATAATTACAGCTCTGGAGGTCAAAAGCCTGAAATGCATTTCACTAGGCTAAACTCAAGGTATCAACAGGACAATTTTCTAAGAACCAGGAGGTTCTTAGAGAGAATCTGTTTCCTTACATTTTCCAGGTTTCTGAAGGTTGCCTGCATTCCTTAGCTTACTACCCTTTCCCATCTTTAAAGTCATCAATGGCCAGTAGAATCGCTTTCATACCACATTCCTGACACTGACTCTTCTGCCCGCCTATTCTACTTACTTTAAGGACTCCTGTGGTTTCATTGAGCCCATCAAGGTAGTCCAGGAGTGTCTCCATTTCAAGGACACCTAATTAGCAAACCATATTCCATCTGCAATGTTAATTCCCCCTTGCTGATTCTAGGGATGAGGAAGAACACGCCATCTTTGAGAACCACCATTCTGCCTGTTGTAAGGAGACTGGCATAACAAAGGGGGAGGAAAAGCTACTTCGAGGATTGAAATGTAAGATAAGACTTGAAGGATGAGTAGAATTTAAGTAGCAAAAGGAAGGTCTTAGCAGGGTTAAGGCTAGGATTCTCTGTTTTGGCTATGGAACAGCATGTGTGAGGGACCAGAGACCGAAAAAAAAAAAAACAAACATGGTCCATGGCATGATGTGAGGAAAAAAACTGAGCGCAGCTTGAGCAGAGATTGTGAGGGTAAGAGGTGTCCAGCAAGGGATAAAGTGCAATGATTAAGCAGTTACACAAGACCTTGGAAAAGATGGTAAAGGCTTAGGAATATGTTACTGGGTGTAGGTGGTATTGGTGAACAGCATGAAGAATAATTGATATATTTGAGCAGAGTGTCCCTGGGTGGGTCAGCAGAAGACAGCGATTGCTACCCCTAAGCTTGGAGGACTATTGAGGGGGGCTGGATGTTAACAGAATAGAAAATAAACATAATTGGATATACAAGCATTAAGCAGAAAGACACAGACAATCTTCCTCCATGGAGGAAGATACGGTAATCTGACAGACACCCTCCTTTCAAAATGAGTTAATTACAATTTTGATTAATGCTACGAAAGAGATGTTCAGAGAGCTGAGAGTACACATTGGGAGCCCTACACTTAGCTGTGGGTCAGAGAAAAATTAAGGAGAAATATTTAAGCTGAGATCCAAATGATAAATATGAAGTAACCAGGTGAAGAGGGCGGGATTTCCTGGCAGAGAGAATGGCCAATGCACAGGGCCAGTGGTGGAAAGAAGCAAGGCCTGTTTCAAAAGCCAAAAGGCCAGCACCTTCAGAGAGAGAGAAGAAAGGAAAAAGGAGAGTCAGATAAGTTATGGCTGGTGGAGTACAGAGAAGGGATGGGGGCAGAATCACAGGGCTCTCTAGGGTCTGTTATGGCTGGAAAACTTGGTCTTGAGAGCAGTGAGATGCTACTTATAGTTTAACCAAAAGAATGGCATGATCAAACTACCCCTTTATAAAGATCAACTGAACATAGACAGACCTAGAGATTATCATATTAAGTGAAGAAAGTCAAACACAGAAAGACAAATATCATAAGATATCACTTATATATGGAATCTAAAAAATAGTACGAATGAACTTATTTACAAGACAGAAATAGATTCATAGTCATAGAAAACAACTTATGGTTATCAAAAGGGATAGTGGGGGGAGGAAAGAGAAGGGGGAAGAAATTAGGCGTTTGGGATTAACATACACACACTACTGTATATAAGACAGGTAAACAATAGGGACCTAATGCATAGCACTTATGATAACCTATAATGGGAAAGAATCTGAAAAAGAACACATATATGTATATGTGTGTGTGTGTGTGTGTGTGTGTGTGTATGATATGTAACTGAATCACTTTGCTGTACACCTAAAACACAATATTTAAATTACTTATACTTCAATTTTAAAAAACTTAAAAAAAAAATCACCTGGGTGCAGTATGGAGAATGGATCTAAGGCAGTAAAAATAACCTACCCATGAGAGAAAGAGACAGAAATACTGTGCACATCAGAAAGAGCAGCAATTGCTCTTGGAAGTAAAAGTGGACTACAGCTGAGCCTGCCTTCCAGAGAAGTGGCATGATTCATCCCTAGGGAAATGCCTCACTTTTAAGAAAACATCTTCAGGGTATAAGCTCCTTCCCTCCCTTGAGAAAGTTCAGGTCCCTGACCTGGATGGTCCGGGCTAGATGGGTAGTGTGAGATGAAAACAAAGCTGTACTGTTAGTCTGAATAGTAAAATGAGAAATAATTCACTTTGCTGCAGGCAGCCTAGGAGAGGGGCCTGGGACTGAGGAGAAAAAGGAATTGCCTGGACGATCTAGGGAAAAAAGAAAGAGGGCTCCTGGCACATGGCTGGAAGCTGGAGCATAAAAACTTCCGATGGAATGGCAAGGTGGACAAATGATTGGAAACACTGATAATATTGATAAATGTACTTGACATTCGAAGTGTTTTCAGACCTGTACTTTCTGCAACCCTCAGATCTGCAGTAAAGGCTGCCATGCATGGGAGCCTCAGTGTGTGGTGCTTTGCTAGCGTGCAGGAAGAGGGGCAGCATCTTGCTCTGGTCCAGCCTAGGCAGGGAGAACCCACAGGAAGAAATGGTCATGGTCAGGAGTAAGCAACAGCACATGGAAGTCACAGATGTGCACCCCCACAGAAGGGTGTGGGGTCCGTAAAACTCCAGAAATGATGGGGAGGAGTCTGGGCTTCCCACTGAAGCATTCAAGGGAGTTGATTGAGATACTAAAGTTGAGGATGACCACAAGAGACTTGCAGATATGAAAGGAGGAAACATCTGGATTGTAGTTGTTTATATTTTGGGTTAAACCAAACGTGATACTGCTTGATAACTATTACCATTTAATAACGTTCACTCTGAACCAAGAAAGTCTTGATAGTTTTCAGAAATTTCCCATTGGGGCTATTTTGGCAGATGTTAAGTAATAACTTACTGAATAAAGAAACATACTAAAGTGTCAAATGTTACATAATACCTGAAAATGAAATCTACGAGTCTCTTGATCAGAAATACGCAACTGGAAAAATGCATCAACAAGCTTCAAAGATGCATGCTGTGACATCATCCTAGCAAAGCCTGGCTAACTGGACAAGAAACTCTGACCTTTATATGGTACGGCTGTCACAGAAATGGCAACCAGAGTGAGTATCATAACAAATAAGCCTCGAATCATGTGGTCTTTATTAAAATACCAAAACACAGGAAAACTTTTAACAAAACAGTTCTGTTCCGGGGACTTGCCCAAGCATTTTTCTTTTTATTTCTAGTTCATTTGGGTTTGCAGAAGGATTTCATCTGCTTTTGCAGATTCACTGTCATGATGAGGATATCAAGAGGCCAGCTGTTACACAAGAAATTTTGTGAGCATCTACAATAAAATATGCACATTTAAAAGCAAATAAAAATTTGTGTTGCTTTCTGTGGAATATTTTGACAAACATACATACATGGTCATAGCTATCAAGTTAAATCATAGCCAAATATTTAATTAAACAAAATTTATCTAGCTAATTGTGAGAAGGTCAGGATATCCCTTTTTTCCCTCTATTGTGTTAGGAATGGCTTGCTATGAAGGCCATATCATGAAAAGTGGCAGCTCTTAACTTCATTATGTTTTTTTGTTCACCTGTGATGACTTAGAAAATTTTACAGTCAGTGTTAAGCTCAAAGTCAAAGAAACTGTAAATGGTCTTTGTGAGCACTGCCTTATTTTCCTTTAGTTATTTATACTTCAAAGTACAGCTCAATAATAATGGGGGTGTCCTTAAGAAAGCAGATTTCCATGATATTAGTTCTATAAAAGGTACAAATAATATATCTTATGAGGTAATATTATTTTGCCTTTGCTGTTGCACCTGCTCAAACCTATATCTGAACCATAATTCCTGATGGGTCAGGCAGCGTAACTCGCATAAGCCAGGTGGGAATGGCCTAGGATATCCTGTGTGCACACATTCATGAAGAAATAAAAGACGAGAAACGCTACGTAATAAGTGTTGCTGTTCTCTTAAATATGAATCCATATTTTGCTTTTTTAGCAGGAATTTATTCTGCTATAAGATTTGTGCCGCCACCAATTCTACTTCTATCATTTTCTATTAACTAACAGGTCTAAGGAAGTATTAACAATAAAGGTTATTCTGGTTTTCCAAGCAAATCATTGCCTATCACACTGTGGAGAGTTGAATTTCTTAATCCTCCTGTTTATCAGTTCAGTCAAAGAAAATCAGAATTATCCATTCTTATTTTCCTTCACATTACTTTGGTTTTGGAATTTTTGCAAAAGACTACTGTACACAGTCACTCCCTCCCCCCATTTTAGGGCCCTACCACAGCATATGGAAGTTCCTGGGCTAAGTGTCAAATCGGAGCTGCAGCTGTCAGCCAAGCCACAGCCACAGACACAAACACAGCAATGCCAGATCCCGGCCACATCGGTGACTATGCTGCAGTTTTTGGTAACGCTGGATCCTCAACCATTGAGCAAGGCCGGGGACCGAACCCGCATCCTCATGAATACTAAGTAACCCACTGAGCCACAGTGGGAACTCCCACAGTCACCATTTTGAGAAGAAAAAAAACATGGATTTCCCTGGAGGCTCAATGGATTAAGGATCCAGCATTGTCACTGCTGTGGCATGGGTTTGATCCCCGGCCTGGGAACCTGCCAAAGGCATCCCCCCCAGTTTTTTCAATTAGAAAAGAAAAAGAAAAAATATGATCAAAATCAAAACCAACTTACTTCAACCTTAATTATAGTAGCTAACAGGTGGTCAGCACTACTGAGGTGGTTCAATATTGTGCTGAACACTGTCAATTCATTATCTCATTAATTCAGACGAGAACTTTGAGCAGTTGGGATGCACAATCTATAGGTCAGTGGTTCTCAAACTAGATCGTGAATCAGTGTCATCTAGAATGCTTGTTGAAACACTTGCCGCATCCACCTCCAGAATTTTTGACTTATTTGGTCTAGGGCAAAGCCTGAGAATCTGCATTTTGAAGAGGTTCTCAAGAAATGCTGGTACTGCCAGTATATGGACTATACTTTGCAAACCACGGTTATAGACCAGGTTTCAGAAAATTGTGACCTACAGGCCAAATCTAGGCAACTGCACTTTTTTCTGTCTGATCTACAAGCTAAGATTGGTTTTAGTTTTGAACAGTGAAAAAAATTCCAAAGGATACTTTGTAGCACAGAAAAACCATAGGAAAGTCAAATCTGAGTATTCACAAATAAAGCTTTATTGGAACAGGGTGCTCAGTTCTTTATATACTGCCTAGAACTGCTTTCACTCTACAGCAGCAGAGCTGAGTTGTCCTAAAAGAGAAAACATAGCCTGCAGAGCCTAAAATATTCACCACCTGGCCCTTCACAGAAAAAATGTTGTCAGTTCTATACATCATGGGCACTACAGGTACTAATACTGTACTGTACATCTCAAAGTTGCTAGGATTAGATCTTAAAAGTTATTACCACAGGAAAAAGAACTGTAATTGCGTATGGTGATGGATGTCAACTAGACTTGTTATGGTGATCATTTCACAATATATACAAATATCGAATCGTTGCATTGGACACCTCGAAGCTGATATAATGTTATAGGTCAATTATATCTCAGTAAAAAAAAAAAAAAAGGAAAGAAAAAAGAAACAAAGAATTGCCAATCCCTGTCACGGAGGGAAGCAAGATCTAAGACATTAGTGCTGGAATTCACACCCAGATCAAACTTTAGAGCCCATATTTCTAACCATCTTTAAAAGATGCAGAAAGTCACTCTTTCTAAAATAACTTGTGTGCATTAGTGATGTTAACAATCTTTGGCATTTTTCCATTAGTCTAGTAATGGTTTTCTTTTAAATTGTGTTTTATTCTCACCAAACCCCATCATCCCTTCCCACAGTCCTCCCATCCTTGTTCCATTAGCATTATGTCTCCATCTTCTTTATCCAGAGGATTATTTGCATGGAAAGAAGCTACCTTATTGACCTGATGCTGATTTAGATTTGGTGGCTCTTTTGCTCAGAAAATTAGTTTGTTGCTTCAACCGAATACTTAGGATGAAGAGAAGCATATACATTTCGCAAAAGATCTCTCAGATTATTTCCATATTTCAGAGTTGTAATTTGTGATGGGAAAGCAGAAAGACTTCTCAAGTCCAGCCTGGATTATACAGGAATAAAAGATGAAGTAATAACGATGACCTCATAGGTTCAGGCCACAGGGATTGACTGACGTGGTTACATTCTCTGAAGGCAGAGCGGGGTGGTGTATTTCACAGGGATCTCTCTTCATCAACCCAAGCAATAGTACTGTCCACAGCCATGCTCTGAAACCTTCTCTTAGCCTGTCAACAGCCAGCCATTCAAATTGGCATCATTCAACTTGAGAGCTTTTTCTAATTCACCATTTCTTTGTTTTGAGAGGGGGATAAAACTTCAAAGCATTATTTAATATGCACAGACAACCATTTGGGAAAAACTTAAAATACACTTGTAGAAAATACCCTAATATTTCAGTAAAGGAAAGGTCTGTATGCTTAAAGTGCGTAGCTTTTGAAGAGTGTGGTCAAGTATATCCACTTTTTGTCAAGAATATTTGACCAGCTCTGCAAAATTCCATCATCATAAATAAAAGATTCTACCCATAAATAATTAAAAGGAGATGGAATTAGACAAAGGCTCTATAAGCAAAAGGACATTTGGGTCTGTTTATATTTTTTTAACTAGTAAAGACTTAATAGAAATGGGAAATCTCTCTTTGCCAAGTAATTCGTGGAAGGTCTTAATCAATTTCAAATAAAAACCGCACAGTTTAAGTCTAATTATATCACTTTCGGTTTCAAGCATAGTAATTATTAGCTCTTTTCTTAATTAATATTTTCAAGATTGCAGCACTAATTATCTACAGATTTTTAAGGTGGTATTTAAGAATATAAGTCCAAGAGAGACGATGCATTCCCAGTGGTATTTAGGCTAGTTGCCAGCTTGTCTCCCTTCTGACAATGCTGGCTTTGAACCAGGAATAGAGAAAGGAACAGCTGACATTTGGAAAACAAAACTTCATACTCCACCAATATTTTAAATAATAGCTACAAAAAGAAGAAATAGGAACTGATTTTTAAAATTCAGACCATGTAGCATATCTGGTTAGTGACCCTACAATTAATATTCTACTTTTTAAAAATGAAATTCACCCCAAAGCATAGTTCTTTACAAACTAAGGAATCTTAGTAGATTAAAAAAAAAAATAGCACAGATGATTCCTCCTGTGGATATCTAGTAATCATGATTATTAAAACAGAAGCATAAATGGCAAAAAAGTTGATGGTTGTTTAAGCTGGGTGATGGATACATGGGGTTTATTATACTTTCTATTTTTGGTTATGTTTGGAAAGTTTCACAGTAAAAAGTTTTTTAAAAGAAAAATACATAAACAGAAGAGCTCATGTTTCTATACTGATGGAGCTATTAAAGAGATTCAATTAATTGTAAGTTCAATAAATCTTTAAAAGACCTAATTAATGATATAGCTCAAGTGTTTACTTCTGAAGTTCTTAGTCTGAAAACGTTAATAAAAGAATTATTGATGTTCAAACCCAGAATACAATTATTCAAGTTAAAACAGAGCTTAGACAAACATGTCATAATTTTTGAAAAATTGAAAGCTCTAATTCAATGCTAGTCTGTTTTGGATAAGTCATAATACTAAAGAATATTGAAACCTAATAAGAGAGAGGAAAAAATTTACTTGGCCAAATTTTACAGCTGCATTAACAGCTTCCTTTTTAAAGTCTTCTAACTCTTGCTGCTGTTTCCCATTGTGAACTTTCTCTGTTAAAAAGGTGAGCTGTAAAAGTAAATGTGAAGGTTCCAACTGAGCTGTACAGTGAGACTAGGCCTGACCCATTAATAGAAGCCCCAGGAATGTTCAGAAGGGTTAGAGTTTTAATGTCTCTTACCTGTGCCAAATTTCTTGCCGGTCCCAAATGTCAAAATCATACATAGGCCCCCAAACATAAGTCAGCAAATATTTTCAACTTCCTCCCTACACCAAACTAAATCAGATAATTCTCAGAATTGAGGAAGAGCTAACAGAGCTGCCAGTGAGCACCAGTATGACCAGGAAGTCAAGGTACCAACTAGAGAGAGAGGAATCAGAGGGCGTAAATGATGTCCAACCTATGCGGAACAGCCATTAGTGGTGAAAAATTCTCTTGTCGTCAAGGGAACTTTTTTTCATGCCAGTAACACTAAGGCTGTAATTTATCCTCTATGGATAAATCAACTGTGCATCAGAGTCATATTTTGGTTTCCAACAGAAAAAGTCCTTTCTCTGATTTGCTAGTATTTTTTTTTTTTTTTTGGTCTTTTTAGGGCCACAACTGCGGCACATGGAGGTTCCCAGGCTCGGGGTCTAATCCAAGCTGTTGCTGCCGGCCTATGCAAGAGCCACAGGAATGCCAGATCCAAGCCACGTCTGCAACCTACACCACAGCTCACGGCAACGCCAGATCCTTAACCCACTGAGCAAGGCCAGGGATCGAACCCGCAACCTCATGGTTCCTAGTCAGATTCGTTTCCACTGCTCCATGACGGGAACTCCAGATTTGCTAGAAATGTTTGACTGGCTCTCTCAAATTGGTCAATGCAGATAAAACAGATATCTAAAATTGAGAGATGAAGGAGAAAGAGGAACTCTGGGTGTTATTAAGAAGAATCCGGTGGTAGACAAGTTTAAATCCTGACCTACTATGTCTTTTGTAAAAAAGCTAACACGTAACTAACATGTAGCTAACCTGTTTTCTTCCCCTCATCCTGATCCTTCACAAAAACATCTTCACCATGTCCTTGTCCTTGGTTTCTCTATAGGCTCTTGGATTTGTACCCACTAGCGGTGTAAGGGACAAAGGATCAGTGACCATACACACCCACAAGCAAGCAAATATAAAGGTAAGTCTATGCTTTTTCCAATGTATCCACAAGCAAGCAAATATAAAGGTAAGTCTATGCTTTTTCCAATTGTTTCCCGTTTTAACAAATGTGTAAAAGCTCATGTTTATTGCTGGCTAAAATTCTTTGGTAAAAAGCAGCAAGGGCAAAAAGGACAAGTTAAATATAATATACTCCAAAATGGCATTTGGCTGAGAGGATTCCTACCAGTAAAGGGAAAAGAGGAGTAGATAGGCTGATATGATAGACCTTTCACAACATCCTTCTTTGGGAGACTTCTCCCTCTCCAAGCCTGTAACCCCAAACGCTCTCCTTCCCGTGAGAAAGAAGGGAGGTTCCACAGAAACAGGAATCTTTGCTTGTTTTTCTTCAATAACGTGTTCTTAAAACCTAGCATGCAGTAAATGCTTAACCAAGTCTCTGTCGAATGAAAGAATGAATACTCTTAATGTCGCTGAGATAATATTCCCATCCTTTAGAACTCCATCCTCTATTACATCTTCCTTTAAAGGTTAGGGTTCCCATTTCAACTCCTTTATCTAGAAATCTACAACTTCAGTGATAATTTAAGGAAGTAAAATACTTAAAAAGAACAGGGAAAGCATTTTCCCTTTGTGACTATAAAATGTAGTCAGAAATAACTGAGGTAACCGCACTGAATTACTCTCCAGTTGGGATAGTCTACTAGCACCTAATGATAAATGTTTATATACATATTTCCCAAGTTGGTTTTCTCAAGTCAGACTTGTCTCCCCCACCTCCATTTGTACCCCTCCAGCTGGTGATCTTTTTTGGCAAGGTGGGGGTGAGAAGGAGAAAGGGAAAGGGTTAAATTGGGGGATTTTTTTTTTTTCAAGAACTTCTACTTAGTAGCACAACTATTATGGTTACATTCTTCCAGGATAACTTCCCCAGTGACTGATTTTCTTCTTTATGGATTATAAACTTGTCCTCAACATAATTTTGGTATTCCTTTGATGATCCGTGTATAGTTGGATCTGCTACCTAACAGATGCCTGAATATTTAGAATCCCAGAGGACTACAATATCCTCTGGTTTCAAATTCCTGAGCAGTTGATCCAGCAATACTTATTTTACTCTAGCTTTCCTACCATCCTAGGAGCCTGCAGCAGATGCTCATTACATTTTATTCTCCATTCTCACACAGTTAATCCAAGAGGACTTGAGAGCAAAAGTTTTGCTTTTTTCTCTCCCTAGTTTGATATCCCTAGGGTGTTTTCTTTTTTTTTCTATAGTCATAATTTGTTTTTATGTACCTTTGAGTACAGCAAGTTTACAAGAGGAATAAAAGATACTTCTAACAAAATGATATATATACAGTAAGTTTTAAGAGGACAATAACAAATATGAATTCTTAGGTTCATTAACTGTATTTGTTTTTTATTTTTTTATTATACTTGATTTACAATGTTCTGTCCATTTCTGCTATACAGCAAAGTGTCACAACAGTTTTATACACACGCATACACACACACACATTATTTTTTTTCCACATTATCCTCCATTATGTTCCATCATAAGTGATCAGATATAATTCCTTGGACTATACAGCAGAATCTCATTGCTTATTCATTCTAAATGTAATAGTTTGCACCTACTAATCCCAAACTCCCAGTCCCTCCCAGTCACTCCCCCTCTCTCTTAGCAATCACGAGTCTGTTCTCCATGTCCATGAGTTTGTTCCTTTTCTGTAGATTCATTTGTGCCATATATTAGATTCCAGATACAAGTGATATCATATGATATTTGTCTTTCTCCTTCTGACTTAACTTCACTTAGTATGAGAGTCTCTAGTTCCACACATGTTGCTGCAAATGTCAAATGTAATTATTTTGTTCTTTGCTATGGCTGAGTAATATTCCATTACATATATATTCCACATCTTGTTAATCCACTCATCTGTTGGACATTTAGGTTGTTTCCATGTCTTGGCTATTGTGAATGGTGCTGCATTTTTGGACTACAATGCTCTGAATGAAAGTAAATTCTGATACTATATAAAAAAGTATACAGTCAACTAGAATCAGTCTACACACTTTTTTTGTCTTTTTTTAGGGCCACACCCATGACATATGGAGGTTCCCAGGCTAGGGGTCGAATCAGAGCTGTAGCTGCTGGCCTACACCACAGCCACGGCAATTCAGAATCTGAGCTGCGTCTGCAACCTACACCACAGCTCATGGCAACGCCGGGTGCTTAACCCACTGAGCAAGGCCAGGGATCGAACCTGTGTCCTCATGGTTGCTAGTCAGATTTGTTTCCACTGAGTCACAGCATGAATACCCAGTCTACAGGTTTTTAAGAACACCAACGAGAAAAAAAAAAAAAAAACTCAAGTGACTAAAATTAATCAACCATTTTACAAGAGTAAATAAAGGAGACTGGGGAGGAGGGGGACAGGAAAAAACTGGCAAATGCACACAGTAGGAAAAATAATCAATGATATAGTTCATTGTTCTTCTAAGTTATTAGTAAAGCTATTTATTTGTAGGGTGGTTCTACTTAGCTTATTTCCCTTAATACGAGATAGCTCAACTAACTCATCTTTAAGACCTTACATTTTTGTGGCTCTAAGATTATGTGTATTGATGCATGTATATAATAACACACAACCCTATAGTTACCAGTCTTCCCTTTTCTAATAAAGTCAGGGTTCACCAATATTTCTGCATTGTTACAACTCTAATCACGATGTAACACCGTTTTTTGAGACTTCTTAAAAAGGTAGAAATGATTACTGCATCCATTAGTGAGTGCTTGAACTTCAGCAATACAACACAACGACAACCATTTATTCATCCCTTACATCGTGACAGGCCTAAGTGCTAGCCATAGGTTACAGCTATACATGGGAAACTAAATTTTTGACTACAAGGAGTTTACATTCTAATGGTGGGAGTAAGGAATGCAGGCAATAAATAAAGACATAACTAAATAATAGCAGATGTTACTAAATGCTATATACCAAACAACAACAAAAATATAGTTACATGTTAGAAAGCAAGTTGGAGAGCTGCTTTCATTAGGGAACTTAGGGGCTTTTCTTAAAAGGCAATATTTGAATTAACACCTGAACAAATGAGAAGGCAGCCATAAGACATCTGGGAACGAGCTTCCAAGCATGTGGTGGAAGCTCCTGGAAAGGAGCAAAGATGACACATGTACAGGACACAACAAAGATCAGAATCAGTGAAGGAAAGAAAGCCGGAAGATGAGATATGTCAGTTAGGCAAAGGCTAGAGCATGAGAGGCCTTGTGAGGAATTTAATTATAATGGGAAACCATTGAAAGGACTTAAGCAGATCACTCTGATGCATTAAAAGGAACACTAGCTGTTAGGTGGACATGAACTGTAATAAGGCAAGTGTGGATATAGAGAAACCAGCTAGAGATGGTAGAAATGATGATAACTGAATGGATCAAGGACGCATCTTAGAGATAAAGTTAAGTTGAACTTACCGAAGTATGAGGTGAAAGGGAAAAAAAGAGTCAGCAATGACTCCTAGGATTTTGGTCTGAGCAACTAGATGGAAGTTGGTACCATTAACTGAGATATATATACAAGCCTTAGAGGGATTATCAATAGTTCAGTTTTAGTCATGATAAAACTAATGCTCATAAGTGAAGTATGGAGTGAGATATATGATTCTGAATTTAAGAGAAATGTCTGGATAATAATAGAAATCCAAGACTTATCAGCATATGACCAGCCTTCATCTAGTCTATGAAGTTCTGAAAGACCTGGTGAGTCTGATTATACTTCCCTAGAATAAGAATCTGGAAGCGGCCAGTGATATAGCAGGAAAACCAAAATCTAGTCAACAGGTATTCCAGAACCTAAGGAGGAAAAATTATTTCAAGATGCAAGGTGTGGTCAAGTCCACCACACACTGCTAAGGTACTGAGACTAGGTCACTGATGACCTTGATGAAAGTTCTTGTCTTCACAAAAACCTGATAAAATGTGAATTATTATTTCTCATTTTCCAGTAAAAAGGTTAGCCTTGGGGAGGCTTAGCCCTGCCTTGCCATAATCTTGCTGACCTTAAAGACCATGCTTTTGTTTACTATATTACAACTGGCTTAAGTCACTTTTAGAAGCAAATAGAATTAAACAGTATTTGGAATCTTGCCCACACATACTATAGACCTTAGTTTTATTTATTTAATATATTGATTGGGAAAGTATTGAATACTTTAGTTAGTAACTGCAGGCATTAAAAAAAGAATATTGTAATTCTCTCATCTCCATTCTCAGAAGGAGGATAGAGCTCTAAGTACCTAGAAAACATCAGTTGAGGGTTCCAAGAATCTAAAGAAAATCTTGGGATATTTGAAATAAAAAACTTTAGAAAGAGGTCTCCCAAAATACCAAATCCATTGTATTTCACTGAAAAATAAAAGAGTACTTTCTTTACCTCCTTACTGCTTTCTACATAGAGTAATACTTCTGAACTCTAAAGAATTCATCTGGAAGAGCATCTTTAAAGTAGTTATTTTTTATCCTACTGTTCACAGATATGTACTGAACAGTAGGAGGTTCATTCATGCCTGTTGCATTCTTAGAGTAAAAGGGGGAATTTGGTCCACTTTTACATTTCCATGCTCATTTCTTTCCTAAAATCTCAAAAGCTGGTACATGGCTAAGAGAATAGAGTTATGAAGGTTGTGTGCTTTTTTTTTTTTTGCTTGAAAATTCTTTACTTAATTTGAATAGATGATATTACTGATCTGAATATATGTGTATGAAACCAATTACGAGTATTTATGTATATTTATGAATTAGGAAACAGAACTTTTTGGTATATTTTTAGGTTATTTTAATCACGATAAAACAAAAAGAGAAAGTATAAAATAGTATTCACTCCTTTGCAGATTGTGAAAGGGTAATTCAGACTCTCATCTAAGTTGATTCAAACTATATTTTATATATATATATATAT
Source organism: Catagonus wagneri (assembly GCA_004024745.2). Classification (NCBI taxonomy): domain Eukaryota; kingdom Metazoa; phylum Chordata; class Mammalia; order Artiodactyla; family Tayassuidae; genus Catagonus; species Catagonus wagneri. The sequence goes on from PVHT020000166.1 coordinate 18,575,530, forward strand.
ATATACACACACACATACATGTATACACATATATATATACATATATATATATGTATACAACAAAGTTATGTTTTGGTCATTTAACTCTCAAGGGAGGTTATGAAATCATCAATATCCTTATTTTCTAGGTTCAGAAACCAGTTTATACATTATTAAGAGTTATTTATAAGGTTTTGTTGGTTTTAGACAGCAGTTGGCTAGGAATATCCAAATCCTGCCCCTTCCTCTCTTAAGGAGCTTCCCAAAGAATATGGTAAATGGGACACAGAGTCATTTTATGTCTAATCACGACCATACCCGTACCCTCTGGGTCCAATGCAGAGTCCTCTGTGTCCTTCGATCCCACTGCAAGGAGTGGCCCCTGAATCAGACAGAGTTCCATGGGTAGCTGTTCCTTGCTACCGTGAGAGAAGAAAGGATGGAGAGGGATTTTCCCTTGGCACCTCTCCCATGGTTACCCAACAACGGCTCCCCTGCCCCTATGCTCACCCTGTGTCCTCCACCCAGAGTGCCCAGCCCAGTACAGCCTTTGGAAATCCTATCTGGTCCTCAAAATCTAGTTTAATACCTAGAATTTCTAAGGCTAACACTGGAAAAAGAATTCTGTTCCCTGAATGTCACCCACTTGGAGTTCTTAGTGCTTTCATCACTGACACTGTGGGTGGTGGCAATCTCTCTTTAGAATTTATATCTAAGTGTGGACAAAATTCTTTACCACTATTAACAGATTGGTTGACACTGTCACAAAATTTTAGTAAATACTAAAATAAAATAAAAGTAAAGATTTTTTTAAGTATTAAAATGGCCTGGCTTACAAAAATCTAAAACTTCTTCACTTGAGCACTGAAAAGCTGGCCCAAACTAGCAGTCACCTGGACTACATCCCATGGTTCCCAGCATTTTGTCTGCCTCTATATGGCTGGTGCCATCTTAATCCTTCCACCAGGAAACTGCCCTCTAAGATATATTGGTTTACAATAGGGCTGAAACATTCATATTTCTTTTTGTCTAGAGTTCATCTAGGGTTTGCTGTCAGTTGTGGTCCCTAGACAAGTATATTCTGTTGGTAACTGATGCTTGGAATGACATGTGGATCCATGAGACATTAATAACACAGAGAAGTTGTCCCCAGCATTGGTATAAAAGTATGATAGAGTAGGGTAAGTTAGGCTATGGTAACAAACACCAAAATCTCTGTGGCTTAACACAAAGGAACTCATTCTAATTCTTATTCACTCAGTTTTCTATGGGCCTGGGAGTTCTTCACAGAAGCTTCCATCCAGGAGCTGACTCAAGGATTAGACATATTTTCTCCTATGTCCCCACATTCTCAAACATGGCTTCCAAAGGGAGACAATGAAGATTGCATAGGGGTTTTCCCCTGTCTCCTCAAAGAAACAACAAACGTGTGCAGAAATTCAGGGTCTGTTAGCCCACACTACTCACAGAGCCCAGCCACATTGGTTACACATCGTGATGGTGAGCATCAAATAACTCTTCTACAAACAGACCAGGGCCTCAAATTCAATGCCTTTCAGAGGCCAGAAAGGTAACAAATATGCAAGGGTGCTCCATATAATAAAGCGTACAATATTTTACACTCTAATAAGAGTTCAGACATTTTCAAAGAACATTTTACTGGAATTCCTACTGTGACATAGTGGGTTAAGGATCCAGCATTGCCTGTGCAGTGGCTCAGGTTGCAGCTGAGGCTCCGATTCGATCCCTGGCCTGGGATCTGCCATCTGCCACAGGTGTGGCAAAACAACAACAACAACAAAAACTTCATAAAATTCTAACATTAACAAATTTCTCTAAAAGATAAGCAGGGAATTCTGGGACAAGAATAACTTATTAACACAAGCATCTCTCTTCTCTCAACTGCAACTCCAGCCTTATCACCCAAACTAAGCAGTTGCTCGAACGAGGAGTTAGGCAGAACACGGGAGTCAGAGACCAAAGTAATGCTTCCTGGGAAATTGTGCGGGAAGTATTAGCCAAATAAAGTCCCCAGGATGGGTCTAAAAAGACCACTACCTGGGAAGAACTTGTCGATCTATTAGATATAAAATGATACCTTATTGTCATTTCATTTTAGTTTCTTTCATATATCGCAGTGTTTTTAAGAAAATGTTTGTGAGAAATTTGCATGTGTTACTTCCCCACACCCATTTTTCTGCTATTTTGATTTGCTTTGTTTTATCATATTGCCAAACCCCAAAATGACAATAGGCGAATTTTTCAGAAAAGCATATTCCTGTATATTAGGAATATGTTCCCAACATTGCTGGTGAAATGTACATTTTTGCCACCTTTTTGGAAAGAATCTGACAAACCCTATTAAATTAAAGAATACAACTGCCCTTTTTCCTAGCAACTATATTCCTAGGAATGTATGATAAAGCCTATTAAATTAAAAATATGGCAGTTCCCGTCATGGCTCATTGAAAACGAATCTGACTAGCATCCATGAGGATGCAGGTTCAATGCCTGGCTTTGCTCAGTGGATTAAGGATCTGGCATCGCCGTGAGCTGTAGTGTAGGTCACAGACTCAGCTCGGATCTGGCATTGTTGTGGCTGTGGCTTAGGCCAGCGGCTACAGCTCTGGTTCGACCCCTAGCCTGGGACCCCTAGCCTATGCCATGTGTGTGACCCTGAAAAGACAAAAATAAATAAATAAATTAATTAAAAAAGATAAAAAATAAAAATACAGCTGCCCTTCTACCTAGCAACTTTATTCCTAGGAATATCATAAAAAGACTTATGAAAAAGTCTATTTAAAGATAAATTGTTCAGAGTTGCAACAAACTATAAACTGGATGGAAAAACAATTGAATGGATGAGTAAATCATGGTATATCCACAAAAGAATAGTATGAGGCTCTTAAAAGAATACATTAGAACTTCCCAAGTTGAGAGGATTTCTACATGATACTGATTAATAAGAAAATAAGAAAAGTGTGTACTCCATGATCTCATTTAATAAATTTAACCAAGGAGGTGAAAGATTTGTACACTGATAACTATAAAGCATTGCTGAAAAAAATTGAGGAAGACACATATAAATAGAAAGATATTACAAGCTTATGGATTGGAAGAATTAACATTGCTAAAATACCCATATTACCTTAAGCAAGCTATAGGGTCAATGCAATCCCTACCAAAATCCCAAGGACTTTTTTTGTAGAAATAAAACAAAAAATTCTAAAACATATATGGAACACAAAATACCCTGATGAACCAAAGCAACCCTGAGAAAAAAGGAAAAAGCTGAGAATATCTCACTCTCTGGTTTAAAACTATATTATAAAGCCAGAGTAATCAAAACAGCGTGGTACCAGCAGAAAAAATATACATAGTTCAATAGAACAAAATTAAGAACCAAGAAATAAACTCACACATATAGGGACAATTAATTTATGACAAAGGAGCAAAGAACATACAATGGAGAAAGAATAGCCTCCATCAATAAACGCTGTTGGGAAAAGAGAACAGCCATGTGCAAAAAAAAAAAAAAAAGAAAAAGAAAAAGAAACTAGATCACCCTCTCACATCATACACAAAAAATCAACTCAAAATGGATTAAAGAATTGAATGTATGACCTGAAACCATAAAAATCCTGTAAGCAAACACAGGCAGTATGCTCTTTGACCCCAGTCTTTACAACATCTTTCTGGATATATCCCCTCAGCAAGGGAAACAAAGGCAAAAATAAACAAATGGTATGACATTAAACTAAAATCTGCACACAAAAGAAAACCATCATCAAAACAAGAAGACAACCCTATTGAATGGGAGGAGATATTTGCAGATTATATATCCAATGGGGTTAATATCCAAAATACATTAAAAACTCATACAATTCAACAACCAACCAATCAACCAAACAAACAAAAAACAGACAACCTGACTTTAAAAGTGGGCAGAGGAACTGAATAGACATTTTTCTAAAGAAGACATACATGCAGCCAACAGGCACATGAAAAGATGTTCAGTGTCACTAAGTGATAAGGAAATGCATATCAAAGTAACAATGAGGTATTTCCTTATGCCTGTTAAAATGGCTATGAAAAAGGCAAGAAATAACAAGTGTTGGTAAGGATGTAGAGGAAAGGGACCCCTCATACACTGTTGCTGGGAGTATAAACTGTTACAACAACCTCATAAAATAGTATGGAGATTCCTCAAGAATTTAGACTAGAACTATCATATGATCCAGCTATTCCTAGTCTGAGTATTCATCCAAAGAGTAAAAAGATTAATTTGAAAAAATATATGTATCCTTATGTTCATTGCAGCATTATTTAAAATAGCCAAGATATGGAAACAACCTACGTGCTCATGAGCAGATGAATGGATAAAGAAGATGTGGTAAATATACACAATGAAATACTACTCAGCCATAAAAAAGATGAAATATTGCCACCTGGGACAACATGGGTGGACCTCGAAGGTATTATACTAAGTGAAGTAAAAGTCAGACAGAGAAAATCAAATACATTATAATTTCACTCATATGCGGAATATAAAAAACAATCTAAACAAAATCATAAATAAATGAACAAACCCAACCAAACAAAAACAAACACATAGATACAGAAAACAGATTACTGGTTACCAGCGAGGAAGGAGTAGGGGGAGGGCAAAGAGGGTAAAAGGATCAACTGTATAATGATAGATGGAAACTAAATTTTTGGTGGTTAGCACCCTACAGTGTACAAAGAAGTAGAAATATTGTAAACATGAAACTGATATAATGTTATATACATCAATGTTCCCTCAATAAAAATATTTAATAATTTAAAAAGCAAGGCATGGTATATATTTACAATGGAATATTATTCAGCCGTGATATAAGGAAATTCTGCCCTTTAGGAGAATATGGATGGAGCTTGAGGTCATTATACTTAGTAGGTAAGTGAGACAGAGAAAGACAAATACTATATAATATCACTTATATGTGGATTCCAAAAAAGCTGAACTCATAAAAGCAGAGAGTAAAATGGTGGTTACCTGGGGCTGGGGGAGGGGGAATAGGAGAGATATTATTTAAGGTACAAACTTACAACTAGTAGATAAATAAGTCCCGGAGATCTAATGCACAGTATAATGATGTTAGCTAACAGTATTTTATTATAAACGTCAAACTTGTTAAGAGACTAGACCGTAATTATTCCCATCACAAAAATGAAATGATAATTATATGACTTGTTAGAGGTGCTAGCTAAAACTACAATGGCAACCACAAAGCAATATATAATTGTACCCAATGAAAATGCTGCATACCTTAAACTTAACACAAGGTTATTCGTCAAATATATTTCAATTTAAAAAGCTTACTTCCTTCTATGTATACTTTATAACTAATGATGCCTGTTGCCAGTACTTGTGAACCAAAGCATATTATTGATAGGATGACAATATTAAAGATTACCATTTTGCATTCATATGTCAGGCACTGTGATGGATGCTTTACTTAAACCTTCACAATAATCATTCAAGGTAGAAATAATTATCCACATTTTCCAGGAAAATCCAGGGTTTAGAAAGGGTAAGTACCTTGCCTTAAGCCACAAAACAGAACTGAGAGCCAGAGAAATTCTGCATTCTTAACTATATCAGCAGTAATGTAATGTAAATAATATGCACCTTAATGTCAAGTAATTAGCCCTAAAATATAGCCCAAAAATGTATAAAATAGATTATCCCAACAGAGGTTAAAATTTAGAATCTGGGAGTTCCCATCTTGGCGTGGCAGAAATGAATCCGACTAGGAACCATGAGGTTTCAGGTTCAATCCCTAGCCTCGCTCAGTGGGTTAAGGATCTGGCATTGCCATGAGCTGTGGTATAGGTCGCAGCCATGGTTCAGATCTGGCATGGCTGTGGCTCTGGCACAGGCCGGCAGCGGAACTCTGATTAGACTCCTAGCCTGAAAACATCCATATGCCGCGGGTGCTGCACTAAAAAGACAAAAAGAGACCAAAAAAAATTTAGAATCTAGAGTCATGTAGATACAAGTCCAAATCCTAGCACCATCCCTTAGTAACAATGTTGCTTCAGGAAAAGAATTCATTTCTGAAGCTTCAGTATCTCATTAGTAAAACGGTTATATTGGGATCTACGTCAATATAACCATATCTTAGAGGGTTATGGAGAGAATTAAATAGGAAATATATACAAAATGCTCAGTATAAGATTTGGAACTACACACTCAATAAATATTAGACATTTTAATCTTTATCATTATTTTCACAAAATACAGATATATTGAGAGTGGTAAAATGTATTAAAATGCATTTATTATAAAAACATCTAGTGTTAAGATGCTTAATTTCTTATAAAGTGATGTATGAAATACTCAGAAAAATAGTAACATCATCTTTAGATTCCTCCTAACTTGGTATTAATACATCCAATTCTATCTTTTTTCTTCTTTTTTTAAATTATCACTTTTTAAGAAATATTCTCCTTTCCTTCATTTTCTAGAACTTCTAGAAAAATAGTTTGATTGCTTTGCCATGGTGACCTAATCTCATAATAACAATTTAACTGTTTCTAGATAGGGTTTTTTTTTAATCATTTGATTTTATTCTTTTAATGCTTCAGTTAATTTTTATTCCTTTCTCATTATTCTCTTTGAGAATATTCCAAAAAATAGGTGGAGTGCTATGAACTCTTGAATATGTTGCCATAACGCTTTTCAGAAAGAGTGATATTCCTAAGGCAGTTTATGTGAATAACCCCTTCCCTGAACCAATGACAATAATATCTGAGAAGTAAAAATTTTCAATTTGATAAGTGAAAAGATATCATCTTGTTAACTTGTATTTTTTTCAGTACAAGTAAGGTTGTTTTTTTTCATAATTTTTTTTTGGTCATTGAACTTATTTATGAATTATCCAATCATGTGCTTTTGTAATTTTTTTGGCCCCGCCTATGGCATGCAGAAATCCCCAGGCCACGGATCCAACCTGAGCCACTGCAGTCACAACACCAAGTTCTTAACCACTAAGCCACCAGGTAACTCCTTATACTTTTCTATTTGGATTTAGTGATTTTATATGGACTATCACAACATTTTACCTATTGCTTGTATTTTCTTCAACGGGTAGTAGGTATTTTTAAAGCAGACAAACGTGTAACATAGTGGCAGCTGTACAAAAAGCCTGAAGGAATGAACATGAGAAGTATCAGCACCAACGCACATAAATTCAACAAGCATTCATTGTGTGTCTCCCATGAGGAAGGTGCTATAATGCCACACTCGGTATAAAATGCATTCTCTGCTCTCAAGCGGCATCTAATCTGGTTGAAGATTCAAAACATAGAATAAGAGCTGTTACAGATATGATATGAAAAATGCTAGATTAATGGTCAAGTAAGCAAGCCCTACAGGTAAGGTGGGTCTTGAGACGTTTTGAATGAAAGGAAGAAATGAGAACAAAGAAAATAAGCAGGTTTGTCATTTGGAGGAAGTCATGACAAAAAAAATGCAGAGGTCGGAATTCGTGTTGCTTTGCTAGGGAATGATGACTAGATACCCCTGTCAAGGAAAAGACCTTTAAATGTCTATCTAAAGAGTTTAAGTTTTAATAAGCTTTCATCATTGTTGCAAATATGAAGCCTGGTTTTTGCACTAACGCAGTATCAGCTATCATAAAGGTCTGAAGAATGTTAAAAATAAAACCTACCATATTATTTCACTGCTCTTTAGATCTGTTCTCAGATGAAAGATTGCCTCTCAGTTCAATGGGACATTTGCGGTCCAAATGTAAAGCTGACTTTTATTACGATATCCAATAATAATCATATCACTTTATTTGCAGCTGCAAAGATAAGAAACCCTGCACAGAGTGGCTTGAATACGCAGGGGAATATTTTTCTCACAGGACAAGAAATCTGGAGACAAGGGGAGGTTTCTGGCAGTGGTTCAGAGGCCCAGCTATGTCAGGACAAGTACGTCTGTGACTCTCCAGCTTGTCACCTCATTGTCACAGGTTTGCTGTTACAGCTCCCAGCATCATATTCACTTTCACGATAGGGTAATTCTGACCAAATCTTTTCTTTGCATGAGGAAAGCAAAAACTTTTCAGGAAACTCCTAATAGTATTTTGCTGGTTTCTAATCAGCCAGAACTAAAGCACATAACCTTTCCTACAATATAAGGAAAGCTAAGAAAGCAGAAAGCATGCAGTGTATGGAAAAAGGCATTGAGAAAAGATGTTGAAATGGCCAGTCTCAGACTCTTCCATAGTAATACCACATGAGAAAAGACCGAGAACTTATTTTAAGACATAGAAGCTTCAGGGTTAGTGCTGTAAAATCACGAAAGAGAAGAATATGGGTAAGAATTCTCAGTAACAGTAATGCATATTAACAGCTTTCCAACTTGGGTTGAATAATTCAAAAAAAAAAAACAAGCATAGTGATTTGGATGATTTTTGTAATAGAGCTAAGGAGGATGAGGGTTTGGAATTAACAAATTACCAAATATTTAAAGTCTAAGGTAGCAAAGACCAAAGAGGTTCTTGAAAGGTCTTTCTTCTCTGTATTTTTAAGTGAGTTCAGTGTTGGCAAAACCCCATCACTGCCTACATTATTGATGTGGATATCTGCAAAGAAGCAGATGTTTTGCCAAGAAAGGGAATATGAATCATTGCATCTAATAAGATGAGAATTTTAGGAAACAGTCTACATAGCTCATGAGTGAAACCAGTAATTAATCTTGACATGTTTTGTAAAAGGTTTGGTTGCTTAACATTTCTCCCAAAGAATTTTTTTTAAGTTTGCTGTAGGCAGGAAAGTAAAAAGACTGACATGCAGGAAACTGAACTTTTCTTTCCTCCAAAGGCCAAGTGTATCAGTTGTATATTGAAATATGAGGTGCATCATGATAGGAGATTAGACAAAGGCATTCACCAATGTGCCCTCAGTCCCAACTTGCTAAAGGAGGCGATGAAGTGGCGCCATTGGAGACAAGGAGTCATGACCAATTTATTGCTCCATTCTAGATGCTGCATATGTATGCAAAGTTTTATTTATAAAGATAATTTATGTGGCAGTTGGGTTATGTGGTAATCACCAAGATATAGTGACTAAAACTACACAATGTCATGCTAGCATGTAGACAGAAATTCTCTTGTATTGATTTACATATGAAAGCTTTCCAAGAGCTGTGCTGTAATCAAAATGCATCTGTTGATTCTGCACAGGTTTCTTTGAGGAGGATAAAATGAAAACCTGTTTTTTCTAAAATCCATTGATTCTTGCCATGCCCGTTTGGGTAGGTCTGTATTTTGCTAAAAATAAATTCTGGAAATCTCTGTCAATAACTCAATATGGCTCTTTTATGTTCCTTTAATTTTAAGATGTAATTGACCTTAAAAATGGTGATATTATTATTTAATATTTGTTTATTTCATGTTTAACAGAAGTTCAAATACAACAAGCTCAGTGTTGAGGGGGAACTTGGGCTAATCAAGTCACAGTGTCTATATTTGATCTCAGAGCCAATATATTTACTGGTAATTTTTCTATGAAAACTTAAATGGAAATTTATATTTTGAAAGGAAATAGGGAATAATTTCAGTTTGCTTCTTTTTTATATCTAGCTGTTATATTCTTAAATGAAGAACCTGCACTATTTAATTTCTTCCACCGTATTGAAGAAATGATATTGATATTCACATATACCATTTTCTTAGATTCACACATTTATTCATAGTCAACAAAGCACAACCACTAGAACCATCACTAGATTTCCCAAGCCAATAACAGGAAAACAAAAGGCAATTCAAAGACTGGAATTATATAAATATTTACATTATTCATTGTTTTCTTTTCTCCACCCTTGCCCCACCTCTGCTCTCCTCAAGGGCTTTACTCTCATTCAGCCTCTCGTTATTGCCCATCCATTACTTCTCAGTTAAGTTCTTCATAGAAATACACACTAAGCATTACATAAAATTCAAAGAAAGGAACATTTCCCAACATCTTTAGTCAGCAAATGCATGCAAATTTACAACCATAATGAGGTACGATTACACACCCACTAGAATGAATACAATCACAACTAAAAATAAAATAAAGAAAAAAATGAAAACCTGTATTTGTAAAATTAATTGTGTTGCCATCCCCATTTGGGTTTACATTTGGCTAAATAAATTATGGAAATCTTCTGTCAATAACTCGATTCAGCTCTCTTATGTCCCTTTAAGACAAAGAGTTGGTTAGATATGGCACCTGCAAGTTATTGGTGACATTGACAAGACCAGTGGTGTTACTAAAAATGTGAAAGTGAATGGGGTTAGTAGATGCAAACTATTAAATCTGAATGGATAAGCAATGAGACTCTGCTGTAGAGCACAGGGAACTATATTTGATCACTTGTGATGGAACGTGATGGAACGTGATGGAGGATAATGTGAAAAAAATAATGTGTGTGGATGTATGGCTGGGTCACTTTGCTGTGCAGCAAAAACTAACAGAACATTGTAAATCAACTACAATAAAAAAATTTTAAAAAGAAAGTAAATGAGAGGCAGGAAGGCAAAGACACGTAGACAGTTCTTTTGAGAAGTTGACTCAGACTAGGAGCGACAACTAAAAAATTTAAAACAGGAAACATCACATGACAATGCTGGTGGTACTAATACAGAAGGAAACGAGAGAAAATGATGCAAGAAAAATAGTGTCATCAAAGGAAAGATGAACTTGAGGAAGATATTGGAGGTGAGATCCTTCTCTTTGGTGGCAAGAGAAAATCATCCCCCACGATGACAGAAGTGAGGAAGGAGAACATGGATCATGGTATCAGAAAATTTTAGGTCTGAAGTTCCTGTCGTGGCTCAGTGGAAATTAATCTGACTAGCATCCATGAGGACACAGGTTCAATCCCTGGCCTTCAGTGGGTTAAGGATCCAGTGTTGCGGTGAGCTGTGGCATAGGCTCAGAATCGACTCCTCACTTGGGAAACTCCATATGCCGCAGATGTTTTAGGTCTGGAAGAAGGAAGGTTAGAAATGACTGTCCAATGTACTATTTTTCTTTATTTGCAATCTAATCCTCCCCAAAAGTTTCAAAGTTAGTACTAAATCCATTCTGACTTGGAAGTTTAGCTCAAGGAAAAAATTAAAAATACCTCACAGGTAGCACTCATGCTTCTCTGTGATCATTTCTTAGAAGATTGTCTCTGAGTGCAAAGGAAAAATTATTTTTATAGAAAATTAATATATATGGGTCACAACCAACATGCTGAAAACATATGAAGTTTTTCTAAAGAAAAGTATCGGCCTACTAGGACACTATATATTCCTTCCCCTTAACATGCCCACAGATGCTTAGGGCATGTTAAGGCACAAACATATATTATAGTTATCTGTATCATACATCAATTGAGGCAAGCACACATTTTTATTATTATTTAGTTGAATCCACTTAGATGACACAATACTGCAAATATCTGTGACGTGAGGAGTATAAGAGGTCACAGCAAAACAAAAATCACATGTGTCGTGTAGGCATGCTACTAATCGAGGGTTAAATGAACCTATTTTTCTAAAAGGCTTTCTCTCAATATTCCATGACTACATGAAAGAAACAGGGCCATCTCTCAAAACCTAGGAAACTTGACAGCTAAGGAATAGGGTCTTAAATCCAGAAAAATCATGGAATTGCCATGGGATTACTTTATGGACTTTTGAGACCATTCAGTTCCATAATTTTCACATTTTTTTCCCAAAATACTTTTTATTTTCTAATGAAACCTTGCATAAAAAAGATAGGAACTATGCTCAGACCCTAATGCTAGGCCTCTCCCACATAGTTCTGGGAGCTCCCAGCTGACGTCCAAAGAGCCCCGTGTCTCCAAGGAGAGAGAGAGGAGAGGGAGATAGAGAGAGAAAGAATGCACAGATACAGTGACAATGGCATTTGGATTTGCCTAACTTCGGCTATGCAGACTCTCAGGTTGACAGATCCACAATGGGAGTCACTAAATATTGAAGAACACTAAATATTTATATGGTTCTAGGACACTGACATCAAGAACAAAGCTATGTGTCTGAGCTGACTCCAGCTCGGAGCACATCTCCCAATCACCACTTGAAGCTCACCTATTGAGATAATCCTCCAAGTTGCAGAAAACCCTAAAGCAACTGAGGATGCAGCGTGAGCCAATGGACATACACCACACAAGCAGTCTGCCTTGCACCAGGCACAGTGATGCTAGTGGAACTTTCTTTATTTTTTTTTTTGGGGGGGGGAACCTTTGTAGAAAGTGGAGAGTGGAATTAAAACAGACAATGATAACTTTACTTATGTGGCATATATGTTTAAGTATAAAAATTTAAATAATTAAATAACATATGGAGTTCCCGTTGTGGCTCAGTGGTTAACGAATCTGACTAGGAACCATGAGGTTGCTGGTTTGATCCCTGGCCTTGCTCAGTGGGTTAAGGATCCGGCGTTGCCATGAGCTGTGGTGTAGGTTGCAGACATGACTCAGATTCCACGTTGCTGTGGCTGTGGACCCCTAGCCTGGGAACCTCCATATGCTGTGGGTACCGCCCTAGATAAGGCAAAAAGACAAAAAAAAAAAATTAAATAACGTATGACATGGAAAACAATCACAAAATCTCTTCACATTTAGAATATAATTGCTTACCTTAAATCTACAGCATGAGGCAAAAGTACTGAATTTTTTAAATTGCTCTTCCCGTCAAAAGAGTACTACTCCTACAGGATGAATCTGCCAAAAACAAATCTAACACAGGATGACAGCACTTTTTCAAGATTAATGTGGATTTTACTATATTTTGTGGCTACTAATACATGGTATTACTCTCGCTCTCCCTCTCTCTCTCTCTCACACACACAAACACACATTTACACACACAGACTAAATAACATTTTCCTTCAGGTTGAGTGTGGTTTGTTTGCTGTGCTGCTTCCTAGCAACCAGGGACTCTCACCATCATGTGCTTCAAAGGGTCTCCCACAGCATCTTATCTCTGCACCCCACCGCTGCCCCCTTCCACAATGCATCATTGAGAACAGAGTATACTTTATAGCACCTGTCATTATCCACATCATAATAATTAGAAAAATATATAGTAGCAAAACGGTGTAATAATAAGAGGAAGCCTATATAGCTATATAAGATGCTACAAAAAAGTAATAAAATATTAAAACATATATATGCCTTATTGAATCACAGATATAATTCAGTCACATGCCAAGTAGACTTGGTATCCGCATTACCTATATAACTATCCAAACTTGCCCTTGTGTCTTACATGCAATTTGGCTCAAGATGTTTATTCCACATTTGTTGGAGACGAAATGTCCAATTACATCCATGGGAATTGTGGGTCTAGCAGGAGAGAAAGAAATCTCCTCAGATCTTAGTCACTTTCTGTTAGACATCTAATTAGGAACTCTGGCCTGAACACAATCGAGGATCAACCTTGATGGCTACCACTTATGTACTGAGGTTCCTTGGAGGCATCATATGTACTTCAGTAAAATTACACGTCACTAAATTTGGCAGAAATGAATATACGAATATTGCAATGACCTCCAAACAGACTGACATCAAGGAATGTAATTCCTGAGAGAAAGGTGAAATTAAGATCTGAACATACTTCTAACTTGGAATTCTTAAATAAAAAACACCATTCCATTGGTGTTTCCATTGCTCCTGTTTCAAGCATACAGATGTACAGCACACACTGACCAGACAATTATTATTCTCCAGCGTAAATGTTAAAACATGAATCACAAGTGAAAAAAACAAAACTAACATTTTAGAAAAGGATAATTTCCACAAGTTTGTGTTTCTAATATATTGCTGTCATCTTTCTCCATTCTGAAAAAATTAGGGCATATTACTTTTTAAAAAATCAGGAGATTTTTAATTTGTTTTCATTAAAGACTACTATAACTTTATGGATTTTTCTTCATCATAAAATTACTTTAATTAATAAACCAAATAAAGAAAGGTTTTGTGACATAATCTTCATCAAATTATTGTGAGGACATACACAGAACCTTAAAAGCAAAGTGAAGTAAAAGTTCCTATTACTAACAGGAAATTTTCATAGTTATCAAAACTGTAAAAGATTTTCTCATATATAATTCAATTAACCATTACGCAGAAGAGAAGTTACTCTGCAACCACCTTAGTTTCACTCTTTAGTGAAAAAAAAAAATGAACTGTGAGTCTTAAATCTGAATTTTTACTAAAAAGAATAAAGTGGGAAAATATATAGCAAAAGAATCTTAAAGTCTACATCACTGAACCCAGAGACAAATTATCATATTAACAAATGCATTAATAGTGTCCTCTATGAAGTGTTAAGAGAGAATCTGTTAAATATAATGTCCACTTTTAATGAAGATGCAGGACACTTGCTGATTATACATGACTAACTCAACTATAAATTGGTACATTTCTAGAAGGCAATTTGACAATATAAATCAAAGACTTGATAACTACACATATACATTGATTTAGCAACAACATGTCTGGAAAAGAATTTAAGAAAATAATAAGAGTACGTTGCAGGCACTCATGCAAAAAGATGTCCCAACAATAAAATTAGGTCAAATAAATACAATGACTAATCAGTGAATGGAATATAATGTAATTCACTAAAAATGATGAAAAACTATACACCAAAGTAGGGAGGAAACAAAGTCAGCAATGCCAATCATTCTGACACAGGAAGTATAAACTAAATTTTAAAAAGTACACAAGGAAGTACTATAATTAAATATGTTCTTGGAAATTACAGCAATATTTTGTAATAGGAAGAAAACTCTTATTTATCTGCCTTTTTTTTTTTTTTTTGGTCTTTTTAGGACTGCAACCGCAGCATATGGAAGTTCCCAGGCTAGGGGTTGACTCGGAGTTACAATTGCCAGCCACAGTCACAGCCATGCCAGATCCAGGCTGTGTTTACGACCTACACCGCAGCTAAAAGCAACTCTGGATCCTTTACCCAACTGAGTGGGGCCAGAGACTGAACCCATGTCCTCACAGATATTTGTCAGGTTCATTACTCCTGAGCCACAATGGGAACTCCTATGTGGGTTTTCAACATATCATAATGAATCTTATAAAAGCCTATTTGTATACTTCAGAAAACTGTACATAGAACTGCCATATGACCCAGCAGTCCCACTCTTGGGCATATACCCAGACAAAACTTTCCTTGAAAAAGACATCTGCACAAGCATGTTCATTGCAGCACTATTCACAATAGCCAAGACATGGAAACAACCCAAATGTCCATCGACAGATGATTGGATTAGGAAGATGTGGTATATATACACAATGGAATACTACTCAGCCATAAAAAAGAATAAAATAATGTCATTTGCAGCAACATGGATGGAATTAGAGACCCTCATACTGAGTGAGTTGTCAGAAGGAGAAAGACAAATACCATATGATATCGCTAATATCTGGAATCTAATATACCGCACAAATGAACCTTTATGCAGAAAAGAAAATCAAGAACTTATAGAACAGACTTGTGGTTGCCAAAAGGGTGGTGGAGGGAGTAGGATGGTAGGGAGGGGTCTGGGGTTAATAGTTGTAGACTGTTGCCTCTGGGCTGGAAAAGCAAGGAGATCCTACTGTATAGCACTGGGAACTATGCCTAGTCACTTGTGAAGAATCCATATATGTATGTGTAACCCTGTCACCGCGCTGTGCAGCTGGGTATAATGGAAAAATAAATAAATAAATAAATAAATAAATAAATAAATAAATAAATGCCTATTTGTAAACCCAAAGAGCCTCAAAGATCATCTTTGAAGATACTGAACAATATATATTATTTTAAACAAAGGCTGTCTAATTTTTTATATATCACAACTACTGAGGTATGTCAGCAATTAAATAGCAATGAGCATCCACAAAATTTTGGACTTCAGCAATCATTAATATTCTCAAGTAGGTTAATTACTGGGTGCTATTAGCAGACGACACAGAATAACTGAGGTCTGGAGTTCCTGTAGTGGCGCAGCAGAAATGAATCTGACTAGGAACTATTAGGTTGTGGGTTCGATCCCTGGCATCACTCAGTGGGTTAAGGATCCTGTGTTGCCTTGAGCTGTGGCGTAGCTTGTAGATACGGCTCGGATCTCGAGTTGCTGAGCTCTTTGAAGGAACACCAGTATGGGTTTCTTGTTTTAGACTGATAGGACCTTTACTAAACACTGTAAACATAAAGACTAACAAAATCACCTGTCTCATGAAGTTCAGAGTTTAATGGAGAGGACAGACATATGAACAAATAACTATGGCTGTGAAATAAATGGTGTAAGAGGATGACCAGTGCTTCCAAATCATAAGCATTTAGCTTTAACTGGTTATCTGGGAGGGCTTCCTCAACTGATTTAAGAACTAAGGATAAGACTTTTCCAGGCAAACGAAAAGCACAAAAGCATCTGAGGTAGAAGGACTAGCACAGACAAGGAAAAGCATGGCCTCTTTTGAGAATTCCAAATATTTTATAATTCCAAGAGACTAGATCACAAAAGGTAGAGGATGTAAGCGAAAGAGTTTTATATACCCAGTAGGTGATGGGGCACTACTGGAAGGTTTTACACAAAAGTGTAATGCCACACCTTCATTCATCAGGGTTCTCCAGAAGAAAAAAAAAGAGAGAGAGAGAGAAATAACTTGTATGTACATGTAGAAAGAGATTTATTATAAGGAACTGGCTCACACAATTATGGAGGCTGGCAAGCCCCATATTTGTAGGGTGAGCTGTCAGGCTGAATACCCAGGAAAGCCAATGTTCCAGTTCAAGGCTGAAAGGTATCTGCTGTAGAATCATGAAGGACTGATGTTGAAGATGAAGTCTAAAGGCAGTCTGCTGGAGAATTATCTCTTGCTTGTAGGAGACTGGTCTTTCTGTTCTATTCAGGCCTTCAACTGATTGGGTGATGCCCACCAACACTGTGGAGCGCAATCTGGTATACTCAAAATCCATTAATTTAAATACTCACAGAAGCACCCCAAATAACATCTGACCAAATATCTGGGCAACCTTTGACCCAGTTATGTTAACACAGAAAATTGACCATCGTAGTACTATGTCTCAAATCAAAATGGAAAAAGTCATACCAAGTGAAGGAGATGACCCAGCACGTTTTATACAATAGTACACTGCAAATTTTTAAAATATACGTCTCTTTATTTGGGCAAAGTGGACATAGGCTATCTAAATCGCAAATGGAATATCTGCTCTGCCTTGGTGAAAAGAAGAGGCTAGGCCTCTTTTTACCACATTAGTAACCCAATTTTCCTATCATGGCCATTACTTTATGGAATTACTATTTGAAAATATGTATGGATTTTATAACACTACTATAGAATAAATACGTATACCATATTTATTAGTGGTTTTGACTATCTAATGATCTGGAAGTAGAAATCCCTTAATGCTCAGAAGAATATTTTTGGAATATTTAGAATACAAATTATATTTTAATAAAGAACAATTAGTAACTTTGTCAAAGTAGAATAAAAAGAAAATAAATGGTACATTTTAGACTTTATATTTAAGAATTTTGATATTAAGATATTTTCAGGTTTTTTAAAAGATCAATTAATTCATCTCAGAAATACGATCCTACTTATTTTTTAAATTATAGTTGATTTACTGTGTTGTGCCAATTTCTGCTGTATTACACAGTGATCCAGTCATATATATATATACATACACTATACTGGATATAGTGCCCTGTGCTGTACAGTAGGACCTCATTGCTTATCCATTCTTAATGTAATAGTTTGCCAATTCTAAACTCAAACACTCTGTTTGTCCACTCCCTCCCCTGCCCCCTTGGAAACCACTTATTTTAAATGAGTCTAAAAGAATCTCTCACACAGATTTAGGATCTAGGACCCACACAGATCTTTCACTAATAATGACACAGATTTTTCACTAATAATAATAATCTATATACAGAATTAACTATGAGCAATGTACAGATACAAGACATAAGACTTTCAGATATATGAACTCTCTTAATCCTTACAGCAATCCTAAGTGTTATTTATTATTGTGATCCCTGTTCTATAGATGAGAAAATTAAGACACGAAGAGCTTAAGTGACTTTCCCAAGGTCAAACAGTATGAAGTAGACCTAGGATTTGAACCAGGCAACCTGGCTCCATATCCCATTATTACACCATGTCTCCTTTTTACTGATCAAAACACATGTGTAAAAATGTAAACAACAAACTATGTGAGTTTGGTTTAGATGGAGATGAGGGGTAAGTATTGCAAACAATATTATAACTGCAGGGAAGTATCAACTTAAACCTGTGGTGAGTCAAATATATTTGTCCATGTCTGGTAAACTGGTGGAACAACAACAGGGGCCAACTAAGAAAATGATGGAATTAGTTGGGAGATCAAAATCCGACAGATCCCAGCCCCCACCATAGGTCTAGACAAATGAGTGGTCAAAACCATCGTGGTGGAGAGGTGGGTATCCATGGCTTCGGACTAGGCCGGGCACACAGCCAAGGTGACCAGGCAGACAGTCAGCAAGAGCAGTCAAGCTAGAGAATAAGCCAAGCATATTACAGTTAGATCTTTGACTCTAAACTTTTTTAGATGATTTTCTGGTCACAGGGACTGACAGTGATAAAACACATACACACACTTAAATCTTTGATGAATCAAGTTCCTGACCAGGGAGGATACAAACAAGCTCTGATCACCTCACAATGATGTGAACGCACCTAGGTCATTTTTCTTTGGCAGAAGGAAACAAAGACTGCGAACAGTTGGAGTTGAATTATTTCATTAGTGATGGAAATTCCTGCTTCCTGGACCCTCAAAGCTACCCTGTTCTGTTTCCTTCCAAATAAATGATTTTTAAACTCTGTTTTCTGCTCTGGCAGCTATCCAGTATTTCTTTTTAATTGTAGTTATCAAGAGTCAATTTTGTTACTTGCTGCCAAAAGTCAATAACCAATACAACATTATTCCTTCCTTACCTGAGTTATCTCTCATTTGCTATCAAAATTTCACCTTCATTTGCAACCCAAGGTAATTCTTACTTTGACATTCACTGATTACTTTCAGTTTGGAGCCCACTTAGGAATAAATCTAATATGGTAGCACTTTGTCATTACAGATATTCATGCTAGTGTTACCTGTAATGCATAGTTACTCATATGTTAGAGCTTTTTTTCCCAACAATACCTATATGTGATATAGGTAAGCATTCAACAAATCATATACAATTTTTCTATATAAACATTCTCATCATAATAGGAGTCTTATTTTGTAGTACACTGCAATATCTTTAGCAGAGGACAAGAAGTTTATCTTTTAAGACACTCTCAATCTGAATGTTATGTTGTGGTATTAAATTCAACTTTATTTTAAAATGCATAGATTTTCTTTATAGCTTAAACCACATAAAAAGATCTTACAATACTCTACTTTTTACATTCTCCAGTTAGACCCCTACCACTGAATACAGTAACTCTTCAGTTATTTTAAGACTACTTGTCTTGCAGCTCAGCCTAAGATCAGCTAATAAAGAGCTCCATATTATTCAGAAATTCCACTCTTGGGTATATATACAGAAAAAACAAAAACACTAATTCAAAAATATAAATGTACTCCAATATTCAAACCAAGATATGGAAGTAACCCAAATGCCAATCAAAAGGCAAGTGGATAAAGAGGTGGTATATAAATACCATGGAATATTACTCAGCCATAAAAAATTAAATTCTGCCATTTGCTGCAATGTAGATTGACCTAGAAAATATTAACGCTTAGTGAAATACATCAAACACAAGGACTCTATGCTATCCTTTATATGTGAAATCTAAAAAATAATACAAATTAATATATGTGCAAAACAGAAACAGACTCATATATATAGAAAACAAACTAGTAGTTACCAAAAGGGTGTGGGGTGGAGAAGGGGCAAATTAGGAATATAGGATTAAGAGATACAAACTACCATGTAAAAAATAGATAATCAGGAGTTCCCATTGTGGCTCAGAAGTAAAAAAGCCAACTAGTATCCATAAGGATGCAGGTTCAGTCCCTGGCCCTGCTCAGTGGGTTAAGGATCCGGCTTTGCCGTAAGTTGTGGTACAGGTCACAGACTTCGTTTGGTTTCCTGCATTGTTGTGGCAGTGGTGTAGGCTGGCAGTTGCAGCTCCGATTGGAACCAGAGGCTGGGAACTTCCATATGCCGCAGGTGTGGCCCTAAAAAAAGATACACAACAAGGATATACTGTATAGCACAGGGAGTTACAGCCATTTTCTTGTAGTAACTTTTAATGGAGTATATAATTTGTAAAAATATGGAATCTTAATCTTTACACTACGCTGTATACCTGGAACTAATATAACATTCTAACATTATAAATCTTCAAAAGAGAAATACACTCAAGTTTTTTTTAAGTTCCAAACAGAAGCTCTAAACTCATGTAATAGCTTTTCAAGCAAGTTTTTTTATTTCCTCTGAATTTCAGTTCCCTCTGGTGTAAAATGAAAATGGGTAATAATGTTAATCTGCAACACTATATTACAGACTATATGAGATAAAGTTACTAAAGTGTTTAGAGCAGATTGTGACATCAATAAATATGAGGATCAGGTTGAACAAATCAAACTCAGGAGGTCTGCTTATAGAAAAGCCTCTCAAATTTTGCTCAAGCAAAGAGTTTTCCTCATTTTTGTTTTTTAAAAATCTAGTTATCCATTTCCCACCCTACAACAGCTTAAAAGCAGCAAATTAAAACACTGGTAGGTTCCAAGCAATGGCTGGCACACAGTGCCTCATCTCTACGTATGTATAGTTGACCCCTGAACAACATGGGTTTGAACTATGGAGGTCCGCTTACATGCAGATTTCTTTCAATAAATATATTGAAAAATGTTTTTTGGAAATTTGCAACAATTTGAAATTTGACACATAGTCTAGAAATACCGAAAAAAATTAGGAAAAGTTAAGTATATTATGAATACACAAAATATAAGCAGATACTAGTCTACACCTACACAGGCATAAGGTGGAAAACATTTAACATAAAATTAATGTGTTAGTTGTCTTACTGTTTACAGCTTTGCTTTGAAAGAATTCCATTACTCTATAGTATGGTTCTCTGTCCCATAAATGGAGAAACTATGTATCAGCCAATCATCACGTGTTTTTTTAATGTAACAATACTATATTATGAATAGGACTGTAATACTGTATGCTATAGAATTTCTATAATGATTTGTGCATTAGTGTATAGGCTGGGCTACAGTGCAGCCATCATATCAGTTACACTAGGTTACCATAAAACAATCATATTGCTACTTCCTCATTTTCGATGTAAATAATTAGGAATTTCTTTCTCACTCTAGTGTTAAGTAATACATATAACATCCTCAGTGTTTTGAATCGTATAACACAATACTGATGGAAGTACTGACTTTTTTTTTTTTCATTTTAGGGCCACACCTGTGGCATACGGAAGTTCCCAGGCTGCTAGGGGTCAAATGTGAGCTGCAGTTGTCATCCTACACCACAGCCGCAGCAACGTGGGATCTGAGCCACATCTGCAACCTACACCCAAGCTCACGGCAACACCGGATCCTTAACCCACTGAGCAAGGCCATGGATCAAACCTGCATCCTCATGGATACTAGTCGGGTTCATTACCACTGAGCAACAATGGGCTCTCCCTGACAGACAATTCATCTTGTAAACAGATGATATAATTTATGGTATAGTACAGTACTGTATTTACAGTACAGTACTGTAAATGTATTTTCTCTTTCTTGTGATTTTCTTAATAACATTTTCTCTAGCTTACTTTATTGTATGAATACAGTACATAATACATATAACATACAAAATACGTGTTAATCAGCTGTTTATGTTACAGGTAAAGCTTCTGGTCAACAGTAAACTATTAGTAGTTAAGTTTGAGGAAGAGTCAAAAGTTACATGCGGATTTTCAACCTTGTCGGGGGTTGGTGCCCCTAATCCCTGGGTTGTTCAAGAGTTAATTGTATTTACTATTGTTGCCAAGTCAGAAGTAAGTAAGCTAAGAACATTTAGCAAGTGAAGTAAGTAAATACATTTAGGGTTGCCTTGCCGAAAATGAAGAAGCACATATAAAGCCATTAAAAAGAAATAAGCATGAACCTCCAATGTAGACATCATGCACATAAAGCCCTGCACATTAGATTATTAACACACAATAGAAATATTTTGATTATACTATCAAAAGCCATGGGTCTAGGGAGTTCCAATTGTGGCTCAGCAGGTAATGAACGAACCCAACTAGAATCCATAAGGATGCAGATTTGATCCCTAGCCTCACTCAGTGAGTTAAGGATTCATCGTTGCTGTGAGCTGTGGTGTAGGTCACAGATGTGGCTTGGATTCAGTGCTGCTGCAGCTGTGGTGTAGGCCGGCAGCTGCAGCTCCAATTCAACCCCTAGCTTGGGAACTTCTATATGCCACTGCAGCCATAAAACACACACACACATAAAAAAAAAAAAAGGCAGTGGGTCTAGGTAGCCTCCAGTCCAAATCATAAGTATATCCCTTATAAATTACGTATATTATTTATTATCACTGTAAACTTAGTGGCCCCAGCTGTAATATCTATTTTGCAAGGTTGTCTTGAGGACGAAAAAAAAAAAAAAAACAACTGCAGTACGTGCACATAACTGCATTTAGTACATTTTGCATAAGGAGGCAAAGAGGTGGATAGTACAATTTAGAACAGTTTTTCATTTAGACTGTCTTTTTTTAAAGTTATGCATTTAAAAAGGCTTCAATTACTTTGAAACTTTATTCAGGGAGAATTCCTCATTCTTGGACAATCCCAAGTAACTAAAGCATTACTGCCTTTAACTTAGAAATGCATACATCATTTTTTTTCAAAGCATCATAAATGCAACTTAAAGGCAAGTGAAAAAAAATTCATAACATAAGAAAGAATTGATAACCTTAATGTATAAAGGCCTAAAACTTAATAAGAAAGAGTTGGGCCAAAATGATGAAGCAACTCAAAAAGAAGAATTACAACTGGACTATTATTTTTTAATACCAATTAAAAACAGTGAGATAATATTTTCACCTATAACCCAAAGGAAATTTTGTTAAATTACTGTAATGATCATCACTGACTAGGGTGTGGAGGGAACGTCTCCTTTGCATGTTACTGTCGGTCTGCCCAGAAGGCAAGTCAGAAATTCATATCAAAAGGCTCAAAATGCTGTCTATCATCCAGGAATACTAGTGAATGTATGTAAGGATTAATAAAAAAGAATACCCATCTCTTTGAGAGATTGGAAATATCCTAAAGTTTTGTTCAACAGGGAAATTGTGAGTAAACTGTAATTATGGGTCATTCTCATGGAAGTATATATTAACACATGCAATCCCATGAAGTATATGTATAGTCCTGAAAACATGATTGTAGTATAATGTTAAGGGAAAAGGAACAAACTACATATTGCATGCTATACAGTACAATAATGAGGTATACTTTAAAACACTATGTGCATAAGTAAAATTAAGACGCAAATCATATAAACATATGATAATAGTTATTTGGAATGATTATGGATGCTTCTCGGTTACTTCTTTCTGCTTATTTTAATTTTCTGCTTTCTTTCCAACTTCATCATAAATTGCTTTTGCAATTAAAAAAACTGAAACAAATGTATACAGATTTTTACAGAACCTGAATGGAAACAAGACCATTTATTGGAAAATGTATAAAATATATCTTTAATAATCCTACATTTATGCAAAATTTTGTGTGTAACACTTTTCCATACAATATCATCCGAAGCCTCTGTGACATAGCTATTATCATCCCAATTTTAAGGATGAATAAACCAAGTTACATGAACAAAGTCACCCCACTGAAAGGTGACAAGGCTCTGTCTTCAGTGCAGTTCTCCTGAGTTTAAGGCCCTGGCCCTTTCCACTGCACTGAGAGCTGCCTCCCACCTAATCCCTGCCTGGCATAAAAGAAGCCAACTGATCTTTAAAATATAGTATCTCTAGCATTTCTGCTCCAGATGCTTGTAGGAGCAAGCCAGCATATCATTATTTTTCATTTCATTAAGTTTTTTTTAATGACAAATTTTGACTGCAAACTCTTTCCAGAGTGGAGAGTTCAAATTAAAATGTCAGTTTTGATTCAGTGAAGATGCTTTACTTTCAAAATATTTAAGGAAAATATTTTCATTAAAACCAAGATGATTGAATGTTAGAGCATATCAAAGCTATGATAAGTTCCACTATTTAGTAAAAAGATTTCAGGCCTTGTTAGACAAGTCCTGAAACTCTGTTAGGCAGGAAAACATTAATTTCATTAAAAATACACACGTAAAACGTATGCAACAAGTTCAAGATCCCAACACTTTAGTTTGTCAATGTCCACGACAAAGCATCCAATCTGCTGACAAACAGTCCTCAACAATTATTAGCAATGACAGCAACCAACAGACTTCTGTTCACTAGTAGCTCTGATGAATTTCTACGTATTTTGCTAAGCTGTGTTTCTTCCCATATATACATATTAACTCCTTTCTAGCCCCTTTTTTTTTAAATAGAAGATCGATTTGGACTCTTGAGATTCCCTTTAGTCTAGACTGACAGTCTCCAGACAAAACAAAATTTCTACATATCTCTCATTATTCAAAAAAACTCACAATTTATGATATCCCACCACCCTGCCTCCAAATGGTTGAGTACTTCGCAAAAAATTTTATTAGAGCCAGATCTTATGGGCAGTTTTATTTTGAATTTAGTTCACCCATAATTGAGTACAGATCTCTTCAACCATGATGCAAAGATCACTACTGGCTTAAGAGAAGAGGCTTCTGCACAAATCCCAATTCATTTTCCCTTCTTTCTCTTTTCCAGGGCTCCTAATGGTCCCTAACTTACCATTTTCTCTCTCAGCAGTCTCACCCTGTGCCTTCACTCTTCTCTGAAATTTTCAGTAAAGATGAGAAGGAAAGGGCATCTTTAGTTCTTCCTCTTTGAGAATTCCTAAGCACTCTTCTGCAGGCCATGGGAAGTTAAATCAGAACCAGAAGTTGTAAGCTGATACCGCTGTCTTCGCACTGCACCGCTTTCCTCTCTCCCATCTTTGCTCTTAGTCTTCATCCTTATTTTCCTGCCTCCCACAAACAAACTCTCCTTGAGATTTTCCCAATATTATCGTGTCCTAAGGAAAACTGAAGGAGGTCTCTCAGTGAAATGCTCTGGATCATCACAATTTCTGTTGTTTGCTTTGTTTTACTACTCAAACCACTTATGCAAGGCCGCTCCTCATACACACATATGGCTAGCAACAGTAGTGTATATGTCTTACTCATAAGTGGCATTATTGCACTTGTAAAGTCATTCGAAAACACAATTGCAAGTATTTTTTAACTAATTCAAGCCAACTGCCAGAATACTTAACAGACAAGAAGTCTACTGAATTTAACCACATTTCTTTAGGCAAATCATGATGGAACGGAGCCACTGGAAAGCAAATTTAAGAGAGTTTTGGAAATATTGAATTTCAGAAGGGTTTTTTAATCAACCCAAAATCCAAGTAACAATTTTTTATAGAGGACTTAGATTCTGGTACTATTCTAAATTCATTGAAGATGTCCATAGAAAAACAATATAAATTAAGTGAGAACTCAGGAGAAGCATACATAAAGAATTTAGAGAACAATGCAAAAATATAAAATGGCTATACTTAAAAGGCAACCTCCAAAGAAAAAGCCAGAAATACTAAAGAAATTCTCATAAGTGGAAATCTGTTAAGAGAAGGTTTTGTTGAGGATAGAGAACGTTAAATGGACTAAGGATTAAAAAAAAATCAGGAAAGGAGATCAGAAAGGACACAGAGGTGGAAATTTACAACTATATAAGGGACTGGAATTAAAACCTGTAAGAAGCAGATGACCTCACTCACATATCTAGCTGACACACAACCACCACGTAGGGAGATTAAAATCAGCCATAAATTCTTCTCTTCCCGGAGCTAAAGTCTATCTTTCCACCTCTTGGATCAGGGCTGTCACTGTGCTTTCCTTTGGCCAATGGAACCTTAGCAAACAGAACACAAGTGGAGGCTTGAGAAACTCCTGCACCTTGGGGTTGCATTTACCACGCTTGGTATCCTGAGACCACAATGCCTGGAAAAGGACCCCAGCTGGCCTCTTGGAGGATGAAAGGTGAAAGGGCCCCAGGAAGAAATGAGGTAACACAGACAACAATCAGCCAGCCTCCAGGCAAAAGCCTGCCAACTGCCAGTGATGCAGTGAGGCCAATCAGCCTGCCATCTCACCATGGACGTGAGTAAGCCCAGCAGAGATCAGAGGGGCCAGCCCAGACACAGGCACCTTGCCAATCCACGGAATTCTCCCTCTCTCTCTCTCTCTCCCTCTCCCTCTCTCTCTCTGTCTCATCACATACACTCGAGTTTTTTGTTTCTTCCTCTAAAATCAGTATCATCCAAATAATTACCTCCAAACTGATGACCCAGCTTTCAGTTTTTCCTTCCAAACCATCTTAATCACTGCTGTCAGAATAAATTTTCCAAAAAGCACAGCTTTGAGCCTCTCAATTTTTTGATCACAAACTTCTAATCAGTATTCATTCATTCATTCATTCAACACATTTACGGACCACCTGTTAGGTCCCAACCACTAATCTAGATGCAGGAAATATAGTTTTTAAAAAGTTGTACACTCCACACGACTAACATTCCAGCTCATGATTTTCTACAGTAAAGGTTCTCCAGCCCAACTCCATGTAAGATCGCTGGGGGAGATTTACAGTTATTACTGGACATAAACAATAGAATGACAAACCACACATTGTTTAAATCCATAGCGGGAGTAAATAGATAGGCTAGACGGACAGGCTAAATTACTTTGACAATAACTTGTTTTGTAAATTTAACTTTGGAAACATGTAAATTTTCTATATAATTATAAACAAAATGAACCATATAAATCAGTCTCTAGAAGAGTTCCCTTCGTGGCTCAGTAGTTAACGAACCCGACTAGGAACCATGAGGATACAGGATCAGTCCCTGGCCTCGCTCAGTGAGTTAAGCATCTGGCATTGCAGGGAGCTGTGCTGTAGGTCGCAGAAGCTGCTCGGATCCCGTGTTGCTGTGACTGTGGTGCAGGCCGGCAGCTGGTAGCTCTGATTCAATCCCTAGACTGGGAACTTTCATAAGGGGTGAGTGCAGCATTAAAAAAAAAGGCAAAAAAAGCAATAAGTAAATAAATCAGTCTCTAGAAATGAAAATAAAATATAAAATAAAACAAAATGAGCTTTAATATGTAAACAATTTCTGGTACAATCAGATTAACTATTCAAATAATTTTACTTTCTTAAATTTTTTATTTTTTTTGGTTTTTAGGGCCGCACCCGTGGCATATGGAGGTTCCCAGGCTAGGGGTCTAACAGGAGCTGTAGCCGCCAGCCTACGCCACAGCCACAGTAACGTGGGATCCGAACCGTGTCTGCAACCTACACCACAGCTCATGGCAATGCCAGATCATTAACCCACTGAGTGAGGCCAGGGATGGAACCCACAGCCTCAGGGCTCCTAGTTGGATTCATTAACTGCTGTACCATGACGAGAACTCCTAAAATAACTAACTTAGAGCAAACTGACTGTATATCCCTAGTGGCCTATGCACTAAGAACAAAAAGATTACAAAGTTTCCAGCGATGATATTATTAGAAATGATGTTATTATTGTTAATTTGAAACTTTTTCATGTATACTGCAGGGCAGAGTGGATGATTCATTATAAAATATTCTCTTAACATTCTTGGTGTCACTGAAAACTGGGATTTGGGGAAAACAAGGGGGAAAGAAGACAGTGACATAAAATAGAAGCCTGTAGTTGTTGGGTCTGAATGGAATGTATCAGTACAGACCTGTGATGTGAGGGTATCTTAGAAAATAAAATCGTCCCTGGCTCTTTCCACTTAGAAAGCTTAGAAACACAGCCTAAAAGCAATGCAAACCACTCTAATATCCAGATTGTAATCTTAAAATATGGTATCCGACTAGAAGACATCAAATCTCCTTGGAGAAATAACTGATGGCAGGTTTGGGACAGGAAATGTACATGATGATCCTGGAACATCTTGTCATATGTGGAAGTAAATGATGTTTCAAGAACTATGACGGTCACGTCAGAAGAACTCAGCCAAACTGAAGAGGTTCCCACCACAAAAAATAAGAACAACCTGAGATTCAGTCCACAGTAACACTGCACTGGACAGGAGCGTCCCAAACATGTTTAATTTCACAGTAATGTTAAATAAACAGATTAAATAATTCAGTTCCTAGCATGATGCTAATGAACAAATCCATTATTTTGAAAACTGGTAAGTAAGGGAAAGAATCATGCATCCTGCCTTTCCTGTTTAAACTGGACCACTTTTTAAACAACCAGTAGATGAAAGGCAATATCTCTTTATAGAAGTATCCCAGCAAGTTAATGAAGAAAAGATAGAATATCATCATTTTGCAATTTCTACTAAATTAATGGCACCAGGCATTGCTCATCAATGGTTGCTAACATCTTAATAAGAGAGAAAAACAGATATTACATGCTCCCAATGGAAGAACACAGCGTGACCTAGAAAATTGTTTTGAAAAAAACAAAACAAAAACGACCAGAACCTAAATCTTATAAAACCTTTGGATCCGACTATCTATGAATGACAAGAAAATATGCTAAGTAATACCCCAGGAATGAAATCAGCAAATTACAGAGTGAGGGAAACTCCATAGGGCAGCCTAGTTACTGGAAGAAAGAGAGAAATGGAAGAGGGAACATCTAGATTAAAAGACTAACTTTATTGTGTGGGCCTCATTCAAATCCTGATTCCAACAATCTGTAGAAAATTGCACCCAAACACACTCACATCAATGCAACAGTAACAAATTAAAAGCTCAACTGGCTATTTCATGATGCTAAAAAAAGAAGTATGATATCATGGCACTTTCACATCCTTACTTAGAGATACACACTGAAATGTTATGGATGAAATTTTAGAACGTCCAAGATTTGCTTCAAAATAGTATAGAAGATGGGAACGGTGGTTGGGGCACAAGTGAAATGAAACTGCTGGTGAGTCTACAGTTGTTGATGGGATTGCCACATGGGTATTCACTATACTGCTCTGCCTACTCTCAGATCCATTTAAATTTTTCCATAATGAAACCTAAAAATATGTACACTGATACAGAGGTCCCACTCTGAGAAACTCTAATTTAATTGGCCAGGGGCTCGGATATGAGAGAGGAGAAGAGAAGGAAGAAGAAGATGGGAGAGGAGGAGGAAGAGAAGAAGGAAGAGGAGCTGGAGGAAGAGGAGAAAGAGGAGGAGAAGAAGGAGAAGAAGAAGAGTAAGGAGAAGAAGGAGGAGAAGAAGAAAGGAAAAACAAGAAAGGAAGAAAAGACTGGAAGGAGGGAGGGAAGGAGGAAGAAGAAAGGCAAGTAGGAAGAGCAAACTCTCCCTGTGATCCTAAGGCACGAGCAGCCTGGGCTGAGAGCCAAGTGTCTATCCTCCAGCCATCCCATTATTTCCAGTTACTCAGCCATGCCTGTGTTTCTCAGTAGTTCCACCAGAATTAACTAAGACCCATATTAAACATGTGAACTCCTGGGCCTCAGCCCAGGGCCCTAACACAGACTCTTGGGAGGTCAGGGAGAGGCCTGGGAATGTGGATAGTTAATAAACTCTGCAGGTCTTTCACTGTCAACTCTGGGTGAAACCCCACGTGCTAATCAGAACAGGCCTTCCCACTGTTACCTCACACTATCACCCCAAGCCTCTGTTCCTTCTACTCCTCCTTTCTTCCACCTGGAATGCCTTCCTCTTATCTTCATCCAAGTCCTACCTACTCTATAACCAAGTTCAAAAATCACCCATCCATGAAGCCTAATCCCTTCAGCTGAAGTCATCCCTTCCTCCTGTGAACTTGGTTCCCCCCCTTGCACAGCTTTATATCAGTTTATATATAAGCCTCAGCTCCCTTACTCAGCAATAAGCTGTTCTGGGTCAAAGGGCTTTTTTTTTTAACCTATTTTTGTAATCTCATAGAATCACCTGGAGTTCAATAAACATATATGAAATCAACAAAGTAACGAAAGCATAAGAGCTGATGGTGGCCAAAATACTTATCCAGCAAGCGCTCTTCTCTTAAAGACTAGTTAATATCCCCATTCCACCTTCAATATACAAAGAAGCCTCTCTCAAGGAAAGGTGGTCCTGGGAGAAAGGCAGCTCAAGAAAACTGACTACAAGCGTATCTCAAGAATCAGCTAAATCCGCTATAAAAGCTTAACTACTTTCTAAACCAAAATGCCATGCTTACTATTTTTCCAAACTAGAAATTGGTTTAAAGAAAAAATATTTCAAAGTTACTATTCTGCACATAGTGAATGCTTCCCCAGAGGGTCACCATCCTAAGAGGCCATGTTTTACAGCTAAATATTCCTTTCTGTGTAGACGTGCTTCAATTTAAGGAGACACCCAAAGAAAAGGGTGTGTGTTTAGAAAGACCTCTACTTCAGATTCCCAAAGGAAAGAAAAACAAACAGACAAACCTTTCCAACTCTGGGAGGGCTATTATTATAAATGAATGCCTGGCACTCACCGAGTGCCTGCTATACTCAGCAGTTTACCCGATTTCCTCACCCAGTCTGCTACAAGTTAGGCTTAGCCATGGTTTTTAGAAAAGGACCCCCCCGCCCCCACCTGATTCTTTCTTTCTATGGTCTCTGATTCTTTAGAACTCTGCTGACAATGAAGAGTAAAACCATGAACTGGGGAAAAGGTATGGGGAAGGGGAGGGAGGGTGGATTAGAGGATGAGAGGCAAGATGCATGAGTGGAGGGCTTTACTGTGAGACAAAGCCAGGTTCACATCCTACTCCTTTCCCTATACTGACCTCCGGCTTCCTTCTCTGTAATAATACGGACCACTAGGCGCCAGGGTATCAGATGTGTACGATGGCGCGTATGAGGACTCTGACTCAGTAAGTGGAAGGTGCTGCTAAAACAGCCAGTGTGGTCATCTTTGGTTTTGCCCTGAACAGTGTGTCCTTGTAGATTTCTTCTCACTGGGCTATCAACTAATTCAGTGAAATGAACTGACTGATATTTCACGCTTCCTAGATTCTGCTGAAATCCCATTATGCCATCCAATTTGTTGTTGTTCTTTGTGGAATTTTCTTGTTAAATATCTGAAAGCATTATATATATTTAACAGTGTTTAATATTTAAAATGCCTCACCTTCATTTATTATATTTTTAATTGTTTTATTTTGATTTTTGGCTGCATCATGGCACGGAAGTTCCTGGGCCACGGAAGGAAATCGAGTCTCAGCCGTGGCAATGCTCAGCCCCTAAACCACTTGAGATTGAACCTGTGCTACTGCAGAGACGGCACCAGATCCTTAACCCACTGCACCACAGCAGGAATTCCTGCACCTTTGTTTATTCCCAAACTCACGAGCTAAACTGCTCTCGGCAGCCTTACTCTACATGATCTGTCCTCTAGGCAGAAGGCTCCACTCTGTGCAAAAATCTTACCTAAAGGGATGTGGTCCAGGAAGGGTGAGTACAGAATGGCTGTCACAATTGGCCTCTCTAGCAGTCCTTCTGTGCAGCCTCCTTTGCTTCACCAGGGTTAATGGTGATCACTGTTTTTCCTAGAGTAGTCCTTCCTAAAGGCTCAGACCTGGCAGCAGGGAATGGTCCAGGGAGGGATTTACAGCTTTCCATTGCTCCCTCATCTGTCTTTCCCTCCCTAAGTTGATTGGTTTTACCCTAAACCAAGGGGTAAGTGTCTACCTCTTAGAATTCTAAGTTAGAAAAACATTTTTTTTTTCTAAAATCCATCTGCACCAGCCATTCAGGAGGCACAGATGAGATTTGACAGAGTGGTGTGTCCAAGGTCAAATTCTGAGGTGACCCAACGCTTACAAATGCAAACTCTTCTGCCTTCCAGCTGGCATGGAATTGGAGTAACTGAGTCAGCGGTCAGAATGTACCAAGAGACTGAACGCTGCTGCTGATTTATCATTTTGTTGACCAGGTATAGCCACAGACATTATTTATAGAAAAATATTTACAATCTCTACCTTGTTTATGAGAAACATACGTTACTGACCAAAATAAACAAATTGTAATTTGTGGGTTTCTGTACACAATCTTTACAGATTAGTCCTTGAAATGAAATGAAATGTTTCACTAGTACCTTCCTGGACCTGAGGACAAAAGTGATAAAATTAAGTGTTTATTTATAACCTAGAAATAATTTTATAAATATTTTGACAGAATGATTACCTATACTGATACATATATGTCCATACGTACTTTTTTTCCTGGCAAATTAGAGTGGTTCTCAACCCTCCACAATGGCTGCAAATCTCCTATTCTCTGGGGGAATCTTTCACTTATTAATTTATAAAGATATTTTTATTCTCCCTTTATCTGCAGAGAGCGAGGTTTTGGAAGAGTTTCCCCTTTTAATGTAGCACAACATTTCTTAAAACTTAAGACTATTTAGGTTTTTCTAAAAGATATGCTCAGAGGTTTACACTTTTCAGAGTATGGCTATTTTGACATAAATAGAGAAAATATAAGACACACATACAATATCAAAAGTATAATCTTGCCATGGAGCCAGCACTAAAACAGGACTTTTACTGTTAAAATTTTCCTGAGAGCACTCTGCATTTATGAGATTAAACTGCTCTGAAGTCTGTTTTATCTATTCCTGATATTATTTTGTCAGTCTCTTTAACTGTCTAAGTATCTTTTACAGGTGGAATTAAAAACCCAAACCTATCATTAGTGTTCTTATAAATCCTCAGTAGAAAATCTGTTTACCAGGGAAACGAAACAGAAAATTCCGTCGTAAGCAGAGGATGTCCTACAGCTCCCAACGATGTACAAGTAATGTCAATCACACATTTTCCAAATTTTATATTTTCTCTTGTAGAATGATACAGAGGAAAAAAATTCAAACCCAATATGCAAGGAAAACTTGGTCAGGCTTCCAGGAAAAGGGCTTTATTTAGATTTCTTCCGTGCTCCCGTACGGTTCTACACTGGTTGCTGAGTAACATTAGCATAATCCTGAATTATTAAGAAAATTAGAGGTCAGATTTACTTTACAGGAGAATTCAACCTATCTGAATCAGGATGGAGAGGGTCGTAGCATTCCAGATGTGAGCCTGGTGGTAGGTGTAAAGTGCACCACATGTAGAGAATGTGCACAGTAAGGAAAAAGACAAATTACCCAGAGCTATTACTGTCATTAGTTCCATCAGCCTGGGAAGCCCTCCCACGGCATTTTCAGTGGAGTGTGTGGAGCAGGCCTGGGGCTTATCACGTCTCGCAGGGGGTCGTCTTCCGCCGGGCATAGTCACATAGCTTGACATTTCAGTTAAAAAAAAAAAAAAAAAAGTCTGGGCCTTCATTCTCCATGCAGGCTTCTGTTTCCCAGCTCCACAACCAGTAGCGCAAATAAAGGGAGCCAGCCCACTGAAGGCTGCAATCATTTATCTGATGGCAGAATTGCTAGCCTTTCCAGAAGTGCACACTGTTCTCTCACACAATCAGTTTTAAGCCAAGGACAATAGGCCTGTGCTACGATATTGTACCAGAGGCTCCTCTGCGGTTGTTTCATTAACCTTTTGACTATTTTGCTGTAATTAAAACATTAGGAATCTATGCCACAAGAAATGTGATGAAATAAACATACCCAATAATGTTAAATGGAACACTGAATTTAGGACTGTGCAGTGGTGACCAACAAGAAAGGCTTAAGGAGCAAGTGAAGTAACAAAGCCATTTTCCTGAGATGTTTTTAATTCTCAAAGTGCCCATGATACTTATTAGAGGATATGAAGCAAAAGAGCAGAAAACTATGTAGATACGCACAAACATATGCAAATATACACATTAAAAATATAACTATGTGAGAATCTGTGCTTGTGGCAAGTTATACGTAGAAAAGAAATGGGTTGTGCTAGATAGGGTGGTATGATTTTTAAAAATTTGCAGAAATCCTGTAATGTTGAAAACTATCCTCAATTAAAGGAAGTCACAGAAGTATATGTATATAAGCATTCTCATGAAGGAAATATAACCACAGAAAGTAAACAGATGTAAAAATATAAAAACAAAAAAGAATATAAAGACTCAGCATTGACCTCAACAGGAAACAAAGAAAAAGATGCAAAGAACCAAGTAAATTCATTCAAGAGAATAATACTTTTCTCACACCTTTTATAATTATAATCCCACACCCATGGTTTATTGCATAGTAGGCACATATCAAATGAGTCCAACGAGCTGTTCCTAAACACGTGGGAACTGGAGTTCAGAGAAGCTAAGTTAACACGCCTAAGATCAAACAGCAAGTATTCATATCCAAGACCACTGCCGGCCTATGTCTTTAACAACCACTAAATTTCATCTCTCTCTCTCATCATTTTATTTTCAGTCATAATTCTGAAACAGCCCTTCTTTCTGTTCCTCCCTTGCCGTTAGCCATTAACAAAGCAGTGTAGTTCTCATCTGACTTTGGCAGGTCTGATACTCACTCATACTTTAATTTATAAATTAAATAAATAAATATTTGAGTACCTGCTCTCCGTTGGGCTGGTTCTGCAGACACAAAGCTGAAGAAAACAGATACCTTGGAGGCTTGCAGGCAAATAGGAGATTCAAACATCCAAGCAGACAAATGCAGTCTGTTATGGGAGCACACAGCTGGGGCACAGGACTTAGGCTTCTTTGAGGAACTGGAATCAAAACTGAGAAACTGAGGGATACGCTGGGATTAGGCAAATGAATGGCGTATCAGAGTAAATAATTCCTGTAGAGGGCCAAAGAGGGGAAAAAATAGAAGACAAAAACAAAATCAAATACACATGGTGTATTCCAGAAACGGAAAGTGACCCATGAAGCTGGGCTTGGCATTCGATAATAACCATAAAAACTTTGTTGTGCCTAAACAGTATTATTTTTTGAAGACTTGGAGGGCTTACTTTTCAAGGGAAAAATTATTCAGCATGTCAAAAACCTACATTTAAAGTCTTTTCGGTTTTCCCTCACCGTGTGTCAACAATAAAAACTTCTTTGTGAATGAGCAAATTACCCATGCGTTTAGTTTAAATATTGCTATATCTATTTCCATAAATTCTGAGACACTGGGCAAGTTACTTTCCTCTTCTGTAAAATGGAATGAATTTCTCTTGCATGTTTGTTGACGAGAAAGAGAAACAAATGTAAGACTAGCACCTAGCCTGGTGCCTGGGACATGGAAGACAACCACTAAATAACAACCATAGTAGAAAGTTTGAAAAGCCAAATGCCTTTAAGTCTCATTTTAGCGACAAGAAGAGGGAGGCACCCCTCATCTGCCTCACACTGTGTTCCCCATACTGACTGGCTACTCAAATATATGCTTATTTTCCTAACAGTGAACTTCAACTGTGTCAGTGATTCAAACGCTTTCCTGTCATTCTCCTACTCCATATCCATTCAATGCTGCATATAAGAATATGTGCTACACATCAACAGCTACAGATCAGAAGCCTTGATTCATTCAGCATAAGCCCTTTAGGCTCAGTGAGAACAATCCTAAACTTAGAAGAATATATCACAAAAGTTCTTACTCACTGCCTATGCCCTCTAGCCACCCATTTGGCTTATGCACAGCTTGCTATAGAGCTAATTAGTTTGATGCCAAGAGGTCTGGGGACTCCGGTAGAGTGTCCAACCATTAGGAATTTATCCTGGCATGTTTTTTTCTGAAATAGTTTACTGTGTTATGCCTTACAAAAAAATCAAGACCTTTATTTAACTCTATAACTTTCTAGACTATGTTACTCATGTATTCTTCCTAAGCGATAGTGAGTGATACAGGCTGAAATTCTGAGAGAGTGGGCAATGGGAAAAAAAAAAAAAAAACGATTCTCATTAATCTCAAACATAAAAATAGATTTATCATCATTCATTTTGAAGAGAAGTGATTTTTCTCTCTAACCAATTGGTTTCATAAAACCACTTTTCTGAAAACAAATGTAGTCTGGATTGCCGTGGCATTTTTTTCCGACAAACAATCAAGACTTTGTCTTTAAAAAAAAAGACAACTAATGTCAGATGAGATCAAATACATCTATTTATAAGAGGCAAATTACATTTCCACTATTAATATACTTTGTACATATGTGCGTTTTAGGAAGTGCATGAGATGAACACAAAGGATATTTCATCCAGAAAAAAAAATCAAAGACTACATAGGAAACTATGTTGTATGCCAACTCTGGATCCTACCAGGATTAGAATAACTAAAACTTTTACAATTATAGAGATGTCTTCATTTTATTGTTTTTATGCACTTTAACATAATTCCAAAATTGGAGCTCAGGGGCCAGAAAAAAAAAAAAAAGATGGAATCCCTATCATTTTAGGGGGAAATAGCATTAAAGAACTCACCATAACTATAAATATTCTCAAAACTGAGTATTTCAACTATCCTCACTGAAGTCTTTTGCTTTGTCTTTACCCATTTTTCCACACTACACCTTGTGCATTTACCCATCAGATGAGTATTTCCTTTCTAATTCCTTTATGTTGGCCCTCAAAATCAAGTAAGTTTCTCTCTTCCTCCTTTCTTCCTTCCTACCTTGTGTCTACTCCAAAGCATTGGATGGGGGATCATTAATCTTTTAAAATTATTTTAACTACAAATAATAATTAACCTAGTGTGGTTTTATATGTTACTATGATTTAGTCTTCATTTTTTCCCTCCAAAGGGCTTACATTATAGGCACATCTATACACCCTACCATTTCTCACAGCACAAAGTAAAACTAAAGGAAACTATAAATCCTTGGTAGGCATCCATTCCAGGAGGGGAAAATTAGAGCAGAAATTTTCACTGGTTTTATGGTAAGTCACAGTACAAAATGTATGAGGACTTTGCTTCTTGCTATCTGAGTTTCTAAGGCCCAACTGATTTTCCCCCTTTACTTCACATGAAGACTAAATCATAGTAACATATAAAACCACACTAGGTTAATTATTATTTGTAGTTAAAATAATTTTAAAAGATTAATGGGAGTTCCCGTTGTGGCGCAGTGGTTAACGAATCCGACTAGGAACCATGAGGTTGCGGGTTCGATCCCTGCCCTTGCTCAGTGGGTTAACGATCCGGCGTTGCGGTGAGCTGTGGTGTAGGCTGCAGACGCGGCTCGGATCCCGCATTGCTGTGGCTGTGGCGAAGGCTGGCGGCTACAGCTCCTGTTAGACCCCTAGCCTGGGAACCTCCACATGCCGCGGGTGCGGCCATAAACCCGCGGCCATAAAATGACAAAAGGCAAAAAAAAATAAATAAATAAATAAATAAAAGATTAATGATCCCCCATCCAATGCTTTGGAGTAGACACAAGGTAGGAAGGAAGAAAGGAGGAAGAGAGAAACTTACTTGATTTTGAGGGCCAACATAAAGGAATTAGAAAGGAAATCTGTTGCCCTTTTTCAGTCTTGTCAGCTGGGTTTTTAACAGTATGATAATATGCCCAAGGAATATTACTTTCTGATGAAACAGCACATATTCTAGCCTACTGTCAGCTAAATAGCAAATTGCTAACTTCTCAAGCATTTTTACAACATGCTAATAGGTCTTTTTATTTGCTTAGGTTTATGCCTAGATTCTTAAAATTCCTGGATAATTCTTATAATTACCTCACCATACCCACTTTCTTTTGACAGCTTAGTTCTAGACTGGGATTTTTAACATTGAATTGGTTTGACTGCTTAGATTGTGGATCCATGAGTTTTCCTGAGCTCAGCCACACCAGAAGGCCAAAGGGGTTAAAAGTGTCTTAGGGAATTCTGTCTTCCAGAGCCCTTCTAACACAAGTACCAGACTCTGGTACTTCAGTCATTCTTTACAAACCTGGTAACTGGACTCAGTGGATACTTTGGTTATCAGAGCAGCGCTCTATAGTCACTGCACTCAATAAATGTCCAATAACAATGGTGAAGAGTTAGATGAACTATATTTAAAATATTTCCCCCTTAATTCCCCTCCTAAATCTGGCTTCCATCTTTGCCTCTTTATGGTATCCAAAGATCTCAATTCAGCCAAGTTCAAAGGCATTTTCTCGGTCCTTATCTTCCTTGATCTTTCTGATGTATGGGGCACAGCTTTTCATACCTGCCCCTTTGAAGACTTCTGGCTTCAGTTCCTGAGACAGTTCTATTGTCATTTATTTTTCTTCATCACCACCCTGATCTCTTCACTTATTTCTCACATTTCTATGTCTTTCTTTTTTCCTTCAACCTTTCCAGTCACTTTTCTTCCAAACATATCTTTGATGAATTACTCTTTTCCTGTGTCTTCCTGCTTTTGTTTTATTCTACAGAGATTCTTTTGTTTTCACTAAGTTATGTAAGTTAATAATTTACAGATACCTCTCCAACACTGATCCGTTCCTTTCCATACATCAAGGACGCGTTCAAACTTAAATATACAGTTTCAATATAAAATTGATACAGCTACATACATTATCTCATTTTCACTGTCTCAAGTGCTCACGTCTCTTCAAAAGTCACCTCTTCTGAGAAGTCATACTTGGTAACTCTGCTTCAAATTCTGTCCGTTTTCCATCTGCTTGATTTTTCTTCATAGCATCTATCACTGCTTTTATGCATTTCTTTGTGTGTTATTGAATGCATCAAAATATAAGCTTCATGTTTGCTGTCATATAGTCAACACATGAAACAATACATGGCATGAAGTAAGCACAAGATAAATATTAGAATGCAGTAATGATGGAGTGAGTGATTAACTAACAAATGCATGATTCATTCAGAATCTGCATTCAGATTCAGAATCTTAGAATCATCCTTGATTTCTTACTGTCTCAATGCTCTCATATATATACCCTGTTGTATTAGAGTAAGGATAAGCTGATGTAATGAATAAGCCTAACAATAATTCAGTGACTTAAAGAAGCTAAATTATTTCTCACTTATAGTTTGAGCTATGTCAGGCCATCAGGCAGCTCTGTTCCTTGAAGTTATTTAAGACATTAATTATTTCCACCAAGCTGTTCCACCATACCTGTAGAGCACTTTCAATAGCTGTCCAGTGAAGGCTGGACTTCCCTGAATTCCAGCCAGTTAAAAGGAAAAAGAGAACATGAATAAAGCACATCCCCAGGCCTAGAATAAAAGATATTATTTCTGCGTAGGCAGGGAATGTGGTCATGTTCCCCTCACACCTGTAAGCAAACCTGGGATATGACTCAAGTGCTTATAAAGAAGGGGAAAACAGGTTTTGATGAGACAACTGACAGTCTCCTCCACATCATTCGATTTCTTAGAATACTCTCGGACCTATTCCTTCCTGTCTCTTCACGCCAAATAGAAAAAAAGTCCATCCTCTGCCTGAACCATTATGATCCCTGACTTGTTATGTTTCTAGCCTTCAGTGTTTCACCTCAGAAACTCATCTTATTACAAAATCCAAACGACTTTCCCAAATTATAGGTGTCATTTTTAGTTTGTCATCTCAAAATGCTCAACTAGAAATCCCTACATATGTTAAGGCAGAATTACTTGTGACAGATTTTAGTGTTCATCATCCTCCAACTTCACTAGGGTAAAGGATAAAAAGATCTCTAAAAGCTAAATGAGTCCAGCACATATTTTATACACTAGTCCACGTTTACGTGTCTAATGCTCCTAAAGCTTTTTTTATAAAGGAGTCTTAAATTTTCAGTTTTATAACATCACAATTTTTTTTCAAGGCCCTAGATACAAGTGGCTTCGGATCAGTGTTTGATGATAGAATTGAAAAGTGGCCAAATAAAATCGCAGCAAGGATTTGATTTGAAAACAAATTTGTATCACTAGAACATTCACTTTAGCAATTGAATTCCTTCCAGCAAAAGTGAAGGAATCCTATAATCTTTTTGTAAAAGCCCATTTTTTTTTTTTTTGTCTTTATGCTTTTTCTGGAGCCGCACTCAGGGCATAAGGAAGCTCCCAGGCTAGGGGTCTAATCGGAGCTGTAGTCGCCGGCCTGCACCACAGCCACAGCAACACAGATCCGAGCCTCGTCTGCAACCTACACCATACCTCACGGCAACACCAGATCCTCAACCCACTGAGCGAGGCCAGGGATCGAACCTGCAAACTCAAGGCTCCTGGTCGGATTCGTTAACCACTGAGCCACGATGGGAACTCCCAAAAGCCCATTTTTAAGGTATAAATTTTCACTGTGTAATCTGAGGGCCTCTGAGCAGGTGTCTCTGAAAACTTTTCAGGGAGTCTATGATATAACAATAATGCTAAGACATTTTTTACCTTTTTACTTTCATCCTCTCACAAGACATGGACTTTTCCAGAGGCTACGAGATGTGAGATATGACCAAAACTGAATGAGAAAGAAAGAGATGAATATTAAGCTGTCCTCTCTTAAGGTTGATATTTAAAAGACTTGCAAAAATAGAAAACTATACCGCTTTTCTCATTTAATATTTTTTTTGTAATCTATACCTGTTTTTCATTAAAAGGTAGTTTATGTGATTGTATAGTACCTTATTTTAAATAAATGACAAATATTTCAAATCACTATTTTTTTTATTTATACATTGAGCACTGAGAAGTAGAACTCAAATCAACAAATGCTTTTTTGAGGTCTCAATAATTTTGACGAGTATAAAGAGGCCTGGAATGCAAAAGTTTGAGTCACTTATTCAAAAAGATACATTACAGTTTTGCTAGTTTACTGCACTCACCCATTTCACCATTCAACATCTCCCCTCAATTCCTAGAAGTAAGGAGAGCAGACTTCACTGAAAATGCCTATAAAATAGTTTCCATTCTCTGATCTAAACTAGTCCTCGCTGAAGTCGTCATGGACAAAGTATTGCCTCTTTGATGTTCTGCTGTTACACATACGAAGGAAAGACAAGGGAATTGAGAATTGTGCTGAGACACAGGTAAAGAGGTCATTAGGAAAATGGGCTCAGCCAGCTCTCATGCATAACTAATAACTGTAAAGAGCTTTACAGATAGAAGGTGTCATGTCAGGGCAGAAATAAACACTATGCATCTTTAGCTCTAGAAGAAACTGCCCCCTTCCTTGATATTTCCTATAAAGAAGATCTAAAATATTCTACTCTAAAATCTTCTAGAAGATTTTAACTTGAATAACCAAAACCACGTTTATCGTTCATATTCTTGGACCATCACTCAATTCTGTAATGTTACAGATTCTATTCTAATACCAGCCACTTAGCTCTTTGCCCTGGAGAAAACTCTATGCCACCGCCAAAGGCTGCCATAATACACATTACAAATGCACACATCTACTCACAAGAATGATTTCATAGAGTCCATCACCACTACAAAATGAAAACAAATAAACAAAGTATCACTCCAATTCCAGTAAATAATTCATTAGAAACAAGTTCCTATTTGGTGAGTAAGCCCTATAAAACCAGCTTTGGTCCTAGATCTCAATGGTAGAAAAGCTATACTATTTGCCTGGCAGAATATTTCTGAACTATCAGTTAACTAATAAATGGGTTACTATTAAAATTCAAAAAGTTGGAAATATTTCAGGCCTTTTAAAAAAATAATGCATTTGTTTTTAAAGTCAGTTCTAATTCTACCACTTCATATGATCATTTTCACCTGTGAGACTAATATATTCTCTAGGCCTAGGTATCATTGACATTACACAGGTTGTTTAGGCCTTGACATACTTGCTGTGAAGACATTGATGGTAAACTATCTCCAAGCCCTGTTTTGCAAATGACACGAGGACATTCTC
This sequence comes from Catagonus wagneri, assembly GCA_004024745.2. Classification (NCBI taxonomy): domain Eukaryota; kingdom Metazoa; phylum Chordata; class Mammalia; order Artiodactyla; family Tayassuidae; genus Catagonus; species Catagonus wagneri. Next base: position 18,617,465 of record PVHT020000166.1, read on the forward strand.
CGTTAACATTAATGAGACATGAATCCACTGATGGTATAAAAAAACTAAAAGGTGAGTTTTTGTTGGTAATATACCATCTTTCATCCAAGTGTTCAACTTCTGGTAAATAGGTAGAAATCCGGTTGCATAAAATGCCAGTGACTAGTGTTTCTGAAGTTGTAAAAACTTCAGGAACACAGCAGTCTTAAACATACGACATGTACTTTGATACAAAAACAAAATTACAACTGGTAATCTCTAAAATATTTCAACACATTACTTAAGACAGTAAATGATTTCAGAATTAACTCAGCATTTTCACTCTCCAGAAACAGATAACTAATTTCATTTCTCCAGAAACTGATAAATAATAATGTATTTTCCACATTTAATCTTTTTAAACATCCTCATTCATTGTTGGAGCAAATTACTGTATTTTACAAATAAAGTCACTCATTTTGTTTTATGAATTAAATCTTAAATGTTATTTAGTTTTTGAGGTGGTTTTTATCTCAAGCATTTCTTCTTGAGAACTTACATTCCGTAACAAAAACTTAGACTACTGACAAAAAATTTTAAATAACTATCAGTTACATTCTGTGAGTTTAAAATGAGATCTTATTCGGCTCTTTATTAATTAAAATACACTCTTTCAGAGTATATTTCAGAGCTTTTTTCACAAAGACAACTTTTTTCTATTTCCTGCTAGTTCTCCCTTAAAATAATTTTCCCTTTACTAAACCTATTTTGAAGTAAACCTCCTGTACAGAATACGAACAAATTAATATTTTTTTAATAAGTAATTATTGAACTTTTAAAACAAGTTTTTACCTAGGTGTGGGTATTGTCTTTTTTAGTAATGGAAAGGGAAACATTTAAAACTGATTGACAAAAAATTTTAAAAATTAAAAAATAAAACTAATTGAGATATAACACAAACTATCAAAATAACTACTGACCAGAATCTACATAAGTAGCATTTTGCTGTGTTTTGAACAACTATTTTCTGTATGCTATTACAGAATTGTGAAAAAAAGAAACATAATATTTTGAAGAAATTAATTAAAAAGCTATTGGGAAAAAGCAAAATCCCTCATAGCCCCTAAAAGTTCATTCCCACCATATTTTACCTTATCATATTCAGTGGCCTGTCTAGTATTATCTCCATATACCTGCTAAGTTTAACAAGTTTCAAACAACACATTGTATTTGTGACAGGTCAAAATAAACAGCAACTCTTACCCATGAGAAAAAAGTCAGTGCCTGAGTTACAGTTAAGGATTATTTTCTAGAGAAAGAAAACAAAATTTTTAACTCCCTACAGAAATTCTCTGATTTCATGAAGCTTGGGTTTTGTCTTGCTTTGTCTTTTTCTATTGTGAGTCTGAGACTGGGCAAGGAAGAGCACGATGTCAATTTGCCTTGTATGCCTCCAAAGCTGGGAGATGGTGGTGTCTGTATTACCACCACAGGAAGCATATAACCAAATTACTCTGACCTTCGCTGATGGTTAGTTTTCAAACAGAGGCAATATTACCTATTCCATGCCAAAGACCCACACACCTACACACATATCATGTTTGCAAACTAGAAGAATAGTGAATAACAAATTGTAACTAGAAACTCTCCCTTCTTTTTGACACGAGAAAAATCCAACAGAGAAGGACCAAAATTATAATTAAGTTAATCATACTCAATTAATTTGAAAGTGGAAGCCACAAAATCCTTGATTATATCCCCAAGCTTGGTTATTCGTCCTTCCGAAAAGGAAATTGCAAGGTCCATCTCAGAGGTCTCCTCGCTCCGCTCCCAAGTGGAAGGCAGGCCAGCCTCTCTGTGGTGGTAGCCTGTTGGAGGGAGGATCCAGGAAGGCTTCCACGGTTTGCCCAGTGAAAACTGATCACGGAAACACGGTAAAGTCACGCCACATTTTGTGCCTGCTGGGAAAGAAAGGGTGCTCCGCCGCTCAGGGACACTCTGTCCAAGATGGTGACGCATCTTTCTCGGTACATGGGGGGAGGGGGGAGAAGCTTATTACCGAACTAAATGTTTTTATCGATCGCCCTTGAGTCACAGCCCACTGACCCCGCAAACCATAAGTGGCTATAGCGCATAACTGTCATTTCCAGGCAGCAAGAGGAGATACCGGATTAGTCCAGGACACCTCACGCTTTCTCCCACAGCCCCGCCACCCCTTGGGCCTCCGGGCTTCGGAATAAAGAGTCGGGCAGCGGTGGGGTCTCCCGCAGGCCCCTGGCCGGAGGCGGCGGGGGGCGGCGTGGGGCCGCAGTAGCGCGCGGTGACCCGCGGGTACCAAGCGGACCGTGGGGCTGGCGCGCATCCCACCCGGTGTCCGAGGCCGGCCGCCACGCGGAGCGGCACGGCGCGGGGCCGAGAAGACAAACGACTGCTCTGCGGCCCTTCCCATTAAACAATAAAGAGAGCTGTAAAGCCTCAGGTGCTGTGTTTGTTGTGCCGTCTGCGCCGCGCTGTGGCTCCGGCCCGGGCGAGTCGAGCGCAGTGGGCCGGGGAGCGCCTCTTCGGCTGATTCCAGGGAAAGATAAGGAGCCGCCGAGCCACCAGCTCTGTCTAGACTCGCGACCTCACAAGTCAAGCGCCTTGTTTGGATTAGCCCTCCAGATCTGCCAACCTGATCAACCCCTGAAAGAGCAGGGCCCAGCAACACCCTCTTTTCCTCTCCAGGACCAGGATTGTCCCTTACTTTAAGGGATCAAGGGCTGACTTGCCCGCGGGAGTCGGGAGTCACGGGGCTGGTTAGACCGGTGTCGGGTCCCCCACTTCTAGCCACCCACCCACCCGCCCACCCCAAACCCGAGGGCATCCGGGCTCTACCTTGCCCACTTGACATGGGAAACACATCAGAAGGGAGAACCACGAAGAACACGAACACGGGACAAATAAGTTGCCAACTCAATCAAATCCACAAATAACATCATCCTGAAATGAGCAAGAACTTTTTGCTCAATGGAAGGGAAAGGGGGTCCCAGGCGTGGAGAGGGCTGGGCGTAATCTTCCACAGGGCTGTGGAAAAGGAGAGGTCAAGGTGCCTTTCTCCTCCCCACCTGCAAAAAGCCATCTTCCCCCACAACTTTAAGGAAGCAATGGTTTTCTTTCCGGAAAGCTTTGCTTATCATTGCTGCATGCTTCTGCAGAGGCATAATTAAGCAGACAGATATGCAAAATACATTTTAAAAAACTAAAAAGAACCAAGTGGTCTTAAGTGCATCTCCCACGACAGACTAACTTCCTCAAGGCACAGAAACTGGCTGCTTGGAGCCAACAGCTTAAGCACCATAAAAATTAAAGGATGTGATAGGAACAATGCACGCAGCAAACACTCAGCAGCCTCGCCTCCCGCCCCTCCCCCTCCTTCGCTCCCTGTGAACCAACTTCTCTGTCTACACTTCAGAAGTCTCTGGGAGGTGTGGAGAGATCCTCCATCACGACTTGGGACATTGTAAGCTGTGAAGTTTATGTTTGTGGCGCCTGGGCTCAAACAGCCATTCAGTGGCTTGCTCAGTTATCAAGAAAACAACAATCAGAAAAGATCAGTAAACAGAATCTGCTGCCAGCACCCTGAATTAACTACTTGCATTTTAGTTTAAAAACTCCAACTCACATGGTACAAGTTAATTGTTTTATTTTAAATAGTTAATGAGAGTTCAAAATTTGGGGCCATTTTCAAAAATCGCACTTTTTAAAGGCACAAAAATAATCTTTTCCCCCTTTTCCCAGCACCCCGAAAGAAAACTTGCCTTGTTGTGACATAATCTTTAATTGTTGATTAGCAGTGAGGAAGTAAATAGTCCTTAATGAACAGAACTCCAGTATAATTTGGATTATAAATCTCCTCTACAAAAGTTGACTGAACTTTACAGATAAGAAAATAAGTACTTTCTGCTTAGTTTTCTTGTATTGGGGGTGAGATTAAAACCCAACTGGCTGGTTTCCATCCAAATTTAGCTCTTCTGGTGATTTGGATCTAGTTTTTACTTTTTTTCCCTTCTTTTTTAAGAAAAAGGAAAAGACTAAGTAAGTTCCCGTGGGACTTACACTAGATATTTCAAGGAGACTGATCTTATGGCTAAAAAAATTCAAGGTGCCAGAAAAATGCCAAGTACTTCGAGGTACCTTAAAAGCACAGTGTGTCTCTTTGGCTTTTAGTCAAAAGGATTAGACCAGAAAAGAGGTCAATATATGAGTTTAACAAGTTGATGAGGGTGAAGAGCGAAGAGCGGCTGAGCATCACGAAGCTATCTATTTCATATTGAATTCCAAAAAGCTTGTGAATTCGGTACACACTCCCACACAGAATCTCGAATAACCAGAAATGTTACTTCAACAAGGAAAACATTCTCTTCAAATATGATTCTAACTTGGAAAGGACTTTTTTTTTTTTAATGGTAGAGAAAACCAGGTTCATCGGATGAAAGGGAAAAAGAGACAATAAACTGAAATAGAAGAGTGTTTTGCTCTGAATCAATGGGAGGGAAAAAATTCTGTCTCTTTAAGAGTATAGATGTTGATATGGATTCCCTGATTTAAGGAGAGCGTCCTGGATGTTTTTAGTTGCATTAAATTTTAGCTTGCAGAAGCTTGAGGAAATGAGTCATAATGTCCAGAAGGAAGAATTCATTCAGGGTAATAAGGGGAGGGAGGATCAAAGATAATAGCAAACAGCAGGAATTTCATTAGAAGAGCACAGCTCAAAAGTCGGTCTCCAGAGGTGTGCAGGGAAAAGGGGAGTATGTGCAAAAGATGGTTTGCAAACAAGAAGACATTTCAGCTACACATTTTAGAGCACATGCTGAGGAGTCTAGAAGAGAACACACCTTTCATATGAATAATACAAGAACGGGAATGCTATCGACCCATCAATCCACTCTCAGCCATCAGGCAACAAATATCTTGACTCGAGCAAGTAAAATCAAATCATTCAACACTTCCCTCCCAAATTACTATACTTAAATTCCAGCTGTGGACTTCAGAATAAACTGATACACACACACACACACACACACACATATATATATACACACATATATATATGGCATTATCCTCCCCCCATCCCTCCCCCCACCTAATCTCAGAAATCAATGTCAGGATGAAAAACCATCACAAAGATGTGTGCATCACTTATGTCCCTTCATTGCATTCAAATCCTAAATAAAGTTTTTTTTCCCCCCCATATCTAAGTCCTAACGTTTTCTAAAGTGTCTCTACTAAAGGTTATGGCCAGGGAAGGGGACTTCATGGCTTCCAAACCAAGGCTCAGGGAATCAGTAATTTTGCACTCATGACACCAATCGATAATTTTGCACTCATGTGCTGCCAACCTTGCACTTCCTAGTTGGCCACCCCAGGTATGACAGTGAGGAAAAAAAGAAAATTGAAAAGACAGGAGCATAGAAATAGTGAACGGGAGGCTGAAATAGTCAAGTCTGGTGCCAGAGATTAGAGAGTGCAGGAGAGAAAAGAAGAAAAACAGAAAAAGGCCTTTCCCAGAGAAGATCTGTGTGAGATAAGACATAACTCCTGTTTTTCTCAGCAGATGACTACAAGCCATTATTACCGCCGGCCAAATTATTACCCCTCTGTCAAGAATTAGACACAACAATCAAAGTAATCAACGGGCATGTCTAATGCACTGTAACATTTTCAATGCAAAGTTTGTTTTCTCTAGGCCCCCACGTTAGAGCCTGTAATTAACCCGTTATGTAGAACGAGGCCAAACAAAAGCCTAATTGAGGCTGGTTTCCCGACTTGAGGCAGGTTTGGAGAGGGTGAAAGCAACTTGAGGGCTGGGGAGGCCCGGGGCTCGCCCGTCTCCAACCCGGCCTCCGCCCCGCTCCACGCCAGGGCTCCGAAGGGGTGCGCCAGGCGACACACGATTACGGTATGTTAGTTTTCGTGTTTATTACGAGCTGTCAGATATTTAAAACGGCATTACACTCGCGCGTACAAATGCATCCAGTTTCTAAAGAGCCAAAGTATCACGGAGTGGGGCGCGAGGAGAGGGGACAGGGTGGAGCCTCAAATCCTAACACCCACAAATGTAGCGAGGGGCCTGATTTCGGGCAGCGCCCCTTCTCCATCCCTGGGTTCTGGACCCGGCCCAGGAGCTACTGCTAAGAGGCCAGCGGATAAGGTGTAAGAGCTCCCATGCCACCTAACTCCGACTGCCAGCGTGGGCCTGGCAGAGCACGCGGCCCAGACCCCTGCCCAGAAAAGGTGCTTGGTTCCCCACCGAGCCGCCACCGCCCTTCTTGGCTCTGTCACCCTGAGGTTTGGGGAACTGCAGTTGGGGGAGAAGGAGAGAAGGGGAGAGGGATGGGAAGCAAGTTGGGGGCGGTAGTGAGGAGGAGAAGCAAAAAAAAAGACACACGCTGAATAGTCTGGGAATTGCTGAGAAAATCCCCCTCTGTCGGCCCTGTTCTTCCTGCGCAAATAAAGCAGCATTTCTCAATCGGCTGACAGCCGCCGCTGGTAAATAATGGTCATACCTCACTGGCTAGGCAGAAAGCCTCTCTTTTGGCGAGAGCTTATACTTGAAATATGGGTCATTTCAACAATCCAAGCAGGAAACTTTGGTATAAAGCACTGTGAGAAGATAAAATGTAACTGGGGATCAAAATTCATTTTAAGCAAGACCCTCTTCCTATTTGGGGTGGGGCGGGGTAGGGCAAGAACAGAGAGGAGAGGAAAGCATTGAGGGCAAGAGGACAGAGGACAGCATCTCATTTTCAAAAACCCAGTAACTTTATCACAGTTGAGAGCTAAAGGCTTCCCACCAGTTTTGATCCAACTGTTGAAATGCAAACTTGCAAGCTCAACCTTAACTCTTTGCAATAAAACATCACACCTATTGTATGTCAGTTTACCCCATTCACATGCAGTCCTTAATTTCAGACATTTTAATGGCTTACTTGTAAACATATAAAAGAGGGACCCTGGATCATTGCGTTTATTTATTTATCTATGCCAAACGTTTATTGGTGAAATAGTCCTGAAGATATAATACTACATATGGCGCTTTGATTTCACATAATATTTAAGAAAAAAGACAAAACACATAGAATTAGACATATAATTCAAAGACCACGGTACAACCTTTATCTTTTTTTTTTTTTACTTCAGCAAACAAAAATAATGTCAAATGACATGAAAAGTGGCAAGTCTTTCGACAATAAATAATAAATTACTTTATAATTTTTGCAATGCAAGAGCAAACAAAAAAAAAGTTTCCTTTTTTTCCTCTTTATTTCCAGAGAAAGAGAAAACAGTCGTTTTAACCAATAACTATACACATCTTTGGGGGAAAAAGTCCTTGGACAGACACAAGTCAAACACAATCCCGAGACGCTTGTGGCAAAATAGAGGTAACCTTGTTGCAATGCTTTATAAGTTGGTTTTTAAATCGGAATTCAAAAACCTTTAAAGTCACTTCAGACTTCTTGATAGAGGATGGATCTCAAGGGGGGTGGGCAAAAGGAAAAAAAAGAAATCAGGTACAGGACATGCTAGAGACCCAGGATTTCAATTAACCCCTTGTTAAAGTCAACTAAAAACATCGCAAACCAACGCAGCTCCACCTTCCTGAAAGGACTCTTTCAGCCCAGGAGGCCAGTTTCTCTTCCGGCTCATTTGCTGGAGCTCCTGTTTGGCAAGGCGGGACCAGTATAGAAACAGCACCATTCTGAATAGGATGGACTAGAAAATCTCTATTTCTGCTTTTCTCTAGATGTGCAGTGAAATGAAAATGCTTTTTTTTTTTTGAGATCCTTGAATATAAATCCTCTACGTTTTAAAAACGTCTTTTTTTTTCCTTTTTTTTCAGTACTCCTAAGGTCATTGGATAGCGTGTGTTGGGTTTGGGTTCTGTTTGTTTTAATTCTAGTAAAATCCCATGATTGTCTTCACAGTGTTGCTACCATATCACCTTGTCATTAAAACAGACTTCGTGCATTTCATGGAGCATTCATTTCTCGATTCAGTTTTCATTGACTGGGTCGTTAAATACTTTTTGTTTCGGAGTTCAACATTATAATTTCCCACTTTCTCCAACAGGGAAAAAAATAGATCTGAATGAATGTTCCTCATGCCTCAATAGGACTGGCTACCATGCTGTTAGGTGTATCTGGGAGCTGAGAGGACATCGACGCCACTTCACTGCCAGTGGAATTAGAGCCCGGTCCTCCTTCTGAAAAATTGACCTGCATAGAAGGTTGAGAAATGAATAAAGGAGGCTGTGATGGTATTCACAAAAGGATTATAAACTTGTGTGCATGTGTGTGTGTGTGTGTGTGTGTACCTAAAAAAAATGTGTGTGTGCATAGAGATATCCACATATACATTTGAATTTTAATAGGCTTAAAGCCTACAAGGAAAAGAACTTGAAAAGAAATCCTCTCGCTTTCCCATCTTCCAAGAGATCTCTGTTTTAACTGAAACTGAATTCCCAACATTATGTTGCATTAAATTATTTAAGAACAAATGTGTTTCCCACTGTAAAATGGCAGTGCAACTCTACCATGCATGCTTGAAATAAAATTATCCTGCCGGCTACACGTTGCTCTGGGAGCTGGCGAGTTCTCAGTCTCTAGGCATCAAAGCCTCTCTTCTTGAGTTGAAAAATCCATAACACAACGCACAGATCCTGTGACAGGAGATTCAGAGGAGGCTCCACAGAACAATGATTAACTCCTCAGAGGGTTCACAGCGTGGGCTTTCTTCCTTGTTGTTGGTCCTGCTGCCTTTTGGCCTGTCTTTCTCTCTTTAAATCAGGCTCTTCCTTCCGAGAGGAGACCCATATATTATAACGTCATCCACATTATAAATATCTGGCTCCTTCTTTTAAGCTGAAAGTATTGAGTTGCTGCTGTAAACCTCCTTCTCCACCCTGCTCCCAGTGCCCCCCTCCCTTGATTTCCCTTTCACCGCTCTCAGCTGACACTAAAGTTTCAGAAGATGCAAACACTTGAGCCCTCCCCTTACCTGCTTTCTAGATACAGATAACACCTAGGATTATCCTGACCTTAAAAATAAGTTATTTTCTCTAATGTCTTTTCTACCCTATTGAACTTCCCTATGGTGAGGTCAAGGAACTTCTCAAATTTGCCTCACCTCCAGACTGGCCCACTTATGAAACCTACATCTGGGCCAAGCCCTTTTAACCACTGCCTGTGGCCCATTACCCAATGGCGGCCACACAGAAAGAAAACACCCTCCAGGTAATAAACTTGTGAGGGTAAAAAGCTAACCTCAACCCAAGCTTTATTTTCAAAGGAACAGTTTATTCCAAAAGGATAGCTTTTGTTTTATAGGACAAGATTCCATAGTGCTGTTTATTAAAAAAAAAATCCATTATGTGTACAAATACCGTATCACAAAGGACATATACTTAATAATCTTAGTTATCTTCACTCTTAAGCTTTCTGTGGGTTAAAGGCGAGTTAACTTCGTCTTCTTTGGATGTGTAAGACATATTAATATTAAAAAAGGTTTTCACATTATTATCTCTGATTGGTGGAACACAGGTTCCTTTTGCTATATATTACATATGCCCCAGAGCATATGATATTTGAACTGATACACTAAAAGCATGTTTAAGCAGTCTTATATTTTAGATGAAGTCAGAGTCCCAGGAAGGGATAAAGTAACAAAGTATCAATCATATCTTTCAATAACTGACCTCTTTATTGATATAGTTGATATCTGCGCACGCATACAGGTGCCTGCTGCCCATGGATAACATTGATCATGTATTACAACACTGATTATTATTAGAAGCACCTTGACTTAGGTCCTTAAATAAACCATTCTCTAGATGCTGAAGAGGGAGTAAGTTTACTAGTTGCTGATCAAAATGCCAAGATGATCTGGACTGTTCCTTCTGACTCTAAAAGTCTTAAGTATGATTCTACAACCCGGTATACCTTCCCGCTCACGTCTATTAAGTTAGGCACCTAGAAGTGAATCCCTCCAAGCAGGCCTGATTGACAGAAAATTCAAGCTATGTGGTTAAATCATGAACTCTCATAGAAAAGACTCACAAGAGGTTTGTTTTCCTCGTCCGGTGCTTGCCACCTTCTCTCCATCACACCTTCATCCTTCGCCAACCCTGGGGCCAGGGAGGCACCATGCCCACCCCCTCCCCAGAATCTTTCATTGTGTGTGACATTCAACCAGAATCTCCTTTCTTTGGAGATTCAGCCTCCCCACACTGGGAGCTGACACTTACCAGTTGCTGAAAAGCCGGCTGATCTATGTCACTCTGCAAGGCGAAGTCACTCAGTACTTTCCAAGGTGGTTGGTAACTCTGCACCTCCACGGGGTTTGCCTGTAAGCCACCGTCGTGTCTCTCCGGACTGGCAGCCACCATGGGAGTTCCTGTCATCCCCTGGATATTCTGTAAACAGCACCCCCACACACAATTCCAACATGTTAATGAGCAAACTCCCTCCCTCCATTGTCTATGCGGGCTAAGCAAATATACCCTGGTATTATCTTATCTATATAGTGGCCTTTATTGACTCAGTTAATCTGCTGCACGTATGGATATTAGCCAGAGCTCAGTTTTGTTTTATCATATTTTGTTTTTCTACTTCTGTGGGCTGGACTGTTAGGTCTGCTTGGACCTTATTAAATGAAATTCTGTTTCGACTTTCCCCTTATATTATACATTCATCCCAACTCCTCCCCACCTGCCTTCCTGGGCCACAGCAGCTGGGCAGAAGGCAGGGTAGGCCTCCCTTTGGCCTCTACACCTGGTGGTGCGTTACTGAGCAGTTTCAATTAGTTAAATTTTGGGCTAGGTTTTCTCCAGGCAACTCTCCCAGAGCCAACCCCCACTCCCAAACATTTGGGTCTGGACGCCATTGTGCTATTATGCACTTAGAAAGTGCCCTGGCCCAGGCTTGGCCGGTCTGCCAAATTTAATGACAGAAGGTTTTACGGCATTTAAAAATAGGGCCTAAGCAGTAAAAAGCAAAAGAGGGTAAAAAAAAAAAAAAAAGTAACTCTTTAGTTTACCTTAACCAGGAGGCCTGCAGGGCGGGTGCTGCCCTGGACCAGGAATGATAGTGGGTAATACTGCCAGGGGCCTGACCTGGAGCAGAGGGTGCCCTGTTTTCAGGGGTCACCTTGGGGGACCTCCCTGGCCTGGGGGCCCTGGGCAGGCCTCCCAACCAAGAGCTCCCCCAGCGTGACCCACCCACAGAACTCCTGGATTAGACAGGAAGCCAGGTGTTTGTCCCTCCCCTCCTCTCCCCTGCCTGAAGAACTGGCGACTTGAACTTTGGCAAAACCAGGGCCAAGCCTCTGCTGCCCACTTAGGGGGGCAGCAGCAGCAGTCCTTCCGGATGGGATCCGGGTCGGGGAAAGTGGACCCCAGGAGCCCCTGTCCCCGCCCCCCGACTGGGGGCTGGTTACAGCTCTCGCCCAGCAGGAGGGACCTCCCAGAGCAGCTGCGGCTGGTGCCGGAAGCCTCTCCCGAGGATAGGGGTTGGGGTGAGGGGCCCCCCGTCCCTGCTTTGCTCTGGACCCCGGGGTAAACTTCGCGGAGGCCCACCTGCGCAGCCGGCAAGTCTGCCTCCCTTTCTTTCCCCTGTGTGTCCCCTGCGGGCCCCAGGGCTACTCACAGTTTTGTCATTGGGCTGCTGCTGCTGTAGCTGCTTCATCATGATGCTCCGCTTCTTGTCCTTGCACCGCTTGTTCTGAAACCAGACCCGGATCACGCGGGGGCTGAGGCCGGTCATCTCCACCAGCTGCTCCTTCATGAGCGCGTCGGGGCGGGGATTGGCGGCGTAGCAGGTCCTCAAGGTGTGCAGCTGCTTTTCGTTAAGCACAGTCCGCACGCGGGTGGTCTTCTCCGGCTGCTTGTGGACGTGGGGCCGCAGGGCCGGCTGCCGGGCGGAGATGGGCTCGGCTGCGGGGCAAGGGGCACCATGAGCGCGGCCGGCTGCCGGCCTGCGCTGCTCCCCGGCAATGGCCAGAGCTCTGCAGCCTCCACAGACAAAGCCTGGGCGGCAGAGGTGCCGGTGAGGGGAGCAAAAGGGAGAATAAAATCTTGCTTTCTAATCTCAGAGATCAATGTCGAGGAACAGTCCCAGAAAGCAGCCTTTGCCCCTGCTGTGTCAATAGCAAAGGGGTGCATTTCACACGGTCTGTCCCCCACTGCTCACAGCAGGGGTGGCATCTTTCAGCCTAGTCAGCCTCATTTCTCCTCCCTCCTCACCTTTCTGGGTACCTAGGTTGCACCCCACACCTTCAGGCCCTTAGATCAAGGCTACAGGCAGTACTAGCAAAGGAAACGTGAACACCCCAGTGACAGCCAGATGTCTACAACGCCAAGGCTGATGAGAATTCTGCCATAGAGCCTTGAACTTCAGTTCCCAGACGGCAGTTATGTCAAGAGAGCAAAGAAACTCAGTTATTGGGGCCATCTCTCCAGCCCCTGATCGTTCCTACTCTACCTGGATCTACTAAACACACCTGGATGTTCTTGATGTGATCTGATCTCAAGCAGAGGAAAACCGAAACTCCTCAGAGCCGCCTGGCTTCTAGATAAACAACAGCTGGGGAGTGTTCGGGCTCCTGACTCCTTCCCAATCTTTTCACCTCTTCTGTGTTTTCCCACAGCAGAGCATGGGCTGCACCTAATAGAAGTTGCCACCTCTGGCTTCGCCCCCCTGCAAGCTAAATCACAGCCCCCCCCCCCCAAGACAGAATTCTTACAAGTGCCAGAAAGCAGAAGGGGAAGAGCTGTAGTTTTCTCACCCCAGCTTTCAGAGCAAATTGATACTTTAAAAATGCACCGGGGGCAGATCTATTCATGACCAAAGCCAGGTTTGGTAACACTGTCTGCTTTCTTCCGGTGGCCCCCTCCTGGCCAACCTTGCTCTATTTCTGCTCCTCTATCTGGAGAAAGGGCCCTCAGATCTGCACGTTACAAATCCGGCACTTTCCAGGACCCCCTAGGGTCAGGTCAACACCTATGAGGTCAATTTAGTGTCACAGCTACAGGCTCAAAGATGAAATTCTCACCAAATCAAGTAGAATGAACAGTTTAAAGCGGCAGGCTCCCTTTAAAAGGCAATTAAGGCAGATTAGCTTGTTGACAGTTTTAAATTACAGCTGTGCATTGGTCTGCAATTATTAAAACTGTATCTCTTCAGGTCCATTCTCTCACAAAGGGAAACAAATAAATTTTAAACATGTTTTGGAGTGTGGGGAAGTTTGCAAAGAAACAGGATTTGAGAGGCTAAATAACTCGAGGCCACCTAAGCTTCCTATATTGGGTTAAAGGAGGAAGCTCCAGGGGCCCAAAGCTCCACCCCTTTAATTAGGCAGCGGCAGGGAGAATACCTGGCGGGAAGCTGCAGCCCATTTTCAGTAAGCTGCGGTTTGGAGGCCAAGGTGAACTGGAAGTACTGTTTGGACGTGTGTATACATGTGTGCGCAAGTGGTGTACATTCACGGGCACCCACATATAGACAGAGACATGTAGGTGTGCTGGGGGAGGCAAGGGAGACTGCGAGTGCACTGAACCTTGCTGCAAAAAAGTGAAGCGCGTTGCGAAACGCACCCAGAACCCAGCATTTAACTGCCGGTCTCAGCAGCTGCCGCGTGGGTTCCAGGGTTGCTGCGGCCGCCGCTGCACTGGCAACGGCGGCGCTGGCCTCGCCTGGCGCCTGTCTCCCCGAGCCGGCCCCCCTCCGTGCGGAGGCGAAGAGTACCTGCCATTTGCAGCGGCCGCGCCGGGTGCAGGGGGCTGAGCGGGTCGCCGGCGCCCAGGCTGGCCCTCTCCACCACGTCGTGGTCTGCGCGGCAGAAGAGCCCGTCCTCCCGGAGCGCGAACTCGTCCCCGGGGATGAGCTGGCGGCTGCAGGCCACGCAGCGGAAACACTCGATGTGGTACACCTTGGAGCGGGCGCGCATCACGAAGTCGTTCTTGCTGAAGCCGATGCTGCACTTGGCGCATTTGATCCCGTACAACCTGCGCGGGGCCCGGGGCGGGAGGGAAGCACAGAGAGAGGGGGTCACTTCAGGCAGGCGCGGCCCCAGATGCGGGGTCGCCGGCGACCCGGGCCACAATGCCCCGAGACACTTGAAATCAGCATTAGCAGACAAGCTAGGAAGGCGAGGGTGGAAATGATTCGATTTCTCTTTTCCTCATCTCTTCCCCTTTCCTATGAACCTCGGTGTCCCTGTCCGTACCTTAGAACGCCCATTACAAACCCAAGGAAAAATGTTTGAGGTGTTGAAAGCCTGGCCCGCTGCTCCAGCGACCGCTCCCAGGGTGGCCCTAGCGGCGCTTGGCAAGGAGGAGTCCATGGGGACTCCGAGAACCACTGGCCCCACATTTTCACCTCCCTATCCCCCAATTTCTACTGCTAGAAGCGTCTCTAAAATGGCAACTCCGAATCTCCTTCTAAGAAAAAATGAGGTTGAGGGATGGGGCTGTTACCCTACTGGGTTTGCAAACACACACTAATGCACAGGCAGAAGAACAAAATGAAACCTCTGAGGGTTTCCAGAACCCTTTCTGCACAAACCAGGCCTTTGCGGTTTTTCCCCAACTAAAGATTTTACCTTTGTTAACAGAAAGTTTCCTCTTCATTCTTCCTTTTATTATTATTTTGTAAAAAATCTGCTTCTGTTCCCTCAACCTCTTTCAAGTTGCTAAAGCCTCTACCTCTATTTCAGTTTGTCTGAGCACCCTAACTAGCCAGAAAAATGAAAAAACCCACTTCTAAGGTCTTCCTCAATGCTGATGTTGACCTTTCCTTACCAAGGGACAATCCTTACAGGTTTCACAGAGAGGCTTTGCCCCAGGCCCCTCTGCACATATCAGTAATAACAGAAGTGGGGGCATTCCTACAAAAAGAGAGAGTGGAGGAGAGGAAAAAAGGGGGGCGAAGGGGTCACCTCTCACCCCTAAGGGAAGAGAGGCATTCGGAAATCTAAATGGTCTCTCTGTTTTGCTTTTACAACTACGAGATTTCAAAGGGACACACACACTTGCACACACACACAGTTGAAAGAGTAGAGAAGAAACGGTACAAGCGATTGGTTCCTTCCACAAACGTGTATCCAGAATGAGGCACATGCAGGTCTGAATACAACTGGGCAAAAAACACTATCTCCCCAGGAGTAGTAGATACTTCTGGAGTTTCCGAGTGAGCGAGCTCTCCCTCTCTAGAATCTGCAGTTCACACACCAATCAAGTAAACAATTGAAAACTGCTCCTTTGTCAGAGGTTAGAAGGTAGATTCAAAAGTTTTTCCTCCCTCCGCCTACTCTGTGTGAGATCTTCCATTTCATAGGATGAGGACTTTACCTTGCCTGTGACCAAACAATTGGGAAAATCCCTCCTCCTTCTCCAGCTCCTCACTTCCCCTCTTTCCTCCCACTCCCCCCTGCCGCACCACGGTATTAATAAACTTTTTTTTACCTGCACTGTCCCGCTTTACCTATCAAAATTATACTCCCTAGTTCATGGCTTTAAAATAAGAAAAAATCCTGTTCACACTAAGTGAACAGGAAAAAATTCTAACTGCATACATAAATCTTGACTGAACTTTAATAAAAGTTCTCAGCTCCATAAACTCTACGATTTACAAAGCTAATTATTTGTCATAGCCACTGCAGAATGTACTTTTAAATATAATAGCTTAAGATTATTTAACAGAATAACGAAGGTGTTATCTCTTCTGTTTTGTTATCAAATAAATAATACTTTCTCTAAAAATTCTACTTGCTTCCTAAGGAGGAAAATGAAGTTTCTGACATATGTATACACAGGTCAGAGAAAATATGAGATTAGCAAAGCATGAAGTTTAGAGGCGGAATAAACTGAAAGAACAAAATTCATGAAGTTCCTTTTGTGGTTTTATTCTTGTCAGTATGGGCAATTCGCTCATTTTATCAGTTACCAGATTTTAATGTGAGAAAGGAAGCTGTTCAATTATCTAAATATACCAATTGTTCGTAGACAGATGATGGGCAATTTGATCTGCTCTGTCTAATTCATCAGCTCAGATAAGATAAGAAAGAAAAGACAGTCAGATGTCACCAAAGGGTTAATATTTTAAAAGATTAAATTTCCGGTCTTTTTTGCAGTGGCTATTTAGGTTGGTTTTGAAATTTTCCAGGAAGGAGCCCTTACACTAAAAGTAAAAGGGCAATACCTCTATTTGCTCTTTCAAAGTACACCCCTAAACATGATTAGGTCAAACTTTTATTCCACGTATTGAAATGACATCTCCAAAGCATCTGGAAGTTACAAATAAAATACTGAATTAAAGTTAATAAAGAAAAAAACACTGCATGATACAATAAAAATCAGCCAGTTTTTTTTTTTTTTTTTAAGTTGAGAAACCCCAACTTAGGTATCTTGAAATTTTTGTTTGTTTTGGAAGGGGGAGGGTAACAGAGAAAAATAATCTGAGCATCACAAATTCCAAAAGCAGTGAAACAAGCTTCAATACCACATAATTTATGAAAACCATTATTAAGTTTCGTGGCGCTTTTTCCTCCTAAAACTTGCAATGAACAGCACAGTTTAATTTTCATATTACACTTGCAGGGTTACCCATTAAGGCAAACTTCGCCAAAGGACAAAGCCACACAAAATAACAAATAAGGTGCGGGGAAATTTCAAAAAATTAAGGAAGCAGTATAAATGGCGTACCTGATATAATCTCTTTTACAGTAGGTTTTCCCATCTCTAACAAAGCACGTACAGCTCTCGTCCAAATACTGATTACACTCCGCACATTTCAAACATGCCGCATGCCATTCCAAATCCGGAGAAACCCTCAGAATATACTGATCGTGAATTTGATTGCCGCAACCAACACATAGGGAAATTAGACGTTTTTCTGAAATGAAAATAAATACATGATTGACTAACCGTTTACTTCCTACAGAGATAAACACACTTTTAGTGTCGTTCTCTTATAGGGCGTACTCTGGAAGGTTTTTTTCTTTTTTTTTTTTAAAGAGTATTGCACTTTGGGATGGTAATTGAAGTGTGCCATCAAAACCTTGACTCATTTTAAAAAGGAGGTGGAATATATGTAAAATGCAGATTTGAATAGCCTGCATTTGTAAGCCTAGCACGCAATCAAAACCCGTTCATTTTGTATTTCTTTTTCCTCCCTCCTCCCTCTTTGCCATAATCATTGGGAAAGATTATGGATAAGTCAAGTCAAAGAAAAGGTTTTGACTAGAAGCGTTAAGTGAACGCAGGGATGTCTATATTTTCCATGAAGCACGCTCTTAAATAGCACATAGGACTGGATATTGTTAGCAAGAGCAGACATCAATACAGTTGTCACTCGTTCTCTTTTGCAAGTCTAATGCTAATTCACATCTCCGGGTATTGTACTTGCACGCAGACCTTTGCAACAGAATAACCTTCTCGGAGAGCTCAGGATTCCCGAGAAGGAAACCACCGCTTAGCACCAGAAGGCTAGGATTTGGGAGGGTACACAGGCGAATGCAAACACAAGGTAGGATCAGTTTCCCAAAGATCAGAACCGACAGCAAGCATGCAGGCGTGGCGGCAACAAGAAAAAGCCACCGTCTCTCTCTCTCCAAGCAAGGACTCCAACTCTGAAGAGCCCTTGGCACCCGTGCCTGAGAGAGACCCCCGCACAAGAACAGCACATCGAGCCCCACAAGGTAAAATAGCCTCTTACTTTTTGGTGGATCTCCCATGTCTCCCATATCTGTAACAGGGAGTAATGTCCACAGTGAAATGGTGGTTGTACAGTTGGTGAACAGCCCACAGAGAGGATGCTGGAGCTGTGGCTAAGTGGGAAACAGTGGCCCCTGGGGTTGCCAAGGCTGAGAGAGCAGCTGCCCGGCTGCGCCGCGCCTTCACGGATCCGGGAGTCCAATTTAAGCCGGCGGAGTTGGCGGAGCGGAGGCGCAGCGGCAGCGGCGGACTCGGCGCGGCCGGGCACCTCTCTTCCTTATCTCTTACTCAAACTTCTCAGCTCCAACTCAGCTCCATCGCCATTGGTCTGACGCAGCGCGCGGGGACGTCAGGCGAGCGCCGCGCCCATTGGCTGCGGGGTGCGCGGCGCAGCTGTTCTGATTATCATATTTCAGCCTCTCCGCTGCGGTGCGCCACTGACCGCTCCGCGAGCCGGCGGGAGAAGATTAGGGCTCCCGAGGCTACTTGCTCGGGGCTCTGGCGGTTCTCCCCCGACGCTCGGGCTGCTCGGCCTCTCTGGCTTTCGGCCTCCCTCTCGTCCTCCTCCTGCCCCCTCCCTTGCTCCTTTCCGGCCGCGCCGCCTGCGCCCTCGCCTCCTGTCGCGCTGCTCTTCCGCCCTGCGCTCCTGGGTCCCCGCAGTCCGGCTGGCCGTGTTGCGCGCGGGGCTCACTTTTTCGCCGCCGGTGGCGAGTGGCTGGTTGGGTAGGTCTTCCTGATGACGAGGTCCCTCGCGGACTTTAGGAAATGGGGCGACTTGGAACGGGCTGGTTGGCTCGCGCTTTGGCGCACAGCTCCGGGCCTGGTTGGGCTTGGCTGCCGGGGTCGGGTGAGTCCCCGAACTGGCTGCGCGTGGCGCGCTGAGAGCTGCCCAGGGGAAGAAGAACCGGTCATGGGATGAATAGACCCAGAGGAGTTGTTCGCTGCTGCTACCCCACTACCCCGATCCCCTCGACCTCAGAGCTCCAAAAACCTGGGGTGGGGGAAAAGGGACGCTTCTTGTCTAAGCGGAGAATCAGGCTGAAAGCGCACAGGTAAAAAGCTAGTTGACTCCGCAGACTACCCTCTCCTTCCGACCCTCAAGGTCGGCTTTGCAGTTTAACGCTGGAATTAGGAAGCGCACTAACCCGAAGCCTAAGTGCGAAGTGATCTTCCAGTGGTTTAAAGTTTGCAAAGCGATTATAGCCTGTTCAGTTCTTCTCTCTGCTAGTCTCCTGCCCTTTGTTTTTAAGCAAACGTGTGCAATTAGCTAGTGGTGTTTGATAATTGTAAGGACCAGTCTCCAGGTCTTTCTAGAGATTTTTAAAAATGCTTCAGTCCAAGGGCGTGAGTAGGGAGGGGTCTAACGCAGAAGAACAGCGAAATACTTATTTCACTTTACCTGGTGTGTTTTATCTGATCATTTTCTCTCGGGAAACAACCTGGAGAAGAATGTTGGCAGCAACTCACCGGTAATTCTTTTCAATAATTTCATACATGTTCCCGTCATATCTTACTGTCTCCCAAAAACAAAGTCTCAGGAAGGCCACGAAGAATCCCTCCAGCCCCCTCCCCGCACTTCTCCAAAAGCTTAGCTATTCCTTATCTAATGTGACTGCCAATTTTATCTGAAAAGGCCCTCAAACCCACGCTGTAATAGGTTTAATTTCGGTGTCTCATTGCCTTGAGAAAACCCGGTGTGTTAGGAAACTCCTTTCTTTTTATCATTCGCCAAATCTAGCCCTTGATAAGAGCTGTGAGCTCTCTGCCGGCCTCAGTGGCTCGGTTTGCAGGGATATTCTTCTCCAGAGCGCGAGGAGTTGCTAAAATGCGTGAATTTCCTCCTAATCTATCTAGGTCTTTACCAAGAACTGGCATTTGTTTTGTTTTCTCTCAAGGAAAATTTCGAAGTGGGTCTCATCCCTTCCTTCTATTTTTATTATAAGTTATATCGAAGTGCGTGTGCAAAATTGAAACTTAGACATACTGTTGATAAATTTACCAGATAAGGGGAAGGCAGAGGGTGCTTTTGTTTTATGGGTCATAGGTTCTAGTCTCTGGTGTTACATGAGTGGAGCCTTTTGTCAGGCTGCTTTTGCAATATTGAGGCTGATAATGACAATACGAAGCAAATCTTGCCAGTTGTACAGACATTTTTCCTGTATAGGTAACCAAGTTGACTCTAGTTCTTTTTTTTTTTTTTTAAGGTACTATAATGCCAGAAAATAAATACAGGATTTTAACCATTTTCCATCATGCCATCTTTATAATATGGAATTAAACAACGGAAGCTGCCAGAAGCCTGATGACTTAACGCTTGAGATTAGAAAGCGCCCTCAGGATCCACCCTCCTTCAAACCAGCCACATACAGTGTGGTATTTTAACTCCCTAAACTAATTATTTGGCTATTCTAAAGAGTTATTGCTGCTGACGATAGCAAGTCCAAATAGAAAAAACTGGCATGTAGCTTGGAGGAAAACCATTAGTAATAGGCAGTTTCATCGTAATGGTGAAGACAACATGTTTTCTTTTTTTTCAGCCCACAGTTACTGTAAACAAGTGTTTTCTTAATAAGTCCCTAAGCTGATGGAGGTAAAGATCATGCAGAAGATACCCTCTGGTAAAGGAAAAATTTGGGGGGAACCCAGTAGTTACGTTATACCTCAGTGTATGTGCTCTGGAGTTCTATGTGTCTGTTCCTAATACATTTTGTATTAAAAGCAAAGTTATGATCGCAGGCATTATTGTTTCACTTTACCTTGAAGTTCAAATGTGATAACAGATAATTCCCCCGTTTCTTGAAATGATTTCTATACTCATTTAATGCATCAAATATATCTATAAAAATTGTGTAAATGTTTTTATAGAATATATCAAACTGATTAGTAAGATTTCCCCCCCCATTTGATCACAGGAGCGACCTCTTGTGTTCAAAGGGGAGATTAAACTCTAGTCAAAAAATGGACTCAATTTTGACCTTTGTATATTCTGTTAGGTCAAAAAAATTCTTTCAAAACAGCAGTTGTGTGAATCCTCTGTGGTGAGCTCCCACTGATGAAAGAAAAAGGAGGAATATGACTGGTTATTAAGTATAGTTCCCATTGCCTCCAGGCCACCCCCAATATACTGTGGTGTCTTTGAATATAAAAGTGTCTTTGAATATAAAAGGATGTTAAGATTTAATAAGTTTCTCTTGAGCCTGTAGCATTTGCCCAAATGCGCTTATACACACCTTCCAAAATGCAGCTTTTACACATAAAATTCCTGTTGGGCTCTTATGCCTGTGCTTTGTGTGTTGTTGCTTTCTTTCTCTGCTTTGATTAAAATTTAAACATTCCACATCAATCTTAATGCCAAATACAGACTCCAGAACAAATATCACGTTCTCAAGCTACAGTTCAAATATATAAATAGATTTTAATTGCAATTGACAAGTAGTTTACACATTTAGGGTTTATTTATTTCTCGATAAGTTCTGGAAGATATAAGTGGATTTTAAGTTGGTTCTTTGGGAAATTATGTACGGTAAGGGAGAAAGCTCTTTCCTCCCCCATAACCAAGACTGGAAAGGAAGGGTGTCTTTGATCAGCTCTCCCTCAACTATAGATTTGTTTGGGAACTTATTCCCAGGGAGGTGATGCTCTCTAAAATCAGGCTGGAGAACAACAATTGGAATGCACTTTCCACAAGGTGTTCAGAAAGAAAAAAATATAACAGTTATATTTTCTGGTATCCACAAATATGTAATATTGAGGGTCAAAATGAAACTTTTTTATTCACCTCAGAAAATAGATATGGAATGTAATATATATATATATGTATATATATTATATATACATATATATATTATATATATATATCCATCCCATTCCCCTTACTTCTTGTTTTTACTTTTCCTGTGTAGTCTAATCATGTAAAATAAGGCTATTCAAACCATCAGTATCTTAAATCACGTCAAGGGTCAGATAAAATTATATGGGTATAAAGGAAGTTAGGATTAACCGTTTATATTCCACCCAGAACAGGATGTGGATATTCAGAGCTAATTTGCCTCTCTTCCAGTTGCTGGTGGTGGCTTCATGAAGATGAATCAAGAGAGCCCACGCTCTAATTTCAGGGAAAAATGGAAGGGATCTTCTGTATGTACCACTGGGTATGAAATGATTATCTATTTTTTCCCCCCATCCTTTTACTTGCCCCCCCCATAACACTAAGCAAGGATAATAATAAAGGCAGTTAATAACAACAGCAAACCTTTAGTTGTGATTCTTATTTTGTTCCCTAGGACTCCTGCAGTGAATGTCGTTTGGTTGAGTGACAATTGCTTTATTAACCAGTTGAAACAATCTGGGTGAATTAGGAAGAATTTTCTTCCGCACTCGGAGCTTCCTAGCCTGAGTTCAGGTAGTTGTGCCTGTCACCAGCGGTCCTTTTTTTTTTTTTTTTTTTTACTGGCAGAGGGCAATCCGGGAGGCAGCGTTCACGTGCGGTCTGCTGCTCGGTTCCCAGCCGAGATAGAATTCCACGCTCCCGGCAGCGGCGAAGCCATAAACCTCAGATCGGTCTTGAGAAGGCGAGGTTCCTCCTCATTGCGGGTAGGACTTCGACCAAGCGGGAGCAGGAATTTGCACCCTCCCTTTAAAACTGTCTTTTGGAAGTATTTATTATGATTCCACAAAAGTGCTGGCAATGTCAACTGCAATTTTTTTCTTCCTTTTTAAAGTTTTTTTTTTCTTTTTTGAAATCTTATGTGACTAGGAACAGGCAGTTTTTAACAGGGTCAGAATTATGCATGGAGCGCAGGTTGGAGCCAGAGTACAGTGAGCTAAGAGGTTCTGACCCAAGGACGCACTGAACCCTACCCCCCTGGCAGAGCCTTCCTTAAATGTATCGGATTCTCGCTGCGGCTAATTGGAGTCCCAGGTCCTGGGCGCTTCAGCTGAAAGCTACCACATCTGCACTGAATCTAGCAAAACACCCACGGGCCCACCCGAGCTCTCGGGAAACGCGGAGCAAGTTAACTCAAGTGTAGTTGATCAAATGGCATTCTTTCAGAAAGAAGCGATACGCTTTCCCCCGCTGCAATCCTGTCCAACGGGCAGCTCTGAATTTTTGCCAGAGGATTGATTTCCAACGCACGCAGAAGTTTACGGGAAACCAGTGGGGGAGGGTAGACGAAGGTACCTTAGGGGCGGTCGAGCGGAGGAGGAACAGCAGCAGAAAATTACCAGCCAAGCGGGGGAGGTCCGGAAATCTTCCAGGATGGCTCAAGGAACCCTCCCTTTCCTCTCAGAATTCAGCGCTGGAAAAAAACAGCCTCGTAGTAAGCTGTCCAGGGTTGGAGTGCCCTGGTGGGCTGCGCAGGTGATATCAAGAGTTATAGCTACTTTCTACGAATTAAACTGGTGGCTGAAGCGTATTGGGGCCGTTTAACATAGCTGAGAGATGCGTGGGTGGGAGCTGTTTTTAAGGGGAGAGGCAATCATTGGTAGCATCTACCAGCAGACTGTGAGAGCAGAAGAGAAGGTGGTTTGGGGACTGGAGAGGAATCTTCAAATCCCGGGAAATGGCTAGTCAATTCGGAAGATGAGATTTTAGGGACGGTCTTAAAGGTCGTCGTCCGCTTGGACTTCGCGGAGGTGGATGGGAGGATGCGCTTCGACCTTCTGTGCATTTAGAATTCTCTGCGCCTCCAGATCTAGGCCAAGGAAACTCATTAATTCTTTGGGACTTTAGGTTGAGAGGAGAATTTGCCTTGCGCCTCTGCCCGCTAAATATCCACCGAAAGGGGGCCCAGGAGACAACCCCTTTCTGAAAGAACGTCGTTTGATCGGTTCAGCTGAGTTAATGACTTGCCTCCCAGGAAGGGGTCAAGTAGGACTTCCCTTCCCACCTGCGCAGCCGCGAGGTGCGGAGGTCGCTCGCCCTTTCCGAGGGCGCGGGAAACCCTGTCTGACTGTGCTTTGCGGGCCCGGAAGAACCTTGCGATTAAGTTGCTGGTATTTCCTAGAACCCCCTAGCCCACTTTCAAGCTCAGAGGTCGATAGAAATTTAGGCTACTCCAAGTACGAGGATAAGAAAAGCGGGAAACGGAGACACTCCGCCCCCGCCCCAAGCCCGTGCCCTCGGCCTCCTCCCTTACGGGATTTCCAATTTGCCAACCTCTTAGCTGGACACTCCCCCCTCCGCAAACGTTCAGTGTTCTGCGCTTGAGGGCCTTTTTCCATTCCACCTTTCCATCGGAAGAAGTGGAAAAACTGAACTGCATCTACACCCACGGCCCTAATTCCTGCTAGACGTAAGGAAAAAAAGGTCAATGTCCCACAGACCTTTTCCCACCCCGGGTTGGTGAGCTCAGCCCCTTGGAGAGGCCACTCAGTTCCTTAGGTAAATCTGCTTGCCACCCACGTTTGGGATAAGAGTACCCGATGGCCTGCCTTGTGTCTCGAACTGGTGGGTCTGGGTGGGGACGCAAAAGTAAAGGTGAATTGCGGTGCCAGTCACTAAAAGAGCAGGGATCTCCGTCCGCCACCTGGGGGACTGCCTTCTGGGAGACCCTCCCACCTCATAGAGATGAAGAGTGGAGAAGAAAGCGCCAGCCCGGCTCGGAGATTAAACCCGTTTGGAAGGTAAAACTTTCAGTGTTAGGTCGCCCCTTCTCTGCCCACGCCCCCCGCCTCGTAACCCACCAAATGAATATACTTGTGGAAATGAAAGAATCTAGGTACTATTTTAATTGCTTCAGATCCTTTGTCAAAACATCTCCTTATGCCATCTGCCAAAGGCTTAACTTGCTCTGAGCGCCTGTATTTCAGAAAATGGTAAGGACGACAGTCCCTCTGCATTTGCCTTGGGGGCAGCGTCCGGAAATGATGGCATTGATACAGAATATTTGAATGAATACTTTAGTTATTTATATCATCCCGCAAATATAGATACCCCCGAAGTGTTAGTTGGCATTTTTTTCCCCAGGATTATTTTACTCACTTGGTGTTTGCATTGGAAAACAGAGAGCCCCTCAGCCTAGATTCACTTCTGTGCTCTCCTGTCAGGCTGGGAATCCATGAGGGCTGATGGCAGCCAGAGAGGCGGGCTCCTTTGTTGATTTAAGAGTTCATCAGGCAAGACAATTAACCTTGTTGCTTTTTCTCAGTTCTCTATTGTTAACTTATGTCTGGAATGCCTCTACTGTACAAAATTCCATCCAAAAATTTAGAAAAAATTAGGGCAGGAATGTAATACTGGTAATAGAGGTCTATTTTAACAGACTTTGTGTACGGAGTGTATATTCCTTGTAGATATATGAAAAACATTAGAAGTATATAGCATATGTTTTATGTATAATTGTGTGCTAATTATTATTTGATATTACAATATAATTCCAGAAAAAGTGTTTGAAATGCTGTTTCATAATACACATAACACCCTCCTTCCAAGAAAATAATTAGGAGGCTTCAAAATGATACTCGGGGTGCTTTGTAAAAAGAACAAAATCTGAAACTTCATGGACCCAGATCCCAGTAAACATGATGGTTCATGGCTAGGTTGCTACAGGTTAATTCTATAAGGAAATAATACCCTTCTGTTTTGCACAATATCATTTTATTCCAGTATATATTTTACCACTTACTAGTCTGAAATTTCCAATCACATCATATCAGCAAGAAATAAAATATGTCCTAGATAATGCTTAAGGACCAACTATGATTAACTTTTGTGATTTGTCAGTATTGTGCTCTTCTTTATTTAAATGTAAATATTAATATAACTAGATAGTTTCACCACCTCATAATTTACAAGAAATTCATATAAAGTGGAAGAGCAAGTATTACTTTCTGTAATGTCTACTGAGGGTCTATTATCAAATAAAGTAATAATCATGATTCATATGTTTAACAAATATGTAGCTATCCATTCTGCTATCAGAGCTTCAGCCTAGTTATAAAAACATTGAACTGTTATATCATGGGTGCTCTTACTTGAATGTGGCTAAATTAATGCTTTGCTATTTTTAAGAATCCTCCCCTCTACTCTCCAGATACATGTAATAGCCTAGGATGATCAATGCATCTTGTACTGTAATGCTAAATCAGAAATTATATTATTACCTATAACTAGCATCCTGCTGACTTTCACTTGAATATCAGGACTTAAATTATGTTATGTACTGATAACAGAATGTGGTACAACATGCTATTTTGTCTTCTTGGTTCAGTCTTAGAATTTATTATTCACTGTCCTTTTTTTTTTAGCTGTACAAACCATTGTTGATAGTGATGAGAATCACTGGGTTTAGTTTCACTGACTTTGGAATCTCCTATGATAGATGAAAAAATAGAAATTTTATCTTTCTAGGTCTGGATGGTGTGTTTCCTCCAATCCTGAGATGTTTATTTAGCTGTCCCAAGCGTCACATGATGTGCTTCTTCATACTCCTGTACCCAAGTCATTGCAGATCTGCTGACATGACTTTGGATATGCTGAGCCAGGGCAAATAGATTCTTTTGAATTATGCTGGTAGTGAGGAAGAAACATGAGTACATCTCTCAAAGTGGAAGAAAAGGTAAGTGGATGAAAAATCACTCTTTTGAATATGGTAGTAGAGAAAGAATTGTGTGTGCCTGACTTTATCGGCTATCAAAAGAGAGGATGAAAATAGATGTTAGACTAAGATGAGAAAAGTATTCAGTTTTGAGAGGGAAAGAGAAAGCTTATTGAGGAAGAGAAAAGAGTGGAATAAATGTCAAGAGGAACAATAGAAAGGAACAGGCCTAGGTGACCCAGTTCATGTGACACCCAGATCTTTGCTAGGAGTAGATGGAGGTTGGGAAAGTAGATGGAAATTTAGAAAAAGTAGTCTTTACAGTTACTTTAATCTGGCATTTAAACTTGAAAACTCTGACTTGAAGGGGGGAGGTTTTTATAGAAATATAGACTGTTTGGCCATAATTGTATTGCATCTTTGAACATCTTACTTACACTAGAATGCTTACCAAAGGTAAACTCACCATCACTACCGGTAAACTGAATCAGCACAAAAAATACGAACTGAAAGTACTAAAATTACCATAAAATGGATTCCTACAATTTTTTATGTAACCAGTTTCGTTTAGCAGCAGGATTCAGGACTCAAAAAGGAGAAGGGACTCAGTCTGAGAAGGAATTTTTTTTAAGTTTTATTGAAGTATAGTTAATTTACCAGGCTGTGATAATTTCTGATGTACAACAAAGTGACCAGTCATACATATACACATAACTATTGAGAGGGAATTTTTTTAAGGTGACTTTATAGTTTTTGAGAGTTTTTGTTAGCCCTTGTCCTTTCTACAGATTGGATTATACCTGAAAGTGTAACTCATGTATTTGGAACTGCTTTTTAAACCTTAATAAAAACAGAAAGATGTCGTGAAAAAAACTGCCTGATGCTCAAATTCATGCCAGGGAACTTGAAGGGCTGCCAGGAGCACTGCTGCTCTGTTAGCATTTCTGACCTGGCTTCACATTCTCCTAGTAGTTCTTCTGATGTGAGAAGAATGTAAGCTAAAACACGAGGGAGCATTCTTCGCACTCATGCACTTGGGAAGACTTGGGGGTGTCCCAAACGTTGAAAAGGTCAGACACAGTTGTTCTCATTGAATCTGTTCTGAAGGTCATAGAGTCAGAATGTCTGCACGTGTGCACCAACCAACAGACCCATAAAAGCCTGACAGGAGGCAGCAGTGCCCCATAAAAGGTCATACCCAGCCAGAATCCAACAACATTTGAAAGGCGTCTGCTATGGAGAAGAAATATGAGACTGACAGCATCGTCTTCGGCAGTGGCAGCAGCAGTGAAGAGAGATGGATGGGGATTAATCATAGTAAAATACTGAGCAGAGGAGACAGCAAATTCTGCCAAGCATGAATACTTCTCTACTCATATGTTTCACAAAGTACACTCTCCAAAGTACAGGCAAGCTGATTGGCCAAAGTCACATTGATATTTGCTGGGCTAAAAGAAGCAGCTGCCCAGTGTATCTACGGCAGGTGGAGGACACCTAAAGATTTTTAATGTTTAAAAAAAGGAAAATTATTTGTCATTCAACAGTAGAAATACTCTTCATAGTACATGGTAGTTAAAACGGCATTCCCTCTCAGCTATTATGCTATTATTCACTTTGGGGTAACACTGATTTGTAAAGATTATGGTTGCTATTAGCCTCTGAATCTTCGGGACTTTTAATATATATTCTTCATGTTATTATTACTAGATTTAACAACTTCCCTCATTTCGTAATCTCCTCTCATCAAGACGTCCTTTGTATAAAGAAAACATTTATGTAACAGCCTTTGGAGGACTGACTGGACAGCGCTACATGGAGGTTCTAAGCAAGGCTACCAAGACTGAAATAGCACTACACCCCTCTGCCAGTATCTATCAAGAGATACAAAATGACTTGTAAACTTTTACTTCTTGGACAGTTATAAAGGCTTTTTAGTCTTTAGAGGTTTTTGTTTAATTTTGTTTGTTGGTTTTTAATTCAAATAACAAACCTTCTGCAGGTGATTTTTTCCCCTGCTCCTTTTACCATTTTGAATTATTATGAAGGTTTCTGCAATAAGCATTTTTACAATAAGAAACAAAGGAGAGAAAGGAAGATGTCAAGAAGGAAACAAAGATGATGGATCTAAAACGAGTGATACAGAGTGGAATACAACTCAGCAGTGAAAAGGGGTGAACTATCGGTACATGCTATTGCATGGATGAAGCGCAGAGCAAATATGCTGAATGAAAGAAGACCAACAAATGGACACACTGTATGATTCCATTTATATAAAATTCTAGGAAATACAAACTAACATACAGTGAATGCCAGAAATCGAATAAGTAGGAGCTTGGAGATGGGGTGGGTAATGGAGAGAAGGCAGGAAGGGATTACAGTGGATACTTTTGGAGCTGATGTATCTTTTAGAGGTTCATTATCTTGATTGTGGTGATAGTTTCTCCAGTGTAGACATATGTCAAAGCTTACCAAGTTATACACTTTAAATATGTGCAGTTTATTATATGTCCATTATACTTTAATAAAGCTATTAAAACTTTGACCTCAAGAAATTGAGTATTGTGTTGTCCTATTATTTATTACTATAATTACTATATACTATTTACGGTAAGGTGATAGGCCAAAAGGGCAAATGCACAGCATTGTACATGATGAAATAAGGTACTTGAAGATGGGAAGGAACTTTCCTTGACCCTTGCCCTGATTGGAGTTTTGTCAGCAGTTGCTCAGTAACACCAATCTGAATTTTCTATTGCTTAATTCAATAATTTTAAGCACTTTCCCTTCCTCTTGTACTATCACTATCTGCTTTCAAGAAGACTTCTCAAATATCCTGCTTTCCCCAAAGTCAAATTAATCCTATCATTTCTAGCACTTTGTGGATAATTTTTTATGATACATCACTTTCTACTTTGCTTAAGCATAAGTCTTTCCATCATCATCAAAAACTCTTAAGAGAGAACCACATCTAGTCCATTACTGTAAACTATTGGCTTTCAACAGCTCATTGGTGAATTATCTAATGGTCTGCCAGCCAGATTCATAGACTCCTGCTGTCTTTGACTGAACTCCCCTAGATGTCAGAGCCTGGTTCATTTGAACATGGTTCCAGGGCAGTTTGTTCTGCTGCCCAGTGGGTCCTAGAGTCAGCCTGATTTATATCTGAGCTCTTCATACCCTTTGGGTGCTGCCTCCAGTGCATGGCTGCACCCCATGGCTTTCCAGACAGGTTGGCCACCTTCCTCTTTCTGTCCCTGTGGACGAGTCTCCAGCTCGTCCCCAGCTCCCTTCTTCCTTGAAAATGTTAAGTTGCTACAAGCTAACCTCAATATCTGATCTTCAGGTAATTATATTGGCTCTATGAAAAATACAGAGGCAGAAACAAGGGGAAAGAGAAATGATGTAACATGATGGAGCTGAAACATAAGATTTGTCTCTTCATGTTTTGGATTTGGGGTTTAAACATCACTAATCAGGGAAAGGTTCAGCTTAGTTTCTTTGCTTGGGCTTATGTTTTCCACAAGGCAGGATATGTATCCCATGGGTGAAAAAATATCTCCCTTAAAGTCAGAGAAGGGTTTGGGGGGAAGGAGATAGAGCAAGATGAAGAGCATTAGTATTGACTAAAAATCTTTCTTCATACTGGTTTCCCCTGTCACCAGACAAAATTTATAAAATGTGCAACATAATATCACTGACTATAGTCGCCATGCTCTCCGTTATATTCCCAAGAAGTTTGTACCTTTTGACCTCTTTCACCCATTTTGCTCATCCTCCCAGAAAAGCTTTAAAGCAGAATACAAAGACATTTGAAAGGCTGTTTAGTGCCAGAAATTTTTTTCTGTTTTTCCCCCCTCTCTGGGGAAGAGATTGCTGTTTGCTCACCAATATTCATTCCTCTCTCACCTTTCTTCTCCCTAGCTAATAGAATACTGTTTGGTATTTGTCTGCTTGTAGGATATAGTCACAGCTAAATCACTCTATTTCCTAGACTCTCTTATAGATAAGAGTATCCAGTAAGGTATAAGTTGAGGTGTATGTGTGGGTCTTTGGGGAGAACTATTTAAAGGGTAACAGACGACTCTTACGCTTATTTCCTGTCTTATCCTTGACTGGAGCTTGGGTATTGTGGCTGGAGCTCCAGCAGCCATCTTGTGTCCTTGGGATGAGTATGAGAAAGAAGCCAGGCATAATGATGGAAGGGTTTTGTTGATCTTATTATTTTCTAGAGCCATTGTACCATCTCTGAACTATTGTACCAGTTATCTATTGCTTCATAACAAATTACCACAAATTTATCAGCTTAAAACAACACCCATTTATTATCTTCCAGTTTCCTTGTGTCATGAGTCTAAACATGGCTTACCTGGGTCATTTGCTCAAGGTCTCACAAGGGTGCAATCAAATCAAAGTATCAGCCACGCTGCATTCTCATCAGGAGGCTTGACTAGGGGAAGAATCTGCTTCCAAGCCCACTCAGGTGGTTGGTAGAAATCGTTTTTTAGCTGTAGTAGGACTGAGATTCCCATTTTCATGCTAATTTTTGGACAGGGATTGCTTTCAACATCTAGTTCAGGACTTTGCCATGTAGCCACTTCCATAGTTCACATTTCTGTTAGCTCCTTCAAGGCCAGCAGAAGAATCTCTCTCTTCAGGAAGGCCCCACTCCTTCTTTTAAGGTCTTTCACCTAATGAAGTCAGGTGATCTAGGATAATCTCCCTTGGGATTAACTCAAAAACCAACTGATTTGGGACCTTAATTACATCTGCAAAATCCTTGCACTTTTGCCACATACTGTAACCTAATCTTTGGAGTGAGAGTCCTTCTTCTTCACAGATCCTGTCCACAATCAAAAGGCATGCGTATCAGGAGGCTGAGGATCTTGGAAGCCATCTTAGGATTCTGCCTACCACAGCTGTCTCCCCATGGGCTTCCTCTGCGTTCAGACGATGAGCCCCTCCTTTCTTTCACTATTGACAGGTGCATCTATAGTACTTGCAACCAAATGAAATTCCTAACTCTTACAATCTCTGGAAATGTAAGGGAAAATCTATGAGGAAATAACTGAGTAAAAAAAAAAATTCAGAAATTAATACAAGAACATATGTTTGTAAATTTTAAAAAAGAATCAAAAGTGAAGGCCTTCTTTGAAACACCCCAATATCTCTTCATTCCCTGACTGTATAGATTGTTAGCCACAGTCCTTTCTCTGTGCATTTACACACACTCCCTTATGCATATAGTATATATATATAATAAAACATGGGTGTTCCCGTTGTGGTGCAGCAGAAATGAATCTGACTAGTATCCACGAGGATGCAGGTTCAATCCCTGGCCTCGCTCAGGCATTGCCGTGAGCTGTGGTGTAGGTTGCAGATGTGGCTCGGATCTGGCCTTGCTGTGGCTGTGGTATAGGCTAGCGGCTATAGCCCCAATTCAACTCCTAGCCTGGGAACCTCCGTATGCTGTGGGTGTGGCCCCTAAAAGATGGACTTATATTTTATACATATATAACATATCCATATTTATTAAAAAGGTCAATATTACATATCAATATTATATATTGATACCAATATGTAATATTGATAAAACAACATAATATCATTGTAGAATTTTTACGTAGTGTTAACGCCTTTCATCCCCAGACCACCAAGAATAAACTTGGAGTTGAACAGTTGGGCTTATTGTTCAGTGCAGCAAGAGAAGCTGCATACCATGGAAAACTGGAGACTATCTTCGTGAAAGGATGTTAGAATTGAAGATTTGTGTTTTGTTGGATGATTTGCGGGAGGGCTCAAAGAAATGGGAGTTTGCTCACTCTGGATTGGATGCTCTCAGAAAGTGGGAGGTTAATTGTCTTTTTTTTTTTTTTTTTTTTTGCGTTTTGTCATTTTATGGCCGCACTCGCGGCACGTGGAGGTTCCCAGGCTAGGGGGGTTTAACAGGAGCTGTAGCCGCCGGCCTTCGCCACAGCCACAGCAATGCGGGATCCGAGCCGTGTCTGCGACCTACACCACAGCTCATGGCAACGCTGGATCCTTAACCCACTGAGCAAGGCCAGGGGTCGAACCTGCAACCTCATGGTTCCTAGTCGGATTCGTTAACCACTGCGCCATGACAGGAACTCCGAGGTTAATTTTCTGACGGGGTATTTTAGCACATTTTTTCTAGGAGGGAAGCGTGGGAGGAAGATAAAGCTGTAATTGCTCAAGAAGCAGCGATCACTTAATTTAGCCAAGAGATGTTTGATACTTCTGTGGTTTCTCCAGTGGCTTGGTTTTGACTTGTGATTAGACAATTAGGAAGTGTCCTTGTCCTTTAGAGTCATAAACAAAGCTTCGCTCATGTTGATACTTGAGATCGTTCCACTGGAGAACAGGAGAACACCAAACCTTAGTTGTGAGGGCCGGGCCAGCTCCTAGCGATACTGAGCCTCAGCTGTAAGCATCGGACCAAGTTCCCAGATGTTAGAAGCTGCTTTTCTCATTCTCCCAGAGAATTCCTCTAGTAAGAGAAAAAGAAAGATACAAATTAGGTGATATACTGTGTTGACCTGGGGATAGGACACTTCTAAACTGTCTGTCACACACATAATTATATCTGTAGGATCGTAATGCAGTTGGTAACTCTAGACTTTATTCATGACATTTCAATATTATTTGAAAACATCCTGTGTTGTTGGGATACACACACACACACACACACACACACACCACCTACAAACATATATGAAATAACGCGTTTTACATATTTCTCCTACATATACTTTTTAAGAGAAAGGGTTACTCTAAAGACATCTATAGATGTGTTTATAATATATAATTTATATATACTGTGTTAGGAGAAAGCTTTTTTTTAACTATCACATCCTAAATCAGTATATTAGTTAGAACTTGTAGGATTTATCTTGATTGGTCTTTGTTTCAAAATGGTATAAAATAAACAAGCAGCTGCTGCTGCTAATATCAACAACATTTTCTAAAAATATGCTGAGCATGTTGTGTTCTTCTAAATATTTGTCTTTTTTAATAATCTCAATAAGCTATATTTTGGGAAGCTTTTTGGGTGGGCAGATAAATACTTCCAACTGAAACAAAATGAAGAAGGGTTCAACTCTCCTCTAGTATTTATAGAAATTCTCTTCTCTAGCAATCAAAATATCTTTGGTCCAAGACAGATCTAGTCCACACTGATTTTCTCTCTGAAGTTGGAGTAGGTGAGATTCTCCCTGAACAATCAGCCTGGTTTCTCATTCTTCTGTTAGAGAAGGAGACCCCTTCCAAGTTCATTGTGAAGTTCTGACTGGAGTCATGTGCATTTTTCGCATTTCTAGTCTTTCAAGGAAGTGTTATAAGCCTTACCTAACAAATTATTTACAGTTATCTGAAAGGACTGTGGGTTGCTTGTCTAAATTATTTAGGATGACTTGTAATTTCTTGGGGAAGTAAGTCAGAAAATGAAAGTTATCTCCGAGTGTTTGGATTGACTTTCAGTATTCAAAGGAGGAAATCGTCCACAAATCTTTCTATTTCAAGTTGTTGAAAAAGAAGTAATATAAGCACCATACTGTACCTCCTTTGCTCTCCAGAACTCCTGGAAAGGTGCCATAGAACACGTGTTTACATGCACCTTTGCATGAAGTGAGTAAGCAATTATCACTGATCAGCTTAGCAGCCGAAAGGGCACCCAATCCATTATTCAGTTTCCTGGTTGTTCTCGCCAGGTGTTTATCTATATGCCCTTCACAGTCTGTGAACAGAAATGCTGCTTCATAGCCAGGTTACCTGGTGAATCAAAGGAAAAATGAATAGGCTTTGTGGTCCTTTGAGAAGGCAGAATGATGAGGCAAGGTGATGTGGAGTAGACCTTTCACTTCTTATGGCACTGTCTCCTCTCTGTGCCTGAGGAGCCATGCTGTCAGACAGTGGACTCCGTGAGGGTCGTTTGGGAGTCTGTGCTGGTCCTGGTTGAGCTCAGGTGTCCAACACTGTGACTTGGACTATCATGCGGTAGGTCCAGTTCTCTCAGCCTGGTTTGTCCCTCCTTTCATGCGGCCCTCTAGATACTCTCATCGCTCTCATCTGATGCCCCTGGTGGGCTGAGGCAGCCTCACATCAGCAGAAGTTTGGTTGGTTTTCAAGCAGTAACTCAGAAAAAGCATTTTGAAGGTATCTCTTCAGATTTCATAAAGGCATGCATGCTTGTAAGTCTGTTCACAGGAAGATAAAATGTAAGTCTTAGTTGCAAGGAATAAATGAGGTGGAAATAAATCTCAGTTTTCTTTCCTACCACCTACAATGCGTACTTCTACCATTAAAGATTTGAGTATCACAAGGTTGAAGTGAACAAAATAAGATAATTGATAATGAAAATAATTTGTAAATATAAAGCAATTTGGGTCTATAGGAGTTGTAATTAGGGCAATATGACTGTATCATCATTATTACTATGGTTCTATTATTGATTGTATATGGTAGTAGCATTAGGAAGGATATTGTAGATATGTTCCTGTTCCAGTGGCAAAAGACTTAGGAATGGAAGTACACTAAGGACTTACGTGCTAGTTAATAGTTTGCTGTTCATTATGCTTTTCTAGCTACCTGGAAATTTATGACTTTATTATTTTCCTAGAGAGGCCAGAAATACACAACATTCAAAAAATACTAATATAAGCACATACTTATTAATGTTGTACAAAGAGTTTAGTATCCATGATGTAATATATAAGATATCATACCACTATATGTAGATTCCACGTATATTGTAGTATAGTACACATCAAGTTAAAAAGGCACTGATACCTCATACCAAAGACAGACAAATTATCATATATATTAATTAGAATCCCATCTTTAGTTCTCTTATAAAGTACACAGTATTTAATACAGTGTTATGTAAAAATGTTAAATTGACCTTGGAAATGTAAGCATTTATACATAATCGTGCACTTCAAGCACATTGTTTCACTAACAAGTACCAGTAAGTCTAACGAAGGCAGCTTACAGGAATTCAAACAAGTGATTAGTGCAGACAATGTACGTATGAATCTTTTCTGTTCTTAAGATGCCTGTAGAGATAGGTACCTACTTTATAGCTAAATGCAAGTGCTAAAATTATCATCTTAATGTGCATATTTAATTAGTTTTATATTTTCAAAATACTTTGATTTGAGGCTTTAAAAAAAAAAAAGCTAGGCATTATCTAGAGAGTGAAACCTGTTCTTGTGTCTTTGTTTCAGTGTGACTGTAGAACTGACACTGTTGTGTCCTTACATGTGAGGCTTGTTGTGGCATTTCCAGCAGCAGTAATGTGTATTGAGTCATCCACAGTTCTCTGTTCCCCGTTGTGACATTTACCTGTGAATGAGGTGGAAAGAGGGGAGAGTCCGGGTAGAATGTGTAACTGAAAACAATTTTAATTCATTTGAAAAATTTCAAGCCCACTTGGTGGGGAATTTTGGCTCTATTTCGCAGAATCTTTTATCATCTGCCTGGACAGCATACATTAATTATCTTGTAGGCCTTGATATTTTCCAAGTAGAGAGAGGATTTCATGATTTGTATGGCGTACAGTTATTTAACCAACTTGAGGAGAATGATGGTGGGTTTTAAAAATTATGCTTCTTTATCTAATTTGTCTAATTCAATAAAGTGTGAATGTTTGTGATTTAAGTACATATACAGAAAAGCTCCTTCTGTTGGAAATTTTGACCCAGCTCTCACTTAGGCATTTTCAAGTCTGTCTACCTACCTACATTATAAAAGAGCCAAATTTAAAGCGACAAGTGAATGCTGGATATCAGTCATTTTCGATACTTATTTTCTGTATTATAGCAAATATCCAGAAGATTGACTAAATATTTTGATCAATCCAGATAGTTGACATTACACTGATATAGTTTCTAAAAGCAGCCTTGATAGTAGTGTTTTCTTTGTCGTTGTTGTTTTTATTGTATTTTTTTGCTTTTTTAGGTCTGCACCCATGGTATATGGAAGTTCCCAGGCTAGGGGTCAAATTGATGTTGTAGCTGCTGGCCTACACCACAGCCACAGCAACGCAGGATCCAAGCCGCGTCTGCAACCTACACCACAGCTCATGGCAACGCCGGATCCTTAACCCACTGAGAGAGGCCAGGGATGGAACCCATGTCCCCGTGGTTTCTAGTCAGCTTTGTTTCCTCTGCACCACAGCGGAAACTCTGGGTAATAGTTTTGATAGACTATAAATAAAGTAAAATGTGCTTCTGATAGGCACAGATATTTTTAAAATTAAATTCTATTTACCATTTATTTATTCTTATAATGATCTGCTATATCTGACTGACCTGCAGTATTGCAATGAATTATATTACTTCATGAACAGGGTTCCTATTCTTCTTTCTGCCTTTGCTAATTCGTTAAAAAATGCCTAAAACAGTTAAAAGTATCTACTCTCTGAAGGTATGTTTTGTAACAATTTCTGTGAATGTTGTTATTTGCATATAAATATGAATAGCTGTCATATATATATAATTTTTATTATTTATTTTTTTTTAGTGAGGGAGAATCCAGTTTTTCTAAAGTAGGGACAGACATGTTATAACTCCATTCAAAAGATTAACAAATCAAAATTTTAATTCCTTGTAAGCTCTCACATGGTCTTAAGCTATCTTACGCTTGGTATTCTTTCAGAGAACCTCAAGGAAAATTTAAGACTCTACTAATTGAGTCTTAAATGAATTAATATGAAAAAAATACTCTGTATGGAATCAGTTTACTGGCAGCAAAGAGATGGCACATTCAGAGGGCTTAACTGGAGAACTATTAATGAAAGGACTATTTAGGGGAGCTTGGGCAAGGTTAAGAAAACCAGCAGAGGTAGTGAAGCATTTGGGACTAGCGGCAATGAGGTGTGACTGCCCCTGGACCTAGGATCCTGGAAGCTGTGGAAGGAAGGATACCTATTATGAGTGCAGGTTGTAAGGCGGTACCAAAAACGGCCAAAACCGCAGTCATCAGTGACTTGGAGAGGGATGAATATGCCGGCCTCTCTCTTCTAGGCTTCCTGATCCCTGTCAGGCCCTCCCATTCATGGATCTCAGGTAGAAGCCAAAGGCTAGACCAAACCAGAAAAGGGTGGAAAATGGATCTTGGGCAGCAAAGAGAAACCAATTTGCACAGAGCCTGGCATTAGTTTTTTTTTTTTTTTTTAATTTAAAAAATTTTTAATTTAATTTAATTCAATTTTATTTTTTGGTCTTTTTTGCCTTATCTAGGGCCGCACCCGCAGCATATGGAGGTTCCCAGGCTAGGGGGTCTAACAGGAGCTGTAGCCGCCGGCCTTCGCCACAGCCACAGCAACGCGGGATCTGAGCCACGCAGGATCCGAGCCGCATCTGCAACCTACACCACAGCTCACGGCAATGCCGGATCCTTAACCCACTGAGCAAGGCCAGGGATTGATTGAACCTGCAACCTCATGGTTCCTAGTCGGATTCGTTAACCACTGAGACACGACAGGAACTACCTGGCATTAGTTTCTTATTTCTGCTGTAGCAAATTATCACAAACTTAGTGCCTTAAAATAACACAAATTTATTATCTTCTAGTTCTGAAGCTAAAGTTCTAAATTCAAGGTGACTTCAGGCCTTTGGAGGCACTAGGGGACAGCCCATTTCTTTGTCTTTTCCGTCTCCTAGAGACTGCACACATCCCTTGATTTACCAGCCCTTCCTCAAACCACTTCGTTTCCGTCATTATATTTCCTTCTGTCACTCAGACCCTCTTGCTTCCCTCTCCTAAGGAACCTTGTGGTTATGTTGGGCCCACTTGGATAATCCAGGATAATCTCTTCATTTTAAGATCCTCAACTTAATGTCATCAGCAAAGTTCCTTTTGCCTATAAGGTAGCAGTATAAAGTAACACAGTCACAGGTTCTGAGATTTAGGACACAGTAATGTTTGGGAATCCATTTTTCTGTCTTCAGACCACAGACCCCCCAACTAGCTATGAATATGAAAGAAGTTGATGACTCTGCTACTGGGAGATTAACATTAGACAATATATTTATACATTGCAACTAGGAAAGAATTGCTTTTTGTAATTTGAAAAGTTTTTATTTTTTAAGAATGCAAAAAAAAATGTTAACCAGTATTCCATTTAGTGTTAACACTGTTGTGTATATTTAGGCCCTTATGTTTTAGATATCCTCCAGATTTTCAGCTTCCCAAGTTACCCTCTCCACATGTCATGGCATGAATTACTTTCACAATTTTTATTAAAAAAAAATGACTTGGAAAAAAATAGCTAAGGTTATTGAGTTGTAATTTTCTATCCATTTTCATATATCATTTCCTCAGTATCCCTTTAAGGAAGATGCTGTTATTAGCTGGATTTTAGAGATGATGAAACAGAAACAGAAGTAATATGTCTCAGGTAGAATACCAACAAGTGGTTATGTTGCTTATCAGTTTCCACTTGGTTACCTAGATCAGTTTTCCACTCTTCTTTGTCCTATTCTGGGAAGCAGAATTGTTCAAACTGCATTTTCCGGGCTTTCTTTTCTTCTGGCTTCTGGTGGGCTTTGACTCAAGGGGTTTCTCAGTAAGAGTCTTAAGGGTGAAAGAAAATTGAAGTGGCATTGTTTTTCCCTCCTCTGCAACCTCCCTGTTCCCTCCCTCCCTGCTTCCCAATACTATAGATCCTGCTGGCTGTTCTTCCCACTCTCACCAAATTCTGGAATATTGTTTTTTTTGAGTTCCTGAGGAGTGGTAAGGGCTTTCTGTTTTCTTGCTTGACCCAGAGTTCTTTGGCATCCTTTGTTGTCCCTCTCAATTTTCCCACACCTCTGCAAATAATCCCTTCATTCGTGATTTTTATTTAAACCGCTCTGAATGTGCCATCTTTTTTTTCCCTTTGAAAATTAGACTTAGAAGGTGAGCTCTTAATCATTTCAATATATTGACGTTAACAAAAATACATCCCTCAAGCAAGTGAATTTATAGCTTGAAATAAATTAGTTGCATTTGGCCAACTGCTTATATTCTTCTTTATAGTAGTAATTTAAAAACGACTAACTTACTAAATTAAGCCGATTTATTAATTTTCAAATGTGGACATAGTGTACTTTAGGTTGGGTAAAATGAATTTTCTATGTAATAAATCTCTCTGTAAATATAAGACCAGTTTACCTGTGTTATCTTTCTGTCATCAGCAAGCATTGTTTATAACATCTTCCCTGTCATGCTCAGATTTCTTGTTTTGCAGTGAGTTAGATTTCTATTCATTAACATTGGAAACCTATCAAGTTCTCTCTCAGAGAAAGCAACTCTTACCCCTGAAACATGTAATATACTTCTCCTTTTTTACACGTTTCTTTTCACTACTTCCTAAGTGATGCTGATGTCTGTTTCCTTGACAACAAGGTAGTGTAAGTGCTGAAACGATACTGAGTGCATGTCAGATGTATTCATAAAGTGAGGTGTAGTTGTTCAGAGGAAATATATCAGAGCAACCTTGTCTTCTTTCGTGAGCAAAGATGCTAATGAAGGAGCTTCATGTTGCCGGTGATTTCCTTGGAGCCGAGGGGATAGGTACACATGTCACTCAGCACTGGCCTATCACATTTTTGTATATGCTTACCACTGCTGTTCACTTTTTTTCCCCAGTTATTCTTATCATACATACTGACTAACTAGTTTATAACTTGAAAGCTAAGCAAATACTTCATCTATTCCTTTTCAATTCTGGGATACATCTAAGGGATAGCATGATGGTCTCTGGTGGTCTTTGCACCTGGAACATGTCGTTCCAATGGTGTTATATATAGTAGAATAATTATTATGGGATCCAAAAGTAGAAAAGTTGCTGTTAGTAGTTGTTCCTGAAAGCGTAAATGACAGCAGCTACATTGATAAATGTGTGATGTAGCAAGATCCTAAAATGATTTTTGAATTGTTAAAAAAAAAATACGTGTTAGACTATTTTTAGTCACCTGTATCTTAAATGTATATTGATGGGTTTAATTATTTGAAAATTAGTAATTCAAACATAGTATATATATGGAATCTGTATCAAAGAGAACATCATTAAACAACACATTCCTTTTCTTGATCATGGTGGATAATAGAGAGTTTACTCTACTTGAGTAATTACCCTTCTGAAACTAAAACCTAAGATATTTTGATTGAAAATTAATTTATATACATGATGTAATTTTTGGCTATGATTATAGGATATGGACATTGAGGATTTATAACTTTAATTCCCTTCAGTATTCAGATAACTTCCCAACACTTAAGGATGTTTTGAACTGAACATATCTACATTCCTATTGGATAAAAATAAGAATAACTTTAGAAAACTTACACTTTTCCATCAATTGAATGCATCGATGATATAACCGAATGCATATAATATAATGGTTATTTCTTTCCTAGACCATGAAGATTATATCTGTTTTAGCTATTAATCAAATCTTTTACCATTTACAGAAGTACCTAATTCACTTACTGTTTGTAGATATCAGATTGAGTCCCCTGGGATGCAGACTTTGAAATGGAAGATTAATATGCAGGAAGTTGATTAGGTGCTCTTTGGAAAAAGAAGAAAATAGGACTGAGTCGAAGGAGAATCTGGGCTGTGATACAAATGCAACAAAGACTTCAGCTATCCTTATGGTTGAAGATGGAGTGGTCCTTCAAGTTTGTCCCAGTTTAAAGTGAGAGGGCCTAGCCTTTATAACCCCATATTTACTAGTCATTGAATGTGGTAGCCAGATGGTTGTCTTGCTCTCAAGCTTGTGGTGATTCTGCCAGGGCCTAAGAACAGATCTGAAAGCCCTCAACAAACTGCGTAGCAGTCGGAGAAGAGGCTCAGTGGGACTCTTCCTCAGCGAGACAAATAAGAGAAAGTTTAGTGGTTGATATCCAGCTTCTGGGGCTACAGCTTGTCTAAAGGCTGCAACTGACACTCAGCATCTCCTTCCTTTACTCTTTATTCTAGATTTGTCTCATCCTTGGCAACTCAGCTGTGTCTAGAAGGCTTGTCTGGTGTGGTGGCAATACCCTGACCTGAGGGGTCCAAGGTCTTGCTACCATGCTTTTTTGAGGCTGCCGCCCTTGTCTCATGCACATGCCAGCAGTAAAAGAACAGACCATTAGTTCCAAGTGGAGACTAACTTATGCAGGGAGCTCTCCCTGGTGCTGCTTAAAAGCTTAAAAGCCCTACCCAAGAGTTTCTCCTCTGTTTAATAATCTTATGAGTACTGCTCATCTGATCTGTTTGTTGTATATATACTTAAAATGTGATCTATCTTGCTTCCTCCCAATCCATCAAATCTCTTGGAAAAACCACTGCTGAAATTCTGATCTAATCTGATTTTAAACATATCCTCAGTTCTATGCAGAGCCACTACCCTATGGCCAGTTCCTCTACCATCAACTCACCCTAAATTATATTGCCCAGTACAAAGAAATCATTTTTCTTTCTTTCTTTCTTTCTTTTTTTTGCTTTTTCAGAGCTGCACTTGCGGCATATGGAGGTTCCCAGGCTAGGGGTTGAATCTGAGCTACAGCTGCCCGCCACAGCTACAGCCACTGCAATGCCAGATCCGAGCTATGTCTGCGACCTACACCACAACTCACAGCAATGCTGGATCCTTAACCCACTGAGCAAGGCCAGGCATCGAACCCGCAACCTCATGGTTCCTAGTTGGATTCGTTAACCACTGTGCCACAATGGGAACTCCAAAAGAAATCATATTTTAAAAACTAAAGTTATATGCATTATTCTTTGGAAAAACATAAAGTTTTTTGATTAAGATGCAAGGTTTTTTCAGTAAGGAGATTTGGGCTAGTAAATAAAACTGGAAGATCAAAATGCCTGCTAAACTCTGAGTTAAATAATTTTGCAGAATTTTATGCCAAAGGAACTAAAGTCATAGCAAATTAAGAGGATCAAAATTAAGATATGATGAGACACTCTCTTTATATGTCACCTTTTTTAATGCCACTCATTACCAATGTAGATTTAGTTACCTCACTTGTCAAGTTAATAGCCATTTCTGTGTGTGAATCCTTTAACTTCAGATAAGAGTATCTTTTCAGAGTGGGGAAAATCTTTTGATGCTTCTGCCCTTGTCTCAAGTACAAAATTCAAGTTTTTTTTTTCTGTCAGAAATCTTCAAGTTTTCTAATATGTCACTGTGGAAATGTTCACTCACAGTAATTCTGACTTCCAGATGAGGTGGAAGGGCATGCCAGAGAAAGTAGAGCATAGAAGCAGAGGTGGGAGAGAACTAGAGCATATTTGGGACATAGTAAGTAGAGATTATGGTTGGAACAGTGGACGTGCAGCACACTGGCAGGAGAGAAGTCAGTGAACATTTAGACACTGAAAGGGGTGTTGGAGATCATAATGCCTAAGTTAACCAAGTCCACTGATTGACACAGGAGAGAGAGACAGTAGTGGTAATGGAAGAAGAGGAGACACCAGAACCACAGATATAGGTTATAAAACTGTGATAATGACTTAGGAATGCAAATTTGAAGGCTTAATCAAGGATTTTGTCAGTAGAGATGAAAAGAAGAGAATATATGGGAAAGATCTTGAGGAGTTAGGACTAGCAGAACTTGGTGATTAATTTTAAGGTGGAGTGGATTTTCACAGGAGAATACGTCAAGGAAGGCCAGAATCTTTAACCTGACTAACTGAACACTACTGTATGTGTGTCCATTCATTTAAATAGAACTAGTATAGGGCGTTCCCTTCATGGCTTAGTGCTTAATGAATCCGACTAAGAACCATGAGGTTGCGGGTTCGATCCCTGGCCTTGCTCAGTGGGTTAAGGATCCGGCGTTGCCGTGAGCTGTGGTGTAGGTCGCAGACGTGGCTCGGATCCTGCGTTGCTGTGGCTGTGGTGAAGGCCGGCGGCTGCAGCTCCTGTTAGACCCCTAGCCTGGGAACCTCCATAAGCCGCGGGTGTGGCTGTACTTAAAGGCAAAAAGATAAATAAATAAATAGAACTAGTATGAAGAATTTGGTTTGGAAGTTATGGTATTTTAAGTGGCACCAGAGCATCAGGTGGGAAAGTGAACCAAACAGTTGGAAAGGTAGGACTCAAGTTGAGGAGAAAGGCTGGGCTGAGACTAAGATTTTGTTGTGAACTACACAAAAACAACGGTCAAACTAAAGTAAATGAAAATAAAATAGGTTGATCTGCCAATCTGTTCCTTGAATCCATCTGGGTCTTAGGATCATGTGTCTGTAGTTTGAAGGAATTTCCACAAGGTGGTGGTACATTCTTATTAGGTAGCATAGACTTGGCACCAAACTAAATATTGATAGGAATCCAAAGACAACCATATTTTGGCCCCTCTTTAACCTTCTTCTAGAGTTACTATTTGATGTG
This sequence comes from Catagonus wagneri, assembly GCA_004024745.2. Taxonomy (NCBI): domain Eukaryota; kingdom Metazoa; phylum Chordata; class Mammalia; order Artiodactyla; family Tayassuidae; genus Catagonus; species Catagonus wagneri. Next base: position 18,661,099 of record PVHT020000166.1, read on the forward strand.
GTATGTGAAAATGTCCTTTAAACTAGCACCATGTAACTATATAATTTATCTTCTTATTGTCTATGGTACATCAAAAGTGTAAAGGTTACTTGGAATGGTAATTAAATCAGTCATAAAAATCTAGGATGATTTAGGGCAATCCCAACTTTCCATGTGAAAGTAGAACTTGGTATTTTCTCCAACTTTTGGCATAATTCATTATATAATCTCTCTTATATTTGCTTTTATGACAGAACACTCATTTCGTCTCCTTATTTTTCAGATCAATCTTTCTTTTCCCCAGTGGTCTCATATTTCTAAATGTAAATAGTATTTTCTTTATGGGTTTGAAAGCATTGCTCTACCCACACTCTCAAGAAATTCAAATCCTCTTGACAGCCATATCCCACTCACATTTGCTTTAGGTCCAAATAAAAACATGTTCTCTTCTCCTGTGGATGAATCATCAGTGCATCATAAAATATTGTAAATATTCTGACTCTCTAGTTATCTGAACTCTTAACCACACATTCACTATAAATACTTGCAAAATTTTCCCCACATTCATTATTGAAAACAGTCTAATGAATCAGTAAAAACATCTAAATTGCTTTAAGAATTTGAATGAGAGGATGTATGTACATTGTGTTTCTGTCTTAACCCTTCTCCTGGTGGGATCTTTGTCTAAAATGTTATGCACTGTATATTTTTTTAAGAAATGAGTTGAACCTCAAGTCCAGATAAACCCATCTACTGAAAGAAAAATTGTAAGAACTAAAGTGAAATGAGAGAGGAAACTCATAAAAGGCATAGCCTGGTAATGTCCTGGTCTGCAGTTACCAAGCATACAATGATTTTCTTTGTGTGAGAAAGTAAAATAAGAAAAACGATGAATTATGAAAAGTGCGGTTGGTACTAAAAACTGGAGAAATAGCTACATGCTGTGTAGTGGTAGCCTCAGTCGTTGTGGAATGTCATCAAGATCCACATTGATACAGCAGGAAGCATTGAACATCTTCAAACACCCGAAGAAAAAAAAAATGGAGGAGAGAGATATTCACAACACCTTAGTTTGAGTAGGTCCAAGATACTTAAGATTTAAAAATTATGTACAACCATGTAGTTTAAAGGTCAAAGGCGAAGCAGCGGCTGCTCATCCCAAGACCATAATGGTTCTCTCCAGTATATGGCAGAAAACTATTGATAAACAAGCCACGTTTTCAATGTCAGTGACTGGATATCACTGGAGTTGAATGTCATCATGTAGATTTATTTCAATTTACTAGGAGAAAACAGTGCCTAACACTTGAAGCCTTCACAGACAGGCTATTGTCATTTTTAGGTGGAAATTGTGAGGTGTTGTTAAGGTGCAAGTTGTTAGTTTATCATTCTCCAAACCACATGGCCCTTAAGAGACTGTTGAAGCATGTCTTGCAAAGCAAATATTTAGTGATTATAGGAAATGTTACCCTCATAATTATCCAAAATGGGATACATGGAGAAGGGAAATCTTGCCAATAAGACCCTTGATAACAGATAATGTTCACAGATTGTTATTGATTATGAATATCCTGAGTAATTTTTTTTTTTTTTTTTGCTTTGTAGTGTTATTGATTAGGATGATCCTATTTAAGTGTTCTTTTTTGCCTCTCAAATAGATTGTGTAGTATCTGGTGTGATAGTCCTCCGTTCAAGGATTTCTGAAGTAGTTTTGACATCAAGAAGGTCCTTAAAATTTATCAATCGGGCTTTGACAAACTATATCACAACATACAAGGAAAAAGTATGGAAGACACTTGTCTCACAGTTTGTTGCTTTTTTACCAAAGTTTAAGGAAATGATTGCTACAAAGCAAATGATTGACACAGTTATTGAAGTAAATAATGAAAATAGTGAAGAACTGTTAGCTTCAGATAGCAAAGAACTCATCGTCAAGGATATTTAACTGATGCTCAATCATAGAAAAAAAAAAAGACCCACTCTTATTGATACTAGATTTTTAAAACGAATAAATTTAGTATCATGTAGCCAAAATGATTACTATTTCCAGTGATCTTGGTATGATGGAATATGTGTAGAACCCAAGTCATCTACTTTGGTACCTTGAGGTACCATCTTTTCTAGTTAAAACTATAGGTGGACATGTACAGCAGCCCTGGCCTGAGAATATGATTACCAAGAGCTCAGCTCCCACAGGAAAGAAGGTCTGGATTGTACCATTAGGCTAGTCATTGTGGTGGTTAATCTCATGTGTCAGCTAGACCAGGCCACAGGGTGCCCAAATATTTGATTGAGCATTATTCTGGGCATGTCTCTAAGAGTGTTTCTAGAGGAGTTAAACATTTGAATTGGTAAACCAACCAAGTAGAGTGGATTACCTTCCCTAATGTGGGTAGCCCCCTGCCAATCAATTGAAGACTTAAATGTAACAAAAAGGCTGATTCTGCCTGAAGTAGGAGGAAATTCCTCTTCCCTCACTGCTTGAATTGGGACATTGGTCTTTTTCAGCCTTTGGACCCAGATGGAAACATCAGTGCTTTTAGGGGCTTGAACCTGCCAGCTTTCAGACCGAGGTTACACCATGGCCTCCACTGGTTCTCAGGCCTTCAGGCTCAGACTGGAGTCACAGGTCAGCTCTCCTGGAGCTCCAGCTTGTCGGCTACAGATCTTGGGACTCCTTAGCCGCCACAATCACATGAACCTTTCCTTATAATAATTCTCTTTGACTCCCTTTATAGGTATACAGTCACCAAGACCCACAGAAGTTAGAGATGAATAGGTGTGCTGAATAGTGGAGGAGGAACATAATAGCAGTTGTGATCCTGAACTCAGATCAGCTGTGTTGATGACAGCCGAGATCTGTCCCACTGATTTTCATCTTCTAAGAGGAGGACCTATGGCCTATTCCCCAGGAGACCCCCTATTTAAAAGGTCATACAAAGAGAGATGGAGTAGCCAGAGAAAATCAATGGTGTGTAGCGCCATTTGTCAATAAAATAGAACTTTTTAAGAAAAAAAGTCTTCTTAGGAGGTGAAGTCTGTAGGAGGTATGAGGAATCTGCTACTCAAAGGTTCCTAGATAGGCAGACCTGTGCATTGAATGGAGTAGACGGTGGCAGCCATGAGGAGAACCTTCAGTGAGGAACAGAGCTAACTGACAACCTCCATCATACCATCAAATCTGCTGTGGTGTCCATGTCAGAACCATCTTCTCTCAGGCTTCCTCCCGGCCAGTGGCTGAGCATGGCAAAAGAACTGAAGCTGGGTCACCTTTGCCTGATGTGGGACTCTTTATGGGCAGTTTTTGCCTAGGGAGTCCCCATCAGCCTAACAAATATCGTTCCAGAAATACTATGTAGCCTGAAGTTCCTTTGACCCAACTCTCCATTCTTCTTTCCCTCTTTTCAAAAGTATCATATTTGCATCACAGTCTGAAGACTCTTTTCTCCAGCTCCTCCTGCCCTACTTTTTCCTTCACAGGCATTTTGCATAAAAAAAAGTTCTTGCATATCTGATTTCTGGCACTTCTCAGAACTCCCAAACTGACAGAGTTATAGGTCTAAAATGTAATGGGATAGCGTGTCTCACTCCATTTGACTTCTGCTGGAGCTACTCAAAGACCAGAGTCTGGCATTATCTGAAAACTGACTTACAATTTTGATATTTGAAATTGGCTCTTGGCTAGGACTATGGCTGGGTTGGTTTACCGGAATGTCTATATGTGGCCTCTCCCTTTGGCCTGGGTTTCCTTCCCCACCTGATTCCTGGGCCATGAGTCCTAGGAGAGAAATAGTCAGACAGAAACAATACTGCTTTATTTTTTCTTTTTCCTTTTAACTGTGGTTGATTTATAATGTTCTAATTTGTGATGTACAGCAAAATGACTTATTTATGTGCATATATACATTCTTTTTTATATGCATTTCCAATATGGCTTATCCCGGGATATAGTTCCCTGAGCTATCCAGTAGGACCTCGTTGCCTGTTCATTCTAATATGGCTGTTTACGACCTAGCCACAGAAGTCACACAGCCACCTAACTGTTGCGTCCTATTGGTACCCAGAGCCAGCTCTGATTCAGCATGGGAGGCAATCACACACGGACATTATTACCAGGAAGTATGAGTCATTGGAGGCCATCTTGGGAGCTGACCACCTCCGTCTAAATGAAACACAGAAAGCATATAGATCTTGAAAATATTATGTTAAGTTAAAACAAAGTAAGAAGCAGAAGAAACTCTATGGCAAAATATTTTTTTCTAAATTTAAAACACCTGAGCACAAAACCACCATGAACATCTTATAAAAATGCATACAAACAAAAAGTTATGCATCAAGCATTTTTAAATGGCTGGTTATGGGAAGAGAAGCAGACTGAGGATGGGGAATAGTAATAGAAAGTTTAAAAGCAGAATACATTTTGCTATTCTTAAATATTTAAATTGAATTTAGTTTTCCACTTACCTGTAAAAATTCATCACTTTGAAACTATGTACACATGACAATATGTGAAATACCACTAGAAGACGGAGGTAGATTACAATTCCATTGCTCTCCTAGGAGCAAAGAATTTCAGGCAACACGAAATTCTCCCAAGGCAAGTTTTACTTCAGTTTCTATTCAAACAGTTAATGGAGCTTTTGCAAAAGGCCCTTGACTAAAGTTTCTTATTTGTTGAAGACTAGCCAATGTCTGGGTTCATAAACAACATCAGACTCTTAGGCATGATGATTTCCTGTGTTTTGAGTTAAATTACTTGTATTATGTACCTGTAAAATTTTAATATAATAAATATTAATGACATACTTTGCATATAAGAAATTCATTTAGCCTATAAATTCATTTAGATGCCATAATTTACAGATTTATCATTTGTTTATTTGAACAAATAAACATTTAGAAATAAATTAGAAAAGATGTGTGGATTGTAAGGATGTAAATCTCTAAACTTGAATTTTTTATTGATGTTATTTTTCTTAAAAAAGTGACAGTCTGTAAGATTATAATGTCTTATATTTAAAAGAGTTAAATAAAAACTTTCCCATTTGCAATGTACTTCTCTTTCATTTTAAACATATAGTTCACAGAGGATTATCACAAGAGCTATACCAATTTTTTATACATGTATATGTTATCTTAATTCCTGCACATTTTTAAACCTCTGCTTACAATTCCCTTTAAAAATTCCTTAGCTTGACAGTTAGCAACTAGTCAATGCTGAACCAGCTTCCTACAAAAGGACATTATTTTGCATGTCCTTGGAGACTGGATAATTAATGTGTAATGTTTTACTTAAAGCTCTAATTAAGTTTAAATTAAAATTCTTTGGGGTTTTAATAGAGAAGGAAGCATTTTGGTGCCTTTTTCACTTAAATGTTATATTTGCCAGCCTGTCTGAGCCAAACCACCTTCATTTATATGTACTTAATATTGTTTCAATGTTGGCATTCAATCTGGAAACTTTAAGAAAACTGTCGGTTTTCTCCTACCCTCCATTACAGTTGTTTCACTTTAGTTTGTACTAAAGATGTTAAAAAATAAGACACTTGTCATTTACTCTTTATCCTTTTCTAGAAACTAGAAAAGTACTATTTATTCTTTGATCATAATTTCACTTATAAACACTATAAATTAAGCCTTGTTTTCAAAAGCTTTTCTTTCTATTCATCAAAGGGTCCAGTAAGCTACCTATATAATTTTTTTTTTTTTTTTCTCTCCATCACCCTGAGTTTCTCCTTTCTGTTCTCCAGGAACTGATTCTGTTCTGAGGACCAGTCCTGTGGATGTGCAAGTTCATCAATGGTAGGACTAAAGTTTCTCCTGTCTTGTCTCTAACTTGAGTATACATTCCACCCACATTTTTGAGAGGTACAATATTCTGAACTTGAAGTGTTTTCAAATTAATCTTTACATTAAAATAAGCTATGTTAATTTTACCCACCCTATAATTCCCATCCTTTTCTGCCTACAGGTCTTAGAATTGGGAAAGAGTTTTAACTTATAATTTGTCATTTACTATTATTTTGACCCAAGAACAATTTTTACTTAAAAAATAATGGTAGTTGGTAATTTGTAGTGTTCAGAGTCCACATAAAGCCATACACATGAACCCTTATTGAACATGAACCAGTACATTCAATAAATCTTTAAGGTGGTGATTTGTCATGGCTAGTGTGGCTGAATGGTGACCATTTCTGAAATAAACAGGTCAACTAGTTTGTAGGAAAATCCAGTCATTTTCAATTTTGGCTTCGGCATCTACACTTCAAGTAAGTGGAACCTTTCAAACAAATGCTGGGTTTTGCTGATTTTTTTATTGTATTTTAGCGAAATGTTTGATAGGAAATAAATGAGAAGCTTTAAATTAATTGTGGTCTCTGCCAGGATTGAATGAAGAATTGAAGAAAGTGATATAAATCATGATATATTTATATGTACAGCACTATTGTTCTTTAGGACCTGTATTTACAAAAACACTATTCTTTTTTTCTTAAAACCTATGGGGCTTAGGATACTGATCTAATATAAACATTTATTATTGCTATAACAAATAATTAAAACAGAAAAAACACTCTTTTCAATGAATTTGCATCATTATTGAGAGATTAAATTATGTCATCCACAGCAGTAAATTGTAGCAAAGTAAATACAGGGAAAAATCAATTTTTTTGGTCTTTTTGCCTTTTCTAGGGTCACACTCGCAGCATGTGGAGGTTCTCAGGCTAGGGGTCTAATCAGAGCTGTAGCCGCCAGCCTATGCCACAGCCACAGCCACAGCAACGCAGGATCCAAGCCACATCTGCAACCTACACCACAGCTCACAGCAACGCCAGATCCTTAACCCACTGAGCAAGGCCAGGGATCAGACCCGCAACCTCAGGGTTCCTAGTCGGATTCGTTAACCGCTGAACCACGATGGGAACTCCAGGAAAATCAATTTTAAGTAATAGCTAGTAGTATAAACCACTTCGGAAAGCAACTATTACATTTTTCTGAAATTGCAGTTTCATAGGAATTGATCTTGACTTTTTGACAGTAGATCTTTTGTGTCAATAATTTATTTAGCTAACAAATATTGTTCAACTAGTAAATTAAAACAGGGTGTTTTTATTTAGTGTTATTTCTCTCAAATAGTTATTTTAACATTAATTTAAGATATTAATGCAACATTTATGCTTTGGTTTCTTTTTAATGTCAAAGTGCCTAAAATAACATAATTTTGAACATACAAAAATATATAAAACTACCAGTATTGAATTTAACCTCATATATATTTATGGTATAAATATTTTGCTAAATTTTCATGAGTATTTACACAATTTTATGACACTATATATGTACTTCAGTAATATTATCTAGATGAGACATTTTAGATTCATTCTAGATGAGACATTTTAATTCATTTAACATGGAAACTTGGTTAAAATATTAGTAAGCAGCATTTAAGACATTTACACTATACTTTAAAAAATAACCATATGATTAAATTCATCTATATAGAAGAGAAAAAAAAGGAAGAGAGAGAGACACAGAGAGAGGGAGAGGGAGGAGAAGAAAGAATATGAATGTGCGAATATTTGCAAAGAATTCAAGGTAGTGAATAAACTTAAAACCATTAACTGAATATTTAAATTTAGTTCAAATAATTTTGAATCTATGTAACATTGTAATGATTTATTGAAACAGGTGAGTACCACAGTCCCTCAGTATCTTCAGGGGAGGTTAGTTCCAGGACCCCTACAGCTAAATTCACCAACATTTGCACAAGCCCCTTAGAAAATGAATTTGCATATAACCTATGCACCTTCTCTCATATACCTAGGTCATCTAGATCATCTCTAGATTACTTAAAATAAGTTATACAATATAAATGCTACACAAATAGTTGTAAATATAAAGTAACTGCTATGCAAATAGTTGTCAGAGGTGTGACAAATTCAAGTTTTGCTTTTGGAACTTTCTGGAATTTTTTCTTTCTGAATATTTTTGACCCACCGTTGGTTGAATCTGAGGGTACAGAACTAGAGATACAGAGGGCTGACTGTACTCACGTTACGTCTTTTAGCTTTTCTGTATGTGTGCAATTTGTCATTTACTGCATATTTTATTTTAATTTCTAAAAAAAGTGTGTAACATTTTAAATTAAATATAAATCCCTTGGTGCCATATATTCTACTTCCCTGTGTCCTCCACAGACTATATCTTATACTGAGTACACAGTAGGTTAATATATGTGGGTTGACTCATTGAAGACTAGTCATGCTATTGATGAGATATAATTTGCATAATGCTGAATGATTTACAATTTAATTATAATTTTCTAAAAGTAATATTTTCTATATCTTATATAATAGATCCCCAATTTTAAAATTGCTTTAGAATTGAAGAACAAAATGGATACACTGGCATATAGAATTAATGCTGATACATCTTTTTGATATGAAATTAATTATATTTCATTGCTGCTGCTCTGTCTTCATTTAAATAGATTTCAGAATATCTTGGAATTTTAAAAAGGGAATTTAGTCTCTTAAAATTTCTTATAAAGTACAATGTGAGATACATTTAAAATGTATAGTTTCTATTAACTTCACATGAAATTAATTGTACATAAAATTGATTTTTATAGGAAGTAGAATTTTTTTAGACTGTTATTCATACTGTATTTTGGGTAGCATTCACTTTTTTATTGTGAAATTTCTGTTTCATGGTTGTCTCTTTATTCTGTGTTGGATTCATTGAGTTTCTTAGATCTGTGGTTTAATATTATTCATAAAAGATGGATTTTCTTTGGTCATTAGTTACTCAAGGTAGCATTCACTTTTAACATGAAAAATACAGTATTTTCATGATAATATTAAAAACATTAAAAGCTAGTTCTGTGAATTGACTTTAATCTTTCCTAAGGTTGACAGCAGACTGTCAAAGAATTTTAAATTTTAGAATTTTTTTGTATATGCAAAATGAATACATTAAGTTTATATATTTCTTTGCTTATTTGTGCTGTTTTCTGGGCTATTTCTTAATATCTTTCTTCCACTTTACTGTGTTCAGCTATGTTTAATCTGCTGATTAATCTGCACCTTATATTTTTAATTTCAATTATTATATTTTTTCTTTCTAGTAGTCCTGTTTGTGATTCTTTCCTAATCCACCCAGTGTTTTTTTTTTTTTGGTTATTGTTACAATCTCTTGTTCTTTAGACTTTTGATTATTTCACTTTATTTTCTTCATAGATATTAAGCTTTTCTTTCATACTCTCTTTCTGTTTATTTTAATATCTCCAGTTTTTTTTTTTGTGGGAATATTTCTGCAGTTGCTGTGTCTGTTAATGCTGTCTCGTTTGTTTCCTCATGTGTTCTGCCATTTTTCCTCCTGCATTAATGTTCTTTGGGGTTTTATCTGTGAGAATTCCTTGGGGCCAGGATTGATAATACACCCTCCCAGAAAGCTTTGTGGTGCTTACCTCATGTACCTGGGGGGCACTGTTGACATAGGACAAGGGTCATCGTAATTTGGGGCTTGGAATGTTCAGATTCTGAGGATATAAGAATTCTGGAACTAGGCCTAAATGAGGGTGCTCTTAGTAGGCATTTTCTGGGAAGAATTTTCATTATTTTTCTTTCAGTTAGAGCCAAGATCAAACAGGAGTTTCCTCCAATTCCCTCTGTGAGGTGGGTTTTTTTCCTAATTGCTGCAGGGAAGGTATTACCTTTGGCTTTATGCAGAAGTATCTGCTTTAATTTCTCTACTTATGAGTCCTAGGTTTGTCTTCTGGTCACTATGGTGCCTATTGAAAGCAGAAGTTCAGAGACACTAGGGGTCATCACATGCCTCCGTAAGATGCTTTAGATCCAAAACTGGCTTGTCTGTTTTGAGGTTTTTCATTGCTTCTGGTCTTAGAGGACATTCTTAATTTTCCTACCACCTCAAGCAATACTTTCCAACAGACTTTTATAAAAACAGTTCATTCAGAATTTTGGGAGATCTGTATGGATCTGTCTTTTGCTGAAAATGAGAAGATCTGAGACAAATATTTTGCAGTAATTCATCGACTATTTTCACTAATCCGAAACCAAATCTCTGTTAGCATAAATAATAATTATTAAAAGGTTACTGGAGTTCCCGTCAGGGTGCAGCGGTTAACGAATCCAACTAGGAACCATGAGGTTGTGGGTTCGACCCCTGCCCTTGCTCAGTGAGTTAACAATCTGGCGTTGCCGTGAGCTGTGGTGTAGGTCGCAGACGTGGCTTGGATCTGGCCTTGCTGTGTCTGTGGCATAGGTTGGCAGTTGTAGCTCGGATTCTGTCCCTAGCCTGAGAACCTCCATATGCCACGGGTGCGGCCCTAGAAAAAAAAAAAAGAGAGAGAGAGAGAGTAAAAAGTTACCGTTAGCATAGACTTCCTTATGATACCAGAATTAATTTCTTTGATTATTATTATTATTATTATTATTGTTATTATTACCTTTCCCCTAAAATACATTTAGCTAAATGAGTGGTACTAAATTAAAAACATTTTTTTGAGTGAATTCTAAGTATTTTATCATCTAAAATTTTTAAAAAATCTTGCTTGAGTATAAACCATGATTATGATTTTGACCTTGTTTTGTAAGGTAAAAAAAGAAAATGATTCCTTTAAGGAGATTCTTGCAAAGGAGTCTTGCCACTTTAAACTATTTACCTAGCATTCTCTTCTAGTCAGTATTTTTTAATATTTTACAGTCATGCTGCAAATTTCCAGATTCTCTAGGGTGAAACAAACCCATGTCCATTCAGTACGCCATGAAAAGAAACAAAATTGAGCTTTATTGTAACCCTGAAACTGTGGCATTCCATAAATTGCAGATTATAAGTGTGTTGCCACATTAAATATCCAATAATCTCTTGTCAGCTTTTTGAACAGAAAATCCTTTTGCAAGTTAATATTAGATTGAGTTCATTGTTTTAAGAAGGGGGTAAGAAGAGTTTGAAAGACGTTTTTCAGGATTCAAGATTTATAACCCCTTCTGTTTACTAGATTTACCGTGTAATCTTTAATCTCTGTAAAACTTCAATTTAACATGTCATCTAAAAGATACTGCTTTCTGATTTTAATGCCATAGCCAGAATGCCATGCATTTTGTGGTGCTTAGAAAATTACAAATATCTTTGTGTATTTAGATGAGAGGTTTCTTTCGTATTCGTCTTTCTTTTAAACTCTCTATATAAAAACACTAGAAAATGTGATCACATTTTTAGCGACTTGAAATTGTATTGAATTATATATGAGTACTAAACATAAGGATGTCTGTTTTACTTTTCATAATTAGAGAGGCATCTGTTGAGGTTTATTTCTTATTGTTAAGTATGTCTTCTGTAAGGATTCTAATTAAGATTCAGAAATGATTACACTTTGACTTTTTTCCGACGACTTGAATTTCATAGCTTTTGCCTTATATGATACTTCAGAGAGTTTACATGCTGTTCATGTTGGGTAACACTATAATCAATTTCACAATATTTACTTATTTTCTTCTAAGAATTGAGCTTGAAATTCCATACTCTCAAGAGGTGAAACTGCCTATTGTATGAAATAAAATCTCCAGGGTAAAGGGATTTTAAAGTGTTATAAGATTATATTTCATTTTACAATGTCAAAAGATCCACAGAAAAAATATTCATAACAGCTATGAAGTATGATCTTCAAATGAATCACATGAAATTCTAGGCAAAAACATTAAAATTACCTCATGACCAGCTTTTCCCTGCAAAAAAAAAATAGCATAGTCAAATTTCAAAAGCTGCTAAATTACAAGGATCTTTAAAGAACCAGTTATTCCGATTTTATGTGGAAAGTGATTCTAGAAAAGTAGTGGATTGTAAAGTTTTGAAATTAAGGGTTGAGAAAGGAATGTTCTGGCTCTTAATTCTTGAATGTGGACACTATTATGATATTCTTCAAGACATTTTTCTAGTAGTGGTCGTGGCTGTGAACCACAGCCTTCTCCTGTCTCTTGCTTGGTTTTCCTTGTTACCAGAAAGAATTTTAAAGTTGGTAGGCAAAGATTAAAAGTACAATATTTGGCTAAAGCAAAGTTATATGTGATATGTGAGAGAATTAATGTTGGCAGAAATCACAGTTCTGACCACATTACTCCCGTGTCTAAAAACTCTTTCCAAATTTCCGCATTGCCTGTCACCTACAGCTGGCTAAGTAGTCAGCACAAAAGGACCTCCATGAACTTGTTGCCACCACTGCCCTGGCCTCCATGCTTCTCTTTCTAGTCTCCATCTCAATTTTAATACTATAGTAATACCCAATCATGTAACTCCCATATATATCATCTTTTATGCGACTCCACCTTGCTCGACTTCTGTTTGTTTGCAACATCCTTTACAAAGAATGACATTATAACATACTAGTCAAGAGTGTGTATTGTGAAGTCAGGTACACAAATTGATTTTTATTTTATTTTATTTTTTTATTTGATTTCATTTTTTTTTTTTGTCTTTTTGCCTTTATCTAGAGCCGCACCTGCGGCATATGGAGGTTCCCAGGCTAGGGGTCTAACAGGAGCTGTAGCTGCCAGCCTTCACCACAACCACAGCAACGCGGGATCCGAGCCGCATCTGCAACCTACACCACAGCTCACGGCAAGGCCGGATCCTTAACCCACTGAGCAAGGCCAGGGATCGAACCCGCAACCTCATGGTTCTTAGTCGGATTCATTAACCACTGCGCCACAAAGGGAACTCCACAAACTGAGTTTTAAATCTTGACTGTACTCTAGATCCTTTGAAAACTTACTTAATCTCTCTAAAACTTAGTTGTCTTATCTGTAAAATGAATTCAAAAAGTGATTTTTTAAAAATGTGCTTCTTAGGGCTGCACCTGCAGCATATGGAGGTTCCCAGGCTAGGGATCAAATTGGAGCCACAGCTGCCAGCCTATGCCATGGCCACAGCAACATGGGATCCGAGCCACATCTGCAACCTACACCACAGCTCATGGCGACATCTGGATCCTTAGCCCACTGAGCAAGGCCAGGGATCGAACCCTCATCCTCGTGGGTACTAGTCAGGTTCATTTCTACAGAACAACAACAGGAATACCTAATTTAAAATTCATTTAGAAAAAAAATTCATTGCTAAGAATTTTGGCTATTCAAAAATGCCTATTTGTGAAAAATGTAATATACTATCATCATATAATTTTTAAAATTCACGTAACATTTGGTTCTTATTTTTATTTAATATAGTTTAAAAGCTTTGGTTTTAATACACTTTAAACCAAGCACTCTAAAAAGACATGCAAGCGAAGTCCCAGTGGGAAGAAATCCACTGCATCATAGGAACCACATATTCTGAATTTATTTTGAAGTTGGAGGATGCATTCAGAACTGGCTTGGACCTTGATTTTCAAGCATTATGATTTCAGTGACAGCATCTTTGTCAAAATTCTCTCAGCCACCAAGTGTATGACCTTCAACAAGTTACTTAGCCTCTCCATGCCTCAGTTTCCTAATTTATAATCATAGAGATACAGGGGGGAGGATTTTGTACAACTGCACTTGCTTTTTTCCCTGCCAAGGAATCCCAAAACCGAGAGCCACATGATGGCTATTACTAGCGCGGAGTCAGACCAGATATGTCAGTGGATCTTGAGTTCCTAGCCAGGGATCCACTCCCTGGAGGATATGAGGGGAGATTCCATGGCCTCTACAAAGGATCATATTCTGCTCCAGTTATGTGGATGTATTTTCCATTTTTTTTTTATGTTGCAGTCACAGCAACGCCAGATCCGAGCCGTATCTGAGACTTACACTGCAGCTCGTGGCAATTGTGGATCCTTAACCCACTGAGTGGGGTCAGGGATTGAAACAGCATCCTCGTAGATGCTAGCTGGGTTCGTGCCCACTTAGTCACAATAGGATCTCCTTTTCCATCTTTTTTTACATGACCATTTTAAACATTTCACTTGTCAACTGCAACTATATGTCATCACCGTGATGAATACCATTATGACAACAAAATCAATAGAAGACATTCTCTAAAGTTGAGGAGCTTAATGTCTAGTTGGTAATACCTATAGAAAGTAAAAAAAAAAAAAGTGCATGTATGTTATAGATTGTGTACAAATATACCACATGGGACAAAGAAGTATAAAGAAAAGTTTTCTGAACCTTGGATTTCCCATCTGTAGAAGGTGGAATTAATGCTCACTTCACTGTTATGAAGATTAAAGGTTATAATTATTGTTATAACTAAGAGTCATGTACATTATATACTTTTAATAAATGTTAGTCAAAATATCATCCAGGCTTGGAGTAATTTAAAAATGTTTTTCATGCATTCATAAAGAGATCCTATTATGTGCCAGGTATTGAGGACACACTGGTAAACAAAAACAAAGTGGGCTCTAATTTCATAACACTTAAATTCTAGCTGGGAAAGAAAATAATTACCTAAATATATAAGAAAATTATCAAACAATTTTCAAAATTATCCAACAAAAGTAACAAATATCTTAATGAACAACAAAAAAGCAGAATAATGTGTTAGAGAAAAGGGGTTACTTTAGGGAGTTCCCATCATGGCACAGCAGAAATGAATCCGACTAGGAACCATGAGGTTGCGGGTTTGATCCCTGGCCTTGCCAGGTAATGATCCAGCATTGCCGTGAGCTGTGGTGTAGGTCGCAGATGCGGTTCGGGTCTGGAGTTGCTGTGGCCCTGGGATAGGCTGGCGGCTACAGCTCCGATTAGACCCCTAACCTGGGAACCTCCACATGCTGCAGGTGCAGCCCTCAAAAGACAAAAAGCCAAAAAAAGAAAAAAAGGGGGGGTTACTTTAGATTGAGTGGTCAAGGAAGTGATATTAAAGTCAAAAGCTCAATGAGAAGAAGGAACCAGCTATGTTTGTATCATGTTATCATCAAAGGACAAATTAAAAGACTTCTGAAAGTTCCTAATGAGTATATATTAGTTATTCAAATGATACTGATATTGCATAGACATTGTCCACTACTATCCACTCCTACAAAACGTATCTACATGCCATGAGCTCAAGATACCCAAACACGAGCCTGATGCTTCCTTAGGGAATCTCATTTTTCTTGTGTGTGTGAGGGTATACTCCGTATGTGTGTTTTACAAAATGCAAATTATTGCTCACCTGCTTGATTTTCTCCTTGAAATGATTATTCCATGCAATTGACCTGTTATCAGGATGACACCTTTCAGAACGTTAAGTTCTACTGACAAACATCATGTGTTTATTTTCAACAAACACTTTTTCTGAAGGTGGCCTAGCCATAATCTGGGAATAGACATGGTTCCCTAACTCTCTGTGGTGTCACTCTTCCACTATTGGTGCTTTCCTGCAGCACATAGATATCTTATTTGCATAGAATGTTGCTATGAAATAGTTCTGTCTGTGGCCTTGAACTGATTTAGCTGGGAAGAACATACTGAGAAATGTATTAGAACCTGACAGTGCAACTGCATTTCCGTGGAAGGTGAGCAAGAAGCCTTGCTGTGAATTCACGTTGACCTTAAAGGCACCACACAAGTTTTTCTAGTTTTCTAGCAAATAGAACCTAGAAGAGTTTCTAGGTTCTTCACTAATCCCTCCTGCAGTAATGAGATATATGGAATACTTAAAAACACAATTGGTTGAATTTAAGAAACTTGTGGAGAGGTCCCTTTGGTAACCTGAAGTAAACGGTCAGATTATAAGAATAACAGACATCTAAAGGTGTCCTGAATCGGACTGTTGGGAGGCAACTGGCCAACAAGGCAGTCCTTGGCAGCTCCTTCGAGACATCGTTGAGGACATGGAACACAAATAAGAATGTGATGTGAATATCTCTGTATGTTCTTTCCAGTAAGTCTTTATTTACAACTGTTAGGCAGCTGTATTACTAGCCAAAAGCCCTTTCCAGTTTCCAAAACGCATGTTTTCTGTTTTTTCTCTTCATCACTGACCTGCTACAAAGTTGCTTTCCCATTGAACTCTGGACTGAACACCAAAGAGAATAATACAAAACATTTTGTGAATAGCCTGTACTTTCTTCAGTGGCGCTGAAACTTCCAAGTGAAGAGAGCAGTGAATCTCTGAAGAATCAAATGGTTAAGCAGAGGATAAAGCACTTCTACAGTTACTAAGAGAATATAAAGATGAGTTTACAAAAGAATACACCAGTATCTGTTTGTTTGTTTGTTTTGGTTTTCTAGGGCTGCACCCATGGCATATGGAGGTTCCTGGGCTAGGGGTCCAATCAGAGCTGGAGCTGCCGGCCTTCGCCACAGCCGCAGCAACGCGGGATCCGAGCCGCATCTGCGACCTGCACCACAGCTCACCACAACGCCGGATCCCTAACCCACTGAGCAAGGCCAGGGATCAAACCCGCAACCTCATGGTTCCTAGTCGGATTCGTTTCCACTGCGCCACGATGGGAACTCCATGTGTGTTAATAGATTGTGTCAGTAAGAGCAGAAGGAACTTGCATTTGTCTGACAGGTTTAGTTTTAGATCATTTATTACTCTTGGATTTCCACATAACATAATGGCTTAGGATTAGGTTAGTTAAAAAATACCTTGGCAACAGTAAGTGATCATGGATGTGATGTGAGTAGTTTTGAATTTTCTTGCCCCACAGTATGTAATAAAGAAGCAAGTGCGTTCTTTTAATATTGGAACTTTCATATTTTTGATATATGGTAGGATAGTGATTGAGAGAACTAACAATTAGTTGAAATAAGCCTGTGTTAAAATTTCAGTTCTGACGTTTGTTAGCTGTGTGACTGTGGACAGGCTCTCGACCTTTCTAAATTCAGAATTCTAAATTGTGATTTTTTAAAATAGATTCTTTATTTGCAAATCCGAAATTCTGTCTTACAGGAGTATGAGTCTTAAAATAATGAAATATATCTAAAAATACGTGTTACAATATTGAGTAGATTTTGATGATCAATAGATGGTATTTGTGCAATGATCTTTGACTTCTAGAAAACATTTTGGAAAGGCTGCTACTCAATTTAATTCACATATAATAAGCCTCTTATAAGTCTTCCCGCCGTTTCTTCTTGCAAATTGTTTCTAATATTCCTCCCTCTCATCCTTCCCCCCCCCCTCACACACACACACACACACACACACACACACACTTTTTACTTTTTCATTCTGACTTTCATTATGGTAGCATAGGTGTAATGGCTTCCTGAAATGTCATCTTTTTGCTTCTCCAGTTTTTGCCTCTCTCAAATCTGTCTTCCACACTGATTCCTTCAGAGTTTCCTAAAACAAAATTCTCACCTCCTATTTTAAAAACTCACTAATTCTCATTGTTTAGCAAATGACATCCACCTTTTTCTTGCTATCCTTTCTCAGTGATATGGTCACACCCTCCTACTGCCTGTAGACAGCTGCAGTCAGCCGTAGTCTTCCGCATCTTTTCTCCATCTTAATTTGTGACATTATTTCTTTTATGAAGTTTACCTTTCCTAGCTTCGTGCATACCATACTTTGCTGAAAACATCGTATAAACTACGCATACTGGCTAGAAGTCTCTCTAGCATTCCAGTATTATTATTTACTTTGAGTCCTTGCTTGGATTATTAATCAATTAAGAAAAGTCAGCTTCCAAGTTTTTTCCATCCTATTGTAAACTTTGACGTGAAATTTAGTGTGCAGGATATCTATTAAGGAAAGCCTTTAGGATCAATACCTGGAGAACAATGGCAAAAGAAGTAGGATTAGGCCAAGGGAGAAGTCAAGGTGCAAAGCAGGCCCAAAAACAACTTCAGCTGATGCCACTGAGAGCTATGGAGCTAAGTGACCCATTATAGTTGTCCTGAGTTAGGCTGAATTGTTCTGGCCTTTAGAATCCTGCTTCAATCTCACGGTTAATATGGCTTCCTTTCTGAAGAGTGTGAACTTGGCTTTATGCAACTGAAGGAATGCCTGAAGGGGCAGACAGGTGACGACTGTTTGCTGACAGCACTTTCAGTACCTGGCACCACAGGTTCTTTCTTGAAGGAGGATCTGAGCAGTGTCTCACCTTGTTTGTCACTTACAAAACAAAGCTCGTATATTGAGCTAGACAACGTTACTTAAATGTTTTGTATCTCCTATGACCAGAACTACTTTAGGATGTCAAAATACAGGGGTCTTGTGTCCCATAGCATGAGACAGAGCACATGAATTGTCTGCAGTCTATGTGATGATGAAGCATAAACAGAAGAGTGAGTTTTATTCTAGAAAATAACCCTCTTTATATCTTGTGGACTAGTTGAGGAATCAGCAAGGTTATCACTGAAAAACAAAGACCTCTGTCCATAGTCATATATTTTAATATGTCTTCACATGCCAAAACAAACTGCACAAAGTTTAAGGACATGTGTCAGAGGTGCATTTTTATTTTAAGCTTTTCCTTTGGCCTCACAGATAAGACAACTTATCACTTCCAAATATCACACAATCACGTTTCTCCCCCTCCAGAATACCATTGCTAATAATAATTTCACAAAGCTTTTTGAGAGTCTTAACCTTTTCAAGGATACCCATCACACTGATTTCTCCATAGCTGAATCTCTGTTTTCTGAGTTCAATATCTTATGGTGACATTTTCTGTCAGACAGTTAAGTGTATTTATCTGGAGCTAAATTCATGCATAGAGTACCTCATTATTCTACTCAAGAACTTCAACTGGGGAGTTCCAGTTGTGGCTTAGCAGTAATGAGCCCAGCCTGTGACCATGAGGATGCAGGTTCAATCTCTGGCCTTGCTCAAAGTGTTAAGGATTCGGTGTTATGGTGAGCAGTGGTGTAGGTTTCAAACACGGCTTGGACCCTGCATTGCTGTTGCTGTTGTGTAGGCCGGCAGCTGTAGCTCTGATTGGACCCCTAGACTGGAAACTTCCAATTGGCTGTTCACTCATTTTCATACCTCTTTCAACATGTATTTTCAAATGATTTTAAAAAGACTCTCAGAGTTCCCGTCGTGGCTCAGTGGCTAACGAATCCGACTAGGAACCATGAGGTTGCGGGTTCGATGCCTGGCCTTGCTCAGTGGGTTAATGATCCGGCATTGCCGTGAGCTGTGGTGTAGGTTGTAGACATGGCTCGGATCCCCATTTCTGTGGCTGTGGTATAGGCTGGCGGCTACAGCTCCTGTTATACCCCTAGCCTGGGAACCTCCATATGCCTCGAGTGTGGCCCTAGATAAGGCAAAAAGACAAAAAAAAAAGACTCTCATATCTTATATTTTCTTTTTCATTCTGTAATCAGATAATACCAAACGGTTATAGTTGGTGTCGATGATTTATCATCTTCTGTCATCATAACCTTCTTATTTCAAGAAATTCAGTAAACATTTACTACCAGGCTTTGTGCTAGGCACATAGGGGCATACAAATATAAATATAGACCTTGGATCCTATTGAATTGAATTTGTTGAAGCAATTTTTTAGTTTGTAAGAGAAATAAGATATCGAATATCTGTAATTCAGACAAGAATGCTATTATTGTTAACTAAGGAATTGCTAAAAGTTTCGTGGAGGAGATGGCATCAGTGTTTGGCCTTAAAGACTGGGTGGTGATTAATCAATTGACTAATTTATTTATTTAAGTTTCACAAGGTACATAGTGTCCCTTGTAACAAAATTAGGAAATATAGAAAAGCTAAAATATCAATAAAATAAAAATTATGCACTATCTCACCATTCATACTTTGTTGAATCTTGTCTTTGATCTATGCTTCTCTGTCAGAACTATGTCAAAATGTTTACTCAAATCAGGTGACCTTGATCACCTTTATTGATAATTTGGTACTAAAATAGGATTTGGTGTTCCAGCCATTTCTATTTTTCCTTATTAGGATCACAGCTAGTTCTGTGTGTTTGAATTCTATACACAAGATTACATTTTCATTTCTAGATGGCAACAGAGGTTAAGTCTCAAGCTAGGAATGAGTGCTGTACTGAGTTTGTTACTCCTCCACCCAGGAGCTTGGATGTGTGACTTTCTATGACCTTGAACTCAACTCAGTGGCAAACAGTTGTCTCCCGCAACGTATTGTAAGATTTGTCAGAAAAATGTAAGGCAATAGTAATATGAGATCTTTATATTATATTCTTGGTTGAAAGTCCACAAACAGAATATAAATAGCTGTTTTCCCAATATGCAAACACAGAATGAGAAAGCAGGTGAATACCAATTAACTAGCAAGGATGCTCTTTCATCACCTTTCTTGATTTCTAGATTTTTTTAAAATTCTAAGTTGAAATATTAATAATATCTGAAATATGGTCAGTGCCTTACAATTTTAGAGTGATTCTGCATGTGATTTCACTTTATCCTCATCATCAGTAGGTAAAAAGATAATATTCTCTTAATTTTACACATGAGAAAATGAAGATGCTGAAAGGTCATGTGAAAATTCATTGTAAAGGAGCAAGTTATGTTTGAAACTTGGACTAGAAATCAGATCTCTAGCTTCATTTGCAATTTACTTCAGTTTTTAGACGCAAAATCAACCAATTTTCTTCTCACTTTTGAATAATAATATCTGATGAATCATCTCAGAAAAGAAGCATTTTCGTAAGTCACCTGAATGAACTTTTGTTTAAATGCTATTAGTTCTTGGCAATAGGCCTGAACTGAAGTGCTGACATATGGGAATAGAAAACCTTTTTGCTCCTTGCAGAAAACATTTATTTTTCCTGGCAGTGTATCTTCAGGGTAGCTGCTGGATAGTGTTAATAAGCTCAGGAGGAAGGATCCACAAGGGTGGCAAATACAGGTGTGAAATTCAGCTGCTCCTGATGTAAAATAAGACCCATAGGTAGCAAAGAACCCTGAACCAAGAGAGAGTACTGTGAGTCACCAAGTTTAATAAAACACAACTGAAAATTTACCTTGGGAGGTGAGGTGAGACACACTACCAGTTCAGTGTCAATGTTTTTTAATGTGACTTTTTTTCCACCTCAAAGTATAAAAAAGTCACCAAGTTCATAGATGAACTTTCTGGCCATCTTTTTGATAACTCCTCCTCATGAAAAATGGTTAGATTCAAACCCCAAAGTTCTTATAAAGTATTCAATGTCTCCATGTGCACTACATGGAAATATATGTAACAAGGAAAGAGAATAGGGATTAGGAAAAATGATGTTGCATATTAAATCTTTTGAGGGTCTGGAGTAGCCCAAAATATATTTCTGAAAGGATAAATTGCAAGTTCAATTTTGTGATACAGAGGGTTGTAACAAAGATGACTGAAGAGCTGGAAAATAGGATTTATACGAAAAAGTATTTGAATAGCTTAACTGGAGAAAGACGTGGCTTAGTGTGATAACACAACTTTCAAGTAGGTTGCATACTTTCATATGATAGTAATCATTTCTTTCTCAGTTTTCCTGAATCAATAATAAATTATATAATTTAAAATGTCGGTGTGAGGATTTCATTAGGATTTAAGAAAAAACATTCCTTTGGAGTTCCCTTCGTAGCTCAGTGGTTAATGAACCCAACTAGTATCCATGAGGACTTGGATTCAATTCCTGGCCTCACTCGGTGGGTTAAGGATTCGGCATTGCTGTGAGCTGTGGTGTAGGTTGCAGAAATGGCTTGGGTCCCTCATTGCTGCGGCTGTGTTGTGGGCTGGCAGCTGTAGCTCTGATTTGACCCCTAGCCTAGAAATGTCTCTATGCCATGGGTACGGCCCTAAAAAGCAAAATTAAAAGAACATTCCTTTATTTAGCTGGCACGTATTGGGTGCCTAGAACTTTGCCATTCGCTGATAGATATTTGGGTTATCAATTTGAGTGTTACGGTTTGAACTGTGTCCCCTCAAAAAGATATACCGAAGGCCTAATCTTGGATACCTGTGAGTGTGAACTTACTTGGAAACAGGGTCTTCACAGATGTCATCAAGTTAAGACGAGGTCATTAGAGTGAGCCTTCATTCAATATGAATCATGTCCTTACAAGAATAGGGAAACCTTGGTGCATACACACAGAAAGCGTAGAAGCCACATGAAGACAGAGACAACAGAGAAGATAATGTAGAGACAGCATATTGTCTACAGGGAGAGGATGGCCATGTGAAGACAGAGACAGAAATCGGAGTTATGTTGCCATAAGCTAAGTAATGCCTTAAAGAATGCCTTATGATGACAGAAGCAACACAGGACCCTCCTCTAGACCCTCCACAGAAAACATGGCTTGGCCAAAGCCTTGACTTGGACTCTAGTCTCCAGGAGTGTGAGACCATAAATGTCTGTGGTTTTTAAGCACCCACTTAGTAGTACTGTGTTACGGTAGCCCTAGCAAGCTAATGCAATGCCTAAGGCACCATCTCTGACTCTGATAAACTCAAAGCCCAGTGGGTAAAACTGAGATGCTTTCATTCCTTTGCTTTAATTGCCTGTGATGCCTCCTTGAATCCTTAACCTGCAAAATCTCATCTTTCCTCCAGACCCATCTCAAATGCTGCTTTCTCTGTGAGGTCTTTTTGATTTCTAGATAGTAAAGATTGCTTTATTAAAGTATCCTTTTGAATTGTAGAGGTGTGTTTTTATGTTTATTCTTCAAATACCTTCTGTGAGCTGTACCTAGAGGCCAGAGTTATGTTTGGCACAGTTCACTGAATAATGAATGAAGGATAAATCAATATTAGAAAGTGGATCACATTCAAGAAAAGGAATTCCTTTGTTCTCAGTATGGAACACTACCTAACATGGAAAAACAACATGTTTAAGTTTTATGTGGTTAAATTCAATGTAATTAGTACTAAAATTAGCCTATGTACAGGCACCATAGAAACACAGAGGTGTGTGGATAATCAGCTTTGACTAGAGGAGTCAAGGGTGGGAAGTTTAAGATATTTCTAAAGTTCTGTTCTGAAAGTATTACAAAATGCTGCCCATACAACTGAGATGTATAATATAACCTCAGAATTTACTTTCTGGTTCAGTGCGTATAAATTTTATTAATGTTTAAACTATGACTTTTGGAATTAGTAACAAAGAAAAAGCTGCAGCTTAAAGAATTCTTTAAGTATCACTTTTCTTTGCCATTCTCCATTTATGCATCCACATTTTGAAAATTGTCATTTGCAGTTGAAGGACTGTGACTGTCATTGCACCCTAGATGAAGAATATGCTGATTTATAGAGTTGGTTACTTTTGTATATGATTCACAAGGAGCTCTAAGCTCCCAAACGTCCCCTGACCTAAAAAAGACAGAGACAGTGGTTTCATGTAACCAGCTTTGGACATCACTTCTTAACTGTACTTTCTAAATCATAGAGACATAGAGAATTATTTTATATTATGTGAGAAGAGTCTCTTATGTATTTATTTATTTTAGTGAACTTTTGTTTATTTACAATATTGTGCCAGTTTCAAGTGTATGGCAAAGTGATTCATTTATATATATATATGAAATAGAGAGAGAGTCCCCTTTGCTATACGAAGCTATATACTCTTTTTTTATCTATTTATATATAATAATATATACACATTAATTTCATACTCCTAATTTATCCCTAACTGCTTTTTCCCTCTAGTAACCATGTTTGTTTTCTGTCTGTGAGTCTTCTGTTTTGTAGTTAAGTTCATTTGTATTTATTTTTTAGATTCCACATATAAGTGATATCATGTAATATTTGTCTTTCCCTAATGTCACTTAGTATGATTATCTCTAGGTCATCCATGTCACTGCAAATGGCATTATTTCATTCTTTTTTATGGCTGAGAAATATTCCATTGTTTTATGTACCATAACTTCTTTATCTATTCATCTGTCAATGGACATTTAAGTTGTTTCCGTGTCTTGGCTATTGCAAATAGTTTTGCTGTGGTAAACATTGTGGTAAATATATGTTTTTGAATTATAGTTTTGTCCAGATATGCCCAGGAGTGGGATTGCTGGATCCTATGGAAATTCTACATTTAGTTTTTTAAGGAACCTCCATACTGTTTTCCATAGTGGTTGTACCAGTTTACATTCCCACCAACAGTGTAAGAGGGTTCTCTTTTCTCCACATCCTCTCCAGCTTTTATTATTTGTTCATTCGTTGATCATGGACATTCTGGGGTAAGGAGATATCTCATTGTAGTTTTGATTTTTCATTTATCTAATAATTAGCAAAGTTGAACATCTTTTCATATGCCTATTGGCCATCTGTATGTAAGAAGAGTCCCTTTTCAAATAGCTGTTTTGCCAGGCCAGTAATTTAAAATCAAAATTATGCTCATCTCAATTCTCATTCTTGAAAAAGGATGCCTGGAATGCTCATTAGTTCTTTCAGTGACCTTATGTTCTCCATAACAGCCCAGCAGGGCCAATATAACCACCATTAAGGGGCTTTGGACCTTTATTCTAGCTGGCCAAGCTTATACTGCAGGTAGGATGGGAAGAACATCTTTCTCCTTGGTTTTCCTTCTGCCTATGCTGGCAAAAATTCCCACTTCCTACAGAAGTAAAACTTAGTCCTTTATACATGTCTTTTTGCTGGACTCTTATTGCCTCTTGGCATGGACACCTGTGTCCCTAAAATGGCCATTGCTACCACTTACAAGGAGAAGTGAATAATTAACTCTTTTCATCTCAGATTTCCACATCTGCTTCTGTTGCTGGGAGAAGATATACACCACAGACAGGCCCCAGAAGGTGAAAGTGATTATCTGATGTCAAACAGAAAAGCTGCAGGAGCCAGGGTAGATGCAGAAGTGACAAAATATGGGGTAGAGTTGTGTGTAGGACACTACAGTGACCAATGACCAATGGCTTTCTTATTGGCAAGTTATTGGTTATTCTAGATATTAAGTAACGTACAGTCTTTGGAATTCTCCAAACTCTTCTGAGTTTTGAGCTCTAGTTAACGTTTTGCTGTTTGAGTTTGTTCAATGCTTCCATTAACTTAAAGAGTACTTATATCTAGCTTTCTGTGTATATGCTATTTTATAGTTACTTTTACCTCCATATTCCTTTTCTTAATCTAATGTTAAAATGAATTTTAATGTGAGAAAATTGGTAATTGATGGGAGTGGATGAAAAAACAAACATCGGAGTGAAAAAAAAAAAAATGGCCCAGATGTATGACAGGTGATAAGGAAAAGCCAGGCTGGAATTGAAAAGAGGATACAGATATTTATCCACAGGATAAATAGGAAATTCAGAATAAGAGAAAATTTAGATTTTGAAAATATTTAAGTATTCCAGAAAAAATATTAATAGTACCTTACTGATAGAGAATCTACAAGGGGTTTTGCGTGGTTAGGTCATCTGATATTCATGATAATACTCTAAGAAGGGCATTATTCTCATTTAAATATGGAGAAATCAAAGATAACAGATACTAAGTGATATGACAAAATTCAAAGGACTAAAAGCATCCGAGGTAATGACTCAAACTCAAGTCATGAGAATTCAACAACTTGTTTACACCACTACACCCCAATGATGGAATAAGAGCCATGTGATCATATCTACAATCTTGGAATTGGAGTAGAAGAATGAACTCTGGCTTCCTAATTACTTGGAGTAGTTTCTTTAGTTTTTAAAGCTTTATACCATCTATTCCTTGATGCTACATAAATATAAGTCAGTTAAGCATTGCTCATGCCCCAAAACCCCATAAATGGAAATGTCCTCTATATCTAGTTTCTCAGTGCTCTATGTCATACTGGTCTGTATTTCTGATGGAGTATTTGTGTCCATGTTTGTATATATGCCTGTATATCCATGCATATGCAAAGCTGAGGGAATTAGTTTGCTCAAAAATATGTAATGATGGTAGTTCCCATCATGGCTCAGTGGTTGGCGAATATGACTAGGAACTATGAGGTTGCGGGTTCGATCCCTGGCCTTGCTCAGTGGGTTAAGGATCCGGCGTTGCTGTGAGCTGTGGTGTAGGTTGCAGACACGGCTCGGATCCCGTGTTGCTGTGGCTTTGGCAAAGGCCGGCAGCTACAGCTCCTGTTAGACCCCTAGCCTGGGATCCTCCATATGCCATGGGTGCGGCCCTAGATAAGGCAAAAAGACAAAAAAAAATGATGATTTTATAGAATATCTGAGTTGGAAGAAACTTTTGAGCTTATGAAAGAATACAGATTAGAAACATTCCTCCCCCAGAGGTATACTATTTTTTAAAGTTTTATTATTAGAAAGCTTCCTATACTGAATTGAAAATCTGCCTTTGTATAACACAAATGTTCCAGTTTGGACCTAAAGGACTATGTATTCTGTTGCTAGTTCTTCAAAAACTTGAAGATAATCATCATTCATTGTCTCTGGTAAGGCTTATCTTCTTCAAAATAGTCATAGTTCTTTCAATCATTCCAAACATGAAATAATTGTCCTTTTATGTATGTGCTCTGTGTTGTTGAAGGCCTCTTTAAATGTGGCATTTATCTTAATGACAATGCTATAGATGTGTCCAATTTGATGCAGAATTCAGTAGAATCATTACTTGCCTTTTAAAAATTGTATTTAGCTCTTGGACAGTTGTGCCTCAGTGCTGATGTTTATTGGATGATGCTTAAGGAAACACATATCCTTAGTACATGAACTGCTAAGTCATTCTGTATTTATATAGTTGTTTTGAGCTTAAAGCCACTTTCATTTAGTATTTATTAATTCGCATCTTTTTAATTTCAGCTCATTATTTTAGTATGCCCAGACTTTATGGAATTTGGATTCTTTCATCTTGTGAACTAGTTTTCCCACTGACATTTTTGTCATCTTCAAAATTGACAAAAATATATTCTCTGTCTTTTTCTGGTACATGGGGTAATGCTCAAGTGAAGCTTTTCTTGGGTTACTTCAAGAAATCACCATATAAAATTGCAATCGATATAGGAATTAAAACTCTCTGTGAGTGATATAGCTTAACCAGCATTAAATCTACCAAGCAGTAACTATCTTCTGAACTAAGTTTCCCATGCTGTAGTGCTCATATTTATCTAATACTAAACACTCTCCTTTTAAAAATAATGTAATGGTCACATTCTCTAAAACACGTTAGTTTTGTCAAAGAATGTTTTCTTAGCTAGAGAATGTTTCTCAGCCTCCTTTGCAATTTGTGTAGTCCTGTGACTATGTTCTGATCAATAGTCGGAACATGAGAGTAAAAACTTGTATCTTTCCCTTTTCCTCTTACTGGGAGATGGGAGCAGGTAGAATAGTTGAATTGGATCTGATGGAAGCTACGTGTCAATGATGGCTATGTTTCTGTATCAGCCTTGCATTATCTATTTTTATATTTTTAGGTCATTTTAATACAGCTGTTTAACTTATACATACAACAAGAGAGGGAGAAAAAATATCAAATGTCTTATAGATGTGCTCTTTCTTCATCTTCCAATGTAGTAATCTTATTATTCAAGAATAATTTATTCTAATAGGCACTCTTTTTTTACATGTGGCTACTTAGAAAGGGTTGCTTATCAGTCATTCATAACTTGATGTCTATGAATATAATCATAGATCCAAATAAATACAGTCTTGACATTAGCAGAGCTCAGGGAATAATCAGGATACAGATTGCAGGTGAGTTGGATGAGCACCAGAGATTTCACTTTGGAGGATGAAGCACTTGGAATAGCCTTAAGTAGAGTCGGTGGATTGGACAGCTATGGATAGGTCACTCTCGAGAATCTGTGTCAGTGAAAGACAGCAAAGCAAGAGTGCAGAAAAAAAAAATGAGCAGGATCAAAAGCTGACAATGGCTCCCTTGCAATTTTGATCAGTTATCTAATTGCATGTATTATGTCTTTGGAACACATTGCGAATGTAAAGTGTATAAGTTGCCAGGGTTTGATGCCATCAAGAAAACTTTGCCGGCTGGAATCCTTAGTCCACCCAAGCTCAGTCTAAGTCCTTTGCTTTGTCCAGTAGACAGATAGTGCTGTCTACTCCATGCCACCACGTACCTTTTGAATGTGAGGTGGGAGAAGAAGAGAGAAAGAAAGCAGAAGCAACAACAATAAAAATGAACAGAAGGATGAGATATCCACCGGACACTTGCTACTGAGGGCAAATATATATTCTCTTATTGTTACATCTCCTCACTTTAATTCTACTCCTCTGTATCCTCTTCTCTATTTTAATAAAATAGGCACGGCAAAGTTCCATTTTTAGAGACCTAAAGAAATTGACTGGTGACTTTTAAGAAAAAGTTATTTCCTGAGGAGGCTGAAATTATTTCACTTCACCTCGGACAATATTTTGGAATTAGAATTTACCACTGTGTAACTGTAATAAGAGAGCGGGCAACACTATTCCTAGCAGTGATGTGTAATGTGTGACCATGCTTCCAAGTCTCCAGTATCAACACATCATTTTGAAAGAATGAGGGTGCATGGTTGAACTATAAGCAAAATAAATTCTACCTGAAATACATGTTGCTTTTACCACCACCCCAACTCCCCTCCCCCAATCCTGGCTTGCTCTGTTTTCTAAAAGCATCTGTTATTGAAAGAGCTTGCCAAAAAATGTCCCTGCCAGATTTTGCTGGACATGGGCTCTGATCATTTCCAAATGACAGAAAATCAGCTGTGGGATTTATGCTTTAGGTAATCATTAACCATGGGCCCTGCATTGACCGGGTGGAAAATATAATGTTCTTAATCTGCCTGATCTGAAAGGTCAAGCTGTGCCACATGCTGCCTGCTCCGAAGGATTCAATACTAGCCACAATACTGCAAAAATAAGACAGTTTTGCCTTTCCCAGTGGTTAGAAGTACAAGCACCCATGTGGATATTTTTCACATTAGAATTAAGGCATCAGTATTTTTCATATACATGAAAATCATGAAGAAAGACTGAAATATTGGTTTCATGAAATAAAAGAAATGAGGGTTAATCATTAGTCATTAGCTAAGCTGGCAAGTGCCAACACAGAAGTCACAATTTGTTTTATTTCTCTTTTAATTAAATGTCTACTTTTATGATATATTCATATTCTCACTGAGTGAAAATATTTTCCACACTCACCTTAATATGTTCTTCTAACATTTATTAAACTAATGTAATTCCAAACCAGAATTTACCTAAAATTTCTACTTTAATGGCTATTGCCAGCAAAGTATCTAAGTATCTAATTCTTGTCTTGAAATTCAGATATTAACCATTAAAGATGTAATGAATTAGGACTTGTGGTTTCCCAACAGCATGTAAGAAGTTTGAAGGTGTCCACTCCATCCTAACAACAAGCAAAAAACTGAATAAACTGAAAAATCAACAACTCTTTTTATATTCATCTGCAAAGGAAGTCACAGAGCAAACTGCAGCTCCCTAAATTGGAGAGAGGTTGACAGGTGAATACAGGGAATTACAATTTACCTGAGCAAAAGTCCCTGAGCAGAAACGTCCATGGACTGGAGACTTGGTGTGGACAAGGCTGAGAGTTAGTAATTTCAGTGGAACTCAGTCCTAAGAGGCTGTACACATCAGTCAGTTTGTACCTCCAGGGCTCTACCAGGTCCTTGTATTGAATAACAAAAAACAAAACAAAACAAAACAAAAAAAATCCCCTTATGTTCCAGCAGAGGGAGGGAAAAAAGAAACACTTTGAAATATATTGGAGCATTTTGTTCTTCTTAGTGAGGACTGTCCTCAGAAGAAATTATTTTTATCAGAGCCTAATTTAACCTGGAGAAGAAAACCAATTCCAGTCCCTGGGAATAACCAATTCCCAGTCCATTTGTCCTACCTAAAGAAGGGTAAAACCTGAAAGCACTGGTGAAATTCACAATCTTGGGTTCAGGTTCATCAAAAAACTGAGACCTATCATAGTACTAGAGAATGCTTCCCTTCCCCCTACACCTCACACATTACCAAGTGCCTGTTTACCACAGTTTCTTTTATCCAATACATTGTATCCATCTTTCAACAAAAATTTACAAGGCACAGTAAAAGGCAAAACCCACAGTTTGAAGAGACCTAAGAACATCAGATCAGGGTTGGATATGATAGGAATTATCAGACAATGATTTAAAAAAAAATACGAATAGGACTTTAATAGAAAAAGTGGGTCACATACAAGAATAATGTAAGTGAAGAGGTGGACATCCCAAGGAAGAATCAGGAAAAAGTGCCAAAAATCAAAAACACTGTAACAGAAATGAAGAATACTTTTGATGAATTCTGTAGTAGATTTGTCAAGACTGAAGAAAGAATCTCTGAGCTTGGGGATATGACAATATATACTCCCCAAATTTAAAATCAAAGAAAGAAAAGGCTAAATATAGCAACAGAATATTCAAGAATGGTGACTACTGCAAAAGGCATAATACACGTGTAATGAGAGTATCAGAAAAAGAAAGAAAGGAACAGAAGTAATATTTGAAGGCATAATACTTGCAAGTTTCCTCAAATTAATGCCAGACACCAAACCACAGATCCAGGAAGCTCAGAAAATACCAAGCAGGATAAGTGCTAAAAAATGTACACCAAGATGTACACCTTCAAATGTCAGAAAATCAAAGATGAAAAAATATTGAAAGAAGCCAGAGGAAAACTATCTTATCTGCAAGGGAGCAAAGATAAGAATCACATCTGAAGAAACAATGCAAGCAAAAAGAAAATAGAGTGATTCAAAGAAATGGAATGGTATTTCATGCTCCTGGATTGGAAGAATTAATATTGTCAAAATGGCCATACTACCCAAATCAATCTACAGAGTTAATGTGATCTCTATCAAGTTACCCAAGGCATTTTTCTTTTTCTTTTTCTTTTTTTTTTTTTGCTTTTTTAGGGCCACACCCATGGCATTTGGAGGTTCCCAGGCCAGGGCTCTTTTTTTTTTTTTTGCCTTATCTAGGGCCACATCCGTGGCATATGGAGGTTCCCAGGCTAGGGGTCTAACAGGAGCTGTAGCTGCTGGCCTTCGCCAGAGCCACAGCAACGCGGGATCCAAGCCGCATCTGCAACCTACACCACAGCTCACAGCAATGCCGGATCCTTAACCCACTGAGCAAGGCCAGGGATCGAACCTGCAACCTCATGGTTCCTGGTCGGATTCGTTAACCACTGAGCCACGACACGAACTCCCCAGGCCAGGGATCTAATCAGAGTCACAGCTGCTGGACTACGCCACAGTCACAGTACACCAGATCCAAGCCACATCTGTGACCTGCACCATAGCTGACAGCAATGCCAGATCCTTAACCTGCTGAGTGAAGCCAGGGCTTGAATCCCGCAACCTCATGGTTCCTAGTTGGATTCATTTCTGCTGCGCCATGACAGGAACTCCCCCAAGACATTTTTCACAGAACTGGAACAAATAATTCAAAAATTTATGTGGAACCATAAAAGACCCAGAATTGCCAAAGATATCCTGGAGTGGGGTGGGGGAAACAAAGAAGGAGAGATAATGCTTCCAGACGTTAGACAATATTACAAAGCTACAGTAATCAAGACAGTGTTGTACTGGCACAAAAACAGACATATGGATCAATAGAACAGAATAAAGAGCCCAAACATAAACCTAGACACCTATGGTAAATTAGTCTTTGACAAAGGAAGCAACAGTATAAAATGGGAAAAAGGCAGTCTCTTCATTAAGTAGTGCTGGTAAAATCTGACAACTTTATGTAAATCAGTGAAGTTAGAACACACACTCATGCCATGCACAAAAATAAACTCAAAACAGCTTAAGTAATTAAACATAAGACATCACACAGTAAAACTCCGGGAAGAGAACATAAGGCAAAACATTCTCTGACATAAACTGTACAAAAGTTTTCTTAGGCCTGCCCCTCAAGGTAATAGAAATTAAAAAAAAAAAAAAAAAAACAAATTGGACCTAATCAAACTTACAGACTTTTGTACGGCAAAGGAATCCATAAACAAAATGAAAAGACAACCTATAGAATGGGAGAAAATGTTTGCAAAAGATACAACTGACAAGAACTTAATCTCCAAAATTGCAAACAATTCATACAACTCCACAACAACAACAAAAAAACAAACAACCCAACTGAAAAATGGGCAGACATTTCTCCAAAGAAGACATGAAGATGGCCGGTTGAGAAGAGATGCTCAACATTGTTAATTATTAGAGAAATGCAAATCAAACCTACAAGGTACACCCGTCAGAATGGCCATCATTAATAAATCTGCAAATAACAAATGCTGGAGAGGGTATGGAGAAAAGGGAACCCTCCCACACTGTTGGTAGGAATGTAAATTGGTACAGCCACTATGGGAAACTGTATGGAGGTTCCTCAGAAAACTAAATATAGAATTACCATATGATCCAGCAATCCCATTCCTGGGCATATGTCCAGACAAAACTGTAATTCAAAAAGATACATGCACCCCTAGTTCACAGCAGCACTATTCACAATAACCAAGACATGGAAACAACCTAAATGTCCATTGACAGATAAATGGATTAACTTGTGGTACATATATTCAGTGAAATACTACTCAGCCATAAAAAGAATGAAGTAATGCTATTTGCAGCAAAATGGAGGGACCTAGAGATTATCATTCCAAGTGAAGTAAGTCAGAAAGAGAAAGACAAATACCATATAGTAACACATGTGGAATCTAAAATATGGCACAACCGGACCTGTCTATCTACAAAACAGAAACAGACCCACAGACAAAGAACAGATCTGGTTGCCAAATGGGAGGGGCAAGGGAGGGGAATGGACTGGGAGTTTGGGGTTAGTAGAAGCAAACTGTTACTTTTAGAATGGATAAACAGCAAGGTCCTACTGTATAGCACAGGCAGCTGTATCCAATCTCCTGTGATAGACCATGATGAAAAAAAAAATGTAAAAAAAAAAAGAGAGAGACCAGAGAGACTTCCCGCTGTGACTCAGTGGTAACCAACCTGATTAGTATCCATGAGTCTGTAGGTTTCATCCTTTGCCCCTCTCAGTGGGTTAAGGATCTGGCATTGCTGTGAGCTGTGGTGTAGGTCTCAGACATGGCTTAGATCTGGTGTTGCTGTGGCTGTGGCGTAGCCAGGCAGCAGCATCTCCAATTTGACCCCTATCCTGGGAATTCCCATATGCTTCTGGCATATCCCTTAAAAAAAAGAAGAAGAGGAAGAGGAGGTTGGGGGAGGAAGGAAGAAGAAGGAGGGGGAGGAGGAGAAGAAAATAGTGAAATGTTTAAAGTGTTAGGAGAGACACTTTATACATTTTGTGTTTTGCACCCCATGAAATTTTCCTTCAAAAGTGAAGGAGAAATAAAGACTTTCTCAAATAGTCCAAAATTGAGGGGATTTGTTGCCAGTAGATCTGCCTTAAGAAATGTTAACTTTAGGAGTTCCCATCATGGCACAGCAGAAACAAATCCGACTAGGAATCATGAGGTTGTGGGTTCAATCCTAGGCCTCACTCAGTGGGTTAAGGATCTGGTGTTGCTGTGAGCTGTGGTGTAGCTTGCAGACACGGCTCGGATCTGGCATTGCTGCGGTGTAGGCCAGTAGCTCCTATTAGACCTCTAACCTGGGAACGTCCCTAAAAAGGACGTTTAGGGTGCGGCCCTAAAAAGCAAAAATAAATAAACAAACAAATAAAGAAATAAATAAGAAAGAGTACAAAGATGAATCAACAGACAGCATCATTTTAGCACCACATTGCACCTAAAAAACTACCTTTCCTTGGAAATTATCCTGGTGTGACTCATTAACATTCCTATGTGTTAGCATCAGTTCTTCAGACAAGCTGTTTCAAACACAAAATTTCAAGAGACACAATTGTGCAAAGCTATATAAAAACCAAATTGTGTAAAGGATCATAAACCTCTCTGCAGTCCAAATAAACTTATTTAATTAAATTGCTTGCTCTTTCATGTCTCGCATCTTTTCTGTGAAAGAGCTAAGTGTTGGTGATTTGGACCCCCTCTGTCAAGAAGAAGAGCACCTAGCTTTTTAGTTACATTCTTGCCTGTGCTGTCACTGCCACTTCTTCAGTGAGTTGAGATTGAACATTTGGAAAATGTGATCTGATTTGGTGATCCAGAGAGGAAGGAGTAACATCTTATATAAACCACTCCAAAATAGTAATAATGCACAAAATTAATATACAGCTTATTATGAGCCAGATATTCTTTTACATGTTTTATGTGATTAACTCAACAAACTATGAGATTTCTTTTCTGGTGGTACCTCCATTTTATAGATGAGGAAACTGAGGCACAGAGATAGCAACAAAATTGCGCATAGTCACATAGATATTAATTATGGGAGCTGGTATAGGAATTGATCAATTTAGCTCTTCAGATTCTATGCACTTAACCTCTATTCTATGATCCTATTGAAAGATGAATGTGTGTGTAAAGCTTGTATCCATTTGTATGTGTGTGCTACCATGTGAGAGAGAAAGACAGGCGGAGAGAGAGATGGAGGGAAACAGGGAGGGATCAAAAGTTGTGGTCAGTTAATTAAAAAGGAAGGGAAAGATAAAAATAATGTAGACCTATGATCTCAAATATTTTCTGGATATGGCAGAATCTTATAATTTAAAAATGATGTTTTGCTTCCTGAGAAGACAGGCAAGCACTATTATCATCAATGCATGTTTTTCATGGACTTACTACATACTAGCTGCTGTAGGTATAAGACGATTTGCAAGTCCATACTCAAAAATGGTTTACAGACTCAGTAGAAACCAAACCACAACCTGAATTCCAAGGCCATGCAAAATATGCCGAATGCCAGGAGAAAGGCAGAGTTTAGGCGCTGCAAGTCTGCAGCAATTTAGGAAAGCTTTGGAGGAATGTAAGTCAGGTTGAGGTAACAAGGCCAAGAGATCACTTGGGGATGTTAATCCATCAAGGACCATGCAGAATGGCTTCTTTCCTGCTAAAACAAAGCCCAGAGAAGCAAGTACCTTGGGGAAACAGCCAGCACCAAGGAGAGAGCCAGACAGGCCATCCGTCCTAAGGAAAGTTCCTCAACCCCATGGTGTCTTGGCATGGTCCCACAAACAACAGTTGACTGTTGCCAGGAAAAAGCTCAGGAAACCCCACAAAACCCCTGGGGAAGATAAGTGGCTTCTTTCCAAGAGAACTCAGACTGTAGTTCTTATTCTCCCCCTACATGAGAAACATGAGTTCCCTCAGACAGCAATGGTCTCCTGCATTTTTAATCTGCTTGTTTGCCACTTAAAATTGATAATGAAAATGAAGTTGTCTTGAACATTCTATAAATGTAGAAGAATGGAAACTGTTTCATGTAACATTTTTCTAGATATCTGCTATCAGAAGGATTACGGCTTGCTCAGTCTTCATGCTTTTTGGTTAGCCAGCTTTTTAAAAATTCCTTTCCCCTATCACTAGTGAAAGGAACAAAATAAAAACGTAAAATTTAAAAAGTATGTTTTTAAATTAACACTGAAGTAAGACAGTTTCAAAAGGATGAACTAAAAGAGAGAAGGGAGAGGTCTGAATAAAACTAAACACACACACACACACACACACACACTGGAATCTTGATCATCATATACCCAGGCAAAACCATATAATTTATATTAAAATATTTTGCTAGATTTGTGGATTTTTCTAAGTGTATAGTGGATACAGAAAAAAGTCCTAAGGTGAATTTAATGAGCTTGGTGAGAATTCAGTGGTTATCTCAAAAGCCTGGGAAGGAAGGTGGGAATCATGAAAAGTAGTTCAGAGAATGAGCTGAATGTTTGGTTAGCTAGTATTCTCTCAGTCCTGATGACTAAGACTCCCTCATGTTTCCTGGTAGCTCCATCTATCCAGCTTTACAAGCCTTGCATATAAATGCCATTTGATTTTCACTGAGGGCAGGGGATGGTGTGTGCTGAAGTGATACAAGATTTTCCCCTACGAGTAAATAAATTGGCAATGTTTAAAAATAGTCACATTACTGTTCCATTCCTTCATTTGTGGAGAATGAGACATAGTTCATTGGATCACACCAGTATTATTGTCAGCAAAGAAGCTGCAGTCCACTGCCACTTGGACACCCAGCTGCTGAATTTTCCAGTGCCGAGGAGATAAAGTTAACCTAGACTGGAAAATACACTAAGAACCAAGGAAAGGGTTAGTTTTGGGTATGTGAAACACTCTTTAAACCTAATGTATTCTTGGACATTTTCTCTTATGTGATCTATAAGTTTTGAAAGCAGGCAGGCAGGCAAATATGGCACCTATTAAGCATCTACTACTTTCATGCACATGTTCTTGTTTGTACAAGAACAAT
Organism: Catagonus wagneri; assembly: GCA_004024745.2. Lineage (NCBI taxonomy): Eukaryota > Metazoa > Chordata > Mammalia > Artiodactyla > Tayassuidae > Catagonus > Catagonus wagneri. Next base: position 18,697,258 of record PVHT020000166.1, read on the forward strand.
AATTGCTCTTTCCAATGTTCAAGCTATATCTGAGTTCTTGAAAAGGTAGGAAATCTTACCTAGGAGTACAAGTGCTCCTCTCTCTCCCCATCTCTGCTAGCTGTTACTCTATATGTGCTCTTAAAACTCTCATGCAAGTGTTAGAAAGTTTTGAATTAAAGACGTTTTTTCAAAAATTAGTTCATCAAATTACATTTTTAGGACTATTTATCATATATCATAAATCAAATGAATTGTGTTCTAGTATACTAAGTAGGTCTTACAAATCCTTGCCTAAAAATTGTCCAACTATTGTGTTCTCGTCAGTAGTTCCATGTTCATTCCTCAATAATATTTGACTGCCTTCAGGGCCACAGGATACAGAAAGACAAATTACATAATGTCTTCCCATATATTCTCTAATAAATACTATAACTAATAAAATCTCTGTATTTCAGAGAAATTGCTTGGTACACTGGAGGCAGATTCATGGTATTTATATATCTGTTATGCCCAAAATGGCAGTGACTTCATCTTCATCTTTGTCTCCTTCATACTAAACACTCGTGTGTGTGTGTGTGTGTGTGTGTGTGTGTGTGTGTGTGTGTGTGTGTGTATTTTAAGGCTGCACCCATGGCATGTGGAAGTTCCCAGGCTAGGGGTCCATTTGGAGCTAGAGCTGCAGCCGCCAACCTACACCACAGCCACAGCAATGCAGGATCAGAGCAGCGTCTTTGACCTACACCACAGCTCATGGCAACACCGGATCCTTAACCCACTGAGCGGGGCCAGGGATGGAACCTGTGTCCTCATGGGTACCAGTCAGGTTTACTACTGCTTAGCCACAATGGGAACTCCCATTCATATTTTTTAAAAGCTGGATGAATGACTAAGTCTTGAGTTTGGAGTTAGAAAAACTGAGTTTGTATTCAGGTTCTGCCTCTTTGTTGACCATTTTACCTTGAACACTGGGGATGATTTTAGGGAGGGCATTTAATCTGTCTCAATTTGTTTTCATTTCTAGAACATCAAGATAACACTGACTTATTTGCCTCATAAGGTAGCTATAGAGAGATTACCCTTTTCTTATAGGTATCTCTAAATTTCTGGTAATTTTCTTTAAAAATTGACATTTATTGTCAGTATCACTATCGTGAACTCATTTTTAGGGGATGATAACTGTTTATATGGTAACACTACAAAGAGAAAACTTGAGACTTGTTGGAGAGACGAGATATACACAAAAAGTCATACTTAATACATATTTATATACATTAAGAATCAAATAATACAAAGAAATAAATGGTATGGGATTTCAAAGTTAAAGACCATTTCCCTCTCCAGGGCATTCTGGAAAATTCTTATGGGAATCTTGGGATATAAATTTTGCCATGAAATAAAGATAGAGCCTGTAAGAATGAAGGGCATAGACAACATTTTTGACATGCCGAAAGGTAGAAACAGAGTCACAAAGTTGGGGATTTTCAGTGTGTGTAATGAACTATGAGGAACTTGACTAGAGTATGGTTAACATGAATATTACTAGAAAGTGAACTTGAAAGTAGTACATAGAATTAGAAATATAGAGAGCTTTAAATGCTAGGCTGATGACTTATTAAACAGTAATAATGGGAATTGCAGACTTTCTGAATGGATATACCATGAATAATTAACTCAGTCATCTACAAAGACCCTATTTCCAAGTAAAGTCACTTTTACAAATACTGGAGATTAGGACTTCAGCATCTTTTGAGGTGACGTAATTCAACCTGTGATCGCACCTTTAGAGAGACAGTTGGGAAAGATTTACTTCTGATTCCAAAGTAGTTAACTGCTACAGAAATAAAATTCAGCTTTTCCGTTTTTAATAATTCATTCCTTCACTCGACGTCATTAGTACCCATTCTTAAATTGAATCTCTTCACCCAGGTAATTGTTAGGTTGTAACAGAAAATCCTCAGGGTGGTACACTGGGTGTAGATCAGTTTTATGGATGAAAATCTCTTGCTTCCATGGGACTAAAGGAAGAGCTCACAGGATGAGAAGATGGGATTTTTATTTTGTAGAACCAGACTCATACAATGCCATCCACTTGAGTTATGCTGCTTTCAGTGTCAAAGATTAATGTGAATTATATGTTGTTGTGTCTGACCACAAAGAGCTCCATGTGCCACACTTGCATAGACATTCTTGATATTCCTCATAATTGTTACAGATAAAAGATAACATTACAATTGAATGTGTTTCATGATCACATGCTGTAGTGGGAATATAACGAGTTGATCACCCTCCCAAAGTCAGAAATGACCACCACAGGAAAATGGTTGTCCAGAGTTATCATCTAAATAATCTAAGTAGTTAAATATGAGCATCAGGTATTCAGTGTAACAGCCCTGTCTAAACCCCGCACTTGCGTAATGGTTTATTGCTGTCTATTCTGCACTAGCTGGTCAAGCAAGTTGTTGATGACCTCCTTATTGGGCACCTCCATGACAGAATCAGAACCAGACAAGTTGCATTCTTAAAATACAAGATTTGAGAAATCTTACTTTTTAACCTTTCAAAGTAATTGCAATAGTTTGGTTTATAGTTGTGAAGAATAAGTTATTTGATGAAAGTTGTTGAATAAATACTACCTCATCATTTTCTGTTTGTATCAGAGGAAAATCAATAGTAAATGCACAAACATAGGCACCCACTACATTGTAGGATGCTCTTATACAAGAAATATTCAATGACACAAAGTGGAAAGATTATGGACTTTAGTGTCAGATTGGATCTGGCTTTGAATCCTGGTTCGGATATTGGATAAGCTGTGTGATCCCAGAACCACACTCTAACCATATGAAAAATGGCTAATTTTTTTCTATTTTTCTGTGACGCTTCCATCATAGAATTGTCATGAGACTAAATGGTACAAGATATGTACAGATCATCATACATAAAAGTTCAATAGATGACAACTATTACTGTTAGGAGAAGAATGAATCACCTTGAGCTTTTTCTCTTTTTAAGTTTGACATGGTAATATTTTTGGAAATGCGCTGCTGGCCTACAGCACAGCCACAGCCACAGCAATGCCAGATCCTTAACCCACTGAGCGAGGCCAGGGATTGAACCCACGTCCTCATGGATACTAGTTTGGGTTCGTTACCACTGAGCCACGATAGGAACTCCTAGAAATGCACATTTATTTTTTTTATTTTTATTTTTTTGCATTATAGCTGGTTTACAGATTTCTATCAAATTTTCCAACTGTACCATGTGGTGACCAGGTTACATGTACATATACAGATTTGTCACATGTTATTAGACATAGTTCCCTATAGTATACAGCTGGATCTCCTTGTTTTTCCATCATGGAAGCACTAGTTAACCCCATTCCCTCCCACCCCCCCCACTCCCTTGGCAACCACAAGTCTGTTCCCCATGTTCATGATTTTCTTTTCTGTTGAGAGGTTCATTTGTGCACTGTTTTAGACTCCAGTTATAAGAGATTTCATATGGCATCTGTCTTTCTCCTTCTGACTTGCTTCACTTAGTATGAGGGTCTCTAATTCCATCCATGTTGCTGCAAATGACATTATTTTATCGTTTTTTATGGCTGAATAGTATTCCATCGTGTATATATACCACATCTTCCTAATCCAGTCATCTGTCGATGGACATTTGG
>PVHT020000166.1:18701009-18714551 GCA_004024745.2 Catagonus wagneri
TCCATGTCTTGGCTATTGTGAATAGTGCTGCAGTGAACATGCATGTGCAAGTGTCTTTTTCAAGGAAATTTTTGTCTGGATATATGCCCAAGAGTGGGATTGCTGGGTCATATGGTAGTTCTATGTATAGTTTTCTAAGGTACCTCCACACTGTCTTCCATAGTGGTTGTACCAGCCTACATTCCCACCAACAGTGCAGGAGGGTTCCCTTTTCTCCACACCCCCTCCAGCATTTGTTATTTGTGGACTTGTTAATGAGGGCCATTCTGACTGGTGTGAGGTGGTATCTCATGGTAGTTTTGATTTGCATTAGAAATGCACATTTAGAAGCTCTTACTAAATCTGCTTTTTTTTTTTTTCCATGTATTTCTGTGGTCATCTTGTTGTTCTTATCATGTCCATGGCCTGGTTTCCTAAAAGGATATTATAATACATCTTCAGTAAATTTTCCACTAGTTCATTTTTCTTCCTTAGGTCATAGGTTGGATTCCTCGTAAGTTGGACTCTGAGAAGTGAGTTTATGTACAAAAGAGTATTAAGCGCTCCTGGAGAAAGTCGTAACGAGTTATAGGGCTCAGGACAGAGAAGGAGAGAGAAGAAACTAAGAAGGGTGCCATGTCAGGCAAAATCCCATGGAGGGTCACTTCAGGTGAGTTCTGAAAGGTAATTTGGGCTTCAGTGTTGTCCCTACCTTAGACAAGGAAGCTGGGCTTTCCTCCTCCCTCCTGGATCTGTTGGCTAAGACAGCAAGGGGCAGGGGTATAATGAATGCAGGGGGCTCTGGAAGCATGCCCACAGTGACCACTGCAAATATATCCTGCAAAGTGTAACAGAAACATTGTTCTATGTATATTCATACTACATATACATTTAAGGAATGCCTAGAGTGAGATATATAAACACATATACAGATGGGGACTTCAATTTTTCAATTTCTATGACTTTTTCTACTGCTATAATTTCTCCAACTTCAATTTCTACATCAGAAATTAGAAAAATGAAGCATGAGGTCATGCATTTCCTAGTGTTGAATCTGGGAAAAGAAGCCAGAGTTCCTATGCAAATAATTCTTCTAACTGCTCTTAAACGTTTCTTTCATCTTCAGCAGGAATTAGACCATCTAGCACCAGTTATGAAAACAAAAATCCAGACAATACCTAAAAATGCAAAACAAACTAAGGCAATTTATTAAATGTATGTAGGGATGGTACATACATTCTGATACCTTCTGTCACCATAATATTATTTCCCCCTTAAGTTTAATAGAAATGACTTGCTGAATTGCCTATTATGTCTGTCATATAATTTATAGGAAATATGATATAAGCTGTTATTAATGCAACAATTAAAGTCAAGGAAAAGCTTTACATTTGATAAGTTCTTATGACTCATCTATTTTATTTTTGGCAAAAAGTTAAATTTATCAGGGCCTTTGTTCAAATTTTTGTGAAAACTCGATCTTTTTGTCATGTAGCCTCTTAGTTTATGAAGGTAACTGACTCATATTTGCCTTGTGTATTCACTTAGTAATTAGGAAGCTCTCCACTCTTACAGAATTGTCAAAATTGATGTTCTACAATCTTGCAACATTGCAGACCTTCCAAAACAGGAAGCATAGAATGGAAGACGATAAAACTGCACAGAGAGACTTTGTAATTTTAAGCAAGATGGGCAGGACTTTATTATCTCTGCAGTTATATGTCCTGTGTTATCCCTCTTCTATTTATTATTTTCTCTTTAGTTCGGGATTACATACATGCCTTGCCCCTTCCCCTCAACTCAGATTACCATAATAAACTATTAAATGATCTCAATTCCCATCATTCCCCTGCCCAGTTTTTTCTGATGTTACCAGTAGGTTAATCTTTTTAGGCCAGGCTTCAAATACATCCTTCCTTTGCACTAAAACCTTCAGTAGCTCCCCACTGCTCACCTTCTCTCTCACATTTTAAGTCTTCTATGATCAAATCCTCAGCTTGTTCAGATTTACTTTCTGCTCCTTTCTTTTCCAGTTATTTAAATGGTACATGAAGACAGTCCTGCCTTTCTTACCTTCCTGCCTTTGTTCTTCCAAAATTGTCTCCACTCTGATCACTCCCTGCTAAAATTGTACCCAGCTGGTAATATCCCCAGATGGGATTATTTCTCCAGGCGATGATTTTTATTGTTATTTTTATGATTTTCTGTACTTTCTAATATTTCTCCAATGAGTTTTTTATATTCAGCATAAAACAATAAAACCTTAAATAATATCAGTCTTTGAAGAACTTTCTCCTGTACTGCCACCTTCCTGCAGCCTTCATACCTCCTGTGAAGCACATCCTTTACATTTGTTTTCTTTTTTTTTTTTTTGTCTTTTTGCCTTTTCTAGGGCCGTACCCGTGGCATATGGAGGTTCCCAGGCTAGGGGTCTAACAGGAGCTGTAGCCGCCAGCCTACACCACAGCCACAGCCACGCGGGATCCGAGCCGCGTCTGCAGCCTACACCACAGCTCACAGGGCAACGCCGGATCCTTAACCCACTGAGCAAGGCCAGGGATCGAACCCGCAACCTCATGGTTCTTAGTCGGATTCGTTTCCACTGAGCTACGATGGGAACTCCTGTTATCTTTCTTTTGCAGATGAATTATCTGAGATATCAAAAGTTTAACTGGCCCAAGAGTGCTGAGCTAGTCTCTAAGTGGCAGAATCTAGTAAGTCCAAACCCCGAGCCCAGTACTAGTGCTTTTCTTTTGAGAAGTCTTGAAATCCCTTGCTTGATTTATGGTTTCACTAGGGGGAAAAAGTTACATTCCTAAAGCTATTTTCTGGAAATTATATAAATTAAGAGGCTTCTGAGAATCTGCTGGGATCCCGAGTTGCTGTGGCTGTGGTGTAGGCCGGCAGCTGTAGCTCTGATTTGACCCCTAGCCTGGGAACTTCCATATGCCACGGGTGTGGCCCTAAAAAGCAAATATCAAACGAACAAACACCAACAAGAAAGATAACATTAGCACCTATTATTCAGTGTTACCATAAGGATTAAATGAGTTGATATACTTAAAGTGTTTAGACTGGTACCTGTCTTTTGGCAAGTTTCTACAAATATTAGCTATTATTACTAGGAAATAACTTCACCTTATGTCTTTTTAGCATATATTATAGATAAGTAAATGAAGGCAAAACATTAACACTGAATCAGAGGTTTGAGCTTACATTGTCAGGGCTGTGGTATTGCCTATATTCTGTCAAAACTAACTTGCAAAATTTAATGCTATTATTACAGAGAATAAAAAGAGGAAAAAATTCTCAGTGTTTTATGGAATTTCATTATATGACTCCCCAAGACCCAATTAAAAAAAAAAGCTGATAGTAAGGTGTATGGTCTTTTTTCCTTTCAAAATTAGAATATCTTGGGAGTTCACGTTGTGACTCAGCAGGTTATGAACCTGACTAGTATCCATCCGTGAGGATACAGGGTCAATCCCTGGCCTCGCTCAGTGGGTTAAGGACCCAGCATTGCTGTGATTGTTAGTGTAGGTCACAGACGCTGCTCAGATCTGACACTGCTGTGGCTGTGGCCTAGGCTAGCAGCTGCAGCTCCGATTTGACCACTAGCCTGAGAACTTATGGAAGTTGCAACCGTGAAAAAGCAAAAAACAAAACAAAACAAAAGCAAAATTAGAATATCTTTATTATCTTTGCTCATTATAAATATTATAAATGCTGCTTGTAAAATAATTTAACAATATAAAATTTTATAAAACAGTGCATAAAAGTATTCCAAACCAAGTGTATACTATATATAGACACACACAGGATTCTAAACATATTTTTGTAGCCTATTCCCTACTTTTCTTTCCTTTATTAATTAATTGCATGTCATTAACATCTTTCTGTGTCAGTGCAGATAGGTCTCCCTCATTCTTTTTAATGGCTGTATATTCATTAAATAAATGACCAATATTGTATAGACAGACATTTAGGACATTATCCAGCTGTTTGTTATTATAAGCAATGCAATAAACATTATTTCACTTACATTTTTTTGATGCACTTTTCAGTTAATTCCTCGGGCTAGATTTTAGTATTGGACTCAATGGACCAAAGGGCATGAACATTTAAAATGTTAATAGACAAACCAAATTGCCTTCCAGAAAATTGGACCAATTTGCACCTCTAGCAACAATGTATGGAAGACTCCACTTTCCCACTTTTGATCACATTGGATATTATTATTATTATCCATTTTGCAAATCTGATTATTAGGTAATCTTCTGTTTTAATAGATCATCTGCATTTTTACTTTTGCAAAATGCCTAGTAAATCCTCTGTTCCCTCATCAGAATATTAACCCCAAAAGAACACAGACTGAATTTATTAATTTGTCTGAATGTGTTTATTTCAGTCTTTAATTCTAATTCCATAAATACAGATGCATTTTAGAGTGTTTTTGCATTTATTTCCTACTTGGTATCCTTAAAGATTTACTCAATCACTGTGCACTCTTGCAACACCATCTCCCAAGTCTCTCACTCTGAGATGGTAATGATACTCTTGACAATGGAAAAGAAATCTGAAGAACACAGCATTTGCATCTGAGATATAATATTGCTAGTATAAAAGAAGTTTACCTCCTTTCATTAACAGTCTTGAACATGTGAGGCTGAGATATTAGTGAGGAAATTCTCGTTGAGTGCAATATTTACAAAATTTTCCTGTTTCTATTTGTAATGAGGTATATAAACACAAATTATGTTAGTATACAAGCTTAAAGGGTTAGCAGTGTTTTAAAACAGTTGTCAGACTCATGTGAAACACCTGGTGAAATGTGGATTTTTTTTTCCCTAAATAGTTCTAACATTAGTACTGCACAAATATTAGGAAGTACTATCTCTTGTCTAAAAAATGTGTTCTGTGTAGAAGCAAAATAATCATAGATGATCTATCATTAAGTTAAAGACATACAGTTTTAGTTAATTCCTCTATATTTGATTCTTGAATTGGGTGAAGTTATTCATTAAGGACTGAACATTTGAATTGTATTAGTGGCTGTATTAGTTATTGACTTTTGGGCTCGGGCTAGTTACTAGTTACACAAACTCCCTCTCTAAACTGTCTTCATCTCTACAATGAAAAGATTAAATTATATCTTATTGAAGGCCTATAGTTTTATCATGTTATCATATCATGTTGTCATATTAACATGACAGTTTTAGAGGATGTGTGGTGTCCAGGAATACAATTTAATGTAATTTAGACTGAAAATAGAAAGCTTGAACTGTATATAACAGAGCACCTATGTCTTTATACCTAGAGCAAGCTTTTCTAAACATTTGAGGTCTTGAAAATCCTGATTATAAAATCTTTTCATTTAGGTGTTCCTGTTGTGGTGCAGGAGGTTAAGGGCCAGAGGTTATCTCTGTGAGGACGCATGTTCAATCCCCGGCCTTGCTTGGTGGATTAAGGATCTGGCTTTGCTGCAAAATGTAGCATAGATGCGGCTTGGATCTGGAATTGCCATGGCTGTGGTGTAGGCTGCAGCTGCAGCTCCAATTCTACCCCTGGTGAGGGAATTTCCATAGGCACAGGTAAAAAAAAAATCTTTTCTTCATTAAAGTGACTGTAGTGGAGAGAGGAAGGTTTTCGTGTTCTTTTTGTCCTTCTCTGAACAAGTTTATTTATTTATTTTTTTGTCCTTTTTTTTAGGGCTGCACCCACAGCATGTGGAGGTTCCCAGGCTAGGGGACTAATCAGAGCTGCAGCCAGATCCAAGTCACATCTGCGACCTACACCACAGCTCGCCGCAATGCCAGATCCTTAATCCACTGAGCGAGGCCAGCGATCAAGCCCTTTTTTTTTTTTAAAGTAAGTTTATGTTATTTTATTTTATTGCTTTATAGGGCCGTACCCGGGGCATACGGAGGTTCCCAGGCTATGGATCTAATCGGAACTACAGCTGCCGGCGTACACCACAGCCACAGCAATGCAGGATCCAAGCCGCATCTGCCACCTACACCACAGCTCATGGCGGTATCCTTAACCCACCAAGCGAGGCAAGGGATCAAACCTGCAACCTCATTGTTCCTAGTCGGATTTGTTTCCACTGTGCCACAATGGAAACTACAAGTTTATTTTTTTTTAAATTGTGCACATGTATTACTTATTTTAAAATGTGAGCTGAGATAATCTAGATGGTAAAATTATAGGGCTTTCTGTTTTGTTCTCTATATATTTTTATATTCAAAAAACTAACAAAGCATTTAAATTTCTTTACAGAGAGATTTATTTACATTAAAAAGTAGGAGCATTCACTAGAGTGGTATGGTTCCAAGGCTTTTAGAATGAAATCTAAGAACCTGGGATTCTCATCTCCTCCACTCCCCTCTGACCTCAGGAGAATCCCAATGCTGCCTTTTTCTTTAACTCAAGAACATCTTCATTAAGTGCCTCTGCTGTGATGAAGCTTTAGAGCTTTTATTCTTGGGGGGAGGGATTCAGAGAAGAAATTATTGCAATAATACGATAAACCACCAGTTTACATTTTTTTTTCTTTTTATGGCTAAAACCTGTGGCATATGGAAGTTCCTGGGTTAGGGGTCAAATCAGAGCTGCAGCTGCCGGTCTATGCCACAGCCACAACAACACGAGATCCAACCTATGTCTTCAACCTACACCACAGCTCAAGACAACTTAACCCGCTGAGCAAAGCCAGGGATCAAACCTGCATCCTCAATGGATACTAGCTGGGTTCTAAACCCTCTGAGCCACAACAGGAACTCCACCACCAGTTTACATTTTACCAGCTACTTTTTACTAAGTCTTTGATCACAGATGGCCTTTTTTATCCACTTGTTTTTTTTATTTGTTTGCAGTCTGATAGTTGAAAAATATTTTCTTACTTTATTAGGCATTTGTTTGATTCATAATAATGCTGAGGTTGGGAGTTCCCGTTGTGGCTCAGTGGTTAACGAATCCGAATAGGAACCATGAGGTTGCAGGTTTGATCCCTTGCATCGCTAAGTGGGTTAAGGATCCGGCGTTGCGTGAGCTGTGGTGTAGGTTGCAGACGTGGCTCAGATCCCACGTTTCTGTGGCTGTGGTGTAGGCTGGCGGCTACAGCTCCTGTTAGACCCCCTAGCCTGGGAATCTCCATATGCTACAAGTGCGGCCCTAGAAAAGGCAAAAAGACAAAAAAAATAAAAAATAAAAAAAAATAATGCTAAGGTTGAATATCTTTCCCATCTCTCCTTTTGTGTGCCTCTGTGTGTGTGATTCTCAGCGATATATGCTTTGCCCCTAATCCACACACGAGAACATGAGAAGAAAGAACTTCTAAGAGCCCTAACTCTGTGGTCAGGGAGGGGTCCCCTCTCTAAGACTGGAGGGATGAGTAAAGATGACAGCTGTGTATGAGATGAGAAGAGCTATTATCTCTCAGATCAAAGTCCACCTTTATATACTCTGACTTGTGAGTCAGGGACTAAAACTGAAAATAATATTTTTATTTTGCCAGCTGCCTCTCTGCTAGGTTTTGCCAGTGGGAAAACTGGAAGGAAACTGGAAGGCAGGAGTTAGGAGATAGTATTTGAGCCTTCCTGTGTACTTGCTGTTATTATCGGTGTCTCCCCAGTGAAATCCCTTCACTCTGGCAGCTGTAGTTGGTTTCAGCCTCCAGTTGTACTTCTTTGTTGGCATTGCAAGAACCAGCGTCATCCTGACTCCGCAGAGATGCCAAAAGCAGTATGAATGTTCCTGCTTCTCAGAGTGCTCCCTTCTCAGCCCACGCCTGGTATGCCAGCACCAGTGAAGCAGAATCCCTCCTCCTAGATTTGAGTCCTTGGGCTTTCTTGTGCAAACTGCTTAGTTCTACGAACTCAACTCAACTCAAGCCTCTTCCCTTGGTTTTTCCAAAAAAGCTGCCTACAATCTCTGTTTTGCCATTGGGCCCCTATTTAACCCATTCCATTAAATTCTTTCTGTTGAAACACCTAGTGTCATTTTTGTTCTCCTTGCTAGACCCTGAGTAACTCCTGTGGAGGAGAGATGAGGTTTATCTTTTTCCTGTTGGGATTAAATGGCTATAGGGCAACTGGATTTTAAGATCAGCAGGCAGTTGGAAACATAGACTATAATTTAAAAATATATATATTAAGGAGTTCTTGTTGTGGCTCAGCGGAAACGAATCCGACTAGGAACCATGAGGTTGTGGGTTTGATCCCTGGCATCGCTCAGTGGGTTAAGGATCCGGTGTTGCCGTGAGCTGTGGTGTAAGTTGCAGACGCGGCTCGGATCCCGCGTTGCCGTGGCTGTGGCGAAGGCCGGCGGCTGTAGCTCTGATTAGACCCCTAGCCTGGGAACCTCCTCATGCTGCAGGTGCGGCCCTAAAATGAGGAGAGACAAAATACACACATAGGCACACACACACACACACACACACACATATGTATATATATAAAAACTAGAAAAATTAGAATGACCTGCTTCCTTATCTACATAGAATCACGCTTGGTATAAACAATCATTTCTAGCTTTGAATTTTCTGACGTGTAGAAATGTATTGATACTTTTGTTTTAAAGATATTTTTGTAATAAGAGTAGCTGAACAGCTATCTATCTGACTTTCAGATAGCTTCAGTTATGGAGCAATAGGAAAGCATAAAAACTCAGAGAAAAGTCTTCAAGCATCGTATCAGTTAAACCCAAAATTTTACGCGGTTTGATGTGGCCTCTAAAGTTTTCAGCGTGAGAGCAGAAGTGAAAATGTCCCATCATTTTGAGTGGTTTGAGTAAAACCAGAGTGAAGATGCTAAATGCTATAATATCCCCCAACAGAAGAACTTGGAGTGGATGAGCAGTTTCCCATTATCATTCCATGAGAGGCAATCTTCTTCCTTCTACCAGTTTTCACAAAAGGAAATCTAAATACTACTGGAGAGTTGCAGACATTAGGCTAAAGCCTCTTTAGATCCTTAGAATGGAAGACCAAGAGAAAGGTCGAAAAAACAAAACACTACAAAAGCCATATCGTGCTATTATTAAGTCATCAAAAACTTTTCAGTGTACTCGAGACCTCTGTTCCCCTTCTGTTGCCAACCAGTTGAAGTGGCCATCCTAGCTAATAAGCTGATATGAGATGGTACTTTTGAAAAAGATACTGCCTTTGGGAAAGACCTCCGTGTGCCTTTGTAAAGTAGTAAGTTCAAGGGAAACCTAGCTGAGACACTCCAATGATTTCAAGGCAGTTTAAATGTAATAAAATAGGCGTGAAATGCTCTAATAAGTGCTCTTAAGTCAGGCTTCCTCAGTCTGATATTTAGAGGTTTAAAGTAGAAAAGCCTTTTTCAAATACAGCAAAACATGAGGCAGGATCAAGAGTGGCACATATAAAACCAGCCTGAGCTCTGTTTTAAAGTTTTTAATGTGCTACAATAATGAAGGGGAACATTTTTACAGTTTTTTTTTTTTCATTTCTTGCATGTTTAACTCTAACTTTCTACCTCCTTTCAGTCTCTTCACTGTTTCGTGGTCTTTTGTTGGGCAGGGAGAAAAAGTCTATCAGTTTTTCTTTGAGACTCTGAATTCTTATGTTCTTTTCCATGGGATCTGTTTCTTAACGTGTGATTAGTTCCATTACCCATGAGAATAAAAAAGTTCAGCGATAGGCAGTATCTATAAATCAGATTCGAGGTGATTTGATCTGAAGTTCTGAAATGTTATGTTTTCACTTTATACATTTTCGATCTTTTGAGTCTGGATTTTTTTATTTAATATTATGAATTTCTTCCACTTTCCTATTTTTTCTTTTAATTTTACAAAGTGAAAGAACAGATACTCTAGGAATAAGATCCATGTTTTAAGGATGAAAGTCAGTATCTCTTGAAATAGGATAGACTCAACTATTTCTTTGCATCGAATATTCAGTGTATCATCACTGTTTTGCATTTTAATTCTTGGCCCAGAAGGAATATTTTTAAAAGGACTCCTTTAGGAGTTCCCATTGTGGCACAGCAGAAACGAATCTGACTAGGAACCATGAGGTTGCGGGTTCGATCCCTGCCCTTGCTCAGTGGGTTAAAGATCTGGTGTTGCTGTGAGCTGTGGTGTAGGTCACAGACATGGCTCAGATCTGGCGTTGCTGTGGCTGTGGCGTATGCCAGCAGCTGTAGCTCCGATTAGACCCCTGGCCTGGGGACCTCCATATGCTGTGGCTGCGGCCCTAAAAAGCGTAAAGAAAATTTAAAAAAAAGGGACTCCCTTACTCATTTAAAAATATACCATTACACTGATTTTCTTTGATGTCCAATTTTTGTTATTGGACTGGTCAAAATTATGAGCAGTGACCAGCTTGACAGAGAGACATCTCCGAACCGTAGAAACCAGAAAATATCCTTGTATTTCCAGGTCAGATCAGCATTTCAGTGTTGGGGCCTGGTCAGAATAAAATTAAAGAATGAACACAGTTTTCCAAAGACGATTACAATGAGGAAGTGGCACAGTGGTTCGGAATCTGGTTTGGAAATCCTGAGCAGACGATTCTGACTCATTCTGTGTGTCTGTTGTTGAGCTTACCTAGGCAATGCAAGGAATGGACTAGCTCTGATAGATCTTACCATGCAGCAATTGCTTAAGTGAATTTTTTTTTTTTACCTTGATCCTTAAGTGAATAAATGTGTCTAGAAATAATTTCAAAGGGATGTTCAATGAAAGTAAGACTAGGCTGGGAATTTGAAGAGCTGATCTAATTTGTTCTTAGCCACTAATCAGCTATTAGCAGTATGACCTGAAGAAAGTCACTCCAATTTATGACTCAGTTTTTTCTGAATTAGATGGGAATTTAATTTTTTTTTTCCTTTTTATGGCCACACCTGCAGCATATGGAAGTTCCTAGACTAGGAGTCGAATCAGAGCTGCAGCTGAGGCCTATGCCACGTCCACCGCAACACTGGATCTGAGCTGCATCTATGACCTAAGCCACAGCTTTCTGCAACACCGGATCCTTAGCCACTGAATGAAGCCAGAGATTGAACCTGCATCCTCAGAGAGATAACATCAAGTTGTTAACCCACTGAGCCACAGCAGGAACTCCAGTTTTTTAATTTACTGTATTAGTAGTCAAAAGTTTTCATGAGAAACCATTTATAAAAGTTCTGAAAATTATAAAAGTTTTCATTTGACCCTTGTTCAGCAATAAACATTATCATCTGAATTACTGTTAGCATTGGGTATTTTGATAACCAGTAAGAAAAGTAAGGGAATAACATCTGTCGTAATAATATAAATGTCAGCGTTCCCTTCGTGATTCAGTGGTTAACAAACCCGACTAGCATCCATGAGGACGTGGGTTTGATCCCTGGCCTGGCTCAGTGGATTAAGGACCCAGCGTTGCCGTGAGCTGTAGTGTAGGTCACAGACAGGACATGGACCCCACTTTGCGGTAACTGTGGTGCAGGCCGTCAGCTGTAGCTCCTCCTATTCGACCCCTAGTCTAGTAACCTCCATATGCCGCAGGTATGGCCCTAAAATGACAAATAATGATAGTAATATAAATGCCAAAACTTTAAAAGACAACATGGTTATAGAAAAACATGGAGGGGAGTTCCCGTCGTGGCTCAGTGGTTAATGAATCCGACTAGGAACCATGAGGTTTCGGGTTCGATCCCTGGCCTCGCTAAGTGGGTTAAGGATCCGGCGTTGCTGTGAGCTGTGGTGTAGGTCGCAGACGCAGCTCGGATCCCGCGTTGCTGTGGTTGTGGTGTAGGCTGGCAGCTACAGCTCCTGTTAGACCCCTAGCCTGGGAACCTCCATATACCGCAGATGCGGCCCTAGATAAAGGCAAAAAGACATTAAAAAAAAAAAATGGAGTAAAATATACATAATAAAAATAATTTCCAAGAAACAAAAAAACCCTTATGTACACATAAGGTAATTATGGTTACACAGTTGTTAAGCAGTTAACCATCCTTTACCTTTCCTTTAGTGGATGACTGAGAACTGGTCTCTGGAGTTGGCAAGATGGAGACCACCTAGGACTTCTTCCTGTATGGAAATCACATTTAAAAACTCTATGGGGAGTTCCCGTTGTGGCTCAGTGGTTAACGAATCCAACTAGGAACCATGAGGTTGCAGGTTCGATCCCTCGCCTCGCTCAGTGGATTAAGGATCCCGCGTTGCCGTGAGCTGTGGTGTAGGTCGCAGACACGGCTCGGATCCCGCGTTGCTGTGGCTGTGGTGAAGGCTGGCAGCTACAGCTCCTTTTAGACCCCTAGCCTGGGAACCTCCACATGCCGCAGGTGCGGCTCTACATAAAAAAGGCAAAAAGACCGAAAAAAAAAAAAACTCTATGGGTTACTTTTTGAAGATTGGCTCTTAATATGCTAAATGGAAGATAAAGGAATATATAAAATACTTTCCTTCCCTTTCATGATGTATCACTTTCAAGCCTAATGTCTTCTTAAAATCCTGTTTTGAATATCAGACACTGAATAGTAACTCTTCTTTTCCTTACATTTCCTTAGGCATTCTCATCTCACCACTTCTGTCATACACGGACACCTTTGGTTGATTATGTACATGGAAATTAAGAAAGAAAAATATGATCTTTTTCAAACTAGTAACTGGATTTCTACCTGTTATTTATCGTCACTCAAAATATTAATCTATATTACCTATTCATCTATTGTCTTCTTAATCATCTGTCAATCTAAGTGGTTGCAATACATAACAAAACCCTTCTGTTTGTATACATGCAAAAAGGCACATCTAGAATATTTTTCAGAAAACACTAATAACTTTTTTTTCTTGTGGTGAAATTTTGGAGATATTTTGCTTCTTTGCACTTTTATGAATTTCTTGATTTTCTTTTTATATAAGAAGTGTATAATTTTTATATAAAATATTTTTCTTAAAATTGAACTAAAAATAAAAAAACTTCATTGGTAGCATGAGACAGTAACAACAGAATTTATCTCATGGTGATTTGATGAGAATTAAATGAGTTTGTAGGAATCAGGTACTTCCCAGGATCTACTATGGGACACTGGTGATGTGTCAATATATTATTATTTCAGTATTTTTTCCTAATCATATTTAATAATTATGAACATTGTACTTTTTATGTATACACTGAAAATCTCAACGTGTTTTCTGAATTTGCTGTAGGATATTGTCCTTCTCGTAAAGCAAATTTTGACTGAGATTTGAAAAGTTGTGTCTAAAATAAAGTAGAAGTAACTATAGCAACCAAAATGTGACCAAAAAAGCAGTTTAGTTAGGCTAAGGTAATATTTACACAGAAACAGAATAATTTGAAGATTGAGACAGTTCAAAGAAATTTAAAATATGTTAATAAAAGGGGAAAAAGCCTTACATAACTATAAATATTTTCTTCCTTCTTTATCTACAGCTGAACTAAATGATACATTATGGAAAGCTTTGAACTCGTTTTGACAGGCACAGTTTTGATGAAAATCGGAAAATAATTTAACCATTTCAGTGCAAATTTACAAATAAACCAGACAATACAGAACTAGGAATGCTTAAGACTAAAGTACAGCAGTGTGA